>CM062811.1:949881933-951081933 GCA_031772625.1 Pinus tabuliformis | reverse complement strand
GTCATCTCCATATTTGGTAAGGAACTGCTCTTGGCATGTGGCCCAGCTGGTAATAGAACCAGAAGGTAAGGAAAAGTACCAGGATCCTGCCGATCCTTGTAAGGTATAAGGGAAAAGCCTGACAACAACATCTTGCTCTGTCACTCCTTTTAAGTTAACTGCTAACATAAAATTGTTAATATGTTCTTCAGCTTGTGTTCCGTTATCTGGGTTAAATTTAGGCAACCATTTTTCGGGAGCATCAGGTAGATCATGCAATGGTCCAGGCATGTTGACTGCACCTGGCGTAGTCCATGGATCTGCCATTATGCTAGCGACAATAGTTGTCACTACTGTTGGGATTCCAGATGACTGAGGAGAAGAGATTGTTGAAGAGTGAGTAGTTTGAGATGCTGTAGTACCTAGTCCCTGATGAACAACAGTGTGTAACGGAGGAGTGGATGGTTGACTTCGCAGATTAGGAGATGAGATGGAGGATATGGGAGAAAGGTCTTCACTATCAGATCCTTCAGTAATATTTTTAGCCTTTTTCTTTTTCGGTAAAGGGAACTCAGTAGGTTCAATACTGAGTTTTTCACTCTGAAGTCTGGTAAGTGGATGGGATAAGTTGAACTGCGAGGTCGCACTGCTTTGTGATACTTCAGATTTCTGACGCAAAATCGAGAAGCTCTGAAGTTTATGGATAAGAGACTGGACTTTAGGGGATTCAAGACTTAATTGTTCTGAAATATGATGGGTGTGAGCAGTGGTGGTTGATTCCTCTTTTTCTCGATTGTGTGCCGGAGAACCAGCATGTGATTGAGAAGGAGGAGAGGATTTGGAGGGAGAATTACTCTTAGAGTGGCTTGCAGATTTGGGCCTGCTTGCCATTCACAGTCAATGCCCTCCTTCTAGCGCCAAAAATGTTGATGCCCCGAAATTCGTTGCAACAACATCGGGGAAACCACCCGGTCCGGACCTTAGTGCAGCTCCTTTTCCGTTTGGGATAGTGGCTCCGACTGGGGATGATGGGACCAGTTTCCCAAGAATTATAAGTAAACGGGATGGATGAATGATTTACGATATAAGGTGGTAATAAGTGAACAACTAAACTATAAGAGAAATATAATAACTATAATCTAATCCCGGGACTTATCGATTTGTAGAGTGCAGCGTTTGATAATCTGTGCTTAATGGCAGGCATATAGATGACTCTAACACTAAAGCATAGATGTTTAAATCATTTAAGATTGCTCTGCATAATTAGTTATGCAGAGCGATGATAGCGAATTACTACACTTAGTCATTTATATCATTGCTACACGCATGAGTAAAAGAGATAACAAATCACAAAACATTCAATAGTGATATGAAATGAAGATTTGTTGTTATATTGCATACATGTATTCAACAATAGCAAAGATAATAACACAGCAATTCATATAATAGAAAAGAGCACAGATACAGATAATAGTACCATGTAAGCTGTTTGATCAATCCAGTATATTAATCACTATGTCGCGGTCCTTCCTTCAAACCAGAAAGCATTCCAAACAAGTGACAGTAGTGCACAATTGCATAAAACAGCCTTCTAAGCAAAATTAAGAACCATCGGTCGAGTTTCACAAAAGGATATAGACTGAAGCACAATAGTGAAAACTTTAGCCTTTAAGTCTTTTAAAAAATTTTACGACCCTTTCCAAAACAATGAAAGGATCTATAAATACTATGCTAATCTAAATATCTAAATATCTAAAAACTGAAAAGCTACTAAATTGGCATTAACAAATATCATCTTCTTTTCTGGCGATCTGGCAGTCGGCGGCGATGCTTCATTCAGAGGTCTCTTTGCCTTTACTCCTTCGCTGACATATCGCCAGCATTGGCTCTACTTCTGGTGGAGTGTTGAGACGCGAAGTTAGCTGGGCATCATATGTGGCATCCTGAATGTCGGAAATCAGGTATCGGAGGGCATCTGTTAAACAGTTAAGAGCCGACCTTTGAGAATGTGGTTTAATCAGAAAGAGCCAGTATGCGTCGGCGGTTAAAGTATTTACTCCGGCGATTAACCGTCCTTGTTTCTCCAGATCAGGGTAATTTCTCTGCTCCAGCATGTTTGCTGTTGTTATGCTTCCAGGTGTGCACTGGGAAATCATGTTTGCCAGATAGAGTGTGTCGTTGACTAGATTGATCATGTTGCTGGCAATCATTTTACATCTTGAGGCCACCCTTTCCGCTTTCATTACCTGAGTGTTCCATTCCATGAAGAGTATGTCCTTGTACGTTACATGGATTCGGGACAAATTTGCCGCTTTCCCTTCTGGAGTGTCTTGCCACTCAATATATTCAGATATGTCATCTTCGGCCTGATCTAGCTTATTCCTGGCCTTTTCTATTTGCTCACACACTACTGTAGATGTTTCACATAATGACTCAGCGTCAGCAAGTTGTCGGCACAAGAGTCTGATCTGAGATATTAATGCGCCATTTATTCGAGTTGCCTCTGCTCTGAAATCGTCAATACTCTGGGCGTCCTTGATACCTTCGAGCTGTGATAGCTGATTTTTGCTCGTCTTTAGATTTTATCATCAGCTCATTTGATGCTTTTAACTGGGACAATGCCTCCGATAATTCTTTTGCCTTCTGAACCTCACTTTGGTCTATCCTCTGTTTTTCAATTTGCAGTTGCTGGGTTAACAAATTGTTTTCTTGCTGTTGAGCCAGCAACTGCTCTTCTACCTGTGCTGCCTTATTTTTCGCCTCAATTACTTCTGCCTGCAATGCATATATTTCATGATCTTTAGTCTTCAACAGAAGACTTACCTCTGATGCTTTGTCAATAGTCGCTGCCGAATAAGCTCCCGCAAATTGCGACAGCTTAGTCAGATCTTCAGAGGGGTCCAATTCCCCCTTCCAGACCACATTGCCCGTGACTGTTTGCTCAGAAGAAATAGAAGGTTGATCAAGCCTTCGTCTTTTCCTAGAGCGCCTAACAACGGCTCTATGCTTTGGGCTGTAGAAAATATCTAGGGGAGGAATTTCTTCCACCTGGAGATCAATTTGATCGGACGGGTCTTGAGTGATTACCTCGACATCCTGTAAAATGGGTGGGCCGCTGGTTCCTTCTAGAACCTGAGAAGAAGTAGTATCGGGAGCATTACTTGTTTTAGAGGTGTCTGAGTCTTTGGAGGCTTCCTTACCACTGATAATGGAATCGAATTGGTTCCATTCCTTAATCAATTCAGGATCAGTGGAGGTTTGCTCATGTTGCTCTGTGTGGGCTTTGCTCTGTTCTTTTTCTTGTTTAATCCTCTGCTGTTCCTCAAATGCCTTCCGCTGCTGCTCCTCCTGTGCTCTCTGCTGCTGCTCCTCCAATTCCCTTTTCTGCCTATCTTCTAGTTCTTTCTTTGCTTTCTCTTCTTCTTCCTTCTTCCTCTGTTCCTCTATCTCTTTCTGTTTTCTTTGCTCTTGATCCTTTTGTGCCTTTTGCTGCCTTTCTATCTGCTCCCTTTTATGCTTCTCTGCCTGCAGCTTGTTTTGCCTTTCCTCCTGTTGTTTATCATACTCTTTAATTGTAACAGGAGGTGGATGTATCTGCTGCTGACCAGGCTCGCTTGAGGAAGATGCTGGGGTTGTGGATAATAAATCTAGAGGCAAAGTTTGCAACCTTTGCTTTCTAAGTTTATTAAATTCAGTTAACTCCACATCTTCGTACCTCATTGCAACAAGCTGTTTGGTTTGGCTTATTGAATCGGCACCTGCGAACAGGTCATCAAACTGATCTTCTTGATGGACAATCTTTGACAGTTTGGCCTATTCCAGGGCAATGAAAGCAGTCTTGTTTGGATCATAGAGTCTGTTTGGGATAGTGGCCAGGGATATCATTTGGAGTTTTGTTGCTTCTTTTTCTGCATGCTTGTAATTCTGCAGCGTATAAACTCTAATTCTTAAAGGAAAAGAGGGCCATCCTCTCTTTTTCTCATCTTTGAGAGTTTGTGTGACACCCTCGGACATAATCTGGTAGGAGATTTCCCGGGCTAGCAATTTGTCTGGGATGTATAGAGGGAGAACGTGTGGCCTAGCTTTGCTTCCAAAAACTCTAATATAGGTAAAATGCTCTTCCCCGAACCAATGCGCTATGGCTGGTAGGTCAAAAGAAGCTTCATAGGAAATTCTTGGGATGGGTCTGTCGAAAATAGAATAGTGAATGGGCACCATGAAACCATTGCAAATTTGATACAAATGGTCCTTGTAAGAGGGTTTCCACAATTTCCGATGGTACAAATGAATGGGTGTTGGATCATGGGTGGTCCATCTCCAACCAAGGACAGGAAACTCAGAATTAAAACACAGGGTATCCATAATGTAAGCAGAGTAATAAAATGGTGGGATTTTCCTTTCGGTGACTCTGGTTTTGGCTCTAAATTCACGAACAGCTATGACCAACTTATCAGACAGAATAGTGGCCCAATCCATAATTGTACTATTGACAGCCGCTTCCATTAAGGGAACCATGTCAATATGGATATTAGCAGAGTCATGTAATCCCCACAATATACACATCATAATCCCAGCATAGCAATAGGGAGAAGCCAAAGAAGCATTGGAGTACTTAGCCGAACTTTCATGCTTGTGTTTGGCTGGGTTCTGCCTCCAATCTCGGAGGGGTTCGGATGGTGATTCATTCTCGTTCGCGAACTTCTCCACGAAGGTTCTGTTATAGACTAGCTCAGGTTCAGGCAAATGATACATCCGCCTCAGGTCATCAGGCTTGAAGGACCTGAAAATCCTTCCATCCCTTGTATGCAGAGTTCTATCAGTGAGGGTAATTTCCTCAATTGCCCAGCGTACCACATCAGTGTAAGGTAGGACCTGCTCTCTGGCTGCTATTCTGTGCAAAAAGGAGTCGGCCAAGTCTTTGAGAGTTGCCTCGGACTTCCTTTGTTCATCCACACTAGCCTCAGTCACTGTCTTTTCCGGTTGCTCGGCCTCTAACAGATTATATGTACCCTGCCATGTAGTGCTAGGGAGACCAGTGCATGTAGTATCTGAGATTAGGCCTTTCTTCGAAACTCTAGCAGCTTGACCTGCGACAGGTGTTACAGTAGAACCTGCAGCCTTCTTCTTTCCCATCATGTTCAGGCTTCTCTCGACAGCTGAATTCTACACAAATGAAAGAGAAATCGTAACAAGGAAATAACAACGACAATCCATAACGGGATAGATATATTACTTGAAGCGTGGCAAGATTAATTCTAAAAGTGGCTGCGGATCTAATGATTTGAGAAGGTACCGCAGATGCAATGATGGTGATTTTACAGCCTGCAGCTCCATAAATGACCATTACTTCATTATTAAACCGAATGACCCCTTAAAGCGTGCAACCGATTTTTTCAAAGGTCTAATCGTAAGTGTTCGTTAAATCGAAGGGGCAAAGTTTTAAATACGCATGCATTACCTTATCCCTGCATTTAACGGCATTTTGAAATCTGTGCTTTTGTCAATCGGATTCAAATATAACTTTAAAGCTTTGAAACAATCACCTTTTAGGAATTATGGTCATCGTTAAGCGTCATCGCATCGCATCGGGGGTGTGAGTGATACTATCGTTTGGGAGAGATCTTGGCGAATGCCGATTGCGACATCGCATCGTATTAGCACGCGAACACATTCCTAGATGTATATCAAATGATTTGCCGACTACCGATAGCGATATCACATCGCATCGGGGAAAAGATCTGAGCGTCTTATGAAAATGTATGGGATTCCGCCGACTACCGATAGCGATATCGCATCGGGTCGGGGCTTAAAGCGTTTTTTACAAGAGGCAACGCCGATAGCCGATCGCCGATATTACGTCGCATCGGGGTGTAAGATATGTGCTCTTTTTGTGTGTGCATTGAATACCGCCGATCGCCGATAGCGATATCGCATCGGAAAGGACCAAGGTGACATGCGATCTTGCGATTGCTTTTTCGGACTTAACCAAAAATTGCTTGTTATTTATTCAAAAAGGCTTTTATTCACAAATTCATTTGATTATCATACCTTTTTCGAACAAATTCATTAATGCCAATTAAAATTTTAAAAGGGACCCATTTCATATGTTAATTGTTTGTGATTAAAAATGTTATGAAATGGGGGGTTGTTGTAGGGCACAACGGATGTTTACTAAAGACATGCAGTATACTAAATCATTTGAACATGCACCCTTGACTCCTACAATTGGATTAATAGAACTTCGTACATGCATTGTTTGTCTTGAGAGGCTTGATCAACATATTAGTGGGATTCTCACCATTGTTTGTAATCATTCGTTCCACTCTTAATTTATTTCCAAATATCATTGATTTACCATTCCTAATATGTAGATATAGTCAGCATAATCCCAAGAAGTGAACTTGCTCAATTTGTTCAACATCTAAAAACCTATGGATATTTTTCATTTGTGGTTTTGTTTGATGCCGGAGGTATGAGCCATGTCATGCAATAAAGCATTGGAAAGGAACTCAACATTGTTAATCACTTGATTTGGACACTCAATGTGTCTGGGATTATGTTGGTGAGAACTATGTTCATCAACTTATACAATCAAAAAATGATGGTAAATTGGTTGAGTTAAATTCCCATTGTAGAGATACCGGTGATCATTGTGGGAGGTGTTAATGTAGCAATGATGCTGGACTTGAGAGTGTTCTTTGGAAAATAAAATTAAAGTGATAGTTTATGAGTATAATAATGTTCTAACAATTCATCTAGATAATCAATGACGATATTACGACTCATTACTTACTAAAGTCAGGCACCAGAGGGAGATTGTTGTTTCTGAAGCTATCCAAAAGTATAAAAACATAAAACTGAAAAACATGCAAGATAACTATGTCAAATCTAAGATGCATAAGATTTATTCCAAATAGAGGAGTAAACCATACTTATCTTCTATAGAGAATATTTCCTAAACTATTTGAAATTGAACCATGTAATCTTGTAGTAGATTGTTACGAAGTTGATGATGACTACATAAATTTGTACAATCAATGGAGATCCCCTCCATGCTTTTCATTGCAAAATAGACCCCATTGTCATTGATGTTAAAGGGGGAGATAAGAAAACATAACAAGAAGTATTTTTCTGAGGACAAAAGTAGGAGGAGCATAGTTTTTCCATCAATTCAAAATGGGGATATTGATGGCATTATTTTCATTGATGGTGAAGGATAAGTAGGACTATTGAGGTATGTAGAAAAACAGAACATATGAGCAGCAAGAACAAGACAAAAAATGGCATATGAGTAGCACAATACTAGGCTAAAAAGACAAAGAAGAAATAACATGGAAAACGACAAGAAAATTCGCAACAAGGCAAGGAGTAGCAAGCAACAAAAGAAGGCAAGGTATACAGGAGAAAGGAGAAGGGAGCAGTAGATACATTAATTATTTGATAGAACATTTATGCTCATGTTGATGACATGTTAATGGATTGATGATTCAATAATGTTACATAAATTTCTTATGAAGATGTTGTGGTGACACTAATTTGTTGTTAATATGAATTGTTGTGATGCAAAGGCAAGACTCCGAGGCAAAGGTAAATATTGTTGTGGTGCAATAATGATAAATATTGGTAATTGATGTTGGCATTAGGTTGATGAATTTAATGATTTCATGTGGCTGAAATTGATATTGAATGGATTATTTATTTTTGTGTTCTAGTGTTCAAGATAGGAAGAGTTTGGAAATGAATGAGTGGAAGGAAAAGAGTCAAGCCTATTCACTTCATATTCCTATATGGGATACAAATAGCCATCAAATTATATTTATAAAATATCTGATTTTGGAACACATTGAGAGGTTAGAGAATGGAAGATTGTGAGAGAGTTGATTGAACTATTATGCATTAGTTACCTGACACTTATGAAGTTGATGTGAAGCAAACTTGAAGGGAAGAATATGCAGAAATGAATATGGATATATGCAAAATTTATGACCATGTAAACCAACACATTGTTATTTTGTATTTGTACCAGGGGATGGTAGTCTCCTTTCCAGTTGAGGCTTGATAAATATCCACTTGGAGCTAGTTGAGGTAGGAGCTTCTTGTGGTTTGTAGCCTACAAAAAACATATGGGAGTTGTAGGTTCCTTGCATGTTGCAGTTGCACAAAATAGAGGTAGAATACTCTTGTAGGGTGGGGCCTACAAAAAATCAGATGTAATAAGGAGTGTGAGCATGCCTTTGCATCACGATAATAATAAATTCATGGTGTTCTCCCTTTATGGGTTTCCACATATATTTGGTGTCAATATGTTTTGGTATTATGTGTTCATGTGATGGTTTGCTTTGATTATTACTTTTCGTTCACATATTCAATATGTTGGTAATTATTTGTTAAGTTGCTCATGTAATGTTTCAATTAATTGATTTTATGAAAATAATATTAGCATCCATGAGTATGCTAAACTGATTCACCCCCCTCTTAGTTTAGTCAAGTTTTCATCACTTTGTTTGTTATTTATTACATAAAATTACTCATATAGTTAACTAAAGGTGTATTAGGGCTTCCATTTACTCAAAACTTGGAATACACCTTGCATTGACTGTAACCCTAGGTGTATTCCTTAACTAAAACACTAGGAGGCTTGATTTATCATGTGTGGAGGAGTCACTGAATGATGTTGTGCTCTCAAGCCAATTTGTTTATTTAGGTTATGATATCCAAGTATGATCCTAGTGAAAACTAGCTAAGTTGTAAGGTGAGAAAAGTTCATGGGCAACATGGGATAGATGTTAGGAACTCTCAAATAAGATACATAATTTTTTAGTCAATGAAATGTTAAGAATAATTTTTTTTTAATTAAAATAAGAAATAATTTGATTATTTATAAAGTTAAGCATTAGAACTTGTACTAGTGAATGTCAAACTAATAATGGTCAACATGAAAATCGATTTCTAGAATCCATCCTGGGGAAGGACTAATAAACATCAAAATATGTACTTCATGATACATATCACATTTCTCAAATAAAATTTATAAAAAAAATCATAGAACTAAATTATAAATTTATTATATTTTTGAGAGTGACTAGTTTATATTAAGTCGACATGTTTGTATGACACCACCTTTACATTTAGAGGAAGTTCTTCAACTTCAATGTTCCAAAATTACAAAGAAAAGCACCCTTTCCTACCTTCTAGCTACTGATTAAGTCTCTTAATACTCTTCTTTATAGACTCTCAAAAGCACTCATAGTTACATTATATAATTAGAAGACATGTAATAAGACATCTAGACAAAACTAAGCATTTCCATTTATTCCAGCTTCTTATAATCCAACATGTTCAACCTCAACGATGTTTTCTTCTTTCAGAGGGGCATACTTAGTCGGCTTCTCCATAAGTTCTTTTTTCTCTTGTCGTTCTCCCACTTCATGTAACATATCGTTAATTAATGCAAAAATATTTTCTAATTCCTAGGGTCGCTAATTCAACCAAAAATTCAATACTATCCATTTTGAATATTGAACTATCCCTTTCCATCCGCAACCAATCTATTTTAGTATGCAAGATTTCAAGTATCTGACTCACCAAAGGAAAGTGAACTCTCACATTTGAAACCACTTTTTCTCCTTGACTAGAGATAAGAAAAGATAAATATGTTATGGTTGTCGCAAGTTGTGACTTCAATTCATGAGTTCTCTATGGTCTAGCTAAGCACTCCATCAAAATGCAAGGAACCCTAATATAATTTCAATTTGGCAATAAATCCATCATTAGGAGTCTCCATTTCTAGACAAACATTCCATCATATCTATTTTCCATGGATACATATCGATATTCAATACATGAGTTATGTATCTATAAGTGCTTGATGAGATAATCCATGACTAAATCATCCCTTCTACTACAAAATTCATGAAAAATTAACAATATTTGGACTAGATAGATTTAAGCATGTATATTAATATTTTAAAAAACATTTTACACCTATCGATGAGCATGGTGGTTCTCACCATGGAGGCCCAGTTGGTAGATCCACTAGGGTTATTCACCTTACATGAAGGTCGCCAAAAATAAACCATTGAGATATTTTGATTTGTGTGTTAAATAAATTGCTTGATGCTCCTCTTTTAGTTATTAAAGAAAATCCATATTCGATGGGATCCATAAGTGGTAACCCTATTATTTCTTAATATTTTGATTACGGGATGTATTTTAAAGTTTGGTATCCTTAGTCCTGGATAATTAAGACGCATTCCAAGGTAGCTCCATGATTTTATATCGATTTTCCACATGATTCTTTTCCTTTTTGATATGATAAAATTCCACACTTTCCAATATATTGATCTGCAAATAGATTCTTAGTATCATCAAAGAAATTTCATTGTTTTACATCTCTTTGATTTTTAGAAATTTTTGAATGAAAATCATGGAATCGCCATGGACCACCAAATGTCGAATCTTCCTTGCTATTGTTGTATCTAGACCTTTCCATAATGCTAAAAATTATGTCTGATTATTGATTGCCTAAGCTTAAGGCATGTTATATCTTAATTTCTTCGTCGTGGTGAAAGATGACCCCTCTTTATCTTTCCTCCCATATAAATTTATTATTATTTATAAAAATAATTAATATATAAACTAAACATATATACATTAAAAAAAACATTAAACAAGATTCTTAACTATGGAAATTTATCCCCACAATATGATGGAGATTCATAATTTGTAGACTACTTTGGAGGTGAATCTCAACCTTCGGTAAGTCATAGTATTGTAAGAAATCCTATTTATAAATTAAGAATATCCATCATAAGGTGGGTATAAATTTCCATGGTTGAGACCTTGTTCCATGTTTTGTTAAATGTATATATGTTTAGCTTATATAAAAAGGACTTGTTTTTATGCCTATTATGGATTGATTCATATGGGAATTTTCTTGTATTCTAATTTATAAGGTTTTTCTAGTATTTAAGTTAAACACATATACATTTGAAAAAACGTGGAACAAGATTTGCCCTTAATTTTCCATGGATAGTTTTCTAATCTATAAATAGGATTTCATAGAATACGATTGGCCAATACCATGGCTTATCAATACTACATTCCCAAAAAACGACAAGTCACTTCTTATGAAACTTGTTCATCTAACATCATTTTAAATAATCAATTTAATTAAAAGAATAAAAATAACATAATATGATGGAGATATATCCCAACCATTTTTTGGGTTGTGTTATATTCATTCCACGACTAGCCCACATAGTTAACTGGGGGGTTAGAGGGGGGGAGGAGCCCCCCCTTTGTTGTGTCGATTATGTAGTTGGGATGACATGGGGTTTGAGGGGGGCGGGTAGCCCCCATCTACGGGGTCCAAGACAACACCATGGGAACTGTTTTTTTGGACCCTATATTAGGTTGGGTAGACCTACCTATGCTTTTGTGCATGCTTTTCGCACATGGTTTTGGAAACGATGGCTTTCGGTCCATGGTTTTGAATGTGATGGTTTTTGGTCCATGGTATTGGATGCTTCGGCATGTATAAATAAGCATTGTAACATTGAGAGTAACATAATGAAAAATAAAGCTAGTAGTCCCGGTTTTGAGATCCAGGGGAAAATCTCTATGTATATGTGTTTTATGTGTTATTCTCTTGCATTGTTTATTTTTTGTGTTTCATAATTCGTATGAAGGTAATTTCTGTATGGGGTTAAAACCTACATTTGGTATTGGAGTTGTTTTGGCTTCAAGGGGATGCACTTGTTGCTGAGGGGTTTCACTCAAGACTGTGGTAGACCCCATTCAGTGGGAGACCTGTGAGATCGATTCTAGTGGTGAAAGAAGATGGCAAGCAGTGGAAAGATAGAGATCGAGAAATTTAATGGTTAGAGTTTTGAGTTATGGAAACTCAAGATGGAGGATTTGTTGGTGGATAAAGATCAGTGGATCGTGGTAGATCCTAGTACTAAACCAATTGGAGTGTCCGATGAAGAATGGAAGAAGTTGGATCAAAAGACAAAGAGCACAATACAATTGTGTGTCTCAAATTCAGTATTACTGAATTATCAAGGGAAGCTATGACGAAGGCTTTATGAGACAAGTTAGGGACTTTGTACCAATATAAGTCTATGGTGAATAAACTGTTCCTACAGAAAAAGTTGTATAACCTGATGATGAAGGATGGAGACTCGGTGACAAAATATCTGAATGAATTTAATACAGTGGTAAGTCAGTTATTATCTGTTGATATTAAAATTTTAGATGAATATAAGTGCATCAGTTTGTTGTGTTCTCCACTAGATTCATGGGATAGTCTGGTTATTGTAGTAGGTAGCAATGCAAATGCCATGTATTTTGATGAAAGAGTCTCATCCTTGCTAATGGAGGAGATGAGATGGAAAAATATGAAGAGTTAAAATGGTGATGCCTTGTCTATACAAGGACAATCACAGAATAGAAACAAAAATAAGTTATCGAGTGGGAGATCTAAATCTAGAGGAAGACCTGAATATTCAAGAAAACCTGTAAAGGTGGTGTTTTAGAAATGCGGAAGGGAAGGGCACTACAAAAGGGATTGTAAATCTAAAGATCCTAAAAAATGAAAGAGATATCATGATGCTCCTTCTGCAGAGGCAAAAACCACCTCAAATGAAGGTGGGGATGTGTACTTGGCCTCTTCAAGTACACATGTAGATCATGAGGCATGGTTGATTGACTCAGATGCATCCTTTCACTTCACTCCCCATAGTGATTGGTTATGTCAATATGAGAAATATGATGGTCATGATGTCTTCTTAAGGGATTACAGGAAGGCTAGAATCATTGGTCACAGAAAAGTAAAGTTCAAGTTGCAAGGTGGAAGGGTTAGAACACATCTGGGTGTTTTTAATATTCTTGCATTGCCCAAAAATTTGATTTCTGTAAGAAAGTTGGATGATGCAGGTGTAAAAACAATGTTTGAGAACAATACCTGCAAGATGGTTTGGGAAGCACTAGTATTGATGCGGGGAGTTCGAATTGGAACTATGTATAATTTGTAAGGTAACATTGTTGTTGATGGGTGCAACAGTTTGTGGTTCCTAAAAGTGGATCATAAAATATAGTGTTGTTTGTGTTATCACTCCAAAATTTCTTCCAAGTTGTCAGAAAAAGAAATGATGGAGGTAACCACAAACCAATTTTGGAGATCACGACCTAGCCTTCCTAATCTTAGAGAGGGCTATCTCTTTTTTATTTAATTTTATTTTAGTGAGTTAATTTTAGGCTAGTTATGATTGTGCTTGGGTTTTTATTTGAATTTTGGTGGTGGGATCACTTACGTAGATGAAAAGGATTGTCTTTTACCATTGGGCTATGGGGTCAAATGTCAGACAAACAAGACTAGATTAAGTTCTCAAAACCGTGTCTCGAGGGAAAGATAGAGGAGTTACTACAAATCTCAAAGGTTGGAAGGTGAAATGGTTTCCAATCGGATCCAGGGAGAAATTAAGGGTTCCGAAGGCCGGATCAAGAAGAGAATGAAAGAGCTCAACCAAGATGGGAGAGACATTAAGGGTTCTCAAGTCCGGGTATCAGAGGCAAACATATAAATGACTAAATGTGCAAAATATAGTGTACTTAAACAAATTCTGAGTGATATTTGCAATTAATTCATTCAAATTTAGAAAACAATTAAGTTTATGAAACACATAACAATGTAACAAAATCAAACAAAGAAGATACTTCACTCCAATAGCTCATCTCATGAATCCTCTGGTGCAATCTTTTTATTGCTTGCTCCAGTCCATTGACTTGAAAGATGGTACAATCACCCTTAGGTTTAAGATAAAAATAACTCTAAAAATGTATAGAAATCCACACTCAATACATTTAACTATGAAGTATTTATACAAAAAGAATTTACAAAATATCTCAAACTGCATTGAGAACTAATCTAGGAAAAGGAAATATCTTCATGCAAGAAGATAGAGAGAGCTATTGAACTGTTCTTTGTTGTCCCCGTTATTTAGGTTTTGATGTCCATTCTTCTTTGATCTTTTGCCCTTTACGCTGCTTGTTTTTTTGGTCTTCACACTAGATGTCATATTTACTTATCACCTTTCATCTGATAGACTTTAATCTGATACTCTTTGACCTTGCTGACCTGTCAATATCCTTTTACTGTGCTCTTTTACTTTTTATTGTACATTTATGTTTTTATAGTGTATTTCCTATTGTAAATCATGGCATTCTTCCTATGTGTCAGCATCTGGTGATTGGATATTGAGCATTTTTTGTCGGGTGTGGAGCCTGGTTATCTTCTGTATTCAAAGGTTTCAGCTAGATGTATACCCTAGGAAGACTGTACACCCCTCCACGCGGTGGGGTGTGGGGGGGACGTATCCCCCTGCGGGGGTCTGGGGGGGCTAATTTCCCATCGGATGGGGGATCCAGGGGCCAGCGGTTCCCCGGCAGGGGTTTGGGGACAGCACCCACGAAGCTAAAAATAGATGAAAATTTTCCTTGTAAAATTCTAGTAATTTCTAGTCAATCTAGGCCATTCATTAGGCAGATGATTTGAGGGTATAAGTTATGATTAATTTATGGTTTTTTTACATAGAAGGCAACACCTCACTATATATGAGGGAATTGTATTTCATTTATGTATATATTTATTTTGAGTAAGGAAGAGAGAGGAGACTAAGAGAGAAGACGGAGTTACAGCGGATCTACTGTAGGTTGTATCTCTTCAGTTTGCTAGATAATATAATAAAAGAAGGACTAGCTGTTTCTCTGTGGACGTAGCCCAAACTGGGTGAACCATGTATATATGTCTCTCTTTTATTTTATGCATTTTCTGTGTTTATATTTCTGTAATATTTTGTGTGTTGCATTGCTCTGTAATATATAATTTCCTAACAACAGGTATCAGATCTGAAGGTCTATTTGGCTGATAAACTTGCAAGATAGAAGGGTTCCTGGTTCGAGTGGGAGCAATGACGGAAGTGTTGCGATTGCAACAAGATGATGGAGCATAGTGAAAAGAGTCGCCTTCACTAAGTGGGCCTGCAGGCAAATTATGGCGCAAATTCTATTTTTGATCACAGTGTGGATGATCACAGTGTGAGTGATCACAGTGTGAGTGATCACAATGTGGGTGACCAAAGTGTGGGTGACCACAGTGTGGGTGATCAAAGTCTATTTTTAGACTGGCTGTCAAAAATAGAAAAGTCAAATATTATTGTCTCATAATAATATTTGGACTATAAACTTGATCTTATTCTCTTGGAGCACTTCAGTTTGAGCTACAGATGTGGCCCATGCAGCTGTCAGAAGAAAGTACGCTTTTCTTATGAGTCAGTTGAGTTGTTGCATGCATGACTTCAGTTAGAAATCAATCAGTTGAGTTTGGTGGAGTTGATTGTGGAGTTGATGGAGTTGTGTTCAGTTTGACTTGGTTAAACTAGTTGTAGTTAGTCTAACTGCAAATAGACTAATGATGAGTTGTTAAACTAATTATTAACTCATAATACAACTATAGACTACATCAGTTAACTCAGTTGCATGTCAGTGCATGTTCAGTTCAACAGGGAAAAGTGTTAGAGAATCATATTACTATCAGTTGTGACTATAGTTGTGCATCAGATCTTGCATAATCAAGGGATTGAGTATGCCAATGAGTTTGCTCATGTATTTGCCCAGTTTGTAGCTTCTGCTCACATCTTACACATTGTGAGTGATTCTTTGGAGGTGAAATACAAGTTTGGTAGACCATTGTCATTCATTCTTGAGCAGGTATTGAGCAGTGGAGGCAGGCAAGGAGTGGAATAGATTTGGAGATCAGATCTTAGCTGTATTGTGTGTAACAAGTGGAGCTGGTACTGGATTGCTTGTGATAAGCATTGTACTTTGTAATGTTACATGGTCTCAATCATTAATATACAGATAGTGTGGGGTTTTTAGAGAGACGCTTTCCCCGGGTTACATACTGTGTTAATGTGTGAATGCTCTTGATGTTTTATTGTATTGATGCTGCTATATTGATGATCAACGTAGAGGAGCTTATGTATTGTGTATGTATTCCGCAATAGTACATGATTAGGATAATCTCTGTTGAATATGTGTTAAAATATTCAAAATTTCTACATGGTATCAAAGCTGCTTGATTTGTAGAAGATATTTTTACAGGATATCAAGCAAGGATTGATCATGAGATCTACTATTCAGGAAGTGTTTACATTCTATTTCTTCAGGAAGAGTCTGTAATCGGGCCAGGTAGCCTCTGGATTCATCCTTCCTTTGGAAGGTGAGATATCCGGTGAATGCCCATACAGTCAATCTCTGTACGAGAAATATTGTGTTCTCACGAATTTTAGATTGGAGGCGGTTGAGTTTGGAGCTGGTGGAAAATCGAATTTGCAGCAGTGTTGTTGAAATGTCTTTCAACGGATTGCAAATGTTATTCCAAAGCAAGAGTGACCTGGAACTCAAGGATAAACTCAGAAACAATAAAGGTGAGAATGGATCTTCATCAAAGGTATCTGATGAAGAGAATTGCGCTTTGGCTGCCAAAGCAAAGAAGGGGAAGAACAAGAAAGCTTCTCATTCCGGTGCGAAAGGCAAGAACCAGGACATGTCCAAGGTGAAGGGTTTTCACTGTCAGCAGGAGAGGCTCTAGCCTCACAGTTTGAGCTTGATTTTTCATTGATCGCATGCTTGGTTTCAAGTGTGATGGGATCAGTGTGGTTCTTGGACAGTGGTGCATCTTTTCACATGACGCGAGATAGAGATTTGTTCTCTGATCTGGAGGACAAAGATCTTGGGGTGCACATCGAGATGGGCGATGATGGTAGATACAGTGCGACTGGTATCGGTACCATTTCCTTTGAGAGGGAGTCTGGTAAACCCTTCGTATTGAAGGAATTCATGCATGTTCCAGGATTGACGAAGAATCTCATCTCAGTGGCGATGTTAGAAGACAAGGGGTATGATGTTGTTTTCAATGAGGGAAAGGATTTCCTGTGCAACAAGACAACTGGTGAGACCCGGAAGATACGGGTTTGAGTGAGGAACCTTTATCAGTTGCATGTAGATGGATGCGCAGCAATGGCGGGCAAGGCAGAAGGATTGGTGAGCCGAGATGATGGCGAGTTGTGGCATAGGAGATTGGGTCACCTTCACCATGGAACCTTGAAGATACTGCAACAGATCACTACAGGGCTTCCTAAAGGCACACTTGCGCTGTCAGATCAATGAAAGGGGTGTACTTTGGGGAAGTTTGTGAAAGCCACCTTTCACAAGAAGGATAGTCGTGCCACGACGATCCTTGAGAGAATTCACACAGACGTGTGTGGACCTTTATCAGTTGCTTCGACAGCAAAACATAGGTATTATGTGATTTTTGTTGATGATTTCTCTCGTAAGTGCCGGATCTTCTTCATGCAGAAGAAGAGCGAGACATATTCAAAGTTCTGTGAATTCAAAGCACTGGTCGAAAAGGAGTCGGGGAAGAAGGTGAAGGCTCTTAGGAGTGATAATGGTGGTGAATACATCTCGAATGAGTTCAAGGATTTCTGCAAGGCAGAAGGGATTCGTAGAGAGCTCATAGCTCCCCATAACCCACAGCAGAACGGGGTAGCTGAGCAAAAGAACAAAACGATTGTGGGTGCTGCACGGGAAATGTTGCATGATCAGGGCCTACCCCTTCACTTGTGGGCGGAAGCATGCAATACAGCAGTTTATGTGCAGAACCGTTATCCTCATAGGATACTTGGCATGAGTACACCTGACGAGACTTATTCTGGTAAGAAGCCTGATCTTTCTCATTTGAGGATTTTTGGTGCTAACATTTACATGCATGTGACGAAGGAGGCCAGGAAGAAGTTGGAGCCGACCACAGAGGTTGGGATATTTGTGGGGTACACTGATACGCCCCACAACTATCGTGTGTATTTTCCAGACAGTGGTAAAACTGTTGTGCGACGGGATATAAAATTTCAGGAGGAGAAAGTCATGAAGTGTTCGCTTGAGAGGGAGCTACACTTGCATGCAAATGAGGAGCTATTAGTTCCTAAGGATGACCTTCAGGACGTGGATCAGCCACAGGATGAGGTTCATGGAGTGGAAGAGACCACTCATGCAACGCCAACCATCAGAGGGCAAAAGTTCTTGACAGAAACTGAGCGACTGGCTCAAGATGCAGAGAAAGTTGTAGGACAACCTACAGCCCAATGCAGGCAGAGATAGTCACCTGATCGGTACACTAGATACATGGCTCTGATGAGCAAATGTGTTGTGATTGAGCCATCCTCTTTCTAGGAAGTTGTGGAGGATCCCGCATGGGTAGACGCCATGGTGGAAGAGTATGATTCTATTGTCAAAAACAGTGCATGGGAGATTGTTCCTAGACCGGAAGGGAAATCAGTGGTGGGTTCGAGATGGATCTACAAGGTCAAGCAGGCAGCTGACGGGAGTGTGGAGAAGTACAAGGCAATATTTATTGCCCGAGACTTTTCACAGATAGAGGGGATCGATTATGAGGAGACCTTTGCACCTATCGCAAGGTATTCTTCCATACAGACGATTGTTGCTTTCCCAGTGTAGATGGGATGGCACATTCATCAGATGGATGTGAAGACAGCGTTCCTCAATGGAGTCATTGAGGAGGAGGTGTACATTGAGCAGCCTGAAGGCTTTGAGGTCTTCAGCAGCGAGTCACAAGTGTGCAGGCTCAAGAGAGCGCTGTATGGGTTGAAGCAAGCACCACGTGCTTAGTACACACGGATAGACAGCTATTTCATAGGACTTGGATTCTCCAAGAGCGAGGCGGATCCTAACCTATACCAGATTGTGGTGGACGGCAAGTTGCTTATCATTGTATTGTATGTTGATGATTTGATTCTAACGGGTGATGAGCTGTTGATACTGTCACGCAAGAAGGATCTTGCTATAGAGTTTGAGATGAAGGACTTGGGCCTCCTTCACTATTTCCTAGGATTGGAAATATGGCAGCGCAGTGGTGGACTGTTTGTTTCTCAGGGCAAGTATGCTCGGGAGATACTGGAGAAGTTCAACATGCATGGCTACAAGCCTGTTGATACTCCTCTTCCTGGAGGTTGGAGGAAGGAGGATGCCACTTCGGGAGAAGAAGTGGATGCCACTGCTTATCGACAGTTGGTGGGGTCGCTGATATATTTGGTCAATACACGACTTGATATATGCTATGCAGTTAACAAGCTTTCACAAGCTATGGTTAAGCCTACCAAGCTCTTTTGGAAGGCAGGCAAGCATGTATTGCGCTACTTGAGAGGCACATCGGGATATGGTTTGTGGTACAGACAGGAGGATGAGTTGAAGCTATGTGGCTTCACTGATGCAGATTGGGCAAGGAGCCCAACAGACAGAAAGAGCACATCAGAAGGGGTCTTCAGTATTGGATCGACAGCAGTTTCTTGGTACAGCAGCAAGCAGAGATCCGTGGCACTTAGTTCAGCGGAGGCCGAGTATATGGCAGCAAGTTTGGCTGCATGCGAGGCTATATGGATGAGGAAGATCCTAGTTGGTTTATTCGGTTCTCATTTGGATCCTACTGTGATTTACTGTGATAACCAGAGTTGCATTAAACTCTCGGCTAATCCTGTATTTCATGATAGATCTAAGCATATTGACATCAGGTACCATCATATCAGAGATTGTGTGCAACGGAGGATCACGTTGCTTTCATACATTCCAACGAAGGATCAGGATGCTGATATTCTGAAGAAGGCTCTCACCAGGAGCAAATTCGACTACCACCGAGGTAGGATAGGGGTTGCTGATAATCCATATCTTGTCGAGAGGGAGTGTTGAGATTGCAACAAGATGATGGAGCTTAGTGAAAAGAGTCGCCTTCACTAAGTGGGCCCGCAGGCAAATTATGGCGCAAGTTCTATTTTTTATCACAGTGTGGATGATCACAGTGTGAGTGATCATAGTGTGAGTGATCACAATGTGGGTGACCAAAGTGTGGGTGACCACAGTGTGGGTGATCAAAGTCTATTTTTAGACTGGCTGTCAAAAATAGAAAAGTCAAATATTATTGTCTCATAATAATATTTGGACTATAAACTTGATCTTATTCTCTTGGAGCACTTCAGTTTGAGCTACAGATGTGGCCCATGCAGCTGTCAGATGAAAGTATGCTTTTATTATGAGTCAGTTGAGTTGTTGCATGCATGACTTCAGTTAGAACTCAATCAGTTGAGTTTGGTGGAGTTGATTGTGGAGTTGATGGAGTTGTGTTCAGTTTGACTTAGTTAAACTAGTTGTAGTTAGTCTAACTGCAAATAGACTAATGATGAGTTGTTAAACTAATTATTAACTCATAATACAACTATATAATATATCAGTTAACTCAGTTGCATGTCAGTGCATGTTCAGTTCAACAGGGACAAGTGTTAGAGAATCAGATTGCTATCAGTTGTGACTATAGTTGTGCATCAGATCTTGCACAATCAAGGGATTGAGTATGCCAATGAGTTTTCTCATGTATTTTCCCAGTTTGTAGCTTTTGCTCACGTCTTACACATTGTGAGTGATTCTTTGGAGGTGAAATACGAGTTTGGTAGACCATTCTCATTCATTCTTGAGCAGGTATTGAGCAGTGGAGGCAGGCAAGAAGTGGAATAGATTTGGAGATCAGATCTTAGCTGTATTTTGTGTAACAAGTGGAGCTAATACTGGATTTCTTGTGATAAGCATTGTACTTTGTAATGTTACATGGTCTCAATCATTAATATACAGATAGTGTGGGGTTTTTAGCGAGATGCTTTCCCCGGGTTACATACTGTGTTAATGTGTGAATGCTCTTGATGTTTTATTATTATTGATGCTGTTATATTGATGATCAATGTAGAGGAGCTTATGCATTGTGTATGTATTCCGCAATAGTACATGATTAGGATAATCTCTGTTGAATATGTGTTAAATTATTCAAAATTTCTACAGGAACATGGTAGGTTTAGGGTCAAAAAATTCAACGGCAAAAACTACCAGCTGTGGAAGATGCAGATGGAAGATTATTTGTATCAGAGAGATCTGTACCTACCATTGAGTGGAAAGACAAAGAAGCCGATGAGTATGACAGACACAGAATGGAACATTCTTGACAGAAAAGGTACTTGGAACAATACGGTTGTGCCTAGCGGCGTCAGAAGCGTTCAATATCTCAAAGGAAACAACAACAGATGGTTTAATGTCAGCATTAGCCAAACTATATGAAAAATCCTCGGTCTCAAATAAGGTATTTCTTATGAAGTATTTATTTAATATGAAGATGTAAGAAGGTGGATTTGTTGCAGACCATTTAAATGATTTTAATACAGTTACAAGTCAGTTAAGTTCTATAGGGGTAAATTTTGATGATGAAGTTAGGGCTCTGTTATTTCTATGCTCATTGCCAGAAAGTTAGAATGGTTTAGTTATGGCCATTAGTGACTCTATCTCTCGATCTAGTACTTTAAATTTTGATGATGTTGTTGGTGCAATCCTTAGCGAGGAAATGCGATGGAAAAGCTTCAGTGAGACATCAGGTAATGCTTTGACTAAAGAGACTAGGGGAAGAAAAATGGAAAGAGGAAAGAGCCTAGGATATCACAGTAAGGCAAGTAAAGGTAGATCCAAGTCCAGATCGGGGATAGTGTCCTGGAAATGCAGGAAGAAAGGACACCTGAAGGAAGTCTACAAGTCTGAGAAGGGAAAAGAAGGAGATGTGCAACAAGCAACTAATCATGAAACAAATGTAACAGGTGATGTGTTACAAGATGCTTTGATTCTCTCTTTATAAAATATTATTGATGCCTGGGTGGTAGATTCAAGGGCCTCATTCCATGCCACACTTGATAAGAAATATTTTCATGATTATGTTCAAGGAGACTTTGGACAGGTTCAATTGGGTGATGATAAACCCTATAAAATCGTTGGAATGGGTACAGTTTTCATAAAATAGCAAAATGGAAATCAGTGGCTATTAAAGGAGGTAAGGCATGTTCCAGATCTGAAGAAAAATATGATTTCAATAGGGCAGTTGGGAGGTGAAGGTTGTGTAACTACTTTCACAGATAATACTTGGAAGGTCACTAAAGGATCCATGGTAATAGCGAAAGCAGAAAAGGTTGGTACAGTGTACTTATGCAATAGTATTTCTAATTATGTTAATGCTTTAACCTCTATAGGAGAAGATACGACATTGTGGTATCATAGGCTTAGGCACATGAGTGAGAAGGGGATGCAGATTCTTCACTCAAGAAATTTGTTGCCAGGTTTGAAGCATGTTGATTTGAAATTCCGTGAGAATTGTATTTATGGAAAATAGAAGAAAGTTAGATTCCTTAGAGTTGGGAAAGAAAATAAGAGAAAAAAACTAGAGCTTGTGCATACTGATGTATGCAGACCTGCTCAGGTATCATCTCTTGGTGGCTCTCGTTATTATGTTACTTTTATTGATGATGCAACCAGAAAAACCTGGATTTATTGTATTCGAAATAAATCTGATGTATTTGATACTTTCAAGAAATGGAAAGCTTTGGTTGAAAATGAGACAGGCAAAAGGTTGAAGTGTCTCATCAGATAATGGAGGTGAATATTGCAACAAAGAGTTTGATGGGTATTGCTCAGAAATGGAATTCATAGAGAGAAGACAGTTCGAAGAACACCACTAGAAAATGGTGTTTTAGAAAGGATAAACAGGACAATCATGGAGTGCGCAAGGTGCATGATATTGCATACAGGATTTCCTTTACAATTTTTGGCAGATGCCGTAGATACTGTTGTTTATCTAATAAACAAAGGGCCTTCAAGCTCCTTGGATGGTGGTATTCCAGAGGAGGCATGGATAGGTAAAATGGTAAACTACTGCTTTTTAAAGACTTTTGGTTATGAAGCCTTTGTCCACATTAACAAAGAAAATAAAACAAAGCTTGAGGCAAAATCAAATAAATGTACCTTTATTGGATATGGTGGTAATGATTTTGGTTATCGCTTATATGATTATGAAAATCAAAAAATCGTTAGGAGCAGAGATGTAATATTCAATGAAAATTTCTTGTATAAGAATTAGTTGCAGGAAAAGAAACAAGAAAAAGAAAATAGAAAATACACAGTGCTTGACAATATCACAGGAAAAGTGATGGTGCCTGAAAGTCATAATGATCAACAGCGAGAACAATAACCACAGCAGCAACAATCACTTCAAACACTTGAAAGTGGTGTTAGAAGATCTACCAGGATAAGTAGATCCCCTAAACGATACTCTCCTTCATTATATTATGTATTGTTGACTGATCCCAGTGAACCATAATGTTATGAAGAAGCAATGCAGGTAGAAACTAGGAAGAAGTGGGAGAAAGCCATGAAAGAAGAGATGGAATTCTTAGCACATAACCAGACATGGGACTTATTCAGGTTGCTTGCAGGTAAAATAGCATTGCAGAGTAAATGGGTTTATAGGGTGAAGGAAGAAGATGGAGGAAAAGAGAAGTACAAAGCTAGACTTGTGGTGGAGGGGTTTGCATAGAAGAAAGGTATTGATTTTGATGAAATATTTTCTCCTGTTGTTAAAATGACTTCAATCAGAACTATTTTAAGTCTATTAGCAGTTGAAGATTTGCATCTTGAGCAATTAGATGTAAAGACAACCTTTCTCCATGGGGATTTGGAGGAAGAGATATATATGCAGCAGCCACAAGGATATGATGTAAAAGGGAAGGAGAAACTAGTGTGCAGGTTGAAGAAGAGCTTGTATGGCTTAAAATAGGCTCCAAGGCAGTGGTATCTAAAATTTGACAGGTTTATGTCTGAACAAGGTTATTCTAGATGTCACTCTGATCATTGTGTTTATCTCAAAAGGCCAAATGATGGCAGCTATATTATATTGTTATTGTATCTATATGCTTGTTGTAGTTTCTAACATGTACGAAATAAATTTGCTCAAAAGGAAATTGGCAAACTCATTTGAAATGAAGGATTTGGGTGCTACAAAACAAATCCTTGGTATGAGAATAACTGGAGACAGGAAGAATCGCAAATTAACATTGCCTCAAAGTGAGTATATAGAAAAGGTGTTGAAAAGGTTTAATATGCAGAATGCAAAACTAGTTAGTATACCTTTGGATAGCCATTTCAAATTAAGTAAGGAGGCATGTCCCAAGACGCAGGAAGAAATGGCTCATACGTCTAAAGTTCCATATCCATCAATAGTTGGAAGCTTAGTGTATGCAATGATTTGCACAAGGCCTGATATTGCACATGCAGTGGGAGTTGTAAGTAGGTACATGAACAATCGAGGAAAAGAACATTGGATGGCAGTGAAGTGGATTCTCAGGTATTTGAGAGGTACCACAAATCAAGCATTATGATTTGGTTACAAAAGCAAAGTATGTAATTGTTACAGAGTCTAGTAAAGAAACGATTTAGTTACAAAGGTTTCTGGGTGAATTGGGTAAGAAGTAGGAGTTGGGCAGGTTATACAGTGATAGCCAGAGTGCCATATATCTTGCAAAGAACTCTACATTTCATTCCAAGACTAAACATATACAACAAAAGTACCATTTCATATGGTCAGCATTGAAAGATGGAGTGTTGAGTCTAGAAAAGATACACCCTAGCCAAAATCTTGTAGATATGCTAAAAAAGGTTGTAACTAAGGACAAACTGAGAATCTACCCAATTTCGATTGGTATTCAAGTATGATGAAGAAGATGAGAAATAGAAGGTCGAAAGTGGAGTCATTTTCTAGCAAATGAAGTAGCGGTGAAGTTGCTATAATCAGTCTCCAAGTGGGAGATTGTTGGGTGTGGAGCTTGATTATTTTCTGTATTCAAAGATTTCAGCTGGATGTATACCCCAGGAAGACTGTGTTAGCGCTTGAAATTTCACCTCAGGCTGAGAAAGGCAAACTCCAAGGCAACATCAAACCACTTAGCCTCGTAGCTAGCCCTATAGGGCAGGAGAGGGCTCTCTCCGGTCTATCTCGGCAAAATTCTTCAATGGGCAGAGATAACCAATAAAGAACACTGATTTTAGGCTAGTAAACTGATAAAAAATGGTTTTTAATAAAATGATGGGGTTTTTATGGGCTGCATGGGGCAAAGAAACAGCTTGAACAGAGAAATATAATAAAAAACACAGATTATCTCCTGAGGCAAGGTAGGCAAGAAATTTAACATCAAATTGAGATTAAATGGAATGGCAAGACTGTTGAGGAGCTGACAAGGGCATAGAGGATGAATCCTTGTCAAACAGAAGAAAACATTAAATATGAACAAACTTATAGGCAGAGCATAAAATATTATGAATTCTACCTAAACTCTTCATTTGTTCAATTGGAAATGATCATGAAGTGAAATGAAAACATAACAGGTTACATATGAAACAGAAGGAAAACTTATGCTAAATTGTGATAACACAGGAATCTCAGAAGCCAGAGCTGTGTATTTCTTTAAAATCTCTGTCAAAAACTGTACAATAGAAGCTCTGTTACACACACACCTCTCAGAATTCTCTTCCCCCTCTCTCAATGATTTGTTTTTTAATACATAAATAAACTCTGCTGTTTGAAAACAAATCTATCCAAAAATGAGGAACTGTTTCTAAAATAAAAAAATAGAAAAACCATTTTTTCTGTTCTAAACACAGAATGTTTTCCTTGAAATCTTCTGATGGCCAATGAAGAAATAACTGCTGGAGCGCAGACACCTTTGAATCATTAACTGAAGTCTTGAAATAGGAGATCGGTTCATATTTTTCCTGCTATGATGGATATCTTCGTTCTATTTTAGGCGTATTTTGACTTGGCATTTCTCATTGATCAAAGGATGCATCACAAAAATCAGCTAGTAAACAGGGCAACCACTACAACAAACTGGACTCAAACGCAACACGTATAATTTTAAGATTGTGAATAACGAAACGAAATCCCACCACTCATTCTAAACATAGCATTTTCTAGGCCTTAATTCGACCAAAACTATGACATCTGGCACGGACCAACTTTCAATCAGTATGAAGTGATATGCTGAATGAGCCATTTTCGAGAAGAAATAACAAGGTAAGCTCTAGATTTGGCCCTTTATAAATTAAAAACCGCCTTTTCTCATTCGTACTCGGCCTTATCATCAGCAGTTGGTGGTCTGACAAAACAATTTTGTTGTTGAAGGCAACATAGAAGTCCGACATCACATTTGACCTCAAGTTGGAGTTTGTCATATGTTGGTCCATATTTCAGTGTCCGAGATCTGAATTTGAAGAGGTATCTGATGCATCTCCCTGTGTCCCAAACAACTGAAATGTTGCATTCTCTGAATGTACTGGCCAATGTGGTGGATTCAAGTCAGTATCATGCGCCCCAAATAAATCAAAGTGAGCTTTTGCGTTATATGGCGTTGAGCTCACTTCACCTAAAGGCATGGGATGCATGGAAAAACTACTATGGATGAATGAAAAGCCATTTCCCTCTGGTAAAGCTTCAGATGTACTTAGTGTTGCTAATCAACCTTGAACATGATTAGGTGAACCACAAAACCGTGAAGCAGCTTGTAAACCAATGTTAGCTCCATTAAGTTCCCAATCTCCATCACGATTTCGCTTCATCCCTATTCTCAAAACATTATGATTCTCTGATATATGATCCTCCTGTTTCACCAGCTTTAAAATTTGAGGTTCATTTTGGGCATCTCCTTCGGTGATAGGCGAGGACCTATCTGTGCCATTTTATCAATGACTAGTAAATTTTCTGTGGTAGCACCTGGACGTTGGACCGAAATACAATCTGACATTCCTCGTAAGACAGGCTTGGGGCATATTACATTTTGGCATCTCGCTTGAAGTGA
The DNA here is from genome assembly GCA_031772625.1 of Pinus tabuliformis. Classification (NCBI taxonomy): domain Eukaryota; kingdom Viridiplantae; phylum Streptophyta; class Pinopsida; order Pinales; family Pinaceae; genus Pinus; species Pinus tabuliformis. The sequence continues at coordinate 951,055,114 of CM062811.1, read as the reverse complement.
ATCTAAGACAATGATTGTACATTTGTGGTGGCAGACCTTAACTCTTCTCTTATACTGAATTTTGGGATGAAATCCACCACTGCATCAGCATAGAGAGGCACAAGCAAGGCATTGTAAAGGCCATGCACATGTGATGTAATGGCAGGCAATGCAAAAACTTATCAGCGGGAGTATACTCCCATGTTTCTATTAAGATTTGGACCTGTGCGGCTATGCTACGATGTGTGTGCACAACACCTTATGGTTTACCTGTCGTACCACCTGTGTACACTGTTAGCGCTTGAAATTTCACCTCAGGCTGAGAAAGGTAAACCTCAAGGCAACATCAAACCAGTTAGCCTCGTAGCTAGCCCTACGGGGCAGGAGAGGGCTCTCTCCGGTCTATCTCGGTAAAGATCTTCAATTGGTGAGATGACCAATAGGGTAACACTGGTTTTAGGCTAGTAAACTGATCAAAAGGGTTGATTTGGGGTTTTTAGGGTTTTTGGTGGCAAATTGAGGAGATGGCAATTTTGGGTGCGGGGATTGGACACAATTTCTGCAGGGGGTTCTTTGGGGCGAGATAGGAGACAGTATTGATGCCTTAGATTGAGGTGAATGGATGAGAAAGACAGGTGAGGAGATAAGGAGAGCAAACAATAACTTTGAATTCTCCTTAAACAGTAGAAAACATTGAAATTAAACAAACTTAAAAGCAGAGCATGACAGTCATGAGTTCTACTTTAACACTTCATTTGCTTAATGTGCAGAAGGAAAAGAAAGGAAATGATTCACATAACACACTTACAAGTACATAGAGAAACACACCATAAATACATGTAACCACAAGAATCCCAAAAAGGACTGCAAAACCCTGGTCTTCCTTTGCCAAAAATTGCAGAGATACAGTGAGTAATACAATAAGATCTTCTCCCTAAAGAGTCCAACCATGAAAATGAGCAATAAACTACATAATATAGATCCTCTAACATCTTTCCCTGCCTCTAGGGGTCGAACTCACTATCCTAGGAGCTGTTTCAACCACTTCTAAACTAAGCATTGAAAACTAGGCAGTCAAAACAACTTGCCTCTATAAGCTAGGAAACCAATTCATTCATTTAATTTTCACCTATTTCATGAATGAATCTTCTAGAAGAGATACATAAGTGTAAAAGTATCAAAAAATTACATTATTTACATCAAGGAGGATAACAATCCACTCCAAAAAGTCAAACATGGTCAAATCTGCGTTTCTCTGAGCTGTACAGTGAAATTTTGAGAAAATTGCCTGATAGGTCGCGCGCCTCTGCCTGACGGGTCGCGCGCCTTTAAGGGCACTTTTGGGGCACTTCCAGGTGTCCAAATTGAGCAAGAGTAGGCTTGTTAGAAAGGTCTGTGAGTCTACTTTCCAACCCAACTAGAATTTCTGAATTTAATGGTCATTTTCCCCTCCAAAATTGCAATCTCCCAAGGCTGCTTTCTGTGTCTCAAAAATGTGGCATAAAGTCATTTTTTGCTTTTTTTTTGACCTTCTGGAGGCCCAAAACTTCATAAAATCTCTTGGAAATGGGTGAGAATGTGTAAATTTTCATGAAAAATCTGGAAATGCTGAGTTTTTGCAAAATGGAGTTGCCAAGTGAAAGGGTCGCGTGGGGGGTGAGACCCGTTAAAAGGACAAAACCTGTAAATTGCCTGAAAAAACCAAAATTGACCCAAAATGTTCAAAATTTCTTGGGATTTGTGCTGTGACTGAGCTATTTAGTTATTTGCTCCTTCAAGGAAGCCTCGGCCAAGATGTGGAGGGGATCGGGCCTTTTTCTCCTTTTTTGTGCCTTGGCCAACCGCCTTTGGAGCACCTTCATTTTTGCCTTGCATACGTGCATTCGAGCCCAATAGTGGTTTTTTCATGTTCCGGAGCAGGCTCAACTTCTGGTGTTGACTCATGGTCATCACTTTGCTCATAGTCGGTTTCAGTTTCTGACATGGTTTCAGGGGCAAAGTGGCTGAAATGTACTGTTGCTTCTGCTTTGAAATCTGCTGTTTTAATTGTTTTGAAATGCTGTTTCAAGGGGACAAGTAGCACAAGGGAAATGTTAGGGAAGGGAGACTTGGAGGGGAAATTGGGAAAAATATATGAAACAGGGGTTAAAGAGAGGAATCATGACATCAACATCATCATACAATTTCATTTGCAAGGATGTTATGGAAGGTAGGGTTAGGGTTTGATTTTTACTTGTTAGGGAAGAGGGGTAGGGTTTAGGGCTTTTCACTAATTTTGCAAGGGAAATTTACATGGAATGTCAAGGAAAAAGAAATGGGAATGGGGAAAAAATGATTACAAGGGAATACCTTAAAACAACCTTTTACAACTTTAAACCAAAGCCAAGTGGAGCTTTTCATTTGCAAATATAGATCTTTAAAAATGCAATCACGATTTCCTTTGACCATAATAAGCAACAATTTTTATGTTGGAGGGCCTACCTTAGGCAATTCGGTGATTTTGGTGGTTCCTTGGATGAATTTGCAGGCAGTTTGATAAGGAGGGCGCTGACGGGTCGCGCACCTCACCCAATGGGTCGCGCGCCACTGACGGGTCGCGCCCGTTAAAAAATTACACTGTCGGAGGGCGCTCAACGGGTCGCGCGCCTGGTCTGACGGGTCGCGCGCCTGTCCAGCTCTCAACTTCGGCCAATTTCTCACCCAATCTCTCTTGCAAGTGACTTGGATGCACAATGAGGGTCGATGGAGGGAGATTGGGCTTTTATAACTTTGATTAGAATTAATTTCATGCCCAAACCCACTTTATAATGTTTTTCTTTGACACTTTATAAACTTGACTTTTTCTTGGTTACCTTTGTCCTGAAATTGACTGATTTGATGCTTTTCTTTGATGCTTTTTACAGGGATAGCATCTGAGGGATCTTGGCAAGGGAGCCAGGGTTACATGCTGCCTTTGGAAGTCTTTTGAAATTTTACCATTTTTTACAAAAATTTGAAAAATGACCTTGGCTTTAAAAACATGGTTTTTAAATCGAAGGTGAAATTTAACTGCACAAGATAGAAATTTTCGAAGAAACACTTTGAAAATCATCCCTCTGGCTTGTTGAGCACTTATTGACCTTCAGAGGCATGACCTTGAAGACAAACTTGACCACAACCCTATACCTAGGAATTTGACCTCAAGACAAGACAAATAACCTTGAAAAAGTTTAATGACTAAAACAACTTGATCCAGCAGTGCCAAGAGGGGAATAAAGACACCAGCTCCTCCATCAGGGTTATGGCATGCCTAATGGAATGCAAGACACTGATGAGACACCTACTTATGCAAATGCAAAGAGCTTTGATCACTGATGGAGGGCTACTAGACCGACTCTAACATACACAATCAATGCCGGTTTATCACCTCTTCAGACAGAATGCCTGAAGAATCATGCTTGACATCCCTTGAATGAAACACCTCAGATTCTCTAAAATCCATTAGAAGTTTTGGAACAAAAGGAATGAGACAAAAGCATGCAGAACATATTTTTGCAATGCCCTTCCAAATTCCTTAATAGTCCTCAGTACCCATTACAAAAGAAACATCCGCATCATTAATCACATAGAGAATCTCTGCATCTGGCTATCTAAGAGCCAAGGGAACAGCAACAGCACCACTAATCCATGTTGCCCAAATGCCAGCGACGAACTCTGCTGAGGGCTTTGACACAATACCTATCTGAGCACCATTAAGACTGGTAATATCATTCATTTCTCTCATCAGCTGGGATATGTTTCCATTTGTAGTCTGCTTAGAACCCATGGAAGGATAGGCAGTGATTTGAGACTTCACACCTCCAACAGACTCGTCAAAGAAAATTGTCTTCTAGTAATGTGTTTGAAAGTTTCCAAGCCGAAGCAAGCAATTTTCCATAACTGTGATTCCCCTCAGCGGTTTCCACTGCCATTTTACTCTATGATTTTATCTTATTAAAGGTTCTATTTTAACCCAAGAACCAACTCATAAACTCAAAGGAATCTATGTCTCATCATCATCCTTTGTGCTGTATATAACCATCAAACTCCTACAACAACTGAGCGTGTTGTATATTTGGCATTTCTGGCATTTGGATGCAAAACTATGTTTTGTTTTATTTTGCTTTGTCTATGATTGTTGATGATATTCTAAATTGTGCTTGTGCAGGGATAAGAGCTTGAATTCGCCGCCATTTGAAGAGCTGGAGAATAATTACATATTCTAAAACAACACATTTAATGATTTCTTCTTCAAACAGGGTTTTGAAGAAGAATCAATCTCACACTGACATAAGACGGAGTCTAACAGACTGTACACCCCTCCACGTGATGGGGTGTGGGGGGGATAATCCCCCCCAGCTGGGGGGTCCCGGGGCCAGCGGTCCCCCGGTGGGGGTTTGGGGGCAGTGCCCCCGAAGCTAAAAATGGATGAAAAATTGCCTTGTAAAAGTCTAGTAATTTCTAGTCAATCTGGGTTGTTCATGGGACGAATGATCTGACAGTATAAGTTATGTTTAATTTAGGGTTTTTTTCCCTAGAAGGCAACCCCTCACTATATATGAGGGAATTGTATTGCATTTATGTATATCTCTATTCTGAGTAAGGAAGAGAGAGGAGACCGAGAGAGAAGAGGGAGTTACAGTGGATCTGCTACAAGTTGTATCTCTTCAGTTTGCTGGATAATATAATAAAAGAAGGACTGGCTATTTCTACGTGGACGTAGCTCAAACTGGGTGAACCATGTATATCTGTGTCTCTCTTATTTTATGTGTTTCCTATGTTTATATTTCTGCAATATTTTATGTGTTCCATTGCTCTGTAATATATAATTTCCTAACATTTTTTGGTATATCTCATCTACCTCTATATACTTGGCAAAAGTTGGCTTATTGACAAAAATGTGTTTAACCTCATGCTGGAGGTAAAACAAGTTTGCAAAAGTTTGGTATAATACTTTGCCTGATGGTATGCCCTTCATGGATGAAGTGTTTACCTGATCTCTAGCCACTTCTCTCATCTTCTTATTGTATTCTTCCTCTGTCATTATTTTATTATTTATAACTAAGGGATTTGGTAATCCCTTTTGCCTCAAAAGTTAGAATCTAACCATGAAGTTGTCAATGGCTAGTTGCATGGTTTGATACTTATCCTCCAAGTTCATTATCAAATTCCTTTTAGTGAGGACTCTTCTAACATCCAAAATTGTATATGTCCTGTCAGGTATCTCTAGTTCTTGCAGCTCATACTTGTTCTTGGAGTTGAGGAAGTGGATGATTCTTGTTGCCTCCTCTAGCATATATCCAAGTTATTCTTTGACTTTCTAAATGGATTCTATAGCCTGCTTTATCAATTCAATTTGTTCAAAAATGATGTGAATTTGTGCAATATCATTGACAGAGTCAATGATATTGGCCCATAGTTGTTCCTTAGCCTGACCTAGAGGCTCATTCAGTTTCATCTCTTTCTCCAGGCTTTTGATTCTTTCTGTCATCCTTGTGGCCTTTTTTTGTTCTTCTCTATGCATGATCTGGGCCAATTTGTAATACATCTCCAGGCTCGTGACTTTCTCCTTAAGTCTGTTCATCTTAGTGGTCTGAATGGACATCTCTTCCATTACATTGACCAGCCTGTTTGCTTCATCACCTATGGAGCCTATTGCTAATGTAGTTGCCAATAGTGTAGTGGCCACTGGAGCAGTGGGAGCTAAGGATGTTTCCAGTGTAGAAGGTATAGCAGTAATAACTCTTGGAATGAAATTTGGAGGAGCATTATCCAGACTATCTTGTTTGAGCTGCATCAAGCTATCCAGTTCTTTCTCCATATCCTTCAACTGATCATTCAGTTGCAGCACTAGGTCCATCATCTCTTCATGATTTCTCTGACTTTCTAGGACCTCCATTGTCTGTGGGTGCCATGAATAAGGTAGCTTAAGTTGATTCTTGAGGGATGCTATGTCCTCATTCTTCTTCTTGATTAATTTCTCTATGGCCTTAAAATCACTTCGGTCATGGCCCAATTCAATGACCAAGTCCTCCAAGGACTTTATTCTGTTGTCTTTGGCCTATGAGGAGGCCTTCTCCAGTTTGAATTCAGTTGTCACATTATCTAATGAATCTTGCAGCTTGTGGGTAGCCATGGCCTTTCATGTGAGGGTGGAGTAAATCATTTCTTCAGCCTGTTGGTGGAATTGTATCTGATAAATGGGATGCACATCCCTGGCCAACACCTCAAAATTTGTCTTCTTGTAATATGTTTCGGTCTTTGGTTGTTGTATAGTGGGCTGCAAAAATGATACCTACATTTTCCTTGCTTTGATGTCAAAGGTTGACATCATTCTGGTATGGTTTTGTGGTGTAAGCTTGAGGTATTGGGCTTATGTCTCTCCCATTAATTTTTCATTCCTCATGTTTATCTTTTTGAATATATCTTTGATACCCTTTTCCTTGTTAGCTGGCCTGAGAAAGGAAGAAGCCTCCATATTTTGTTGTCTCTCTATCATCTGTGTGTTGGAGGTTGATGGTTGTTGTTTTTCACTTGATGCAGCTATTTTTTCACTTCTCTGCCCCATTCCCTCAGTGTGAGTTATTTCCTATAAAACAATTTTCTCCTCTTGTTCAAACACATGATTGAACTTGGACCTCTTTCCTGGCTCAAACAGCTCATCAGTAGCCTCCATAGAAAATCTAGATGCCTTCCTCTTTTGATTCTTCTCTTTATTGGCTGGGGTCTGAAGGATAGGAGGAATGTTCATTGGCTCCCCTTTTTTTGGAACCTGCAGGAAAGAGTTGTGATCAAATTGTATTTCAAGATCAATGAGTGTGTCCTCTACATCCACAATAGCATTTTTCATATCAATCAAGGTGTTCTCCACCCATTCATCCTGGTTAGCAAATTATTCAATGTCAGGTCTTGGGTGGTGGATGTATGCTCCCAACTTGACCCTGAGTCTATGCTTATATATAACCCCTTAAGGGTCATACTGCCATATGAAGCTATTTCAGAACTTCAACTTTTGTAGTAAACCGTGAGCCTCTGGTCCAGGCTCTTTATTGTTGCAAATGAATGGGCCCATTTGGTTTTCCACTTTGAACTGGGTTTTCTTCCTATAAGCTAGGAAGTGGACGTCATCAGAGTTGATGATTTGTATGAAGTATTCAATAGAAAATATCCTCATAGGGAGGTATCTGGGCAACTTATAGTGGGCTAATTGGTAGCCATAGATTCTAATCTTAGTATGGTTCTGGTAGAGGTACCAGTCTCCCACCTTGCTCTTCTTTGCCAATTGTAGCACTCTCTTGATCTTTGGGCTGATTCTAAGCCGAGTCTTAGAAGTCAGCATGTTCATGACAAGGTATACAAGGGAGTCTATGAAGTCTTTGTAGGAGAATGTTGTGGCAAACTTGTGGACCAAGGGTGTCCAGCAGATGACTGATCTCTCCTTTCCCTTGGTATCCAGCTTCTGGATTGTCAAAGGGAACTTATCTACCTAGTAATACAAGAACATATGAAACAACACTGAATAGTAATTGAAAAATATTTCCGTTGGCAGTGTAGTGAAATGTTCATGCGTTTTTTCTGTAATGAACTGAGCATAATCAAACATGATAGCAAGAGGCTTGCCTGGAGTAAGAATGAACAAGAAGGCCAATATGACCTCATCCACATGGTCATCTGTGGTATATCAAAGGATGCATGATAGCATGATGATTACGTGCCTTCCAGTCTATGAGAAAAAGGTGGCGGTGTAGGGTGGGGCATCTGTACGAGTATGACGGTCTTCAACGATAAAATTCTGGAAGATTTTCTTCATTTTCACCTAGTATAATGTGATGTATAAGTACGATAGGTGTCCAATGGATAGAGGGGTTAGATTGGATTTGAAGCATTTGGTTGATTGACTCAGGTGTGATGGTGAATAACAACTCTTAGTTTGGGGCAACAATAGCCCTTTGGCTAGGGACATAACATGCATGAAAATAATGTACAATATCTGGGAAAGGGTGAACTTCTAGGAATGTGTATTTGGGTAAATTCGATTCCCATAGGGTGATGTCATCTGTATCGTTCAAAAATCTATCCTTACTCCAACAGTGGAGCTTTAGAAGGTGGGCTGGAGTTGCAGTGTCCTTTATCTGGAAATCCCTGTCTGCTAGGGCCAAATGGTCAATGTCCAAGTGAGGGGTTGAGACTGGTATGAAATCTAGAGAGGACTACACAAGCATATTGAGGATAAAATGTGGCAAATTAGGCTTGTATAGATTGTATAAGTGAAGCCTTGAATAGGTCTGTATAAAGAGAGGGTATTGGCAGTTTGTAGGATAGGGTTTTGGGTATTTCAAGGGGGAAATATTCTGAATTTAGGGGAAATCAATTAAATTCAATTAATTATTTCTTGAATTCACTGTATGTTTTTAAAATAATGGGGTCGTTCTAGTTTTTTGTTAAAATACCTGGAAATGGTGGTATACGCTGCAAACTGGTGAAAATGGTGGCTGCAGAGGGTACTATGGCTTCATTGTATAGTGGAGGGTTGAATTGGGTTTCCAGAGTGTGTTCAGGAGGAAATTGGTGGTCAAATCTAGTTGTAGAGGCTCAGGGTGGCGCACGAATGCTTAGGAGGCTTTCATAGAGCAAATGAGCAAAAAAGGGTGAAATGGACATCTTTCGCCTTTTAAGTGGAAAAAATTAGAAATTGGCAGGGAATTTCATAATGAACAATGATGATTTTGGGCTTACTCGAGTAGGCAGTTTCATTACTCATCACACCACTTTTGGGAGTGGGGTGGTATTTTCCTAAGAGCATGTGATTTAATGAGGAGATGCCACATAGCTAAAAGGGGACCGAGCAAAACCACGAATCTTGCGTGCTCTCGGGTGGGTAAGAGTCAGGAGGTGAATGAACACGATATGGATGCACACCATCGGATCTAGCAGTGACAGATCTAACAACTATTGCACGGTGAATTTGTGCGGTGGGAGCTGGGGTGGAGATTTTTTGGGCCTGGGGGAATTAATTACACTAAACTGTAATTAATTGATGAATTAGTTGGGTCAAATATGTAATGAATGGGTTAAATGTAGTGGGACTGGGGTTAAAATATAGTGGGGGACTTGTTAACCGCACCAGGGTGGTGGGTTAAAAGGTTTATAGTCAGGGAAAATGTGAATTGTGGAGTTAATTAAATAATGTGGGGGGGGTAAAACTTAGGATAAAGAGGTTTTTATGGGGTTTTCAAGGGAATCAATAAGGGGAAAATGATCTTTCCAAGGGGGAATGGTTTCACCCTAGGGGAAATTGGTTTTGGATATGGAAATGAATTTTGGAGGATAATTTGCTGGGGAAAAGTGTGAAATCATGGGGCAATAGTGAAAATGAAGGGAAAAGGGGAAATTAGTAAGCATGTTGTGGGGGATGAAATGGAGGGGGAGTTAGCCAAATCAGCTTCTGAACATCCTTAAACTTTCAAAACTGTTGTTGCACACTGAAACACATGATTAAGCATGATAAATGTGCTTTTGTTTCAATGAACTTTGTACTTCTCCAACCTTTTTTCTACTTACCCTTTACTTACCCTAACATTTTTTCTTCACTTTATTGGGCGCATTTAGGCTAGCAAACCCTTTTTTTCCTTTTTCTTTTGAAAAGTAAACTATCTAATTCTAACTTTATATCTTCCAATGGCTCAGATTAAGTTGATGAGCATATTTTATTTCTCTACCTAACTACTGGTCTGCCAAGATTAAACAGTTTGGCAAGATCTTTTATTCTCTAACTTTAAACATGAAATTTAAAGCATGAAGTAGTCAATATTAAACAATTTGACTATCATAGGTTGTGGCATTTATCACAAGCTACACATAACCATTATTTTTTATAGTAAACTAAAAAATAGTGGCACTTAGACTTGCACACTTTCATGATTTGTTTTTGTTTGGGGTTCATATATTTTCACTTTTTTGATGTTTTCTTATTCTTTTTTTCATTTGATATTTCTTTTAAGACATACCCTCTTTAAATTTTTCTATTTTTAATATGGAAAAAAATTGCAGAAAATAAAAGGTATGTACAATATTACAAGACTAACCATAGCCAATTTAAAATTATGAATCCTATTAATATATGACCGTAGCAGTGGCTCCACATGGGGATGGCATTTCCTGGTTAAATGTCAAGAACTTTAAAGATCAATAGCCCTTGAATTGGAACTGATGTTCCCTTGTAAACTATACTTTTGTGATTTTTTCCTTATTGATACTTATGATGGTGCACCCTTAAAATCTTAGGGCCTTCTCTCTGGGCTTCAACTTCGAAAGATTACCATCCAATCCAATCTACACTCTGCAATGTTATGTACAATGATGCAAAGTAAAGTGAAATATGGTTAATCAATGGAAATGTATTGCTTCAACATTCTACCACTGATAGGTCCTCCTGGTAGATCTGATCCATCTATCTCCCTCAAGAAAAAGGCATTGTTACCTGTGTAACCATAAATGACATAAGGCCCTTGCCATAAGAAGAAAAAATTTTCATGTTTGCCTTTGTCTTCCCTTCTTGAATCCCACTTAAGAACATTATCACCTATGTAAAAATCATCTGCTTTGGTATTTTTATCAAATAACTTTTTTATTTTGTCCTGGATTACCTGTGATTTTAAATATACTTCTTCTCTGCTCTATTGTAGGTGTATGGTCTGATTTATCCTTCTTTGAATATCATTTGGTTTGACTTGTAATTCTTGGATGATCTTCATCACTGGCACTCCCAAATATGATGTAAAAATATCATCATTCCATACATCAGTTGATAAGCGGATGTACCAATTGACTTTCTAGTAGTTAGTCTATCTTCCCATAAGGCATTGACCAACTTTTTGTTCCATGTATTTTTGTTGTCTTCTGGTAACTTCTTAATGATATTGAATAGGTTTTTGTTAGATGATTCTAAAAGTCCATTACCTTGAGGGTAATAGGCAGTGGAGTGGCCAAGGATGATGTGGTATTTGTTACAGAATTCTATCATTCTCTAGGAATTAAAGGCAGTTTCATTATCAGTAATGATCTTTTGGGGGCATCGAAATCTTGATAGGATATTATTTTCTAGGAATGAGATAATGAAAGTGTATGTGGCTTGTCTAGAAGGGGTGGCTTCTATGCATTTGCTGAAGTAATCAGTGTCTGTCAAAATCCATTTGTGCTGAGATGAGGAGGCTGGGTGTATTTCTCCAATGATGTCTGACCCCCATTGTTGGAAAGGAATTTCTGTGGAGATTGGTTTAAGAGGCAAGGGTAAAATTTTTCTCTTTCCCTCAAATATCTGGCACTTATGACATGAGGTTGCATGTTTCTTAACATCTTCAAACAAGGTGGGAGAGTAGAAACCAACCCTCAAAATTTTGTCAATAGTAGTCTTCCAATACAAGTTTCCTCCACAATCCCCCACATGAAATTCTTGTAAAATTTTATCATCTTCATCTTTCAGTAAACAATTCAAAATAATACCACAATTGTCTTGCCGAAACAAAGCATTATCTATAATACAATATTTTAATGACTTCATTTTAAAAAATCTACCTTTAGTTCTTATTAAACCAGAAGGAACTTGTAAATTTAGTAATACAAATATAATATCTGCATACCAGGGTGAATCAAAAAAAGGTTCACTAATCTATGGAGTCACCATCTCTTCTTGATCATCAAGGGAACTAATGATGTTTATATCTAGGGCCTGAAATTTCAATTCATCCATGAGTTTAGCTAAACCTTGGCCTTTGATAAGCTTAGTAGGCTTTATCTCTATGTCATATTCTAATATTGTGGCAATCCATTTGCCTCTCTTTCCTTGCAGCCCATTTTGTGTCAAAATGTCTTTAACTAGTGAGTTTGGAACATAAGCAATGATGTGAGAATACAGAATGTAGACTCTGAAATCTTTGATGGCCTCTACTAAAGCTAATGCTTGTTTATCCATAATGTTTTATTTGAGTGTGGAATCTCTTAAGGATTTAATAAAATTTGCAATTGATTGTTCATATCCTTGGTAGTTCTTTTGTAGCAATACTACTGCAATGGTGTGCTTTGAAGCAAAAGAAAAAATTATAGTCTTTCTAAAAATCAGGACTTATAAGGACTAGAGTTTTGGTTAAGGTTTCCTTGATGGCTTCAAATGACTATTTAGCCTCCACTATCTATTTAAGTGCTGAGTCCTTTCTCAACATGTTATTTAGTTCTCTAATCAATTCTGCTAAATTTGAAATGAATCTCCTAAGAAATCTGTCTTGCCTAAAAATGATTGTAACTCTTTAATGTTTCTAGGATGGGAAATGGTCAAAATTGCCTTCATTCTAGCAGGATCTATTCTAATTCCATCTCGGATATTATATGTCCGAACAACTTTCCTTGTTCTAAACCAAAGAGTGCCTTTTTGGGGTTTAAAAATATCCCAATTTTCCTACATTTGATGAAAACTATTCTCAAATGGTCTAGGTGTTCATTATCAAATTTAGAAAAGATAGTGATGTCATCTTGGTATACTACTAGGAAGTCATGGATCCACTTGGACAAGTCTATATCCATAGCTCTCTGAAATTTTTCTCCTACGTTCATTAATCCAAAGGGCATCTTCAAATACATGAAGGTACCCCATCGAGTAGTAAATAAAATTTTGGCTTTGTCCTCTATGGTGGGCCCCAATATTGTAGCAATAATGCTACAACTCCTGGAACTCCCTTCTTTACTTTTATCAACCCGGTAGTTCGTAACAAACTTGGAAGCGACGGTGTTGTATGCACAAGTACTAGCTCTTGCCGTAGCTGTCACTTGGTCAGCTGGCACAAGTCCGCTAGGGGCTCAAGCCAACTTCTATGAGCTCTTAGAAGAATCTTTTTAACTGATGGACGAAAGCTAACTCAAAGGAAGCTAATCTACTTGTGGAAAGAAACTGAAAGCCAAGAAGAAATACAAACCCTAGCAAACCCTAATTCTACCAACTAGTCCTACTGATGCAAAAATGAGAATCAACCTACTAGAAGAGATGCCATTACTTATAGGAAGGTAAAATGCATGTGTCTAAGTTATCACTATCTGAAGAAAACATCTTTTTGTATTTTTTCTTAAGTTGTGGAAATTATCATGCATGTGCTTTTAACTATTTTTGACTGTGCAGAGGTGGATCAGGGAAGAGAAATGCTTGGGAAAGGTTGGGAAGGTTCAGAGAGGGTATAAGAGGTCCCTAACACCCTTCGAGAGAGTCTCACAAAGTTTGGCTGCCAAGGAACCGTGTTTATGAGCTTCTACAGGAAGTCTGCAGGGGTTCTACAGGATGTTCAGAGATTTCTACAGGATGTTCTGAAAAGAGGATTTTGGAGAATGGATGGAGGGAAAAAGGTGGAGGAACGAGTATGGAGGTGAAATAGGGGTGCGAAGAGGCCTAGGACGTGGTGGATGAGGCTAAGGAGCGATTGGATTTGTTCAAGGGAGAGTGAAGCAATGTTGCACAAAAATTAGGGTTTTGGGAGCGAATGGCAAACGTGAAGCAAGGGTTCTAAGTAGAGGGTGGAGTGGATGGTGCTCATGAAGAATAAACAGATGAAGGAGTGGTACAGGTGCTCTGCAAGTCGTTTTTCCAATCTGAACCAAAAAAACTTATAAATTCAAAGACCTAGTTACGTTGACCTAATTTGCTAGCTGTTAGTAAAGAGAATGAACAGAGTTGTGACCTGCAATGAAACCATGTATTTTAACTCATGCAAATAAGCAAATGAAAGTTTGAACTTGTAACCAACTTCTACACATGAAAGTCAAACACTAGTGATTGCATGGCAAATCAAAATCAGTGTTTTTGTGGGCAGCAAAGTCATCCTAGTCACAACTCCTGATCCCACTGAGGGAGAGGTGAAACCACAGATGTTTGTTGGCCCTTTTCTTGAAGCTTTTTCTGTTAACAACCTATCAACTAAATCTGAGCATGAAAATCTATTTTACTCATCAAAAAACAAACTAAATAACAAAACAAAATAGCAGATTTTATTCTCAGAATGCAGCAAAAACACATAAAGATAATCAAAGGAGGTATTGGGCACTTGAGATGGGCCCAACCCCAAGAGCTACAACCTCCTAAGAGAGATTTAGAGCTGGTGCAAAGCTGGATTCATCTTTACTAATCAAGAATGAAGAGTTACATCAAAACTGTCCACAAGGAGAGCTTGACAATGAGTTGAAAGCAAAGCTAATCCATGGCCTAAAAATCAAACTACAAAATGACTACAACAAGACTATGAAATTACTAGCTACCAGCTACAAAATGACTAACCACTAGCTACAAAATGACTAACTACTAGCTACAAAATGACTAACCACTAGCTAACCCAAATGAGGCCCTAAGCCTTCTTATTTATACAAATTGAGGACCCCAAAAGTCCTCCTAAACTTTAGGGACTCGGCTGCCCAAAACTTGTAGTTAACAGCAGTCCTACTTGACTTGCTTGGTTGCCCTTGTGTTAATTTATTTGGTGGCCCTTGAAGTCCGAGCTGACGGTGGAGAATTCGAGGTAAGGGCCCATAAATGAAGGGAACACCTTTCTAAAAATACTCTCCACGAATTTGGCTGCCAAGTGCTCATTTCAACCATTGATTTTGTCTCCAAATGGACCAAAAAGGATACACAAAGCACACATTAGACTTGTTGGCATAATGACTAACCCAATTCACTCTATTAGCATAAATATAATAAAAAACATGCAATAAACTAATGAGAATGGTGGATTAAGTCGAATTAGGAGGTTGAATGAGCCCAAATAATTATCCATTTTTGGGGCTCATCACTCTGGTTAAACTAAGATTTGATTATATCCAGAAAATCCATCATGCAAAGAGACTCTGGATGGGACTACTACCTTCTAAAGGATATGGTCCATTTTTGGTAGGGTATAGTTGTCTTTTAATGAGACCTTGTTTAAATTTATGAAATCCACACAAAGTCTGATTTCTCCAGTCTTTTTCCTATTAGTGACTAAGTTTGAAATCCACTTTGGCTATCTAATGGGAGTTATAATTTGGGCATCATACATTTTTTTAACTTCTTTTTCAATAGATGGCATAAGAATTGGGCTGATTCTCCTAAGTTTCATTGAAAGTTTTATGATCTTCTTTAAGAGGTTATTTTGTGTTGAATTATGCTGGTGTCACAAGACTTGGAGTCTTAATAACTCCATGCAAATACATCTTGGAACTGTTTAAACAAATTTATATATTTTACCTTTTCTTCTGGAGGTAAGGTTTTTGATATTTTAATGAATTTTGGTTTTTCCTCAGTTCCTATGTTACATTCTTCTATATCTTCTCTCAAAGGCTCTAATTTTAGTTTCCTAGCTACATCATTTGAGTCAAACAAATCTTCTAAGGGGACTAATCCCTTAGGCAAAAAATTATTTTTAAGATTAAGAATCTCAGGATCATCATTCATTATTTCCTCTATCTCTACATTTTCTAATTTATCTACTTCTAATCTAGTGAAATTAGTAGGTTTACCTACTTCTAAAATATTTACATCTTTGTCACTATCTATGTTATTTTCTATTGTACAGTCTGTATTTATATTACAATTCTGAAACTCACCTTCATCATTCATGAAATCATAAATCTGAGAATCTTGGGAGATAATATTCCAATACTTCAAGTTGTCTAGTATAACAGGCCTATGTCTCACTTCTGCAATGTACTGATGGTTGGGTTGAAAGGGAAATTTGCAGGTACTAGCAAAAGTGGCAAGACTGTGGGCTTGCATATTTTTTTTCTAGGAATGGCAACAATGTTTGTTTCCAGGAGGTTTTTAATCAAATCTAGGACACTCTCCCTATATTGACTAAGTCTAGGATTGTTTACAGAGAATTCCTCACTAATCTGTTAAATAACTAGTTCTAAGTCTCCAAGTATGGAAACTCTTTTGGCTCCATGTTTTCTAACCAGTTGTAATCCTAAGATCAGGGCTTCATACTCAACCATGTTATTTGTACAATTGAATTTTAATATGAGTGCATGTCCCTCAGAATGATTATTGTCCATATTATGGATCGACACTCCTTCACCAGCCCCTAATCTATTCACAGATCCATCAAAATATAGATGCCATAGGGACTCATGAAAAATGTTGTCACTATCAGCTGTTTTATATTTCATTTCTTTAGTTGTGATTTTGATTATTGTCATGTTCTCAATTGTACAAGATGAAAGAGTCCATATCAGAATGCATGGAGTATATGGGAAAGTGTTTTGGTTTTTCAGCACTACTCATCATATATTTCATCAAGGTCTCCCTATATAATTTCCTTTGTTGGCCGAAAATAGATATAGTGGCATACAACATATCTAACCGCAAGGATCCTTGTAATTTTCCGCCCCATGAGCGAGATAACAACATTCCATACTTGGGTGGGATGTATACAACTACTATTTCCATTACAACACTTTTTGTTGGGCATTAGACTGGAGTTACACATAAATCCTTGATCAAACCAAGGCACTTAACTTGGCTAGAGTCAAAGGAAAACAAGTCCCTGTATGGTCTGGTGATGTCTAAGTTTAGTCTCTCCATGATTTCTTTTGGCATGAAATTATGGGATGCCCCTGAGTCTAACATAGCATTATGTAATATTTCGTCATGAACGTTTAGGCTAATGTAGAAAGGAGGGACTTCTCCTTGCTGATGAGTACCATTCACCTTAGGGCCAAACAATAATTCAGGTTGATCATCAGTCAAATTGATAGCATCTTCTCCCTCTCCTATATTTAAAGTTTTAGTTATCTGTGATCTATAACGTTCATTCTTTACTAATTAGGTCAAAGGAACTAATATCTTTAATTTTTCTATTTTAGTTTTGATGTTGAAAGGGAGGTGAGTTTTGTTTGTTTGGATGAGATCTTCCTTAACAAATGTAGTATGTGTGTTTTTATCTTGTTTTTCAATACTAGGAATTTCAGTCTATGCTTCAGTTGTTTTTCCTTGATTGAACTTATATGGAATGTTTTTAGAGATTGTTTCTGTTTGAGTTTCAGTGGAGGTTATATTTACAAATTTTGGGGTAGAAGTCTTTGGTGTTTCCCTAGGGAGGATTTTTAAGACTTTAGTGACAGGAGCTTCTGTTATTTTCTTAGTATGGGTCTGGATTGATCTCTTAATGGGAGCTTCATTTTTATTTTTAATTCTTAAGCTATATTGTTTGTGTACCTCATATATAGCTAACTCATATCCTTCTTTAAAGTCAAAGGATTCACTAGATTTTAACTACAACTGTTGCAGCATGTATACCTCGTCTTCTTCTTGAGTAAGAAAAACAACATATTCATCTTTGGTTTTTGGCAAGTTTATCTAGGTATCATCCTCTCCTTCTTGGCTCTGTGGACCCTCATCATAGTTCTTCTAGAAGGGGGGCCAATCTGCTAATCTAGTATAGCATTTTTTCCAGTGTTAGGGTTCTTCCTGAAGTTCGGGTTTCTTATTGGGGGTGGTTGTTGATTCTCTCGTTGAGTTTTCCTTTCCATATTTTCTAATCTGTCCATTATTCTATATACACACTTGGCTAAACAATCTATATTTCCATTAGAAGTGGAAGTTTCCTCTTTAATTACAACTTTCTTTTCATTTCTCATTCTGGCTTTCTTGGCTAATATGTTGGCCTCTACACTAACAATATTGCTTCGCATTTTTTCCAATGTTTCAGGGTTTCTTTTCCTTAACTAGTATGACATGTCAGTGTCAAAACCATTAGGGAATTTAATTAATACTAGGTCAGGTGGAGGCTTAATATTAGCTGGGATTGCATTATAGATATTATTGAACCTGGTACAATAATCTTGGACTGAATCATCAGGAGCTCTTCTAGTGTTGTCATATTTAGAAATTATTTGCAGAGGGTTTTTCTTTCTCTCCCATCTATTAATGAATAATATATAAAAATTAGCTAAGTTTGTAATTGTTGGGTCCCTATAATACTAGTGATTACCCCATTACTATTGTAGTTGTATCCCTTATTAATATTGTTGTGCCCCTATTGTCCTTATATTGTTATTAATGTGCCCCATAGAATCCCTCTATTGTTAATTTTGTGGCTTTATATTATTATTATTAGGTCGGATGGGTTATATTGTGACTCCTTAGACTCCTATATATAGAAAGGAGGTTTTGTCATTTGAATCATCTAAGAAATTTCTCATTAATGTAATGTAAAGGAGGTTGCCCCCTTGAAGGGGCTGAATTTTAAGGCATGGATCTCTCTTTTGTATCTCTTTGTGAGCTAGTTCCATAACATTTGGTATCAGAGCTTTGGATTCTATGGTTTTGCTACTCCAAACAGGTCATCGTGGAATGTTCGCTATAAATTTTTTTCTGCAGCATTTCAGAAGCTAAAAAAAAAACCAATTTGAGAAGAAATCACGTTGAATCTCGAGTCCGAATTTTAGAGCTTTTCGCGCTATATTTGCGGAGATATGATCTGAGGAAGTTGGTCTTTTTGCAGACTCCTGAGTTACATTCCGAATAGGTGACCAAAGGGAAATCGTCATAACTTTCTCTCTGAGCATCGGATTGAAATTTTGTAAGAAGGTATAGAAATAGGACGGACTGTAGTTTCTTTTATATCTTTTTCAGATCCAAAGGTTGAAACAGTGACTCGTGGCACATCGTACAAGTTCGCTCTACTGAACTAGTCTATAATCAGGACATCTTGGGAGATTGTGCATAACTCTTCCTTGGAGAATCGAACTTGGATTAGACTGGTGGCATTGGAAAGAGCACACAGAGGGCTACTAAAAGTCACAATTTCAAAACTGGATGATCCAAAATTGCAGAGATACATCAGATTCAATATCAAGCTTCTACAAGGTGAAAAAAGGTGTGTAGTTTTTTTTAAATTTTTGCATAAGCTTGGTTTGAAAAATTAGTTTGAATTGGTAATTGATGCCCCGAGGAAAGAAAATAAAAACACCTAGTAAGCAACCTGAAAGCTCTAGCATGACTTATGAAGAAGAGGAAGAAATGCAACATGATATATCAAAATTACGAGACCATGTGCAACAATTGTCGCTTGCACAAAAAGCAACATAATTTAAGATGGATGGTTTAAGGAAAGATGTAGAAGCTAAGATGGATGGTTTAAAGAAAGGTGTAGAAGCTAAGACGGATTGTCTAAAGAAAGGTGTAGAAGCTAAAATGGATGGCATGGAAGCTAAGATGAATGGCATGGATGCTAAATTGATGACATGGATGATAAGATGGAAGAATTGAACATAAATATGAATACGTTGCTACAAGAAATGGTCACTAATGGTGAAAGGGTAGTAAAGGAAACTCATGATGAGAATAAAAAAAATGTTAATCATGATTCCATAGACTCTAATGTTGGATCGAAGACCCACCATATTCCAAAAATCGATATGAGGAATTTTGATGGCAAGGATCCCGCAACATGGATATTACAGATGGAGAAATTTTTTGATCTCAATAATGTGCAAAACACACAAAAGGTACGTATTGCAACTTTATATTTGGAACCAAATCAGTTTGTATGGTATCATTGGCTTTGCTCTCGTAAACAAATTATCACTTGGGCAATTTTTATAGAAGAATTGACAGCACATTATGAGGATACAAAAAGTAACACTTTTTTTAGCCAATTGATAAGTCTCAAACAAAAGGGTTCAATAATGGAGCACATTGAGGAGTTCCAAAAATTGAAAATAAGGGTAAGAAATATTCCAGAGGAGCATAGGATTGATGTGTTCATAGGGACTTTAAAGGATAATATCGAACATGATGTTCGCCTTTGGGAACCTGATTCATTAGAGAAGGCATTCTGGTTAGCAAGAAAAATGGAAAGAAAAATTATGGCAACCAGGAAGCATACCGCTCACAACTATAAATATGGAAGTGTTGTTGCCCCTAGTGTTCCACAACCTATAAGGTTGACACCACAACAATTGGAAGGAAAAAGAGCGAAAGGGATTTGTTACAATTGTGATAGAAAATACAATAAATGTCATAAGTGTGCTGAGAAGGAATTATTCTACATATATTGTGAAGAGGAAGAAGAAAAGGAGCAAGAAAGGTCAAAAGAAGAGCATATACTCCAGGAACAAAGCCTAGATAAAGAAGAAATGAATCCAACCATATCTTGTAATGCATTGGCTGGAATTACAACTCCTTAAACCATCAAGATAGAATGACAAATCAAGAAGAAAAAAGTAATAGTGTTGATTGATTCAGGAAGTACACACAATTTTATTCATAGTAAGGTAGCAAAAGAATCGAATTGCTTCTTATATCCAGCACCAGAGTGTCAAGTGATGGTTGCAAATGGAGGAACAATAAATTGCTCTGGAAAGTGCCATAATATCAAGTTATCCATGGGAGAATATGTATTGACTAGCCCAATGCTTTCCATTCCAAAGGGAGGTGCTGATGTTGTACTAGGAGTCCAATGGCTACAATCCTTGGGTACAATAGCTTTTAATTGTCAAGAAATTTTCATGAAATTTTCTGTCGAAGGAAAGGAAGTTGAATTAAGGGGTATTGCAGGGAAAATGGGAAAGATAATCAGCTCTAATGTTATGACAAAGCTTCTAAAAAAGGAACAAAAAGGTGTAGTTGCACAATTATGTTCGCTAGATGCTTCCACATTGGAATCATCTATTTCTCCAGATCTCCAAAAAGTCTTGGACAATCATTCCAAGGTATTTGAGACTCCCAAAGGTCTCCCACCTATTCATGATCATGATCATGATATTCATCTGATTCCAGGAAGTGTTTCTCCAAACATCAGGCCGTACAGATATCCCTATGCCCAAAAGAGTGAAATTGAACGTATGATTGCAGAAATGCTAGAGGCTGATATAATTCAACCGAGTCAAAGTGCTTTCTCTGCTCTAGTAGTATTGGTGTAGAAGAAGGATGGATCATGGCGCATGTGTCTAGATTATAGGGAGCTCAACAAGATCACTATTCAAGATAAGTTTCCCATTCCTATCATTGATGAATTAATAGATGAATTTCATGGATCAATTTACTTCACCGAGTTGGACCTTCATTCTAGATATCATCAAATCAGAATGAAGACTGAAGACATTCCGAAAATAGAATTTAGAATTCATGAGGGTCATTATGAATTTTTGGTCGTGCCTTTTGGCCTTACCAATGCACCTTCAACATTTCAATGTTTGATGAATTCCATTTTCAAACAATTCCTTAGAAAATTTGTGTTAGTATTTTTTGATGATATACTAATCTACAACAAGTCTTGGAAGGATCATGTTGAACATGTTGACAGGGTGCTACAACTATTGGAGGAGAAACAATTGTATGCAAAAAGATCCAGATGTTTCTTTGGAGTACAAGAGGTGGAATATCTGGGTCATATTGTATCTCATGAAGGAGTTAAGGTAGACCCTAGAAAAATTAAAGCTATTAAGGAATAGAAAATCCCCACATCCATAATGCATATGCAAGGATTTCTCAGGTTCAGAGGGTATTTTCGAAAGTTTGTTAAGAATTATGGGAGAATAGCAACACCTCTAACAACATTATTGAAGAAAGATACATTTTCATGGACTCCAGAAGCAACAAAGGCCTTTGAGCATCTTAAAGAGGCAATGTGCCAAGCATCGGTCTTAGTTGCACCAGACTTCACAAAAACCTTTATTATGGAATGTGATGCTTCAGGAAATGGAATTGGTGTTGTTTTAATGCAAGATGAAAGACCCATTGCTTTCTAAAGTCATCCAATCATGGGAAAGTTTTTACACAAAGCTATTTATGAGAAGGAAATGTTGGCAATACTCCATGCACTTAAGAAATGGCGACCCTACCTAATGGGAAGACACTTCAAGGTAAAAACGGATCATGATAGCGTTAAATAATTTTTAGAACAAAGATTATCCTCTGAAGAGAAACAAAAGTGGGTCACAAAGGTGTTGCGTTATGACTTTGAAATCATCTACAAAAAAGGGAAGCACAATGTGGTGGCAGATGCACTCTCAAGAAAGGACGACGATGTGGAAGCATTGTTGTGTGCCATTTCTATTATCCAACCAGATTGGATAAACGAAGCAAGGGAGGAATGGAAGAATGATGAAGTGTGGGCACTTATTCGAAAGTTACAACAAGACTCCAATACATCTAATACATTTCGCTGGAAAATTGATTTGTTATGGTACACAGATTGCTTATACCTCTATAAGAATTCCTAGCTAAAACAAAAGATTCTTATGGAATTTCATACTTCTCCCTTAGGAGGGCACTCAGGATTTTTAAAAACTTACCACAGGTGTTATAGACATTTTTGTGCCTTACAGCATTGAGCATGAAATGTCCATAATCCAAGGGATCCAAAGTCCCTAAATGAGTTGTTCCTACCCCTAAAGGAACAAGGTCAACCAATGACAGCTTCTCCTAGAAGTTCTCCACCAAAAACCACTCAGAAACAGTCTATTCAGGATCAATTCAGAGGCTCCACTAGATGTCTCCGTTGAAATGCAGAGATTACACTGGCTAGGTGCACTGCAACGCAGGTAGAAGCACTACTAGGGTGCGCTGAGCGGGAAATGACAAATGGAAAGTTCATTCAACGAGGTGGAAAGACCCTGGAAGCTTCCAGAATCTTCTCCAATGACACTTGCCTCAATGAATTCGACTAGTGATGAGTAAGAGGTTCTCAACCTCCAAGTGGAAGCAAGAACTGACAGAGAGAAGCCACAAGTCAAAACATGAGCTAACTCATCCTCTCTGCTCACATCTATATATGGATCTCTCACCCAGAGGTTCAGGAGGCTGGAATTTTGTACTTTGCAGAGAATTGCTGATGGTTTAAGATTGTCATTAGCACATTGGGTGATTTATGCTTTGTTGGAGGAGAGGAAGGGATTCCATCGCTGGGAGGTAGATGCTGGATCAGAATTGACTTGGTTGTATCTCCTCTCAGACTTTATTATCTTATCAATAAACTATTTGAGTTTCTCCTACATGCTGTATATCAATGATGTTTTGTTATGCTTACATGTTTAGCTTAATCTGATCTTGAGCTTTTTATGATGTATATCTGTATCTTTGTGTAGTTTCTCTCTCTTGTGATCTTGCAGGAATTCGGTGAAGCTGGGCCGGCGAAGGAGCAAGAAGCTGGGAGCTACTGAAGAGAGGAGTGATTTGGATCGACAAACTAGCGGAAGATACAGGTTAGTTAGATCCTTCTTCCTCACTTGCATTTCATAAAGAAGAATACTCGAATAAGTTTACCTGTTTGTTGCTAAGGCACTATCACTTCTTGGAGTGGGATAGGGGCATTCCGTATTGAATACTTTTCCCAACAAAAATTTGGCGACTCCACTGGGGAAAGTATCTTTTTAGTTTATTTGTGTTTTTGGTCTTGTTCTTCTCATAAACTCAGGAGTGCCGAATCGAAATGCACTTGCCATTTTCAAGTGCAAAGTAGAGATCTGCCTCTCTAGTCCAATCACTGGGCCTGTTTTTATGATCTGAACAAACTGATACACAAGTGCTCTAACAGCCCTTTGTGATAGATCTTAGTCCTGCTATAAGTCATCCTCCTAATTGTACCTAATTAATAGCTTTGATTTGGCCAAAAACTGTTGATTTAACTGCAAACCGTAACCCAGAACCCAGAAACAACTCTCATTTCTGCTTCAGCGCAGACTCTGTGAAGAGGTTTTGCATTTCAACGCAGGTCCCCTGAAGGCTACCTGTGTTGAATGTCAAAACCTCTGTGTTGGGAGTGCGCTGATCAGTTTTTGCCTTGTGCAGCTGTGGTTCCCTGCTTCCTTTTGCTCAGTTTTATCTCTATTTTTTGCAGCCTGTTATCAGTCAGTGTACCTATCTGAAACCCCTTTTCTTTGCCTCAATTTTGCCTCAGTTGTATAAAGAAACTGTATTTGTTCTTTGTGTATTTGTTACATCATTTGCAGTTTCCCATTACAAAAGTAAACTAGTCATACTGTCGCCCTTAGATCTAGACCTGTCATAAGTGTCGTTTTGATCTTAGGAGTGAGTTTGTTTCCTGTCCATAGTTGATTGATATTTTACTTTTGTCGTTTGGTTTGAATTTATGCATTTCTAGTGTCGAAACAAGTAAATAATAAGGTGTCGTAATCGTCTTTTTGATTTTGAAAAGGAACGTGTTTATGTTTTCACTTGAAATCGAATTCAAAATTGTACAACAGCTTTCTTTTTAGGCATCAATATTAAGAAAGCAAAAAGAAATACATGCATTTGTGCATTTTCATTTTGATAGTTTGCATGTGTTGATTTAGGGAAAAGTGCATTACAGTGTGCTTTATGCTCTTTGAGAAAAGTTGTATCTTCCTTTTCCCCTTGTAGCTAGGATTTTCATTGTTGAAAAGATATAAAAGCTTGCTTATCATCTTTAGACTGCATTTAGGAATTGTATCATATATCTCGTGGTGATCCAAAAAGGCAAACTTCTAAGAAATATCAACCTAAAATAAATTGAATGAACTTAACAACGCTTTGTAACATAACGCACAACATAGAGGTCTAGGCTAGAGACGTGTTCCGACGTCGTAAAACCTGGTGACTGTCGATCTCGCTGATGGTTGGGTGATTCCTCCTGAGGGACGATAGCGCCAGTACGGATTGTGCTCCCACGTACCGTCGAGTATATATTGGGAGACCCCTATAGGCATAAAACCTTTATCCTTATGAAGCCGTGTCGGCCGCCCTACTGATCGCAATGCACTGAACACAGGATTCAGGAAGATTGACCGCCTGTACCTTAAAAAGTATTCTGCGGTTTTGCGAAAAGTTTGGCACACCCTCTACCTAGAACTCCATAACAGTTCCTTTTGGCCTTTTTTAGACTCTATAATGGAAAAATTCCATCCGAGCATTTGTCACTTCAGGCTCGTTAAAACATCGAAGGAGACTAGAGTCATCTTTAGCTTTTTCTCGACTCTTTAAAACTGAAAAAGCAAGTTGTGTCTAAAGCGTCGTTAAAATTTATTTTAAACGGAACAATCACCCCCTTTTTCCTGTGTTGATCTTTAGGTTGAGAAAATGGAACCCACCAACCAAGGAATTCCCCTTGGTGGAAATCCTAGTCCCTTCTCCTCTTGGGGAGATGTTGGTGCGCCCCATATGGCCACATTGTCGCTTCCAGGACTAACAATTGGCTTGCCGGTCTGGCTCTTCTCAACCAATGTCGTTCAGAACACCACTATTCCTGAACAGTTGAATCAACAGTTAGACCAATCCAGAGTTTCCCACCAGCCTTCTACTTCCTCTAATTCTTCCTCTCCTCCTTCCTCTTCGCTTGACGGAACTGGTAAAACAAAAAACCAAGTTCCTAAGGAGAAGAAGGAAAAGAAGAAGAAAGAGAAGAAGAAGAAGGAGCCAAAAGCGACTGGGGGCAAACAAGTGTCGTCTGACAAAAATCCACACACAGCACTGACTAGGCCTAAATCGCCATGTGTCATATGCAAGGGAGACCACTTCCACAGAGATTGCCCCTGCATCCCTCGAATAATAAGGGACTGGTCTCCCCGTTTGCACAATCCGGTGGCATCAACCTCTGATAGCCATGTTGAATGCATACCATTAACTAGCGAGAGTGAAGTCCTTGGACAAAGAGGGAGAGCTAGATCTCCCTGTAGACTGTGCGAAGGAAACCACGCCATCCACCGTTGTCCCTTCTTAGACGAGGCGAAAAGAGTTTTGGATGATCGTCCGGTTTCACCCTTACGACTTCCTCCTGGATATAAAAAACTCTTGCCTAGTCCTTCGTTAGTTGAAAATCCAGCTGGCTCGCTCAAGTGGTCAACTGAAGCGCCGGTCATTGAAGATGAACCAGCTGAATCCATACCCGACGAAAGTCAAAAGGTCGAGGCGACAGTTGACCCGGTCTTGCCTTCAGGGGATTTGTCTTCGAATGATACAGTCACTGAAGAGAATAAAGATGACACCATCCAAATTCTCTTCATCAACATAGACTCTGATGAGCATGGGGGCACTCCCCCCATTCCTTTATCGCAGGAAGGAAGTTCGTCAGAGCAATACCCGGCCGTTTACTCGGTCCCACCACCAAGCAACCTAGTTGTCTCTTTCGACTGGAACCAACTAGGCAGACCCCGTTTGCCAGCAAGCATACCATTCAGAATTATCATCCAAATATACAGAATGATCATGGCTGGAACCATCATTGATGAAGGGGAATCTGTGAGTATCCTTTCCTCCACTACTTGGAAAGTGCTTGGTTCGCCAGCGCTTTTGCCTGAAATGAGAAATCTGACAGGCTTTGATAAAGGAACCAGTCAACCTTTAGGGATCCTCCCCAATGTGCCAATAACGTTGAAAGGGAAGACCGTTCAAATGAACGTGATGGTCGTTCAAGGACCCTTGGATTATAACCTACTCCTTGGACGAGACTATATATATTGCATAGGAGCCATCGTCTCCTCACTCTTTAGAGTAATGTGTTTTCCGCACGAAGGAAGAGTGGTCAAGCTCGTGGACCAGTTTTCATTTCCCGGATCATGCATCGCAAATAGTCATATACCTTCCCTAAATGGTCTCTTCACGCAAGAAATGTCTCAACCCACGGTCCGTCCTCCCGATGAGCGCGAGTAATTTGGAAGGATATGACTGGAACCCAGGGGGCATGCGTCCTGGTCTGCTTCGGCAGGAAAACTTTGAGTATAGGGTAGGTTTCCGCGGGAGAATATGACTAGTCCGTACCCCGTCCGTGATTGGAAGAGGGGTTGTTCTAGAATAAGATTCTTTTGTCAAAGTTACGTGTTTGATAGAACAGAGTCACTCACCTTTGTTTATCTCGGTAGACATCGCTGAAGAAGTGTTTTGTTTGAATGATTAACAGGACAATCTTTGGGTAACCTGAAAGAGGTAGGCCTCTCTCAGTAAAACAATTGTTTTGGCGGAAATGAAGTAGAGGTAACCTTGAAACTTTGTTTTATACCTGGGGGCATGCAAGCCTTTTGGAGTGCAAGCAAGGGACGACTATTTATTTTTTAAATTTTTAGGTCCTCCCTTTAAACGTGTAAGTCTAACCCTTTAAACTCGTAGGATTAGCCGTTTCCGAACTTGCATAACGAAAGGATGCGGGGCATAGCTTTGGTAAGGCGCAAGCTCCATAAAAAATGGAATCTTACATGAGACATTCTTATCATATCACTGGATAATCGAGCAGTTTTAGCACATAGTTCATGCTCGTTAAAAAATAAACATAAGATTGAGCAGTGTTTTTCCGCGTTTAAGCTCGTTAAAAAATGAACTATCTTCCGGTAAATAACCACCGTGAATGTAACATTATCAGCCATTAAAGGCTTGGTCATGTTTGCACCGTCACCTCCACTTTTCCATTGGCTGATCGTTCACCTCCATATGATTGTTTACCCATTTTGAGGAACAACTGCGAAGAGTGATTTCACTAGCCATCCTTGTGACACTGCCGTGATTGGAAAATTCCAACCTTTACCTGGAATCAGCTGCTAACCTGTTTTATCACTCGTTCCTCAAAAGACGAGTCTTCTTTAAGCTCTTTTCATCTGACTCGTAAAATATGAAAAGATTGCCGAGTTTTGGCCTTCCAGCTCGTTAAAGCAACCAGAAGTGCTATCCCTCCTCTAGATTTTAATCTTTTTGGACCTGAGGGATTATTGCACAAAAAGATCGAGCGCTTGTTTTGTTCGGCTCGTTAAAACTATCGAAATTTCATCCCTTCTGTATTGTTTTATACTTTTTCGGACTTAAGGGATTAGATGACGAAAAAGGACTTTCGGAGTTGACTTTACGTACCTTTTTAGACTCTCTAAAAATGAAAAGGACCGAGTTATCTTTGTCGTTAGACTCGTTAAAATCATTAAATAGTGAGAAACTTGTCTTTAGACGAGAACGAGTTTCACTATCGCTAGGCTCGTTAAAACATAGCGATGGGTTTGCCTGAAGGGCAAATTTTAGAACAAGCATATGTTATCCTCCTCAGGCTTGACAAAAATAAAGAGGTACTGGCCAGCAATGACTGGGGAAAAATTGGGAAGAAACTCAAAGAACTTTATTGGTAGCAAGTCACTCTTGAACATGACACTTCCACTCCGTGCCTGAGTCGGGTTGGGTTGTTTCATTCACCGGTCACATCGCCATGGTCTCGCCATACCATCCACCTTTGGGGTAAATGCTACCAATCCATCACACAAGTGTCGCCGATATGTTCAAGAGAAGTCATCCAGAGAAGTCAACCGTGTCCCATCCACTACCATACATTATCCTTCATCCTTCCATGACCGCCACCCTGAACCATATATCATCAGATCGTTTTCACCTCCATCAAAATCATTTGCTCCGTTCCATGTCACTGATGTGGGATACATTAAGGCCCTCCTTTGACGGATCGCTTCTTTTCAACATCAGCTCATTATCCAAGAAGTTGATCTAGGAACACCCCCTTCAGTACTTTGAAGCTTGCATGCCTCAATGGCAAGTTTCTCACTTCCAGCGACAGGTATACATCAATGACCTTCGACCGAAAGATTTTGCATGGTGTTCGACGCCAAGTCCTTTATTCATACCACGTGAATTGTACTGCAGTACCTTGAGGGTCATTATCATCATTGGTGATTCCTCTCGCGCTTGTTAACGGTTTACCTCATTGACCGGTAATCAAGCGATGTCTTTCCATGTTCGACTTCAGAACATCTCTCACATGGATCGACTTGTACTTAGAGTGAAGATCGAACGAGTTTGAAGACCCCGGATCTAGTTTCATCCATCCGGGCTGTGATATATATTCAGGAAAAATAAAGACATTGACATGTATAGCATTACAACAGATAATCATCCTACCAAAAGGATGATGATTTCATCAAAATCATTAGTCTACCATCAGACGATTGTCTGTTCTATGTACAGAAAAATGAATTTATAAAGCTGAGCATGGGAATGCCCACCTCAGCTAGATCATGAAAGCAGTATGAAAAATAATGTATTGTATTGTATCTTATTACAGGTCTCCTCCCAGCATTGGAAGAACTTCGGATCCTCCTAATAAAGCATTTCACCCGATAAACAGCCTCATACTTTAGGGGGCAACTGTTATAGAAATTTTTGTGCCTTACAGCATTGAGCATGAAATGTCCATAATCCAAGGGATCCAAAGTCCCTAAATGAGTTGTTCCTACCCCTAAAGGAACAAGGTCAACCAATGACAGCTTCTCCCAGAAGTTCCCCACCAAAAACCACTCAGAAACAGTCAATTCACGATCAATTCAGAGGCTCCACTAGCTGTCTGCACTGAAATGCAGAGATTACACTGGCTAGGTGCACTGCAATGCAGGTAGAAGCACTAGTAGGGTGCGCTGAGCGGGAAATGACAAATGGAAAGTTCATTCAACGAGGTGGAAAGACCATGGAAGCTTCCAGAATCTTCTCCAATGACACTTGCCTCAATGAATTCGACTAGTGATGAGTAAGAGGTTCTCAACCTCCAAGTGGAAGCAAGAACTGACAGAGAGAAGCCACAAGTCAAAACATGAGCTAACTCATCCTCTCTGCTCACATCTATATATGGATCTCTCACCCAGAGGTTCAGGAGGCTGAAATTTTGTACTTTGCAGAGAATTGTTGTTGGTTTGAGATTGACATTAGCACATTGGGTGATTTATGCTTTGTTGGAGGAGAGGAAGGGATTCCATCGCTGGGAGGTAGATGCTGGATCGGAACTCACTTGGTTGTATCTCCTCTCAGACTTTATTATCTTATCAATAAACTATTTGAGTTTCTCCTACATGTTGTATATCAATGATGTTTTGTTATGCTTACATGTTTAGCTTAATCTGATCTTGAGCTTTTTATGAATGTATATCTGTATCTTTGTGTAGTTTCTCTCTCTTGTGATCTTGCAGGAATTCGGTGAAGCTGGGCCGGCGAAGGAGCAAGAAGCTGGGAGCTACTGAAGAGAGGAGTGATTTGGATCGACAAACTAGCGGAAGATACAGGTTAGTTAGATCCTTCTTCCTCACTTGCATTTCATAAAGAAGAATACTCGAATAAGTTTACCTGTTTGCTGCTAAGGCACTATCACCTCTTAGAGTGGGATAGGGGCATTTCATATTGGATACTTTTCCCAACAACAACAGGGTTAAGAAGGAATTTTTTTGGGATGGCCTTAAATCAGATATTCAAAATTTTGTGGCAGAATGTTTGGTTTTCCAGCAAAATAACGTTGAAACAATTAAGACACCGAGTCTATTACAAACTTTATCCATTCCAAGCCAACGTTGGGAGGAGGTTTTAATGGATTTTATCACAGGTTTACCCAAGTCTGAGGGAAATAGTGTAATCATGGTGGTAGTTGACAGACTTACCAAGTATGCACACTTTTGTGCATTATCACATCCATCTAAAGCTAGTACAGTTTCTACAGCATTTATGGAAACAATTCAAACGCTACATGGAAACCAAAAGATTATTGTAAGTGACAGAGATCCCATTTTCACTGGGAATTTTTAGACAGAATTATTTTCTTGTCTTGGCACTCAGTTAGCTCATAGCTCATCTTATCATCCTCAATCTGATGGGCAAACTGAGATAGTAAACAAATGTTTGGAAGGATATCTTCATGGCTTTGTATCTGATAAACAGACACAATGGGTCATATGGTTGCCGCTGGCTAAATGGTGGTATAACACTTCCTTCCATACAACAAAAAAAATGACCCCATTTATGGCACTTTATGGATATCAACCACCATCCATCACATCATATTTAAGAGAAACTTCTAAGGTTCAAGCAGTGGAACATCACATCAAACATCAACAACATGTCCTCCAACTCTTAAACGATAACCTTGTCTTGGCACAAAATAGAATGAAACAACAGGCAAATCAACATCGTAGTGAAAGAAGTTTTGATGTAGGTGATTGGGTATTCCTACGACTACAACCATATAAGCAAATGTCCCTCAAGCAAGCTAAGAAGGATAATAAATTATCACCAAAGTATTATGGTCCGTACAAGGTGTTGCAAAAGATTGGTACTATGGCATACAAATTGGAGCTTCCTGCAGCTTCTCGATTACACCCAGTTTTCCATATTTCATGTTTAAAGAAGGTTATAGGCAACAAGATCCCAGTTCAAACAATATTGCCAGAACTTGACGAGGAAGGAAAAATTATATTGGAACTAGAAGCAGTCACAGAAATAAGAGCTTGACAGTTACGAAATATATCAATTTCGGAGTATCTTATCAAGTGGAAGAACTTATCCGCTGAAGATTCCACATGGGGGGATGAGAATTTTATACAGAAGCATCTAGAACTACTGAAGCGTTGAGGACAACAATTTTTTGAAGGAAAGGGGCATGTTGGGTCCCTATAATACTAATGATTACCCCATTACTATTGTAGTTGTATCCCTTATTAATATTGTTGTGCCCCTATTGTCCCCATATTGTTATTACTGTGCCCCATAAAATCCCTCTATTGTTATTTTTGTGGCTTTATATTATTATTATTAGGTTGGCTGGGTAATATTGTGACTCTTTAGACTCCTATATATAGAAAGGAGGTTTTTTCATTTGAATCATCCAAGAAATTTCTCATTTATGTAATGTAAAGGAGGTTGCCTCCTCGAAGAGGCTGAATTCTAAGGCATGGATCTCTCTTTTCTATCTTTTTGTGAGCTGGTTTCATAACAGTAATATGGTGGGAAGGTAAAGATTTGAACCATTTCTTAACATCTTGAGTTAATGTTTATGTAAACAACCTCATTTGGACATTTGGTTCATCTATCTCATGCAACTCGAAAAAGTCAGTCATATTTTTTACATGCTACTTGCCAGTGTACTCACGAGTGGCATCAAACAAAAATATTTTGTTCTGATAATCTTGGGGCATGGCATGGAGTTGTGCATGTAAGAGCAAAGGTTCATATCGGTCTGCCATGGCTTGCATTCTGGCTTGACTAGGGGGTAAAGTGTTGGTAGTTGAGGAAGGGTTTCAACTCGATGGAGATGAACTAGATGACGGTGATGATGGTTGATGAATAAATAGTTTATGGGATTGGATTGTGGTGGATATTATTGTTGAGGTTATGGTAAAAGAAGGTGTATTTACAGTGAGTGAAGACTGTGTAGAACTTTCAGAGGCAGCAACATTAAGGGCAGTTAGTTCAACAGTTTGTTGAAGGTAACAAATATCTATATTACTAATCAATGTAGAGGTCAAGGCTTCTAACTTTTCAAAAGTGTTGAAGACAAATTTATCTAAATGTGGATGTATAACCCTTTTTGGTTCAATGGGTTGAGTAAAATCATGGTCTAACACTATTTCATGGATGGAATTTTCAAATTTAGTTCTAATTAATGAGAGGACAAATGACAAATCAAAAGGGATTTCCTCTAAAGTTGACAACTCCTCAGGGAGTGAATTTGCTTTGACTAACTGGATACTACTTGGCTGAGTTTCTTGATTTTTTGGTTTTATTAAAATTCTATCTGGGTCATCAACTATGGGACCAGGGTTTGTATTTGGGTTTGACTTGGTATAGTGAGTCTTCCTAGGAGCCAGAATTCTAAATTTTTTAATTATTTTTTGACGAAACTTTCCAAAAACAACTTGATAAAAATGACCTTAAGGGGCTTAAGATTAAATTTAAGGTTTCCTTAAAGTTTTATGAGACTGAGGATCAAAGTTGCCAGTATGGTCACCAATGGCGTTATCACTCCAAAATTTCTTCCAACTTGTCAGAAACAAAATGATAGAGGTAACCACAAACCACTTTTGGAGATCAGGACCTATCCTTCCTAATTGCAGATATGTCTCTCTCTTTTTTATTTAACTTTATTTTAGTTAATTAATTTTAGGTTATTTATGATTGTTCTTGGGTTTTGAAATGAATTTGGGTGATGGGATCACTTACTTAGATGAAAAGGATTGTCTTTTACCATTGGGCTATGGGGTCAAATGTCAGAAAAACAAGATTGGATTAAGTTCTAAAAACATCGTCTAGAGGGAAAGGCTGGAAGGTGAAATCATATTTAATTAGACCCAGGGATAAATTAAGGGTTCCCTAGGCTAGATCATGAAGAGAATGAAAGAGGTCAATTAAGATGGGAGAGAAATTAAGGATTCTGAAGTTCGAGTATCAGAGGAAAACATATAAATGACTAACTGTGCAAAACAGAGTGTACTTAAACAGATTTTGAGTAATATTTCTAGTTAATTCATTCAAATTTAGAAACCAATTAAGTTTATTAAACACATAAGATGGTAGAAAAAGAAAACAAAGAAGATACTTCATTGCAATAGCTCATTTCATGAATCCTATAGCGCAATGATAGGTCCCTATAATACTAGTGATTCCTCCACTACTATTGTCATTGCATCCCTTGTTGTGATTGTTGTGCCCCTATTATCCCCATATTGTTATTATTGTGCCCCATAAAATCCCTATATTGTTATTTTTGTGCCTTTATATTGTTGTTGTTAGGTCAATTTGGTTATATTGTGACGCCTTAGACTCCTATATATAGAAAGGAGGTTTTTTCATTTGAATCATACAAGAATTGTTCATTTGTATAATGTAAAGGAGGTTTCCCCCTTGAAGTGGCCTATTTCTAAGGCGTTGATCTATATTTTCTATCTTTTTGTGAGCTGGTACCATAGCATTTGGTATCCGAGCTTTGGATTCTAGGGTTTCGCTACTCCAAACAAGTCATCGTGGAATTTTCGCTATAACATTTTTTCTGTGACATTTCAGAAGCTGAAAAGAAGAAACCATTTGAGAAGAAATCTCGCTGCACCTTGGATCTAAATTTCATATCTTGTCTTGCTATATGTTCGGAAATATGATCTAAGGAAGTTAGGGATTTTGCAAGCTCCAGAATTTCATCTAAAACAGGTCATCGTATAATTTGCACTATAGCTCTCTCGCTACAAAGTTTGAGAAGCTAAAAGAAAACTAGTTTGAGAAGAAATCAATCTGAATCATGGCTCCAAATTTCAGATCTTGTCTCACTATATTTTTGGAGATATAATCTGAGGAAGTTAGGGTTTTTGAAGACCCCCGAATTACATTCCAAATAGGTCACCTTGGTAAAATCACCATAACTTTCTCTTTGAGAATCAGATTGAATTTTCGTAAGAGGCTATAGAAAGAGGACAGACTATGGTGTTTGGGGTACCATTTTCAGATCCTAGGGTTGGAATAGTGACCCACAACACATCGTACAATTTCACTCTACTGAACAAGTCTATACTTAGGTCATCGTGGGAGATTTGGCATAACTCTTCATTGGAGAATCCAATCTCTATCAGACTTGTAGAGTTAGAAATATTAATTAGAGGGTTACTACAAGAGGATATTTCAAACCTTGGAGATCTAAAATTACAGAAATATGTCAGATTCAATATCAAGCTCCTACAAAGTGAAAAAAAAGGTGTGTAGTTTTCTTTTTTTTAATTTTTTTGCATAAGCTTGGTTTGAAAAATTAGTTTGAAGGAATTTAAAGGGCATAGTGAAGCATTATTATCGATAATTTATGCCCCAAAGAAAGAAAATGGAAACACCTAGTAAGAAACCTGAAATTTCTAGCATGACTCATGAAGAAGAGGAAGAAATGCAACATGATATATCAAAATTACAAGACCAAGTGCAACAATTGTCACTCGCACAAAAAGTAACAGAATCTAAGATGGATGGTTTAAAGAAAGATGTATAAGCTAAGATGGATGGTTCAAAGAAAGGCATGGGAGCTAAGATGGATAGTTTAAATAAATACGTAGAAGCTAAGATGAATGGCATGGAAGCTAAGATGGATGGCGTGGAAGCTAAGATGGACAATTTGAAGACAGATTTCAAGACATATTTGAAGACAGGCATGGAAGATTTGAAGATAGATTTGAAGACATATTTGACAAAGTTTCTATAAGAAATTCTTACTAATTGCGAAAGGGTAGTAAAGGAAACTCATGATGAGAATAAAATAAAGGTTAATCATGATTTCATAGACTCTAACATTGGATCAAAGAACCACCATGTCCCAAAGATTGATATGAGGAAGTTTGATGGCAAGGATCCTGGAACATGGATACTATAGATGGAGCAATTTTTCAATCTCCATAATGTGTAAAACACACAAAAGGTACACATTGGAACTTTATATTTGGAACCAAATCAGTTTGTATGGTATTGATGGCTTTGCTCTTATAAACAAATTGTCACTTGGGCTAGTTTTACAGATGAAATGATAGCACATTATGAGGATACAAAACACAACACATTTCTTAGCCAATTGATAAATCTCAAACAAAAGGGTTCAATGATGGAGCACATTAAGGACTTCCAAAAATTGAATATAAGGGTAAAAGATATTCTAGAGGAGCATAGGATTGATGTGTTCATAGGGAATTTAGAAGATAACATCCAACATCAGGTTTGCCTTTGGGAACCAGATTCATTGGAGAAGGCATTCAGGTTGGCAAGAAAAATGGAAAGAAAAATTATGGCAACAAGGCAGCCTACCACTCACAATCATAAAGATGGAAGTATTATTTCCCCTAGCCATCCACAACCTACATGGTTGACACCACAACAATTGGAAGAAAAAAGAGCAAAAGGGCTTTGTTACAGTTGTGATAGAAAATACACTAAAGGTCATAAGTGTGTCGAGAAGAAATTATTTTACATAGTTGTGAAGAGGAGGAAGAAAAGGAACAAGAAACGCCAAAATAAGAGGATATGCACCAAGAACGAACCTTTGAAAAAGAAGAAATGAATCTGACCATATCTTGTAATGCATTGGATGGAATTACCACTCCTCAAACTATCAGGATAGAAGGGCATGTTAAGAAGAAAAAGGTAATAGTGTTGATTGATTCAGGAAGTACCCATAATTTTATTCATTGTAAGATAGCCAAGGAATTGAATTGCTTCCTATATCCATCACTAGAGTGTCAAGTGATGGCGGCAAGTGGAGGAACCATAAATTGCTCAGGAATGCTCCATAATATCAAGCTATCCATGGGAGAATATGTATTTAATAGCCCAATGCTTTCTATTCCAATGGGTGGTGATGATGTTGTACTAGGATTCTAATGGCTACAATCCTTGGGTACAATAGATTTTAATTTTCAAGAACTTTTCATGAAATTCTCTTCAAAAGGAAAGGAAGTTGAGTTAATGGGTATCGCAAGGAAACCGGGAAAGATAATCAGCTCTAACAGGATGGGAAAGCTTATAAATAAATAAAAACGAGGCATAATTGCACAATTATGTTCACTAGAGGTTCCCACATTGAAATCATCCATTTCTCCAGATCTCCAAAAATTCTTGGACAATCATTCCAAGGTATTTGAGACTCCCAAAGGCCTCCGATGTATTCATGATCATCATCATGCTATTAATTTTTTTCCAAGAAGTGTTCCTCCAAACATCATGCCTTACAGATATCCCTATGTCCAGAAGAGTGAAATTGAACATATGGTTGGAGAAATGCTAGAGGCTAGTATAATTCAACCTAGTCAAAGTTCTTTCTCTACTCCAGTTTTATTAGTTCTCAAGAAGGATAGATCATGGCACATGTGTCCATACTATAGGGAGCTCAACAAGATCACTATTAAAGATACATTTCCCATTCCTGTCATTGATGAATTATTGGATGAATTGCATGGAACAATTTACTTCACCAAGTTTGATCTTCATTCAGGATATCATCAAATTAGAATGAAGACTAAAGATATTCGAAAAACAACATTTAGAACTCATGAGGGTCATTATGAATTTTTTCTCATGCCTTTTGGCCTTACTAATGCACCTTCTACATTTCAAGGTTTGATGAATTCCATTTTCAGACCCTTCCTTAGAAAATGTGTGTTAGTACTTTTTGATGATATACTAATCTACAACAAATATTGGAAGGATCATGTCCAACATGTTGACATGGTGCTGAAAATATTGGAGGAGAAACAATTATATGCAAAAATCTCCAAATGTTTCTTTGGAGTACAAGAGGTGGAATATCTGGGTCATATTGTATCTCATGAAGATGTTAAGGTAGACCCTAGCAAAATTAAAACCATTAAGGAATGGAAAATTCCCACATCCATAAAACATCTACGACGATTTCTCGGGTTGATAGGGTATTATGGAAAGTTTGTTAAGAATGATGGGAGAATAGAAGCACCTCTAAAAACATTATTGAAGAAAGATGCATTTTCATGGACTCTAGAAGCAATGAAGGCCTTTGAACATCTTAAAGACGCAATGTGCCAAGCACCAGTCTTAGCTACACTGGACTTCACAAAAACCTTTATTGTGGAATTTGATGCCTTAGGAAATGGAATTGGTGCTCTTTTAATGTAAGAAGAAAGACCCATTGCTTTTGAAATTCATCCCATCAAAGGAAAGTATTTACACAAAGCCATTTACGAGAAGGAAATGCTGGAAATACTACATGCACTTAAGAAATGGTGACCCTACCTAATGGGAAGACACTTAAAGGCAAAAACATATCATGATAGTCTTAAATACTTTTCAGAAAAATATTATATTCAGAAGAGAAACAAAAATGGGTCACAAAGATGTTGGGTTATGACTTTGAAATCGTCTACAAAAAAGGGAAGCAAAATGTTGTGGTAGATGCACTCTTAAGAAAGGATGAGGATGTGGAAGCATTTATTTGTGCCATTTCTATTATCCAACTAGATTGGATAAAGGAAGCAAGGGATAAATGGAAGAATGATGAGGAAGTGTGGGAACTCATTCAAGATATAAAAAACGATCCCAGTACATCTAACACATTTAGCTAGAAAATTGATTCATTATGGTACAAGGATCGGTTATACCTATGTAAGAATTTGAAACTCAAACAAATGATTCTTAGGGAATTGCACACCTCCCCCTTAGAAGGGCACTCAAGATTTCTAAAAACCTACCACAGGGTTAAGAAGGATTTTTATTGGGATGGACTGAAATCAAATATTCAAAAGTTTGTGGCAGAATGTTTGGTTTTCCAACAAGATAAATTTGAAACAATTAAGACCCCAAGAATATTACAACCTTTATCCGTTCCAAGTCAATGTTGGGAGGAGGTTTCAATGGATTTTATCACAATTTTACCCATGTCTGAAGGAAAGAGCGTTATCATGGTGGTAGTTGACAGACTTACCAAGTATGCACACTTTTGTGCATTATCTCATCCATTTAAAGCGAGTACAGTTTCTACTACATTTATGGAAACAATTCAAAAGCTACATGGAAACCAAAAATGTTAGAAAATTATATATTAAGCAGCAATGGAAGACATAAAATATTGCAGAAATATAAACACAGAAAACGCATAAAACAAGAGAGACATAGATATACATGGTTCACCCATTTTGGGCTATGTCCACACTGAACAACCAGTCCTTCCTTTCTATTATCCAACAAAATGAGGAGACAAAACCTACAGCAAATCCACTGTAATATCCTCTGTTTTCTCTCATAATCTCACCTCTCTATTTCTCACTCAGAGAATACACATCTATATCACAGCCTCAAAATACAATGCCCTCATACAAAGAGAGGGATTTCCTTCTAGGGCAAACAACCCTAAATTAAACATAAGTTCTACCGTCAGATCATCTGCCTAATGAATAGCCCAGTTTGACCAGGAATTACTATACTTTTACAAGGAAATTTAACATCTATTTTTGGCTTCGGGGGTGGTGCCCTCGAACCCCCGCTGAGGGACCACTAGCCCCTGAACCCCACAGTTGGGGAGGATAGGCCCCCTCAAACCAATGCGGTGGGGACAAGTCCCCCCCACATGGAGGGGTGTACAAACTTCCTGGGGTATACATCCGGCTGAAACAAAAAGACCTCTGAACAATCATGCTCCACACACAACAATATCCCACTTGGAGAATGATTGTAGCAAATCCACGGCTGCTTCATTTGATGGATAATGACTCTTGTTTGGACCCGACTGTTTCTCATCTTCATCGTCATCATTGAAGACCAATTGAAAAGGAAATCCTGCATGCAATCTCATGCACCTTGCATGCTCCATGATTGTTCTGTTAATCCTTTTTGACACACCATTTCCTTGTGGTGTTCTTAGAACTATATTCTCTCTACGAATTCCATGCTTTGAACAATACCTATCAAACTCTTTTCTGCAACATTCACATCCATTTTCTGATCTAAGACACTTCAATTTCTTTCCTGTCTCAATCTCAACCAAAGCTTTCCATTTCTTGAAAGTATCAAATACATTAGATTTATTCTTAATACAATAAATCCAAGTTTTTCTAGTTGCATCATCAATAAAGGTAACATAATAATGAGAGCCATTGAGAGATGATACCTGAGCAGGTCCCCATACATCTGTATGCAAAAGCTCTAATTTTTCGCTCTTCTTTTCTTTCCCAACTCTGATAAATCTGACTCCTATTTTCCATAAATGCAATTCTCACAGAAGTCCAAATTAACATTCTTCAAACCCGGCAACAAATTCCTTGAGTGAAGAATCTTCATCCCCTTTTCACTAATGTGTCGAAGCCTATGATGCCATAATGTTGCATCTGCTCCTTTGGAAGTTAAAGCATTAACAGAGTTAGAAATACCATTGCATAAATACAATGTACCTACCTTTTCGCCTTTTGCTATTACCAGGGCTCCTTTGGTGACCTTCCAAGCTTTATCTATGAAAGTTGTCACACAACCTTCACTGCCTAACTGCCCTGTTGAAATCAGATTTTTCTTTAGATCTGTAACATGCCTTACCTCCTTTAGTAGCAATCGGTTTCCATTCTGCTTTTTTACAAGAACCTTACCCATCCCAACAATTTTACAAGGTTTATCATCACCCAAATGAACTTGTCCAAAATCTCCTTGAACATAGTAATGAAAGTATTTCTTATCAGGTGTGGCATGGAATGAGGCCCCTGAATCTACCACCCTGGAATCAGTAATATTTTCAAAAGAAAGAATCAAAGCATCTTGTAACACCTCACCTGTCACATTTTCTCCATGATTGTTTTCTTGCTATGCATCTCCTTCTTTTCCCTTTCGAGATCTACAGTCTTTCTTTAGGTGTCCTTTCTTTCCGCATTTCCAACACACTATCCCTGATCTGGACTTGGATCTACCTTTCCTTGATTTACTGCGATATCCTGAGCTCTTTCCTCTTTCCATTTTTCTTCCCCTAGACTCTGCACTTAAAGCATTACCCGATGTCTCACTGGAGCTTTTCCATCGCATTTCGTTGCTAAGGATAGCACCAAAAACATCATCAAACTTTAAAGTACTAGATCCAGAGACAGAGTTACTAATGGCCATTACTAAACCATTCCAAATTTCTGGCAATGAGCACAAGAATAACAGAG
The DNA here is from genome assembly GCA_031772625.1 of Pinus tabuliformis. Taxonomy (NCBI): domain Eukaryota; kingdom Viridiplantae; phylum Streptophyta; class Pinopsida; order Pinales; family Pinaceae; genus Pinus; species Pinus tabuliformis. Next base: position 951,014,722 of record CM062811.1, on the reverse strand, counting down.
CTCTAACTTCATCTTCAAATTTTACCCATACAGAACTTAACTGATTTGTAACTATATTAAATCATTTAAATGATCTGCAACATATCCACCTTTTGACATCTTCATATTAAATAGTCGTTTCATAAGAAATACCTTGTTCGCGGCCGAGGGTTTTTCATATAGTTTCGACAACGCCTGAATCAAACCCTCTGTTGTTGTTTTCTTTGAAATGTTGAAGGCGACTAATGCAGTGAGGCATAGCCGTATTGTTCCAAGTGCCTTTCTATCGAGAAGGTTCCATTCTTCATCTGTCATAGCTATTGGCTTCTTTGTTTTTTTTCTCAATGGTAGGTACAAATCTTTCTGATACAGATAGTCTTCCATCTGCATCTTCCATAGCGAGAAGTTTTGGCCGTTAGATTTCTCGACCCTAAACTTACCATCTTCTGCCATTGCTCCCACTCAAATGAGGAACCCTTCTTTCCTGTGAGTTTATCCACCGAATAGACCTTTGGCTCTGACACTAGTTGTTAGAAAATTATATATTACGGAGCAATGGAACATATAAAATATTGCAGAAATATAAACACAGAAAACACATAAAACAAGAGAGACACATATATACGTGGTTCATCCAATTTGGGCTACATCCACACTGAATAGCCAGTCCTTCCTTTCTATTATCCAGCAAAATGAAGAGACACAACCTACAACAAATCCATTGTAATATCCTCTTTTTTCTCTCACAGTCTCACATCTCTATTTCTCACTCAGAGAATACACATCTATATCATAGCCTCAAAATACAATGCCCTCATACAAAGAGAGGGGTTGCCTTCTAGGGAAAAAAAACCCTAAACTAAACATAGGTTCTACCATCAGATCATCCACCTAATGAACGGCAAAGATTGACTAGAAATTACTATACTTTTACAAGGCAATTTTACATCAATTTTTGGCTTCGGGGGCACTGCCCTCAAACCCCCGCCGGGGGATCGTTGGCCCCCAGACCCCCCAGTCGGGGGGGATTAGCCCCCGCGGGGGGAACAAGTCCCCCCTGCATGTAGGGGTGTACAAACTTCCTGGGGTATACATTCGGCTGAAACAAAAATACCTCTGAAGAGTCATGCTCCACACACAACAAAAAATTATTGTAAGTGATAGAGATCCCATTTTCACTGGAAATTTTTGGACAAAATTATTTTCTTGTCTTGGTACTTAGTTAGCTCATAGTCCATCTTCTCATCCTCAATATGATGGAAAAACTGAGATAGTAAACAAATGTTTGGAAGGATATCTTCGTTTCTTTCTGTCTAATAAACAGACACAATGGGTAAAATGGTTGCCTCTGGCTGAATGGTGGTATAACACTTCCTTCCATACTGTAACAAAAATGACCCCATTTATGGCACTTTATGGATATCATCCACCATCCATCACATCATATTTAAGAGAAAATTCTAAGGTTCAAGCAGTGGAAGATCACATTGAGCATCAGCAACATGTTCTCCAAATCTTAAAGGATAACCTCACATTAGCATAGAATAGAATGAAACAGAAAGCAGATCAACATCACAGTGAAAGAAGTTTTAGCGTAGGTGATTAGTTATTCCTACGACTACAACCATATAAAAAAATGTCCCTCAAGCAAGCTAAGAAGGATAACAAATTATCACCAAAGTATTATGGTCCATACAAGGTGTTGCAAAAGATAGGTACAATGGCGTAAAAATTGGAACTTCCTACATCTTCCTGAGTGCACCCAGTTTTCCATGCTTCATGCTTAAAGAAGGTTATAGGTGTTAAGCTTCTAGTTCAAACAATATTGACAGATCTTCATGAGGAAGGAAAAATCATATTGGAACCTGAAGAAGTCAAAGAAACAACAACTTGACAGCTACGAAATCCGTCAATTTCAGAGTATCTCATCAAGTGGAAGAACTTACCCGTTGAAGACTCCACATGGGAGGATGAGAATTTTATATAGAAGCATCCATAACTACTCAAACATTGAGGACAACACTTTTTTGAAGGAGAGGGGCATGTTATGTCCCTATAATACTAGTGATTCCCCCATTACTATTGCCGTTGTATCCCTTATTGTTATTGTTGTGCCCCTATTGTCCCCATATTGTTATTATTGTGCCCCATAGAATACCTCTATTGTTATTTTTGTGCCTTTATATTATTATTGCTAGGTCGGCTTGGTTATATTGTGACCCCTTAGACTGCTATATATAGAAAGGAGGTTTTTTCATTTGAATCATCCAAGAATTGTTCGTTTGTGTAATGTAAAGGAGGTTGCCCCCTCAAAGAGGATTATTTCTAAGACATTGATGTATCTTTTCTATATTTTTTTGAGCTGGTTTCATAACATGAAATATTTTTATTACTTTCTCTAGTCTACTGGCTTGAAAAATGGTACAATCACCCTTAGCTCATTCAGTGTCATCTCTTTCTCTAGGATTTTGATTCTTTCAGTCATCCTTGTGGCCTTCTGTTTTTCTTCTTTGTGCATGATTTGCACTAGTTTATAATCTGCCTCCAGGCTGGTGACTTTCTCCTTAATTCTATTCATCTCAGTGGTCTAAATGGAAATCTCTTCCATTTCTTTGGCTAGCTTATTTTCTTCATCACATGTGGAACATGTCGCTGATGTATTTTCTGGTAGTGCAGTGGCCACTGGAGCAATGGGAGCTATGGATGCTGCCAATGTAGAAGATACATCAGTAGTAACTATTGGAATGATAGTTGTAGGAGCATTATCCAGACTAGCTTGTTTGAGTTTCATCAAACTACCTAGTTCTCTCTCCATCTCCTTCAACTAATCATTTAGTTGCAGCACTAGGTCCATCATCTCTTCATGGTTTCGCTGACTTTATAGGACCTCCTTTGTCTGTGGATGCTGTGAATGAGGCAGCTTAAGTTGCTTCCTAAGAGCTACTATGTCCTTATTCTTCTTCTTGATTAATTTCTCTGTGGCCTTAACATCACTTGGGTCATGGCCCAATTCAATGACCAAGTCCTCCAAGGACTTTATTTTGTTTTATTGGGCCTATGAGGAGGCCTTCTCTAATTTGAATTGGGTTGTCACATTATCCAATGAATCATATATCTTGTGGGTAGCCATGGCATTTCCTGTGAGGGTGGAGCAAATCATTTCTCCAACTTGTTTGTGGAACTCTATCTGATCAATCAGATCAACATTCCTAGGTAACACCTCAAAATTTGTCTTCTTATAATCTGGTGAGGTCTTTGGTTGCTGTACAGTGGGCTGCAAAAATGATACCTGCAATTTCCTTGCTTTTATGTCAAAGGCTGACATCAGTCTGGCCTGGTTTGTTGTTGTAAGCTTGAGGTATTAGGCATACGTCTTTGCCTTTAATTTTTCATTCGTCATCTTTATCTCTTTGAATCTATCTTTGATATCCTTTTCCTTGTCAGCTGGCCTGACAAAGGAAGAAACCTCCATACTATGTTGTCTCTCTATCGTATATGTATTGGAGCTTGATTCTTGCTTGTTTCACCTGATGCAACTATTTTTTGACTTCTCTGCCCGATTGCCTCAGTGTCAGTTATTTCCTCTGAAGAAATGTTCTCCTCATGTTCAAAGATAGGATTCAACTTGGGCCTCTTTCTTGGCTCAAAAAACTCATCAATAGTCTTCATGGGAGAGTTAGATGCCTCCTCCCTGTTCCTGTTAGGATTATTCTCTGCATTGGCTAGGGTCTAAAGGACAAGAGGAATGCTCGTTGGCTCCTCTTGTTCTGGAACCTACAAGAATAATTTTTGATCAAATTGTCTTTCAAGATCAATGGGTGTGTTCTCCACATCCACCATAGCGTTTTCCATATCAATTAAGATGTTATCTGCCTAGTCATCCTAGTTAGCAAACTGTTCAATGTTAGGTCTTGGGTGGTGGATGTATGGTCCCAACTGGACCCTGAGTCTATGTTTAGTTATAACCCCATGAGGGTCATACTTCCATATGAAGTTGTTTCTTAACTTCATCTTTTGTAGTAAATTGTCAGCCTCTGGTCTAGCCTCTCTATTGCTGTAAAAGAATGGGTCTGGTTAGTTTTTCGCTTTGAACTAGGTTTTCTTCCTATAAGCTAGGAAGTGGACCTCATCAAAGTTGATGATTTTTCTGAAGCATTTAGGAGAAAATATCCTCATAGGGAGGCATTTGGGCAACTTAGAGGGGGCTAATTGGCAGCCATAGATTTTGATCTAAGTGTGGTTCTGGTAGATGTGCCAGTCTCTCACCTTGTTCTTATTTTCCAATTGTAGCACTCTCTTGATATCTGGGCTGATTCTAGGCTGTCTTAAAAGTCAGTATGTTCATGACAGGGTATACGAAGGAATCTATGAAGTCTTTGTAGGTGAATGTTGTGGAAAACTTGTGGACCAAGGGTGCCCAGTAAATTAGTGGTCTCTCCTTTCCCTTGGTATCCAGCTTCTGAATGCTCAAAGGGAACTTATCTCTCTCGTAATACAAGAACATATGAAACAACACTTAAGAGTATTTGAAAACTCTTTTAGTGGGTAGTCTAGTGAATTGTTCATGCATTCTTTCTGTAATGAACTGAGCATAATCAAACATGATAGGAGGAGGCTTGTCTGGAGTAAAAATGGACAAGAAGGCCAAGATGAACTAATCCATATGCTCATCTGTGGTATATCCAAGGATGCATGAGAACATGGTGGTTATGTGTCTGGCACTCTCTGAGAAAAAGTTGGCAGCATAGGGTGGGGCATCTGTAGGACTATGGTGGTCTTCAATGATAAAATTCTAGAATAGTTTCTTGATTTTCACCTCATTTAATGTGATGTATAAGTCCAATAGGTGTCCAATGGATAGAGGGTTTTGATTAGGGCTAGATTAGATTTGAAGCATCTGGTTGATTGACTTAGGTGTAATGGTGAATAACAACTCTTCGTTTGGGGCAACAATATCGGTTTTGCTAGGGACATAACATGCACGACAATAATGCACAGTATCTGGGAAAGGGTGAACTTCTAGCAATGTGTATTTGGGTAAATTAGATTCGTAGAGGTTGAAGTCATCTGTATGGTTCAAAATTATGGCCTTACTCCAATAGTGGAGCTTTAGAAGGTGGGCTGGAGTTGCAGTGTCATTTATTTGGAAATCCCTGTCTACTAGGGCCAAATGGTTAATGTTCAGGTGAGTGATTAAGACTGATATGACATCTAAAGAGGTTTTGGTAGCCATCTTGAGGATAAAATGTGGGAATTAGGCTTGTACAAATTTTATAAGTGAAGCTTTGAATAGGTCTATACAAAGATAGGGTATTGGTAGTTTGCAGGATAAGGGTTTGTGTATTTCAGGGGGGAAATATTCTCAATTTAGGGAAAATCAATTAAATTCAATTAATTATTTCTTGAATTCACTATACGTTTTTAAACTGAGAGGGCCATTCTGGTTTTTTGCTAAAATACCTCGAAATGGTGGTATAGGCTACAAACTAGTGTGAACGGTGGCTACAGAGGGTATTGTGGATTTAGTTGTGCAAATGGAGGGCTGAATTGGGGTTCCAGAGCATGTTTGAGAGGCAATTGGTAGTCAAACCTAGTTGCAAAGGCTCAGGGTGGCACAGGAAATCTTAGGAGGCTTTGACAGAGCAAATGAGTGAAAAAGGGTGAAAATGGGCGTCTTTCACCTTTTAACTGGAAACGGTTAGAAATTGGCGGGTAATTTCATAATGAATAGTGATGTTTTTGGGCTCATGTAGTGAGGCGGTTTCATTGCCCATCACACTGTTGGGTTGTGTTATATTCTTTCCACGACTAGCCCATGTAGTTAGCTAGGAGTTTAGAAGGGGGGCAGAGCCCCCCCATTTGTTGTGTCGATTGTGTAGCGGGGGGGTCACAGGGGGTTTAACGGGTGCAAGTAACCCCACTGTATGGGGTCTAGGGCAGCGCCATAAAAAAGTTTGGTTTTGGACCCTATGTTAGGTTGGGAAGAACCGTCTATGGTTTTGTGCATGATTTTCGCACATGGTTTTGGACGCGATGGTTTTCGGTCCATGTTTTTGGACGCGACGGTTTTTTGGTCCATGGTATTTGATGCTTCGACATGTATAAATATGTATTGTAACATTGAAAGGAACATAATGAAAAATCAAGCTGGTAGTCCCAATTTTGGGATCCAAGGGAAAATCTCTGTGTATATGTGTTTTATGTGTTATGCTCTTGCATTGTTTATTTTCTATGTTTTATAATTCTTATGCAAGTAATTTCTGTACAGGGTTAAAACCTACATTTTGTATTAGAGCTGTTTTGACTTCAAGGGGATGCCTTTGTTGCTGAGGGCTTTTGTTTGGGTCTACGTCCCTACTCAGTGGGAGAAATGCGAGATCAATTCTGGTGGTGAAAGGAGATGGCGAGCAGTGAAAAGATAGAGATCGGGAAATTTAATGGCCAGATTTTTGAGTTGTGGAAACTCAAGATGGAGGATCTGTTGGTGGATAAAGATCAGTGGATTGTAGTAGATCCAGGTACTAAACCAACGAGAGTGTCTGATGAAGAATGGAAGAAGTTGGATCGAAAGGAAAAGAGCACAATACAATTGTGTGTCTCAGATTCAATATTGCTGAATGTATTAGTCGAAGTTATGGCGAAGGTTTTGTGGGACAAGTTAGGGACTTTGTACCAATCTAAGTCTCTGGTGAATAAACTGTTCCTACGGAAAAAGCTGTATAACCTGAGGATGAAAGATGGAGACTCGGTGACAGAGAATCTAAACACATTTAATACTGTGGTAAGTCAGTTAGCGTCTATTGATATTAAAATTTCAGATGAAGATAAGTGCATCAATTTGTTTTGTTCTCTACAAAATGCGTGGGATAGTCTAGTTATTACAATAGGTAGCAATGCAACTACCTTGCAGTTTGATGAAATAGTCTCATTCTGAATGACGAAGGAGATGAAATGGAAAAATATGGAGAGCCAGAATGGTGATGCCTTGTCTGTACGAGGACGGTCCCAAAACAGAAACAAAAATAAGTCATCGAGTGGGAGACCTAAATCTAGAAGGAGATCTAAATCTCCGAGAAAACCTGTAAAGGTGGTGTGTCGGAATGCAGAAGGGAAGGACACTAAAAAAGGGACTATAAATCACCTTAGATGATCTGATGATGCTCCTTCTACAGAGGCAAAAACCACCTCAGATGAAAGTGGGGATGTGTACATGGCTTCTTCACGTACACATGTAGATCATGAGGCATAGTTGATTGACTCAGGTGCATCCTTTCACTTCACTCCCCATAGAGAGTGGTTCTACAAGTATGAGAAATATGATGGTGGTGATTTCTTCTTGTGGGATGACAGGAAGGCTAGAATCGTTGGTCGTGGAAATCTAAAGTTGGAGTTGTAAGGTAGAAGGGTTAGAACACTTCTGGGTGTTCTGCATATTCCTGCATTAGCCAGAAATCTGATTTATGTAAACAAGATTGATGATGCAGGTGTAAGAACAATGTTCGAGAAGGATACCTGCAAAATGGTTCGAGGAGCAATGGTATTGATGCAGGGATTTAGGATTGGAAATCTGTGAAAGCTGAAAGGTAGCATTGTTATTGATGGGTGCAATAGTTCTATGGTTCTTGAAAGTGGAGCAGAAAATCTAGTGGTCTCTTGAGTGAAGACCATGTTGTGGCATCAAAGGCGTGGACATATTGGAGAAAAGGGCCTTCGAATACTTCATGGTAAAAGTATGGTAGAAGGTATGAGTAATAGCTCTCTGGATTTTGATTTCTGTGAAAATTGTGCATATGGCAAGCAGAATCAGGTGAGTTTTCCCTTTGGTGGTAAGAGGGCGAAACAGATATTAGAGCTTGTGCATAGTGATGTGTTTAGACTTGTAAAGGTTCCATCACTGGGTAAGTCTGTGCACTACTTATCATTTATAGATGACTTCTCAAGGAATGCATGGATATATTTCCTTAAGAATAAGTCTAAAGTCTTTGACAGGTTTCAAGAATTTAAGGCTCTGGTAGAAAACTAGACAGAGAAGAAGATAAAGGTGCTGAGAATAGACAACTGTGGAGAGTTTTACAATAAGGAATTTGAAGAATTCTATAACAACTGTGGTATAACACAATATAATACTACTGCATATACACCTCATCAAAATGGAGTTGCAAAAAGAATGAACAAGACGTTGATGGAAAGGGCAAGAAGCATGCTCAGTTTGTGTCACGTTAGGATAGGAATTTTGGGCAGAGGCAGTGGAGACATCATTTTACCTGGTTAATAAATCACCTTCATTAGTGCTGGAGGATAAGACTCCACAAGAGGTATGGACTGGTAAGAAACCCTCTCTTTCACATCTGAGGGTATTTTGTTGTGATGCATATGTACATGTTCCAAAGGAAAAATGAACCAAGTTGGATAGTAAATCTGAAAAGTGCATCTTCATTGGGTATAAGGATGGTTTAAAGGGTTATAAGCTTTGGAACCTAGTAACAAGGAAGGTCATGTATAGTCGAGATGTGGTGTTCAGAGAGGCGAAAGATTTTATTAAACATGAAGTCCAACCAAAGGAACCTAAGAAGATAGAGTTTGAGCTAAAGGAGGAAGAATTAGACTCTACGGTAGAGGAGGAATCATAAGATGAAGAGCCACAAACTCCAGGTGTGAGAATATTAGTTCGAGAAAGAAGGCAACCAGAAAGGTATAGTCCATCTACTTTCTGTTCAATTTTTTCTTTATCGATTACTGATAATGATCCCAAAATTGTGAAAGAAGCAATAGATTCAAAGGATGGAAAACTATAGAAAGAGGCCATGGTTAATGAAATGGCATCTTTGCACAAAAATGAGGCTTGGGATCTAGTGGAGTTGTCGGCTTGAAGGAAACCCATTGGCAGAGAATGGGTGTTCAAGAAGGAGATAAATGGAGAAGGGAAGGTGGAGAAATAAAAAGCTCGATTGGTAGCAAAAGGTTATTCCCAGGTGCCGGGAATTGATTTTGGTGATATTTTTTCTCCTGTTGCCAAGGTAGCTTCTATTAGATTACGATTAGTTGTTGTTGTTTCTTTTGATTATGACGTAGAACAGATGGATGTGAAGACAACATTTCTTCACAGGGATCTGGAAGAGGAGATCTACATGAAGCAACTTGAAGGTTTTGTGGTGAAGGGTAAGAAAGAATTGGTATGCAAGTTAAAGAGGTCTCTCTATGGGTTAAAACAGTCACCAAGGATGTGGTATTAGAAATTTGATACATTTATATGGGGACTTGGCTTGACCAGAAGCAAAGCAGATGACTGTGTGTATTTTAAATTAATTGGTGACCGTGTTATTTATCTGGTCTTATATGTGGATGATATGTTGCTAGTTGGAAATGACAAATAAATTATCTATGATTTGAAGACCCAATTGTCCTCGAAATTTGACATCAAAGATCTTGGTGCTACAAACTATATTTTGGGCATGGAAATTAAAAGAGATCAGATAAATAGGAAGCTCTCGTTAAACTAGAGGAATTATGTCGAGACAATATTGTAGAGGTTTAATATGCAGGATAGTAAATCAGTGAAGGTTCCTATTCCTGTAGGTGTAAAGTTATCTGCTGAACAGTGTCCCAAGACACAAGAAGGGGAAGAGGACATGTTCCATGTTCCAGATGCAAGTGTAGTCGGTAGCCTGAAGTATGTGATGGTCTACAATAGGCTAGACATTGCACATGCAATGGGAGTATTGAGCAAGTTTATGTCAAAACTAGGGAAGGAGCACTGGACATCAGTGAAGCGGGTTTTCAGATATTTGCATGGCACTAGTCATTATGGTTTGTGCTACCAAGGAAGACCGATATTGGACAAAGTATTGGATAGTTGTGTCTTTGTTGATGCAGACTGGGCTAGAGATCTGGATCAGGGAAGATGTACAAGTGGGTATGTGTTTAACCTATTTGGAGGTGCAGTTAGTTGGATGAGTGAGACAAAATCTATAGTGGCACTACCAACTATAGAGGTAGCATACATGGCAGTCACTCGTGCAACAAAGGAAGTAGTTTGGTTCTAGAGATTGTGTTCAAGTATGGGGTTAGTACAGGAAGCTATAATGATAGACTGTGATAGCCAAAGTGCAGTTTTCTTGGAAAATAAATTCACATATCATTCAATGACAAAGCACATTGATGTTCAGTATCACTTTCTGATGGATATGATAGAAAACAAAAAGGTGTTGCTGGTAAAGGTGCACACTTTGAAGAATACTGCAGATGCATTGACAAAATTTGTAAGCTCTGAGAAGTTCTCTTGGTGTAGAGAAACAATGGGTGTTGTAGGGCTGGATAAATGACTAAGCTCTCTTGTCGGCCCTTGTGGAAAGAAAACAAAAAGTGGGAGAATGTTGGGTTGTGTTATATTCTCTCCATGACTAGCCCACGTAGTTAACGGGGAGGTTAGAAGGGGAGCAAAGCTCCCCCCTCTGTTGCACCGATTGTGTATAAGGGGGGTCATAGGGAGTTTGAGGGGTGCAAGTAACCCCACTCTATGGAGTCCAGGGCAACAACCCGAAAATTTTTGGTTTTGGACCCTATGTTAGGTTGGGCAGAACCACCTATGGTTTTGTGCATGATTTTCGCACATGCTTTTAGGCATGATGGTTTTCGGTCCATGGTTTTGGACGCGATGGTTTTTTGGTCGATGGTATTGGATGCTTTAGAATGTATAAATATGTATTGTAACATTGAAAGGAACATAATGAAAAATCAAGCTAGAAGTCTCAATTTTGGGATACAAGGGAAAATATCTATGTATATGTGTTTTATGTGTTATACTCTCACATTGTTTATTTTTTGTGTTTTAGAATTCTTATGCAGATAATTTTTGTATGGGGTTAAAACCTACACACACTGCTTTTGGGAGTGGGGTGGTATTTTCCTGAGAGCACACAAGTTAACAAGGAGATGCCATGTGGCCAAAAGGGTCTAAGCAAAACCATGAGTCTCGCATGCTCTTAGGCGGGTAAAGGTCGAGAGGTGAATGAACGTGATATGGATGCACACCGTAAGATGTGGGGTTGACAGATCTAATGGTTGTTGCATGGTGAAGTTATAGAGCGGGATAAGGGTCGGAGATTTACGAGGCCCAGGGTAATTAATTAAACTAAACTGTAATTAATTAATGAATCAGTAGGGTCAAATATGTAATGAATCGGTTAAATGTAGTGGGACCAGGGATGAAATAAAGTAGGGGATTTGTTAACCACACCAAGGTGGTGGGTTAAAATTTTTATAATTAGGGAAAATATGAATTGTGGAGTTAGTTACGTAATGCGGGGAGGGGGTGAATAAAACTTAGGATAAAGGGGGTTTTAAGGGTTTTCAAGGGAAATCAATAAGGGGAAAATGATTTTTTCAAAGGGGAATGGATCTCACACTAAGGAAAAGGAGTTTTGGATATGGGAATGAATTTTGGAGGGTAATTTTCTAGGGAAAAGTGTGAAATCATGGGACAAGGGTGAAAATGAAGGAAAAAGGGGAAATTAGTAAGTATCTAGTGGGGGATGAAATGAAGTGAGGGGGAGTTAGCCAAATCATCTTGTGAACATCCTTTCACTTTCAAAATTGATCCTACACACTGAAACAAATGATTAAGCATGATAAATGTGCTTTTGTTTCAATGAACTTTGTACTTCTGCAACCTTTCTTTTATTTACCCTAACATTTTTTATTCACTTTATTGGGTGCATTTAAGCTAGCAAACCCTTTCTTTCCTTTTCGTTTTGAAAAGTAAACTATATAATTCTAACATTATATCTTCTAATGGCTCAGATTAAGCTTATGAGCACATTTTATTTCTCTACCTAACTACTGATCTACCATGATTAAATAGTTTTGCAAGATCTTTTATTCTCTAACTATAAAGATGAAATTTAAAGCATGAAGTAGTCAAGATTAAATAGTTTGACTATCATGGATTGTGGCATTTATGACAAGATGCACACAACCATTATTTTGTATAGTAAAGTAAAAAGTAGTGGCACTTATACTTGCACACTTTCATGATCTATCTTTGTTTGGGGTTCATATATTTCACTTTTTTTATCTTTTCTTATTCTTTTTGTCATTTGATATTACTTTTAGGACATACCCTCTTTACATTTTTAAATTTTTAATATGGGAAACATTTAAATAAAGGAAAGGTATGTGCAATATTACAAGGCTAACCATATCTAATTCAAAATTATGAATCCTATTAATATAGGACCCTAACACTCTGGAGAGAAGACCATGCTGGGGCATCAAGGGCTTGGACATATTGGAGGGAAGGGACTTCAGATACTTCATGGTAAAGGTATGGTAGAAGGTATTAGTAATAGCTCTCGGGATTTTGATTTCTGTGAAAATTGTTTATATGGGAAGAAAAATCAGGTGAATTTCCCCTCCAGTGGTAAGAGGGCGAAACATATAATAGAGATTGTGCATAGTGATGTGTTTGGACCTATGAAGGTTCCATCAATTGGTAAGTTTGTGTACTATGTATAATTTATAGATGACTTCTCAAGGAATACATGGATATATTTCCTTAAACAAAAATTTGAAGTCTTTGATAGGTTTGAAGAATTTAAGTCTCTCGTGGGAAACTAGATAGAAAGGAAGATAAAGGTGTTGAGGTCAGATAACAATGGAGAGTTTTGCAGCAAGAAATTTGAAGAATTATGTATGAAGTGTGGTATAGCATGAAAAAAAACTACTCCATACACACCTGAGAAAAATGGAGTTGCAGAAATAATGAAAAAGACGTTGATGGAAAGGGCAAGAAGCATGCTCAATGGTGTCAGGTTAGGATACTAATTCTGGGTAGAGGTAGTGTAGAGAACATGTTACTTGGTCAACAAACCACCTTCATCAGCATTGGAGGATAATACTCCACAAGAGGTATGTACTGGTAAGAAACCCTCTCTTTCACATTTAAGGACATTTGGATGTGATGCATATGTACATGTTCCAAAGGAGAAAAGAACCAAGTTGGATAGTAAATCTGAAAGGCGCATCTTTATTGGGTATAAGGATGGTTTAAATGGTTATAAGCTCTGGAACCCAGTAACAAGGAAGGTTGTGTACAACTAAGATGTGGTGTTTGTAGAGGTGAAAGATATTATTAAACATGAAGTCCCATCAAAGGAACCTGAGAAGATAGAGTTTGAGCTAAAGGAGGAACAATTGGAATATACAACAGAGGAGGAATCTGAAGATGAAGAGCCACAAACTCTATGTGTGAGAAGATCAGTTCGAGAAAGACATCAGCTAGAAAGGTATTGTCCATCTTATTTCTATTCGGATTTTTATTTATCTATTACTAATTATGATCCCAAAATTGTGAAAAGGGTAGCAGATTCAGAGGAAAGAAAACTATGGAAAGAGGCCATGGTTGATGAAATGACATCTTTGCACAAAAAATAGGCTCAGGATTTGGTGGAGTTGTCAGCTTGAAGGAAATCCATTGGCATCAAATTGGTGTTCAAGAAGAAGACAAATACAGAAGGAAAGGTGGAGAAATACAAAACTCAGTTGGTAGAAAAAGGTTATTCTGAGGTGCCGAGAATTGATTTTGTTTTTATTTTCTCTCTTGTTGCCAAGGTAGATTATATTAGATTACTTCTATTTGTTGCTACTGCTTTTGATTTTCAGGTAAAATAGATGGATGTGAGGACATATTTTCTTAACGGGGATCAGGAAGAGGAGATCTACATGAAGAAACATGAAGGTTTTAGCGTGAAGGGTAAGAAATAACTTGTATGCAAGTTAAAGTCTCTCTATGGGTTAAAACAGTCGCCAAGGATGTGGTATCAGAAATTTGATACCTTTATATGGGGACTTAGCTTCACCGAAAGCAAAGTAGATCACTGTGTGTATTCTAAATGAATTGGTGACCATGTTATTTATCTAGTCTTGTATGTGGATGATATGTTGTTAGTTGAAAATGACGAAGAGATTATCCAGGATTTGAATACCCAATTGTCCTCCAAATTGAAGATGAAAGATCTTGGTGTTGCAAACTATATTTTGGGCATGGAAACTAAAAGAGATCAGGCAAAGAGGAAGCTTTGGTTAAACCAGAGGAGTATGTTGAGACAATACTACGAAGGCTTAATATGCAGGATAGTAAACTAGTGAAGGTTTCTATTCTTGTAGGTGTGAAGTTATCTTCTGAAAAGTGTCCCAAGACACAAGAAGAGGAAGAGGACATGTTCTGTGTTCCATATGAAAGTGCAGTCAGTAACCTGATGTATGCAATAGTCTGTACTAGAATAGAGATTTCACATGAAGTGGGAGTATTGAGCAGGTTTATGTCACAACCAGGACAGGAGCATTGGATAGCAGTGAAGCGGGTTTTTAGGTATTTGCATGGCACTAGTGATTATGGTTTGTGCTACCAAGGAAGACCACGATTAGACAGAGTTTTGGATATCCATGGCTTTGTTGATGCAGATTGGGCTGGAGATCTGGATTAGAGAATATCTACAAGTGGGTATGTGGTTAACCTATTTGGAGGTGCAGTCAGTTGGATGAGTAAGAAAAAATCTGTAGTGGCATTATCAACTACAGAGGCAAAATACATGGCAGCCACTCATGCAAGCAAGGAAATAGTTTGGTTATAAAGATTGTGTTGAACTATGGGGTTAGTACAAGGAGCTATAAGGATAGACTGTGACAACCAAAGTGGTTCTTTTCTTGGAAAAGAACCCTGCTTATCATTCAAAGACAAAGAACATTGATGTCTAGTATCACTTTGTGAGGGATATGATAGAAGACAAAATGGTATTACTCGTAAAGGTGGACACTTTGAAGAATATTGTAGATGCATTGACAAAATCTGTGAGCTCTGAGAAGTTCTCTTGGTGTAGAGAAGCAATGGGTGTTTATAGGGCCCTATATGGAAAGAAAAAAACAAGTTGGAGAATGTTGGGTTGTGTTATATTCTTTTCACGACTAGCCCACGTAGTTAACCGGGGGGTTAGAGGGGGGGTGGAGCCCCCACTTTGTTGCACCGATTAGGTTAGGCAAACCTACCTATGGTTTTGTGCATGTTTTTTACACATGGTTTTGGACGCGATGGTTTTTGGTCCATGGTTTTGGACGCAATGGTTTTCGGTCCATGGTATTGGATGCTTCGACATGTATAAATATGTATTGTAACATTGAAAGGAACATAATGAAAATCAAGTTGGTAGTCCCGGTTTTGGATCCAGCGAAAAATCTCTATGTATATGTGTTTTATGTCTTATGCTATTTCATTATTTATCTTCTATGTTTTAGAATTCATATGCAGGTAATTTCTTTACAGGGTTAAAACCTACACCATTGTTTATGTATACTTCTACACATACTCTAAATTATTCCATGAAGGTAAAATTGTACCATGCATTATTGATAATTAAATTAAATTTTTGAAAGCCATATGCTAAAATAGACAAGCCTCTTGTTGTAATTATTTTTTAATAATTAAAAATAATAATAATAATAATTTAAAATGAAGTTATGGATTTCAAGGTGTTGAATCTATTCATGCATTCAAAAAAGTATTTTAAGTAACAAAAAATTACAGTCTTGTATTAGCAATTTCTGGTGAAAAACTTTATTTCATCTATATGGTAGATTATGCCTAAATTCTAATTTAGTCGGATTTTATCATTTTGGTGGAAGTTAAGTGATGGTAAATATGTTATTTACATGAGTATGACATATTTTCATGAAAATTAGTTTTGAGTTGTTTTCTTTCAAACTTACAATAGAAAATCATACCATTAATATCACAACTAATTAGAAATTATGACAAAAAATATGTGAGTGGTCCACATAACATTGTATTATGTAAAGACTGCATTAAGGTTTTTATATTATGGTCCAATCAAATATTTGAAAAAGAGTTTTTCTTACTAATATTGAAAATAATATATATATATATATATATATATATATATATATATATATATATATATATATATATATATATATTGGTTAATGTTAAACCAATATAAAGTTGTCTTGACTGATGAGCCTCATAAATGGGTAATTATATGGGATCATTTTACCTCCTAACCTAGTCAAATCAACCATTCTCTTAGCTTATTGTATGATTTTCTAATTATATTTATGCTTATAGAGTGAGTTGGGTTAGTTATGATGCCATGTGGTCTAATATGTATTTAATGTAGATTATTGATGAATTTTGAGGTCAAAGTCAAGGATCTAATGGACAAATGGAAAAAATAACTCGAATTAGACTGAGGAGAGGACCTATAAGAGGGAACCCCCCTCATTTATTACTCCTCACTTTGAATTCCCATTCATTCAGCTCAGAGTACAAGGAGTCAAATCTTGCACTAGAAGGCAGTCGAGCAAGTGGAGGATGATTGATAGTTATCATGAGTTTTGGGAGCCAAGCCTCACTAATTTTAAGGAAGTTGTTGGTAGCTTCATATATATAAGTAGAGAGGCCTAGGGCCTCACTAGGGTCGGATTTTTTCTTATGTAAACTCTGCTCAAATTTCGAGCTTATTATTTTTTGACATTTTCATGTAATCTTGCTATTTTTTCGATAATGAAGATGGAATCCTTTTTGAGCTAGAATTTAGTTACCTCAGAGAGCTTATCCAAGTAGCCAAGCTTCTCTTTACCTATATGTGTATTCTTACTTCAATTTGTAGATTAGTTTGCTGTTAGATTTATTTGTTTTATGGCTAAGAATAGGTTGCTTTTGATGATTTAGTAGCTTGATTCTATTTGTGATTTTTGTAGCAGGTTATGAAGTGACCAGAAAATATTCTAAAGGCTAGCAATAGTTCCTTGGCCTCTTTCTCCCTCTAGGACCATGATTTGAGGCAAAGACTCTCGTGTTGCCCCAGAAACATAGATTTTTCCTCACTCATAGGAATTCTAGTGTTTGCAGCTCTTTAGTAGGTTGATAGTCCAGTTTTGCTTTGCTTTAGATCTCCTTTATCATGGTCGCTTCCTAATTTGCAATAGTCCTCTTCCATGCTTTCCTTTCTTGCAGCATTTCCCAACATTTCCTCTCATACATTATAGTTTAGGACATTATAATGCAAAACTCTATTTTCTCTAGATGCACTCATTTCATTACTTGCTTGATCTTCTTGGTTGATTGTTAGTTTCTATATAGAAGATCTCTTCCAGCAGTAGACCAACTTATAAGTAATCATATCCTCCATCTGATCCGTGCCCTACAGGTTTCCCAAACCTCACCTCAATTCCGCCTTAGTTTCCTTCATTTTTTTTTAGGACTTCTTCCTCTCTCATTGAGCAAACCCAATCATCTTTCTCTCTCCTAGTGGTTCATGGTAGACCATAGGCACCCTAACAACTCACCCCAACCTTCATCCACCTTTTCCACCCACTCTCACACCCTCAAAATAGCATAAATTTCTCTCGGCCTCCTCCTGTAGGGCTCCTATAGTTTCCATGTTTTCCTCTTGTAGTTTCCTTGTGTCATCATGTAGTTTTTCCTGTAGGCTTTCTTTTAAAGGACGAGTGTGGGAAAGTCCTCCAGAAGGCCACCTAAGACCTCCTAGAACCCATCCACACCATATTTCATCCTCCCAAGCTCCAAAACCTCCCTCTAATGGCACCTGTTCACTCCCACACTCACACACAATAAATTAGATGCATGTGAAATTCACATAAAAACACATAAAAATCCAAAAATATGTTTTTGCTTATTTACTTCCAGAAATACCATGGTTAGATGTTTTTTAACTTCTTGAGTAGGTAATGGCATTTTTTTCATGGGTTTCATAGTCTTTTTTTGGCAAAAGTAGAATTAGCTTGTTAATTAGGGTTTACTAGGTCTTGTTTTACATTCTAGTCTTTTTCCTTTCTGCAATTAGAATAGCTCCTATAGAGTAATATTTCTTTCTCTCATCACACGTAGAGCTTCTTCTGAGATCTATAGAAGTTGGCTTGAGCTCCTAGTGATCTTCCACCAGCTGACCCAGTGAAAACTTTAGTGAGAACTAGTATTGATGCATACAACACCGACGCTTCCAAGTTTGTTACGAACTACCGGGTTGATACAAGTAAAGTTGGCAGCCCAGGAGTTGTAGCATTCTTGCTGCAATACTGGAACTCACCACTTTTTGGCATCATTTTCGGGGAGGCATCAGAGTATTCTCTGATTACTGCTTTATTCTATTTACTATTGCAACATTCTATTAATAGTTTATTTCAGCAAAAACAGACTAGTCATTTCTTTTCTTTCAAAGTTCTGCATTTCCTTGCTTTCCTTTTCAATGCTGCAAATTTCATTTCGGCAAAAGTAGACTAGTCATTTCCTTTCTTTCAATTTTTCATTTCCTTGCTTTTCTTTTCAATTATGAAAATTTCCATTCAGAAAGTTCATTTCAGCCAGTTGCAGTTTGTTTTGTTCAATCACAATTTCAGTTTTTGCATGTACTATCAGTGTGGGGAAAAAGAGAGAAAAAGCAAACCAAAAAGATTTCCTCTCATGCCGTGTAGGAATAGGGATAACTTGGGAAAATTTTTTCCCAACACCCTCATTGCTTCACACATCCAACCTTCTCCCTTCTTCAGTGGCTGCGACCAACAAGAACCCTTAGGTGAATAGCTAGACATATTTGAAGAACCTACAGGGGAAGAAGAAGAAGAAAACATTCCTCTGGAGCCAATCGCTGAAAACAGAAATGCTAGGGGAAATGGAGAAAGAATAGAGGGCACCTTTCCCATTCAGTAGACCAATGGAGACACCAAAATGAAGAATATAAGTCCTTCAACCCTACCTCACACCCATGGCCTGAGTACAGAAGATCCTGACACCTTCTTGTTTGAGTTTGTTGTCATCTGTCAAACTTGTGACTATGCGGAAGACGAGAAAAAGTTGAAACTATTCCCTTCTACTCTCAAGGATGTAACATTACGTTGATTCATGGGATTACCTGGCAATATCATCACAACTTGGGATTAGATGCAGCAGGCCTTTAACAACAAGTATCAAGACTATTGTAGGTCAAAAGATACTAAAGAAGAAATCTTCTGAATGACCATGGGAAGTGATGAGTCCCTGGAAGACTATGAAGAGAGGTTCCAACTTAATTACAAAATGGTCGGGTGTACACTTGACCCCGAGTCTCTGAAGTTGGTCCTGCTGAGGGGAATCTAGGAAGAGCTTTTAGACACCATCCATCTACTGGGTGAGGGAGACATTTACCAACTATCCTACGTGGACATAAAGATTAGTTTTAGAAACCATTCCAGAGCAACCAGAAAGAAAGGTGGGGGGGTCAACCAACAGCCAGTACCTCTTCTTCCAATTCATCCATTAAAGGGGAAATTGGAAGCATGCTGGAAGACTTCAAGAGTGAGATGCTAAAGACTCTTGCCATGCAAATGGAACTTACATATCAAAAGAAAACAAGAGGAAGCAAAGAGGGCTTTGGCCATTTTCTGCCCTATATGCATCATGAGGCATCCTAGGAATGAATGCCCATTAAACTCCATAGAGGTTTGTTCAGTCTGTGAGGAAAATAACTCTATAGATAAGTACCATTCCTTGCCTGGACTTAAAGCTGTATACCAAGGGGTCGAAGGAGGCACTGAACTAATCTATTACATAAACCAAAGAAGGCTGTCTGGACCTAGACCATACCAACAGGGGATGCAAGGGACATCTCAGGCATACTACCACCCCAACCAAGTCACCTTCACACCTTCTTGGGGCCTCCCTTCTCATCCTTCCTGGTGCATGCCTCCTCCTTGGTCCTTCATATCTCAATATCATGCCCAATCAACTTCTCATTCATTTCAACCCTATGCTTAGCTGCAACCTATGTGGAATGCATCTCATCAGGGGTGGAGGCCCTAGTACAACTCTCTTCCTGCTCTTCTGCCTCAACCACCTGCCCAACGATAATCGTTACCTTTTGCTCCACCAAGGCAACCCCAAATTCCTGCGCAGCCAAATCCAAACCTGAATAATAGACAGGCTTAGCAAGTGTATAGTGGGGAACCATCATGCCCAACTTATGTTCTGGAGATTCAAGAAATCAACTTGCGATCTGGGAAAGTTCTCCCAGATAGCCAGCCTCCACCCAGGGATGTTGAGGAAGATAAAGAGGAAAGTGAACCTAAAGCAAATTGACCCTTTCCTGAGAGACTATCCATGACAATCCAGCCTACCCCATAAGTGAGTAAACTCTTGGAATAATTGAAACATTTATGTGTGACGATACCACTTCTCCAAGCCATACAAGATGTGCATATGTACAATAGGTTGATCAAAGAGAAGTGATTTAGGCATCCAGGAAGGCACAAGAGAGATTCCACAACCATAAATGTTACAAGACAACTATCTGACCTGATGTTGGGGCAGATAATATCTCCAAAATATCTGGACCCTGGAAGCCTAGTAGTTGATGTCTAAATCAATGGCACAATGGTCCCAGATACCTTGATTGATTTGGGAGCTACAATTAATGTGATGACAAAGGAAACAAGGTTCAAACTTAATATCCAGGGCTTCTTGAGGAAGACCATGATGGTGCTGCAACAAGCAGATGCTCCACCATGACCCCTAAAGGGATTGTGGAAGATGTGATGGTATCCATTGATTCTTGGGAGTACCCTGCTAATTTCTTAGTTCTCCAGCCAAAGGGAAAGCTCACTAGGTATCCTCTCATCGTGGGAAGACCCTAGTTGGCTATAACCAATGCCTACATCATTTTCTAAGTTAGGAACATGACCATAAAGAATGGGCACATGTCCAAGAAATTAACTCTATATCCTCCTGCTCAACCCTTGCTAGAACATGATCTGCCTCTCTGGTTGGAGGAGGAGGATGAGGATGAAGTTTATTTTGCACCGATTTGTGCATTAGAAATCACAATGGGGAGAAACTGCAAGATGAGGATGATGTGAATGAAAATTTGATTCAGAATCAATCTCTTAGTTCATCACCATTAGAAGACATAGTAAGAGAAACCCAAAACAACCCCTCAACTGATCTCTATGTGGCCGGCCCTACTTCTCTCCATGTCAAAAATATAGAGTTCAACCCAGAAAGAACATTGAAAATCAATCCATCCCTATCTACTTCCCAGGAAAAGGAACTATGCAGCCTACAGAGAAAACATCTAGATGCCTTCACCTGGAGTTATAAGGAGATGAAGGGAGTGCACCCTTCAGTATGTAGTCATCATATATACATCAAGGAAGATTGCAAACCAGTCAGGTAACCTCAAAGGAGGATGAACCCAACACTTAGGTATATTATTAAGGAATAACTGCAAAAATTACTTGATGCAGGATTCATCTATACCATTTCTGACAGTGAATGGGTCTCTCCTTTGGTGCTAGTGCCAAAGAAAAATGGTAAATGGAGAATCTGTGTCGACTATCAAGAATTTAATGAAGCCACTAAAAACAACCATTTTCCTTTAACTTTCATAGATCAAGTGTTAGATGGTCTGGCAGGGAAAAAGTTTTTCTCCTTCCTAGATAGGTTTAGCGGGTACAATCAGATTCAAATCAGCTCGGAAGACCAAGATAAGACCACTTTCACTCATCCTTGGGGTACCTTTCCATATCAGGTCATTCCTTTTGGTTTATGCAACGCTCCAGCCACTTTCCAAAGAGCGGTATTGAGTATATTTTCTGAATTGGTTCATGGTGCAATAGAAATATACATGGATGATTTTACTCCTTATGGCTCTAACTTTCAGGAAGCTTTATCTAACCTAGGAAAAGTTCTAGATAAATGTATTGAGATGAACATGTTCCTCAGTCCTGAAAAATGTGAATTTTTTATGACTGAATGGACCGTTCTAGGTTGTGCAATATCTCAACAAGGAATGCAGGTGGACCCCAACAAAATTTCCATCATCCAAAGGTCCCACCTCCTCAAAAGGTGAGAAATGTCAGAAGTTTCCTAGGCTTAGCCAGATATTACAGGAGATTCATTAAAGACTTCAATAAGATATCATCTCCTTTGTTTGGCCTCCTAGGAAAAGATGTTGAGCTCGTATGGTAGGAAAACTGTGAAAAAGCCTCAGATACCTTGAAGAGCAAGCTAGTGACTGCCCTAATTCTCAGAGGCCCAAACTGGGCCCTGCCATTTCACATTCACATAGATGCCTTGAAAAAAGCAATAGGTGTAGCATTAGGACAAATTGATGAAAGGTTACCTTATGCCATATACTTTGTAAGAAAAAACTTGTCAAAGGCAGAGTTAAACTACAAAGTGACCAAGAAGGAACTTCTAGCTGTTGTGCATTACTTAAACAAATTCATACATTATATCATAGGATATCAAACCTTTGTGCACATTGATCATGCTACAATTAGATATTTAATGAAAAAACCAGATGTAAATGCTCACATTATTAGATGGTTGCTTTTACTACAACAATTTGATTTGGCCATTATTGATAAGCATGGTAAAGAGAATGTTGTTGTTGACCTTTTATCTAGAGTAAATTTGCCTGTAGGTGAAGAAGGAATGGTGGTTGACCAAATGCCAGATGAATACTTAATTGATATATCAGTACTCTCTCCATGGTTTTTTGATATAGAAAACTACTTGGTTTCAGGACGGTTTCCACCACAACCGTCCTCAAAAGAGAAGAGCAAGATAGTAAGGAAAAGCGCCCCTTTCACCTAGATTGGAGGCAATCTCTTCAAACTAGGCCCAGATTAGATCTTCAGAAGATGTGTCATGGAGGAGGAAGTCTTTGGCATTCTCCTGACCTATCATGATGGGCCTTATGGAGATCATTTTGCAGAAAAATGAACAACCTTCAAGATATTGCAAGCAGGCTACTACTGGCCCACTCGTCATCAGGATGTGAGGAGATACACGAGCCAGTGTGATCAGTGTCAGAGGATAGGGAAACCCGCTCCAAAGGATGAGATTCCCATGCAACCTCAAGTGACCTTTGAGACATTTGAGAAGTGGGGCATGGACTTTGTGGGGCCTATCAACCACCCTTCAAAGTAGAAGAAATACATCATTGTGTGCACCGACTACCTGACAAAGTGGGCGGAGACAAAAGAAATCAAAGCAGCAACAGAGGAACAAGTAGCTGAATTTTTGAGAGAAAACATATTCTACAAGTTCGAGTATCCAAGAGAGTTGGTTAGAGACCAAGGTAGTCAATTTACTTCTAGCCTGATTGAAGACCTGCTCACACATCATAAGATCAAGCACAAGACTTCCAACCCTTACCATCCACAAGCCAATGGGCAAGTGGAGGTCACTAACAGAGCATTGGAAGCGATCCTAACCAAGGTAGTGAGCAACAACAGAAAATACTAGGTGGACAGATTAGTTGAGGCCACCTGGGCCTACAACAGAACATGGAATACCACCACTGGGTTCACACCCTATGAACTGGTCTATGGGAAGAAGGCTTTGTTGTCAATAGAGTTTGAATTCAATACCCTAAGGATGGCAGCTCAGCTGGACTTAGACCTCAGCCATGCACATAAGGAGAAATTACTTCAGCTCAATGGATTGGATGAATACATATTGTAAGCCCTTCTCCATACAGAGGTAGTTCAGCTTCAAAGAAAGATATGGCATGACAGAAATATCAAGGAGAAGCAATTCCAAGAGGGAGATCGGACACTACTCTATGATTCAAGATATAAAGATTTCAAAGGCAAGCTGAGGACAAGATGGCTAGGACCCTACACTGTGGAGAAATGCAATGACAATGGTTCATTTCTGATCAAAACCATTGCTGATGAAGCCATCCCCATGCTTGTCAATGGACATCGGTTGGAATTCTATAAGAAACCCCTCTCCAAGCGTGATTTTATTGAATATTTGAATAAAATAGTGATGGTAGTGGAGCATGTCTTAGCTTCCACTTCACCCACTCACTGAAGGAAAAAATATTAAAAAAATAAAAAAATAAGGACTCAAGTGAAAACATCCATGAGGCGCTTGAGTCCCATCATTGGGTTGAAAACCTCTTTTGAGGCGGCCCAGTGATGGAAAAAAGAGAGAGGAAAAAGAATAAGATCCCTGGGTGAAAACCTCCCATGTAGGTGCCCAGGGTAGGCAATTAGGGTGAAAACCTCTTTGAGGTGCCCTAGTTGTTTTCAAAATAAAAAATAAAAAAAGATGAATTTTTATTGCATTGCAGGTTTTGCAGCAGTACTATAGGAAGCAAAAGAAGGTGCCAAGGGGACCATAAAATTCACACTAGCATCCATCTCACCTTCCCTTCCTTCATCATTTTTGGTATCTCTTTCACCGCACTATACCTTGTTCTTTCAAAACTATGTTTTCTACATGAGGCTCTGTGTTTTCTACAGGAGGCTCCTGTAGGAATTACAGAGAGCCAAAATGTCTATAGAAGCTAGTTTGAGGGACTAGGAGAGATTCATGAGGAACATGTCATCCCTCTTACCACCTTCGAGCCTCCTTGCCATCATTTCCAAGCCTGCATCACACCCCAACATCATCATTCTTTCCTTGTCTAAGAAAAAACACAGAAAAATAGTTTTTCAGTTTTGAAAAAAAAAAATAGAAGGAGAAAAGGCACCATCAACTTCACCTGAAGCCTACCTACTATCCCTCCATCTTTATCTACACCTCTATCATCATGCTCAAGCTCCAAACATAGGAAAAAGCTAAAGTTTCAAGGGGTGAAGTAGCTACAAGAGCTCTTGTAGGAATTCCTGTAGCAGTTGATCCCATAGAAGTCCGGCACCAAAACCAAAAGAGTGAACATCTACAGGTTGAAAAGGCACATGCAGCTCAGCTCCAACACAAGAAAAACCTACAAAAGTACACAATCACACATTAGCTAGTAGAGATAGCATGCATGAAGGAAAGTGTAGGCATGCAGCAAAGAAACCTACAACACCTCACTACAAATACACTCGGATCACAGGTAAGTAACTAAGTCACTCCTCTATTTTCATTTGTGTAATTAGTAGTCATACGAATGCAACAAGATGGTTGATATTGAAAGAGAGGAAGGTGGCCAGTTAACTTGGCCACTTTCATTTAGTTGAATCCACTTATCCAAGATGTCACCCGCACGTGTGCACAGTCAACTCAAGCACAGGATGCCAAGGATAGGTAGTGGGAGGAAGTGTGAACGTCGATGCAATAATGATGGATGATTACAAGGAGGGGCCATGATGATAGGGTAGGCAGGGACCAATAGTTGGAATACGGCCAATGTACACCTTGCCAGTTCAGCACTCATAACCAAAAATATCCATAAAAGGGTAATGAGCACTCCTTCCCACGCATTCTCACCACCTTTTCTTCATTTCCTCCTTGTAACTCAGCCACAACAGTCCTCTTGTGCCCCCACAGCCTCACAACCACCAATTTCCATCGATTTCCTCCATATTCTTGCTCTCAATGTTGTCTACAGGAGCACCTACAGGAAATCTACAGGAGGGATAGTGGGATTCTACACGATAGGAAGTGAGCCATTTTGAAGGGAGAAAACATGTTTTTTGGCATGAATTTCAGTCTAAAGAGGTAGGGTTCATGCATGCCCCTATTGAATGACAATATATGAAATAAGTGGTCTCAATTTGAGAATGAAATATGTCTTTAGGAGGGTAGAAAAAACATAAAATAACTTCGTTTGTTTAAAAAAAAACACAGCCTCCACCTCCATATTTGGTTTTCCAAAAGAGTACAGGAAGTATCACAAGAGGGTTTATGAGAAAGGATCCCACTAACTCCACTAGGTTCCATGCACATCCTCAAGTGGTGGACATATTCACAAGGGAAAACTAGATGAATTTCATTGAGAAATTTCGAGGGTTTGATGATGAAATTTCCCAAGAATTTTCTCTCTCTCTGGTCCCTCACACAAGACCACATGTCACTGTAACCATTAGAGGCCTCTCCATTGAAGTAACCACTAAATTCATCAGTAGGGTCACTACCCTTCCTCTTGGGCTACCTTGGAGTAAACATGAGAAACCAATCGGCCAGGCTGCCAAAAGGAAACTTTTCCAAAATAATGAAACCTCTGATGAACATAAGAATGGAATTAGAAGAGCTAATATACCATATCCCTTCGATGAGTTTAGCTACTAAGTCATCAAATACATTTCCTATGAGGGGAGGCACATCATTCTCTACAGATATCATTTCAGAATCCTCCATGACTTGAGATATGGCATGGATACCCCAGCACCTCAAAATCTCAGTATCCCTTACTTTCTCCTTCAGTCCTTCATTGACTCCAGCACCAAGGTACAAGTAGATAATTCAGGGCAGTTAGCTCACCATGGCTTAATCAAAATCCTAGTAGAGGAAGCCCTCCATAACTTTACACTCCCTATATCATGGAAGTTTTTCGAAATATGATAGCTGAGGGTGACATAAAGGCATTAACCTATGATGTTAGTCCTATTGGTAGTGAGGAGGAAGAATAACAAGGAAGAGAATATGAAGTCAGTGGTGACACAACATAGTAAGAAAGGAAGGAGGAAGGAAAAGAAATAGAGGAGGAAGAAGTTGAAGTGATAGAAAAAGAGACAGAAGAGGGAGAAAAGAAGGCAAAGAAGGTAGAGCAAGGAGAAGAGTCCCCTGAGACATTAGAAAGAGAAGCAGTAGCTACCCTCATACCCTTAGTACACCAGTCAAACCAAAGCAGAAGAGGAAAAGAAATACCTCCACGTATTTCACGGCAAGGAAGAGCACAAGAATTAAAACAGACAAACCTCAACCCTCTTCAAAAGTTTAGATTACCATTGAAGATTCACCATCTGCGAAGGTGAAAGAATCGCCTTCCAAAAAACCTATAACCTATGAAAGGGAGACTCCAAGATCTTCTACATGGAAGGGAAAGGCAGTAATATAGGACCCAAAACTAGTCCTATAGGAGACACTATCCAAACTACAGGAGACCCAAAAGCTTGAGAAAAATTTAGAAGGATAGCCAGAGTTGAAGGAGGAAGCACAAGAGCTACAAGAACCTAACTCCCAGCCTAGTCTTACCTCCTATTACAATCTACTTGAGGGAGGTAGGCTAATCCCATAGAAATTTTCAATTCCATTATTTTTCAAATTGGAAAAAGAAAGAGTGAGAACGCATAGGTGGATGTAGATAGCCAAATCCAAAGGAGTTGAGGATGTTGGCCATATGGAAAACAAACTCAGGGAAATGGGTAGAGAATTAAGTGCTCTCTGAGATAGAGAGGCCATTACAAGAAGCCACCTTGAAAATGAGAATGAACTACTCAGGAGGCAGCTACAAGAGAAAGAGACTCAGCTAGCATATATGGCTAGCTTATCCGTGGAAGCATTACAATGCAGAATATGAGACAAATCTTATGGCCTCTATCCAAAGGATCAATGGCTTCAATTACAAATAAAAACTTTGGCACAAAGAGGCACAATGCCCTTCCAAGACTACACGTACTTTGTGGATTTGTGTGACCAAAGCACCTCAGAGGATAAAGCAAAGATTGCAGAGTTCTACCTACTCAATATGGCCCTCACATACATGAATGTGTCGGAACCCAATGCCAAGCTAGGGGACCTGCAATTAATGGCCATGGCCTCATGGATGAACCATGAATAATTGAGGGTGGCATAAATTAAAGGATTGATGATAAAAGAGCAGAATGAGCCATTAATGATAAGTTCTGAGGCATCAGATCATATGGAACTCATCAATACACACAACCTGCTTGCCGATGACCCTCATATTGCCCCTAGATATCTAGCAAATCAGGTACAAGAAATTGCACACTTTGAAGATATGCTTAGGCTACTTGGGGATGACTATGTGCATGCATGCAAGACAAGATGGAACACCCTACCCCAAAACTTGCAGATCAGAGAATATCATTCTCCCATGAGGTTGAGGGATGCATTGAAAAGAGTGCCAATGTACAAGCGCTCCATGCCAAGGCTGAAGGTCAACTGGATTGGCCTAAAATTGAGTCCTCCACTCCTATTGGGCATGCTGGAAGGTAGAAGAGAAGAAGAAGAGGAGGAGAACTGGAAGGAAATAGACATAAAGGCAGGGTTTTATGGCCAACATGAGTAGACCACATTAGAAGCTTTAGATGCTAGGGAGGCCACTAGGGCCATAAAATATGAGGAGATTGACTAAGTTGCTCGGAGGATGAGCAACACTTTCAGTAGGGGTTGATGATGAGCCTCATAAATAGGTAATTATATGGGCTCATTTTACCTCCTAACGTAGTAAAGTCAACCATTCTCTTAGCTTATTGTATGATTATCTGATTATATTTATGCTTATAGAGTGAGTTGGGTTAGTTATGATGCCATGTGGTCTAACATGTACTTAATGCAAATTATTGATGGATTTTGAGGTCAAAGTCAAGGATCTAGTGGACAAATGGTAGCAATAACTCGAAGTAAATGGAGGATAGGACTTATAGAAGGGAATCCCCCTCATTTATTACTCCTCACTTCGAATTCCCCTTCATTCAGCTTAGAGTACAAGCAACCAAATCTTGCACTAGAAGGCAGCCGAGCAAGTGGAGGATGACTGATAGTTATCTCAAGTTTTGGGAGCCAAGACTCCTTGATTTTAAGGAAGCTGCTGGTAGCTTCATATGTATAAGTAGAAAGGCCTAGGGCCTCACTAGGGTCAGACTTTTTCTTATGTAAACTCTACTCAAATTTTGAGCTTATTATTTTGTGACAATTTCATGTAATCTTGCTATTTTTTTGATAATGAATGTCAGAGGGTTGAAGCTCTTGGTTTAGGGCCCAATCCAAGCATCCAAGCTTACCTTTACCTGTATTTTTACGCTTACTTCAGTTTGTATATTAATTTTTCTATTAGATGTATTTCTTTTATGGTTAAGAATAGGTTGATTTTGATGATTTAGTAGTTTTCTTCCATTTGTGCTTTATGTAGTAGGTTAAGCAACAATTAGAAAAGATTAAAAAGGCTATAAATAATGCCTTGGCCTCTCTTCCTCCCTCTGGGACCATGATTTGAGGCAAAGACTCTCTTGCTGCCCCAAAAACATAGATTTTTCCTCATTCATAGGACTTCTAGTGTTTGCAACTCTTTAGTAGGTTGATAGTCCATTTTTTCTTTGCTTCAGATTTCCCTTATCATGTTCACTTCCTAATTTGCAATAGTCCTCTTTCATGCTTTCCTTTATTGTAGTATTTCCCAACATTTCCTCTCATACGTTATAGTTTAGGCCATTGTAATGCAAAACTTTATTTTTTCTAGATGCACTCATTTCATTGCTTGCTTGATCTTCTTGGTTGACTATCAGTTTCTATGGAGAAGATCTTTTCCAACAATAGGCCAGCTTATCAGCAACCACATCCCGCATTTGATCCATGCCTTAAAGGTCCCGCAAACCTCACCTCAATTCTCCCTTAGTTTCCTTTATTTTTCCTAGGACTTCTTCCTCTCTCCTTGAGCAAACCCAATCATCTTTCTCTCTCTTGGTGGTTCATGGTACACTGTAGGTGCCCTAAAACCTCACCCCAACATTCATCCACCTTTTCCACCCACTCTGACGCCCTCAAAATAGCAGAAATTTCTCTCGGCCTCCTGTTGTAGGCCTCCTGTAGTTTCCCTGTTTTCCTCTTGTAGTTTCGCTGTGTCCTCCTGTAGTTTTTCCTGTACGATTTTTTTTGAAGTCCGAGTGTCGGAAAAGCCTCTAGAAGGCCACCTAAGACCTCCTAGAACCCATCAACATCATATTCCATCCTCCCAAGCTCCAAAGCAACCCTATAATGCTACCTATTCGTTGCCACTCACACAAAATAAATTAGATGCATGTCAAATTCACATAAAAACACATAAAAATCGAAAAATGTGTTTTTTGCTTATTTACTTCCAGAAATAGCATGGTTAGATGTTGTTTACTTTCTTGAGTAGGTAATGGCATTTATTTCATGAGTTTCATAGTTTTTTTGGAAAAAGTAGAATTAGCTTGTTAATTAGGGTTTACTAGGTCTTGCTTTACTTTCCAGACTTTTTTCTTTCTGCAATTAGAATAGCTTCTATAGAGTAATCTTTATTTCTTTCATCACACATAGAGCTTCCTTTGAGATCTATAGAGGTTGGCTTGAGCTCCTAGTGATCTTGATCTGGCTGGCCAAGCGACAACCTACAGCGAGAACTAGTACTTGTGCATACAACACTGTCGCTTCCAAGTTTGTTATGAACTACCAGGTTGATAAAAGTAAAGTTGGCAGCCCAGGAGTTGTAGAATTCTTACTGCAATACTAGTGCTCCCATTGACAAAAACTAATAAGATGGAATTATAATTAAATATTTTTTCATATTTATAAATAAAAGTTTATGGAAAATATCAATTAAAATAAGAATCTATGGAAAGTAGTCCGCCTGGGGTATCTTAAGTGGTAGTGGCCGTTGAAATGAAGTCTCACCGAAACATAAGTCTTGGGTTAAAATGGACATTTAAAAACACAAAAATAGGAGAGTCCTACCAGCTTACAAAAAAAGAATGTATGGAAAGTATATATTGAAATATATTATATTGAAGATTGGAGGATTTTGGAGGATTAAAAAATTTATTTACGTTCATAAATAAGTGAGAAGGGATAAATAATAAAAAAATCACCAAATTGGTATATGAGGACAATGGACCCACCTTCGCATAGTGATTTGACTGCTAAATATATGAAGGCATACATACTCTATGCTCCAAATAGACAATGATTTGACTTCTCAATCTACAAAGGTGTTTCTACCCCCTGCCTAGGGTAGCTCAAGTGGCAGAGGGAAAGGGACCGACCTTCGTATAGTGATTTGACTGCTAAGTCTACGAAAGCATACATACTCGACACCCGACACAGACAATGATTTGATTGCTTAGTCGATGAAGGTATAGATACTTTACCCCACATCTATGGTAGCTCAAGTGGCAGTGGCCGTGGAAATGAAATCTCACAAAACAGGAAGTCTTGGGTTCAAATCTTGTGCTTGCTTTCATAAAAAAGTGAAAAGGGGTAAATACCTTTTCTTACCAAAGTGGCAGTGGTCGTGGAAATGAAGTCTCATCGAACCAGAAATCTTGGATTCAAATCTTTTTCTTACCTTCATAAATAAGTGAAAATTCATAAATACTAAATTTGTTTTTTACCAAATTGGTGTATCACAACAAGGTATGCACCTTCTCACATCAATATGATTGCTAAGTCTAAGAAGGCACACATACTCAACCCACCTTCGCACAAAAATATGACTGCTAAGTCTACGAATGCATACCTACTCAACCCCCCTCTAATTTTGATTTTATGACCTCTTAGGAGGAAGCATAGTCTCCTAATAACCATTAGGCCCACTCTCATGTATACATACATGTTTAAGTGAGTAAATTAATATGCATTTATTAAAATTAAACTAGATTATTTTTGTAAACTATTTTTTAAATAATCCAAAGGTGTTGGAAACCTTGAAAGCTCACAATATTGGAAAGATGAATCTTGTAAATTTTATGCTACATAAATGGGTTTCCTGTTTTGTAGGTAATACTTTTTTAAGTTTAATTTTTTAATTAATTTGTAAATTATAAAAATATTTTTATTACAAGAGATTTTGTTTAAAATCTAAGATTTCTAATATAAATTTATCTTCCAAATAAATAAATATATTTAGAAAGAAAAACTTTAATGACTTTTAAATATTAATAGGCATTAAACTACTTACCTCGTATTAAATCTCATAAAAATTAACTAAACTATTATATATATATATATATATATATATATATATATATATATATATATATATATATATATATATATATATATATATATATACAAGATTTTTAATCATATATATTAATACGACTTTACCTTGAATATTTTAAATTTTTAAATAGGCCTTGTTTAAATACTATGGACAAGTAGCATGACTTACTAATACGACATACTCAAAAAACCATAAATAATTTTTATATGACATTTTTGTAATTCATCAATTTGATTAAAAGGGAAAAATGAGAATACTTTTGAATTAAATATCAACATTTGTGAATACTATTATGAATATCCTGGAATATTATTTAGATTAAGTATTGTTAAGTTATGTTATTTTCTATGCTTAGAGTAGTTTAATTTTCTTTCTTATTATTATCCACAGATTAGCAATCACATGTAAATAAAGTAAAGTGCAGATAGAACATTAAACGATCAACAGAAAACAAGCCAAGACAAGAGACACAAGATGTGGCGGCTAACCAGGGACAAACACCAATATCGGAAAACCCTTTGATCAAATCTTCCTTTATCTTCAATAATTCAACAGAGAGAAATTGTACAAAAATTTGATTCACATTAGCAGTAGCAAACCCTAGATCAGCCATAAACTAGGGCAGTCAATATCTTGAAAACCGACCATTGGATCACCTTGATTCCTTCACCAAAAAATGCAGCCTTCCAAGGAGAGTTAGGTTCAATTACTGTACAATATAGAGAGAGAATGATGGTCAATGCTGGTCAAACTTCTGATCTACAGTTGCAGCCCTAAAATCTACGTCCTTCCTTCCACACATGTGAGAGAAGAGTCTTTTCTGCAGAGGAGAGAGAAGAGACTCTTTTCTGTTCCGGAGAGAGAGAGATATGATGAGAGTGAAGTGTGCAAATGAGGAGAATACTCCTTGTATTTATATGCAAAGCACTTGGGTTTAATAGATGCAATTGTTGGGCTTCTGAGCCTAGATAAGTTGTTGTGTGACTATGACAATTAGTCCATAATATAAATAAATTCAAATCTCCATAAATACTTATCGGAATCGGATTATCTTTAGATCATTCCTACACCTCTCGACGAGAGGAATCCAAGAAAAATATAATCAACCTTGAATAAGGTGACCCACATGAAGTTTGGCCCTAGTTTCCAATTTAACACTCCCTCTCAACTAGGGAGAACTTCATCTGCAATCTGTCAGACCGTCACTATTGTCCATCCATCAAATGCATTGTCCAGTATGGCTTGACCATTCTTTCTCTACTTTGCTCGAATTATGAAGAATAAATGATCGAGGATGTATCATACCATCCTCCATTGACCCGAAATCAATCTTAGAGTGTGTACCATTCTCACTGGTCCCAGACCAGTATCATTGATCCTAGATTAATGAAGGTCATCGTAGCATAGGGAGTATGGTAGATACAATGATGCATCCATCGGTACTACTATGGTCCCTATCCTCATTTAGTTGCTCATTGATCAGATGAGAGGTACTTCCCATTAGTCTTAGACTACATGGATAGGATGCCTCGACAAGAGAACTAGTAATCCTGTCCACAGGAGAGCGAATCATCCTATCCCACAAGAGAGTGAATCATCTTATCCACAGAAGAGTGAATTTTCCTATCCATAGGAGAGCGAATCATCCTATCCCACAGGAGAGTGAATCATCCTATCCACAAGAGAGCGAATCATCCTGTCGACAATCGCCATGGAGAATGCATCATCCAGGCCCACAGGAGAACTAATCATCATGTTTCATAGTCGCCATGGGGTGTCACAGGAGAAGGTTGAACCTTTTACCCTGTACCAAGTGCACGAACAGGGGATGGTGAGTCACCCTGTGGTCATGTGTCACTCCAAGAAGTACCCCGCACACCCCTGGAGCTCTCAGAGCTTAGTACATCACACTGGACCCTCATCGAAGGGTTTCTGAACAACACCAAGTTGTTCTCAGAAAGTTAGGAATTTGGCCTTTCCTAGGGGCTTTGTTATAATGTCGGTGACCTGTTCATCTGTACCAATATGTTGGAGCCTTATTGCTCCTCGCTGCACCATATCTCAAATCTAGTGGTACCTGATATCGATATGCTTGGGGCGATCATGAAATATGGTATTTTCTGATAAACATATCCCATATTGGTTGTCAAATAAGATCACAATGGTATCCAACGTAAATCCAAAGAGCTCACTGAAGAGCTTTCACAACCAGACTGCCTTACATGAGGCCATGCTAGCAGAAATATACTCTGCCTTGGCGGTGCTCAAAGCCACCAACTTCTGCTTCCTGCTCATCCAGGATATTGAAGCAGATCCCAAGAAGAAAAAACACCCAGAAGTGCTCTTATGGTCCACCACACTGCCTGCCCAATAACCATCAGTATATCCAAATAGTCTCACACCTTCGGTAGTGTATCTTAACCCCTATGTAATTATGCCACGAAGATATCTCAACAGATTCTTGGCACCAATCCAATGTATGTGGTGAGGTTCAACCATATGTTAACTCAATGTGTTGACTGGAAAGTATATGTCTGGGCGGGAGTTCACTGAGAACATTAACACTCTGATGAGTTGATGATACTTGGTGGCATTTTGTCAAACAAGTGCAGCAGCACTACCACTTAACTTTTTGAATTCAAGCTCCATCATGGTAGTTAGAGGCTTGCAGTCCACCATGCCGAATCTTTCCAATATCTTCACCACATAACTTCCTTGAGATAGGAAAATTTCCCTAGCTTCTGCCAGACTTCGAGTCATAGGATATTAGTGCATAATTCCTAGGGCTTTCATCTCAAACTTAGAAGCCATCTCCCTCTTACATTTGTGAATGAGAGGGTCTACACCTATTAGAAAGAGGTTGTAAACATACAACACTAGTATGAGAGGTTTGTCGTCTTCAACCTTAAAGTAAAGGTTGGGATTGGATTCACTCCTAGTGAATCCCAGCTTCATCAAGTAGCTATCGATCCTCTCATATCATGCTCGGGGTGCTTGCTTCAACCCATAAAGGGCCTTCTTCAACCTGCACACATGAGATTTTTCATCATAAATCTCAAATCCTTCGGGTTGCTCCACGTAGACCTATTCTTTGATTGAACCATTCAAGAACACGGTATTAACATCCATCTGATGCAGTTTCCATCATTGCAAAGCCGCAAGGGCTATGATCAAGCGGATGGTGGTATATCCAGCAACAGGTGCAAATATCTCATCATAGTCTATACCTTCCTTCTCGGAGAGGCCACGAGCAATAAAACGAGCCTTATACTTTTCCGTACTTCCATCAGCTGCACGCTTTATCTTGTAAAGCCATTTAGAAGTAAAAATTGTCTTATCCAGGGGTCTAGGAACCCCTTCCCAGACGTCATTCCTCATAATAGACTCATATTCTTCAGTCATAGCATCCTTCCATACTTGATGCTTGACGAAATCTAAGAATGACGAATGCTCGTTTTGAATGATTGTGCTCATGATGGTCAGGTATCCTTGATACCTGTTTAGTTTCTTACTTTCACGGAAGGCTTCTCAAGGTGCAGCATCTTCCTCAGCATCATCAAGTGTCCCCCTAAGCCATGAAGGCCTCTTCCTAGAAGAGGAATGCTCAGGTGGAGGAGGATCAATTGGATCCATGGGTTCTTCCACATCGGGCATTGTTTCATCATCTTTTTCTTTAGGTTCCCTGGTGTCATCTTCTTGAGAGCTCCTCACAGTAGGAAGATTGTTCACCTTGCTAAGAGCCATATCTTCATCAAAGGTGACATCATGACTAATCATGACTTCCCTTTAGCTGGCTACATAGATTCTATAGCCCTTATTATTTTCACTATAGCCCATGAAGGTTCCTTTCTTTCCAGATGCACCCAGTTTGTTCCTCTTCTCTTTCGGCACATGAAAATATATAGGGCTTCCAAAAATTCTAAAATGAGATATGTGAGGCTTCTTACTGGTGAACATTTCTTTGGGAATCTTGGAACCCAATGCTAGATGGGGGCACTGGTTTTGTACATATATGGTGGTGTTTGCAGCTTCGGGCCATAGAAACTTCAAAAGTCTTTGATCATGGAGCATAGCACGAACAACTTTCACAATCGTACGGTTCTTTCTTTCTGCCACACAATTATGTTCAAGAGTGTACGATGTAGTATTCTCCCTCTTAATGCTGGCCACTTTACAAAAGTCATGAAACTCATTAGATTCATATGCAGTCCCATTATCAGTCCTTAAGATCTTGATCTTCTTTTCAGTTTGATTCTTGACCAAGGCTTTGAAGTGTTGAAACCATGAGAACATTTCAACCTTATTTTTCAAGAAGTATATCCAATTCTTGCGAGAATAGTCATCTGTAAAAGTGAGGTAATATTAATATCCTCCCAAGGAGTTCATAGGCTTCATACCAGATATGTCTAAGTGAACTAACTATAATATATCAGAGGTCTTGCTTTGGCTTGAGGTGAATGGTCCCATTTTTAGCTTTCCTTTAGCACATCTAGGAAATAAACCTTCTTGCTATAATTTGAACTCAGGCATCTTGGTCACCATTTTTCTTAGATCAGGTAGAGCGTTATAATGAAGGTGAGCAAGCCTCCGATGACATAGTTCGGACTGAAGAGATGTGTCACAAGACAGGACACCTAGTGGACTTCCTCCGACCTGATATAATGAATCAACTCGAAACCCAAGAGTGAAGGCATCTTTAATATTGTTTTTCCATACACATACCTTGCCATCACTGAAATCCACCTTGTAGCCTTTGTCTTCCATTGCCGAAATGGACACCGGGTTTTTTTTGAGATAGGGTACATATAATACATCTTGTAGGTGGATTGTATCACCTTGATTCAATTTAAGAAAGACATTTCCTACGCCTTTCACAGGATATTTCATATTATCTCAAAGGAAAATTTCCAGGCTGGTTTCTTTCTCTATCAGATTATGAAGAACTTCTTTGTGACCAATGAAGTGCCATGAGGCACCACTATCAATAAGTCAATTTCATAGTGAGTCTGGAGGAGCAGAGGTAGATAGAGAAGCTGGTAGATAATATTCATCCTGATTATTATTAATAGTGTTAGATTCATAACTGGAATTTCTTGCCTTCTTGAATGGTTGTCCTCTTCCTTGATTTCAAGCACTCCTTTTACCTCGGCCATTTGACCTGCAACTTCTTTGATTTCCTTGAGAGGGATTTTGATAATCATCCTGGTGTGAGTTCCTTTAATTAGGACACTCCCTTGCATAATGACCTAGTTTATTTCAATGGTAACACTATCCTTTTCTACCTTCTAGTCCAGTATTCCTTTTGAAATTGCTTCTTCTTTTAGCATGAGAAGAAAAGGCAGCGGGATGACATTTAAGTGCGGGCGTTTCCTATTCTTCCATTCTTGCTTCTTGAATGCATCTTGCCATTAATTCCTAAAATCCAAGAATTACATTATTGTTGAGGAGAGTAGTCCTGAATACATACCATTCAGATGGTAGTCCTCCAAGAGTTGTGAGTGCCATTTCCTTGTCAGGAATTACTTCCCCAATAGATAGGAGATTGTTCTTAATCTCTGTGATTCTTAAGAAATATGCTTGCATATTTTCATGTTTTCCCTTCTTAATTTCCTTCAGCTTATTTCTAAGAAACAAAACTTGATTTTCATCATTAACTTTAAATAAACTCATGAGTCTATCATATATTTCCTTGGAGGTCTTCAGCTCAGAAACATAGGCCACCAAGCACTTGTTGATAGAGTCCCAGATGATCTTTTTTGCTTTGAATTCTCTAGATTTCCATTTGTTCCTCGCAGTAGTGAGTGCATTTGATGGAGGCTCAACAATATTTCCTCTCACATGGTCCAACACTCCTTGATCTTCTAAAGTCATATCGAGAGACATCTTCCATCCGTGATAGTCAGACTTCTCATGGAGCTTGTATTCAATAGGGAAGAGTGTTGAGGACCCCATAGTTCTTTTAGGATAGCCTTGCCAATCTTCTCTTTGGTGATTTCTCTTGCTCTTGCTCGAGCTTTGTCTTTACCTCAACTCTGAACCATGTTAAGTTCTGGTATGTTCTATGCTTAGAGCAGTTTACTTTCCTTTCTTATTATTATCCACAGATTAGCAATCACATGTACATAAAGTAAAGTGTAGATAGAACATTAAACAATCGACAAAAAACAAGCCAATACAAGAGACACAAGAGGTGGTGGCTAGACAAGGACAAACCATAATATGGGGAAACCCTTTGATCAAATCTTCTTTTATCTTCAATAATTCACCAGAGAGAAATAGTACAAAAATCTAATTTACATCAGTAGCAACAAACCCTAGATCGGCCCTAAACTAGGGCAGTTAATATCTTGCAAATCGACCGTCAGATCACCTTTATTCCTTAACCAAAAAATGTGGCATTCCAAGGAGAGTTGGGTTCACCTACTGCACATTCCAGAGAGAGAATGATGGTAAATGCTGGTCAAACTTTTGATCTATAGTTGCAGCCCTAAATTATGCGTCCTTCCTTCCACACGTGTCAGAGGAGAGTCCTTTCTGTGCAAGGAGAGAGAAGAGACTATTTTCTACACAGGAGAGAGAGAGATGTGATGAGAGTGAAGTGTGCAAATGAGGAGAATACTCATTGTTTGGGGTTGACTAGATACGACTATTGGGCTTTTGAGCCTACATAAGTTGCTAGTCGACTTTGAAAATTAGTCCGTAATATAAATTAATTCATATCTCCAGAAATACTTATTGAAATCAGATGATATTTAGATCAATCCTACACCTCTCGACAAGAGGAATCCAAGAAAAATATAATCAGCCATGAATAAGGTGACCCACATGAAGTTTGGCCCTAGTTGCCAATTTTAACAATTATCCACCATCCACCCAATAATTGTTAATAAATATTGTAGAAATGTGAATTAAATTACCATTAAACACCCATAAACATCAAATTCATAATAATCAACTTGTTAAAATTTTAAAAACCATAGGGGTGGAAGGAAGGGGAGGGATTACCATTAATCCCAAAGGAGCAATAATCACCAATTAATCCTTGGGGATGGGCATGAAAAACAAAAATCATGATGAAATTTAAGGCCTACTATTAGGCTTAACTCTAGCTCCAGAAATGGGAATTCCATAGCTAATAATCCTACGATATTTTATGTTTACAATACAACATATGAATATTGTCTCTTATCCAAAAGAGAACCACCTCAAGCTACTCAACATAAAAAATCATGCTTTCGAACACTTCCTCTCAATGTCTCTCTTTCATATTCTTAGAATCCCAAATTTAGAAGAAGATTGTTAAGCTAGTGTAGCCCGCTTCTTGAATGTGGGTCAAATTAAAATCAATGGAATCAAATATTGGAAAACTATACCATAAGTCTTATATAACAATTCTAATAATCATATGCAAACTCATCACACTTCTCACTTGTTGGCATTTTAAAGGGAAACTTAAGTTTTGGTGTTAATATACAATGGGCTAGGTTGGATGATGTTGTGCTTGTAGACAAGTGTGAGATCCATGCATGTGAGGCATTCATAAATTTAGATGCTTCATCTAGCCTTGTTTAGATGTTCCTACCTCATATAATTCCACAATGTTGTTGTGTGATAAATCCAAATATGTTGATAATTATGAGTTTTAATGGTTATTTGATGATCTTTGTGAGTGAGCGATGACTCTCTTGTGTTAAATTTTAGGTTTTCCTTAATATATTTCACAAATTTGTTCGAGCATAATCTCTATAATGAATTTCCTCCAATCACTCCCATTAAATATTTGTGTCCATTGACTTTGAATTTTTCATGGTATCAACTATATTAGGTCATGAGAGGCTCTATAATGGGAACCTTGTGCACACTATTTACTTCAATTTCAATGGGTCAAGGAACTTTCTTACCCTTGACTATGGGGTGATCAACTGGAGCAATTCTCTTACAAGAACCCATTCTATGTAGTGAGTTGACAATGGTAGGACTCAATATTACCTCAAAAATAGATACCTTGATAGTAAAGGGAAAACATAGGATGTTATTTTCATTTTCTTGAGTATGTCTAGTTCCAATCTCTTTTTCTCATTAGGGTGAATTCCTATACTCTTCTTCCCTTTATTCAAGTCTAGTTAATTAGGACCTCTATATGGTGGTTTTATTTGCCTCGTGTTTGCTTGAATATCTCAATTACCTCTCTCATGTCACTGATGGTTACGTTAGTGATGCACTTGTGTATGTCCCTTACACCTCCTTCATTAATCCCATCACCCCATATTTGTCTTCTCTTAACAAAATTAAACCATGTATCCTAAATAATCCTCCCTTTAACAAGGATTTTTTTCACTAATACCTATGACACGTCTGAGCCTATTGGTTAGTATTGTAACCCTAACAGTTTCTCCTATATCCGCTACTTGTATAGCCATAGCCTTGCTTCTTCAATCACCTTCCCCACCCCTCAGCCCCCGCCCACCTCCACCGCCTTACCATTATAGAATCCATGTCATGTAGTCACAACAACTCAACAACCAATTGAAGCACCAGAGAGTATAAAGAATTCAAACAATAAATTCAGGTCTTGAAGATAGAGAATTTAGACATTAAATGGTAGCTTCACCAACAATAAAAGAATCTAACCTTCTTAACTGAAGAAATTTATTCTCGTATGGATAGGATCTCCTGTGAGGGTGATGAACTCGATTCTCATCGAAGGAACATAGAGGACCTGAAGCCCACAACCCATGTTCCAAAGGATAATGACATTTTCAACAATACATCAAGTCCCCACACTACAAACATGAAACTAGATCTAAACAACTCTCTAGAGGAATTTCCCTTCCTTCTTTTATAGTGGGATCTTTATGAAAATATGTCCTTTTGTTAGCACAATTTTGTAATATTTTTATATGTCATCATACTAATATCATCTACATATATCATAATTTTTTGGGTCTACTAATTAGTTACTATATATAGGATCCCGTGGAAGAAATTTTCATGTATTGAATTCACCATGTATTTTTTGCAACCTCGTACATATATAATATAATTACTAAACATTTATGTTTAAAAAAAAAAATTAAACAATCATAAAAGTTAACTAATTATAACTTTATTCTAAAATATTATAATTTTTTTGGTTTTCTATGTTGTGGGAGTCCTAAGATTACTATGCACTTAACCTTTGGATTGAGAAACCACAACCTATGGGAATCTAAGTCATCAAAATCACCTAAGCCTTGCACCTAGGATACCCATACTAGCCCTTAACATGGCTATATTTTTTTCCCACAATGTTTTGAACTAGTAACCTTGACAACACAATTATTTAACAGTGAATCCCAAAACCATTTATTATGTCCCGTGATAATTTTAAATTATTGTTCTTATTATTATTATTAACTATAAAAGGAATTAATATATAATTATGTCTTAACGCATTTCCCTTTGAGAAGAACTCCCCAAGCTACCATTCTACACCCCTCCGCACCCTCATATGCATTGTTAGACAATTGAGAGTTCTTCCACCATTAGATCCTAATATCCATTTATAGACGACTGAGAGTTCTTCCACCGCTAGATCCCATTGTTTTAACAGTCGACCAAATCTTAATTTTTGCAACTGTTCAACTTTTTGATCTCCCACTATTTTAACTGTCAACCAAATCTTAATTTCTTCAATTATTCAACTTAATCATGTTTAAAATAATAATTATAATCTTTGAATATATTGTAGCTACCTTCATAGTTTCATTTGGTGGATTTCCCTGACCTTCAATAGTTTCTCATCGTCTCTTGTGATGATCTAACATTTCTCCTCGAAAGATCATACATGTTCAATCCCGTACACAAATAATGAGTGGTTTATCTTAACATGGGTGTAAATTGCATATCATTTTTTGTTCTACGACCCCTCTACAATTATTCACATAGATGTCAAGCCACTGGTTGATGTAGAGTTTAAAATAGTAGTCGAAGAAACTATTGATAAAATTATGAGAAATAGAGTAGTAGTTATTGTTGCACATTGTCACAACTTCCCTGAAGTTTCCTATAGTAGTGGGAACCCTACTAGACCTAGTTATGTGTCACAAATGCAACAATAGGTATTGAAATGTTCAACAAGAATATTCGAATTTAATTTTTCCTTAAATTAAATTGTGAATTAAAATCAAATTTATTCCTAACAACTACTTGGAAATAATTAATTAGTTGGAGAAATTCAAGTTTGAAGTCTTTTTTAATTCATGCAAGAATTAGACCTTAAATTAAAGATATAAGGTTGAGTTATATTTGAGTTGTAACTAATTAACTCAGTTTATTGAGTTAAGTCCAGTTAAATTAGTTCCAAACCGTTTAAGGAACTAATAGAGAGTTAACAATTAGCTGATTCATGCATGCACTCAACTACTGTACTCCAGTTAATTCAATATTCCCTCATCAAAAATGCATGCATGTCTATTCTGAGAAAGGCCTAGTTGAGATTAAAGACAAGGAAAGTGTACTATTAGTTGCATGTGTTTTCTTATAAAGAAAACTCATGCATGCAGTCAAGGTATCACTCCTTGAGGATTGTGTAGTTCTGACAGTGTGTGAGAGAGTGTTCCACTTGGCTGAGGGAGATCATCCACTTGGTAATAAGAGAATCATCCTAGGTGAATAGCACAAGGAAATTGGAGCTTGGAGGGTAGAGAGAAAGGCTTGTGAGAGGGCAAGATTTCCTGTGAGCATCTGTGAGGATTGTACTGGGAGCTAGCTAGCTGTGAGAGCTAAGGCTTTATATAGTTCCTATGTATTTACACCTTGTATGATAACGCAAATAGTGGGGTTTTTAACTGAGCCTTTCCATGAATTATTTTCATTTGTATTGTGCATTGATTCTTCTTCTTCTGGTTATATTGTTAAGATCGATCTTTAAGTTTCCGCAAATTGATAATAGAAGTAGGTTATACTATTCTTCTTTGATTTGTATTCCATTATTAGGTTAACCTACATTAGATTTTCTACATGGTATCAGAGTTGTGAATAGTATACTGAGAAGAGAATTCGAATTTTGAAGTTCAGGGTTGTAGGTGCAAATCAGATTCATATAATACTTCAAGGTTGGCCAATGGTGTTCTATGGTTTGAGACTTGAGTATGCCTTGGAAGGTAGCTCGAATTACATAGCATGGAAAGATATAATGGAGGTTGTATTAGAAGACAATGGCTTGAAGGAATTCATTGATCAAGAAATCCCAAAGCCATCTTCAATTAATGTATAAGAGTTGGCTGAGTGGAAGAAATGTGTGGCGAAGGCAAGATGGATCATTCTTGAGGGAGTTCAAGACCATATTGTCTCGAGTCTCCATGGGAAGGATACTCCATTTTCAATGTGGAAGACATTGAAGGACCTCTACTAGAATAGTAGTGACCAAAGGAAATTGGTGCTAAAGGATAAGCTTCGAATAATCAAGATGCAGAAGGGTGATACTATTTCCACATATCTGAACAAGCTCAATACCTGTAGAGATGAGCTTGGCAGTGTGGGAATAACTACTGTCGATGATGATATGGTGAGCCTCACTCTCCTTGGCTTTCCAAAGAGTTGGAATAACTACCAAGTCTCTGTGAAGAAAAGGGAGAAACTATCGAATTGGGAACGACTGTGGTCAAATCATATGTAGGAGGAGATCAGGAGGAGCACACGAGATGGTTTTTCATCCAAGAATGATGATGAAGAAAACCTGGCCTTAGCAAGTAAGGCAAGGAAAGGGAAGGGGGAGGATTCCCCTTTCAAATCGAATTCTTCTCATGGAGGGAAGAAGGGTGACATGTCTAAAGTGAGATGCTTTAATTGAAACAAGATGGGACTATGCAACTAATTACCCATCGAAGAAGTCCAAGAAGGGATCCTTGGAAGGATCTAAAGGTGTGGCATTAGCCTCTCAATTCAAAATGGAGTTTAACCTCATAGCATGGATGGTGTCATAGATGATGGGTTGAGTTTGGTATTGTGATAATGGAGTGTCATTCCACATGGTCGATGATAAAAATTTATTCACTGCCTTGGAGGAGAAAGACCTCAAGATGCACATAGAGATGGTTGACGATGAAAGGTATAGTGTTTCAGGAGTGGGCATGGCTACATTTTAGAGGGAGCATGGACCTCCTATCACCTTGACATGTGTGACGTATGTGCCTAGACTGAAGAATAACTTGGTATTGGTCGCAATGTTTAGAGGAGAAAGGCTATGATGTTGTTTTCATTAAGGGAAAGGTGTTCCTAAGACATATAGCCACGGGTCAGACCAAGAGGATAGGGATTCGGGTGAAGAATATCTATAAACTAAAGGTAGATGATTGTGTAACATTGAGTATGAAAGAAGACTTGGTGAAAAGCCAAGACATTGGCGAGTTGTGGCATAGGTGGTTGGGCCATTTGCATAATGGGGCTTTGAAGATAATGTAGTAGATATTTACAAGACTTCCCAAAGGTAAACTTAAGCAAGTTGACACATGTAAAGGTTGTACCTTGGGAAAGTACACCAAGTCTTCCTTTCATGATCTAGAGAGTCGAGCAGAGGGTATCTTAGAATGAGTTCATACTGATGTGTGTGGACCA
Organism: Pinus tabuliformis; assembly: GCA_031772625.1. Lineage (NCBI taxonomy): Eukaryota > Viridiplantae > Streptophyta > Pinopsida > Pinales > Pinaceae > Pinus > Pinus tabuliformis. Next base: position 950,970,434 of record CM062811.1, on the reverse strand, counting down.
TTCTCGTTGGCATCCATAGCGAAGAAAAGGTATTATGTGATTTTCATTGATAACTATTCTCGTAAATGCTGGATTTATTTCATGCATAAGAAGGAGAAAACTTTCACAAAATTTTTTGAGCTCAAAGCTTTGGTTGAAAAAGAGTCAGGCAAGAAGATCAAGGCTTTGAGAAGTGACAACGGTGGAGAATATGTCTCTCAAGAGTTTAAGGATGTCTATGCAGTGGAAGGAATTAAACGAGAGTTGACGACACCTCATAACCCACAACAGAATGGGGTGGCTGAGAGGAAGAACATAACTATTTTAAGGGAAACACAGGCAATGCTGCATGACCAAGGCCTACCACTTCACTTGTGGGCTGAGGCATGCAACACAATAGTTTATTTTCACAATAGAAGCTCACACCACATACTTGGAATGAAGATACTAGAGGAAGCTTTCTCCGATAAGAGACCAGATGTGGGTTACTTTAGGATCATTGGCTCATCGGTATATTTCCATGTGAAAAAGGATGCATAGAGGAAGCTTGAGCCAACAACATAGTTGGGGATACTTGTGAGGTACACTAATACACCTCACAACTATCGGGTGTACTTTCCTACTAGTCGGAGGACACCGGTTTGTAGAGATCTCAAGTGTGATGAGATGAAGGCCATGCCAGTTTCCCTTGAGAGAGAGCTCCAGCTATAGGTTGTGGAGGAACTATTGATTCTTAACAAGGAGGAGCTTCAGACTGATGCAGAGCAACCACATGCAGAGGTTCTAGGAGTGGAGACATCCACTCAAGGAGAGTCTTCTAGAGATGGATGGAAGCGTACAAGAGAAGTTGAGAGATTGTTGGCAGATGTGAGAGAGAATGTGGGAGCACCATCTTCTCAGCATAGATAGAGGAGGTCACCTAAGAGGTAAAATGGATACATGGCCCTTGCTAGGGAATGCGTTGAGACCAAGCCATCTTCCTTTGAGGAAGCGATGTAGCAACCGATTTGGGTTGATGCTATGGTGGAGTATGACTCCATAGTTCATAACAGTGTTTGGGATGTGGTTCTAAGATCAGAGAACGAGCCAGTTGTGAGTTCCCTGTTGAAAATGGCAACAAGAAATGCTAAATATAGAAGTGATAAAAATATCACTGTCGTAAATAGCATTTTGGGATACCTTCCCATTTTGGTTAGTCCCTGAACTAAAATAGAGAACTAAAATTCGAATTTGTTCTTAGCAGTTGTTTGATTAATAATTAATTAATTCATCTTGAGTTAATTAGTTGGAGAAAATCAAACATGAAGTCTATGTGAGGACATGCAACAGTTATCCAATTGATTGAGGAATTTATCCCTTAGTTAAAGAGATAAGGATGAGTTGTAATCTCAGTTGTAATTAGTTAGCTTAGTTAGCTGAGTGAAATGAAGTTAGATTAGTTCAAATAGTTTGTTGAATTAATTGTGAGTTCAGTTAGTTAAGGCATGCATGCATGTAACTGTTGCACTTTAAATAACTGAATATTCTCTCATAAATAACTCATGCATGTCAGTTCAGACAGAGACCCAGTTGACATCGGATGATGGGATAATGTACTATCAGCTACAGGAATATTCCATGGAGGATATCTCTTACATGCAGAAGGAATTCATTCATTGGAGATTGCGCAGTTACTTTTGGGTTTGGTGAGTGTGTGATGAGGCCAGTTCACATAGGCAACAACATTTTACCCCAAGGAAAACTACACAAGGAAATAGGAGGCTTGAAGGGCTGAGGGAAGGCATATCTTGTTTCTATTCAGTCTGTGAGATATATTGTTGGATTGTACTAAGAGTAGGATAGCTTGTGAGTTAATGTTTTGTGTAATTTGAACATTTTCCCACTTGTATGGTAATACAAAGATCAAGGTTTTTAGCTGAGGCTTTCCCCAAAGTATTCTTCTGTGTTCACGTGTGATGGACTTGTCTTCATTTGTTATATGTGTTCTATTTTATCTTGCTCACATTCGATTAAGCTTCTCCAACTTTGTTGTAGAAGTAGATCTTCTATTTTTCTTTAGTATATTGCATAATCTGCTGATCTACAGTGGGAATTTCTACATGGTATCAGAGCAAAGGTGATCAAAGCAAAGAACAATATACAAAGAAGGGAGAAGTTTGAACTTTGAAGTTCGTGATTATAGAAATTGAGTTCATATCACATCTCAAATTCACCAATGGCATTCAGTGGTTTAAGACTTGAGTACGCCCTTGATGGAAGCTCTAATTATATATAGCCTGGAAGGATCACATGGAAGCAGTATTAGAGGACAACGGACTAAAGAACTTCATTGATCAAGAAGTCCCCAAGCCGGTAGCAGCTAATGCTACAAAATTTGCAGAATAGAAGAAATGTGTCGCTAGAGCAAGGAGCATCCTCCTAGAGGGAGTTCGAGACCACGTTGTCTCGATCCTCCATGGGAAGGAAACACCATTTTCAATGTGGAGAACATTGAAAGATCTATATTAGGACAACAACGATTAGAGGAAGTTGTCATTGAAAGACAAGCTTTGGAAAATCAAGTGTGAAAAGGGCAACACGATCTCTACATATCTGAACAATCTCACCACCTGTAGGGATGAGCTTGGAAGTGTAGGGATCATGAAAGCCGATGATGACATGGTGATTCTTGCACTCCTTGGTCTTCCTAAGAGCTAGCATAGCTACCAAGACTCGGTTAATGGAAGAGAGAAACTGCTAGAATGGGAATGACTTTGGTTGGATCTGATGCAAGAGGATATAAGAAGAAGCACCAGAGATGGATCTTCATCAAAACAAGATGATGAAGAAAATATATCCTTAGTGATTAAGGTGAGGAAAGGGAAAGGGAAGGCATCCCATACCAAATCCAGTTCTTCCCATTGTGGGAAGAAGTTTTACAAATCAAAAGTGCGATTCTTTCATTGTCATGAAGTGGGCCATTATGCTACGAATTGTTCGCAGAAGAAATCTAAGAAGGGATCCTCGAAGGGATCAGATGGTGAGGCATTGGCTTCCCAGTTCGAGTTGGATTTCTCTCTTATCGCATGCATAGTTTTGTCCATGGTGGGATGTGTTTGGTACCTGGATAGTGGAGCCTCTTTCCACATGTCCTTCGACAAGAATCTTTTCAGTACCTTGGAGGAGAAGGATCTCCAGATGCAGATCGAGATGGGCAATGATGGAAAGTATCGTGTTTAAGATGAAGGTACAGTTGTGTTTCAGAGGGAGCATGGGGATCCTCTCACCCTAACTGATGTAAAGTATGTACCAGGTCTGAAGAAGAATCTTTTGTCTATCGCTATGCTAGAAGATAAAGGCTATGATGTAGTCTTTAGTGAAGGAAAGGTATTACTGAGGCATATCGGTACTGGAAAGACCAAGAGGATTGGGATACGAGTTAAGAATCTCTATAAGCTGGAGGTAGACGAATGTGCTACATTGAGTTCCAAAGCAGAGGTGGTGCAAATCCAAGATGTTGGTGAGCTATGGCATAGAAGATTGGGCCACTTGCACCATGGGGCCTTGAAGATCATGCAAAAAAAAATTACTAGACTTCCCAAGGGAAAACTAGAGCAGAAGGATACATGCAAAGGTTGTACCTTGGGTATGTATGAAAAATATTCCGTTTAGGATCGAGACAGTAGAGTTGGGGCAATCCTCAAGTGAGTTCACATAGATGTTTGTGGACCGTTCTCTACAACCTCCACCACTAAACAAAGCTAATATGTTATCTTTATTGATGATTTTTCTCATAGATGTTGTATCTACTTTATGCAAAAGAAGGATCATACCTTCTTGAGGTTTTGTGAGTTTAAAGCCTTCGAAGAGAAAGAATCTGGAAATAAAATAAAAGCCATGTGTAGTGACAATGCTGGAGAGTATGTCTCCCAACAATTTAAGGACTTTTGCGTTGTAGAAGGAATTAAACGGGAGTTGACGGCACCCCATAACCCACAATAGAATGGGGTGGCTGAAAGGAAAAATAGATCGATTGTGGGAGAAACTCGAGTGATTTTGCATGACCAAAGCCTACCACTTTATTTGTGGGCTGAGGCATGCAATACAATATTATACTTGCAGAACAGAAGCCCACACCATATACAAGACACCTATGGAGGCCCTTTCCAGGAAGCAACTGAATGTCAGTAATTTCACGATCCTTGGATCATCGATTTATTGCTATGTGACCAAAGATACCTGGAGGAGGCTAGATCCAATAGCTGAGATGGGGATACTTGTGGGGTACATTGATACACCCCACAACTATTGGGTGTAACTGCCTACGAGTTAGAGGATAGTGGTACACAGAGATCTGAAGTTTGATGAGCAAAAAGCCATGCAAGTATCACTTGAGAGGGAGCTCAAGTTGCATGCAAAGGAGGAATTTTCAGTTCCTAAGGAGGAGAAGCCTCAGATTGATGCGGAGTAGCCGCATGCAAAGGATCTGGGAGTGGAGACATCCACTAATGCTGAGTCTTCCAGAGATGGTTGGAAATAGTAAAGGGAAGTTGATAGGTTGATGCTAGATGTGTGAGAGAATGTGGGATAGACATATCATCATCATAGATAGAGGAGGTCACACGAGTGATACACTGGTTACATGGCCCTAGTTGGGGAGTGTGTAGCGTCAAAACCTTCTTCATTTGAGGAGGCATTGCAGCAACTAGTTTGGCTTGATGCAATGGTAGAGGAGCACAACTCTATTATTCAGAACAGTGTGTGGGATGTTGTCCCAAGACGTTAGGACAAGTCAGTGGTGAGTTCTAGATGGCTTTACAAGGTAAAGCAGGTAGTTGATGGCAATGTTGAGAAACATAAGGCAAGGTTTGTTGCCTGTGGTTTCTCACAGGTCGAGGGAATCGACTACGATGAGACCGTTGCTCCTGTAGCAAGGTACTCATCTATCAAATCGATGTTGGCACTATCATCTCAGATGGGTTGGAAGATCCATCATATGGATGTGAAGACAACGTTCCTCAAAGGGAAGATTGAGGAAGAGGTGTACATTGAGCAGCCAGAAGGTTTCGAAACCTTCGATCGTGAGTCACATGTGTGTCGACTCAAGAGGGATTTGTATGGGCTGAAGCAAGCACCTCATGCTTGGTACTCCAAGATCGATAGCTATTTCACCAAGTTGGGCTTCACCAAGAGTGAAGTAGAGGCGAACTTTTACCACATCATGGTAGAAGGTATGCCATTCATCATTATTCTTTATGTGGATGATCTGATTTTGATAGTTGATGATCAGCTGATCAAGTGTTTCAAGGAGGACATTGCAAGACAGTTCGAGATGAAAGAGATGGGTCTTATGTACTACTTTCTAGGCATGGAGGTGTGGGAGAAAGATGGGAAAGTATTTGTGTCTCAAGGCAAGTATACCGATGAGATACTCAGGCACTTTCACATGGAAAAGTGCAATCCCATGCAGACTCCTCTAGCTGGGAATTAGAGGGTGGAGGATGCTTCTTCAAGTGAGGTAGTAGCTGCTACCTTTTATCGGTAGCTTGTGGGTTCACTTATGTATCTAGTGAACACATGACCAGACTTATGCTTTGTGGTGAACCAGATGAGTGAAGCTATGGTTCAACCTACCAAGCTGTTTTGGAAGGCAGGGAAGCATGTGCTGAGATACCTTAGAGGCACATCTCAATATGGTTTGTGGTAGAGATGGATAGAGGGAGTGAAGCCTCAGGCCTTCATAGATGCAAATTGGGCAGGGAGTCCATTAGACCGGAAGAGCACTTCTGGAGGAATCTTCAACCTTGGTTTAGCGACAGTTTCTTGGTACAACAGGGAACAGAGGTCAGTTGCACTTAGCTCAACAGAGGCTGAATACATGGCTACCAGTTAGGAAGCATGTGAGGCCATTTGGATGTGGAAGATTCTAATGGGATTGTTTGGTTAGAGGATGGATCCAATTGTGATCTACTACAATAATTAGAGTTGTATCAAACTCTCTAAGAATCTAGTTTTTCATGACATGTCCAAGCACATTGATATCTAGTATCACCATATTCGAGACTGTGTGGTCAAGAGGATCATGTTGTTGCTATATGTTTCGACCAAGGAATAGGATGCAGATATTTTGACTAAGGCATTATTAAAATGCAAGTTCGAGTTCCACATAGACACGATTGGGGTTACTGATAATCCATTTATTGTTCAGTGGGAGTGTTGAAAATAGAAACAAGAAATTCTAAATATAGAAGTGCTAAAAATAACACTGCCATAAATAGCATTTCAGAATACCTTCCTAGTTTAGTTAGTCCCTGAACTAAAATAGAGAAGTAAAATTTGAATTTGTTCTTAGCAGCTGTTTGATTAATAATTAATTAATTCAACTTGAGTTAATTAGTTGGAGACAATCAAACATGAACTCTATGTGAGGACATGGGACAATTATCCCATTGATTGAGGAATTTATCTCTTAGTTAAAGAGATAAGGATGAGTTGTAATTTGAGTTGTAATTAGTTAGCTCAGTTAACTGAGTTAAGCCCAATTATATTAGTTCAAATAGTTTTCTGAACTAATTGTGAGTTCAGTTAATTAATGCATGCATGCATGTAACTGCTGCACTTCAGATAACTGAATATTATCTCATAAATAACTCATGCATGTCAGTTCAGATAGAGACCCAATTGAGATCAGATGATGGGATGGTGTACTATCAGTTGCAGGAATATTCCATGAAGGATATCTCTTACATGCAGAAAGAATTCAATCCTTGGAGATTGCGCAATTACTTTTGGGTTTGGTGAGTGTGTGATGAGGCCAATTCACACAAGTGGCAGAATTGGACCCCAAGGAAAACTGCACAAGAAAATAAGAGGATTGGAGGGCTGATGGAAGGCATATATTATGTCTATTCAGTCTGTGAGTTGTATTTTTGGATTGTACCGAGAGCAGGATAGCTTGTAAACTGATGCTTTGTGTAATCTGAACATTTTTCCACTTGTATGATAATACAGAGATCAAGGTTTTTAGCTGAGGCTTTCCCTAGATTATTATTTTGTGTTCATGTGTGATTGATTTCTCTTCATCTATTATATGTGTTTTATTTGATCTTGCTCATATTCGATTAAACTTCTGCAAGTCTATTGTAGAAGTAGATCTTGTATTTTGCTTTAGTATATTGCATAATCTGTTGATCTATAGTGGCAATTTTTAAATTTCTGTTGGCTTTACAAGGTGAAGCAAGCTGTTGATGGTAGTGTGTAGAAGCATAAGGCAAGATTTGTTTCCTGTGGCTTTTCACAAAATCGAGAGGATCATGTTGCTGCAGTATATTTCAACAGAGGAGCAAGATGCTGACATTTTGACAAAGGCATTGTCAAAGTGTAAATTCGAGTTCCATAGAGACAGGATCAACATGGGAAATAATCCCTTTCTTTTTTAGAGGGAGCGTTGAAATGTGGACACAAGAATATTCCAATTTAATTTGTACTTGAATTAAATTGTGAATTAAAATCGAATTGAGTCTTAACAACTACTTGGAAATAATTAATTCATTCACTTTGAATTAATTAGTCAGAGAAATTCAAGTTAGAAGTCTTTCTGAAGTCATGCAAGAGTTATCCCTTAAATTAAGGAGATAGGGTTGAGTTATATTTGAGTTGTAATTAGCTAACTCAGTTTATTGAGTTAAGTCCAGTTGAATTACTGCCAAACTGTTTGAGGAACTAATAGAGAGTTAACAGTCAGTTGATGCATGCATGCAGTCAACTAGTGTACTCTAGTTAACTAAAGATTCCCTCATCAGAAACTCATGCATGTCTATTATAAGAAATACCTAGTTGAGATTAAAGACAAGGAGAATGAACTATGCATCACATGTGTTCTCTTATAAAGAAAACTCATGCATGCATTCAAGGTATCATTACTTGCGGATTGCACAGTTGTGACAGTGTGTGAGAGAGTGTTCCACCTGTTTAAGGGAGATCATCCACTTAGTAATAGGAGAATCATCCTAGAGAAACAACGCAAGGAAATAGGAGCTTGGAGGGCAAAGAGGAAGGCTTGTGAGAAGCCAACATTGCCTATGAGCATCTGTGAGGATTGTACTGAGAGCTGGCTAGCTATCAGAGCTAAGGCTTTGTATAATTCCTATGTATTTCCACCTTGTATGATAATATAGATAGTGTAGTTTTTAGCTAAGGCTTTACCAAAAGTATTTTCGTGTGTATTGTGCATTGATTCTTTTTCTTCTGGTTATATTGTTTATCTCGATCTTTAAGCTTCCATAAATTGATAGTATAAGTAGGTTATAGTATTCTTATTTGATTTATATTACATTATCGAGTTAACCTACATCATATTTTCTACAATAGGGATTAATATATTCGAATAATTCTACTTTGTTGTACTAGTATTATTTCTTTTACTACTATATAATAGTAATAATATTTTAGACACTTGTAATGCATATTTTACTCTAAGATCATTTCTAATTATGTGTTCTTAGTAATAGGAATGCAATATTATTTCTCTAGGTGTTTGGCGATTAGGTGGTTTAGCAAAAGCTGCTTATTTTGTATAATTTGGTCCTCTTTTGTGAATAAAACCCATTGTTTTCCAATCCCTTTACTTCTATGAATAAACCCCACTATTTTCCAATCCCTTCACTTCTATGAATAGAAGCCACTCTTCTATTCTTCATACCATCTCTAGTGTTCTCCTTCCATCATCATGATTTTTAGTTTTATTTCTTCGGAAAAAATATTAACATCCATGGGAAATAATTTAATTTAGCTAAAAAAATTGTATATATTTGAATATTTTGTAATATATTTTAATGTATATCCTCTAATGTATATCCTCCAATAAGATCTCTTATTGGATGTAATTTTATTCAACAATGAATATATACCACTTGGATGGAATTTCAATTCTCCAAACTAGCAATATTATAAAACATTTAGTCTTAAAACATATTGAAACGATGAAAACAAATAATGGAGTTGGGTAATCCAGTTGGATAAATTTTTTAATTTGAGAATTGTACTAAATCCTTTAGAGTTCAGTGCAATCCTTGTATGAATCTCTATGATAGTAAAGGTTCGGGACCTCAGTGCAATCCCTCCCCTTGAAGAGTATTCTTAAATATCTACCGTTCATATGTTTTTTTTGGTTGTATTTATATCTTTTTTTTTGGGTATCTATATAAATGAAGAATTATTTTAATTTATGTTTGTAAATATCTGTATAAAGCATTTGTCTATTCTTTGAGGATTACACGTCAAATATTTTGTAAAATATTTAATCAATCTAGGTAGCATTTGTTTAAGGTGTCATCAATATTACATTAATTTTTTATGAGATTTTATTATTTTCAAAGATTTATTTTTTAAATATTATCATTTTTCATCATAGTGTAATTACATGTTGGAAGGAAGTTAAAAGTTATATATTTTCTCTTTATTTTAAAAGGAGCCGAAAATCCATCTTAATTCATCATCTACCCAATGTCGTGAGGGATTACACATCATGAGGTAGAAACATTTTCTACAGTGAAAAACATTTGATCTCTCTAAATGCTTGGTAGATCTAGAGTTACAATAGATCTAGGTTTGTTAGTAATAAAGCAAGTTTACATGCTTCCTTCATTAAAATATAACGCAAGTGTACTCCAGTTATAGAAATATGGAAGATAATTTTAGAAAGCAATATGCACGTAATTATTAATTTAGTTTACCTTATTTTTTTCCCTGTAGATAAAATATTTTGAATACATAAATTATTGTAGTATGTTCTTCAAAATATGATGCATTTTAATAAAATTTTTCATAGATTATGGAAGTCTCTTACTTTCAATAATTTTTTTTTTAATTCTCGAAAACTCTAGTAATTTTAATAAATTACCCTTTTTTTTATTAATGACTATTAATGAATTAACATATCAAATATGTGTGTGTGGGGGTGTGGGTGTGTGTGTGTGAGAACTTTCATTTACATTAAAAGTAATGACATTGATTCATTAGATATTGTCTCAACTAAATTTATTGCAAGTATCAAGATCTTAGTCTAAGTATGAACATCTCATTGTGTTACAAGATTTCTCCTTAGTAAAATAATTTCACTTATATACATACATATCTATATATATATATATATATATATATATATATATATATATATATATAGATATAGCAAAGGCAAAGACCTTTGTCAAAGTAGAAGAGATCTCATTATGTTACAAATATCTTAACTTTTATTAAGTGAAAAAGGAATTTAAAGCATTAATGAGGAATATTTCATTTTAGCGATTAATAATAAGTAAATGGTAGAAATTATTTATTAATATTTTAGATTTTTACTCCTAAATATCACATTTCCACAAATATTTCTCTTTATATTTATAGAGTTCCATAATTTGGATTATGGGATCATAGAAGTTGGAAATTTTTAATTTGAGTGTTCTTTCTATGTGACCCTGCAGCTTTCCAATATGATTTAACAACTTTTTTTTTTCTTTTGTATTAAAATGAGACCAACATGAGTTATAAAATTAAAAGTATATTCACTTGGTATAAGTTCTTGATAAATTTGGTAAATGGATTCTAATGGTTGGTATTCCATATAAACCAATTATCTCAACAAAACCAACTTTCTTAAGTAGTATTCATAAATCCCTAGGAACATGTTTACGACATAAGGCATTTCCCTTTGAGAATAACTGATGCAACTCCCACACTACACAGTGATATCCATTATCAGATGATTGAGAGCTCTCTCACCATTAGATCCCACTGTTCTAACTGTCAACTGAATCTTGATTTGTGCAACATTTAAACTTTTTGATATTTAAAATAATAATTATAACCCATGAACATATTTTAGGTACCCTCATAGTTTCATTTGGAAAATGTGTTTTCCTTGACCTTAAAAAATTGCTTATCATCCCTTTAATGACCTGACATTTATTACGGCAAGGTCATCCATTCGATCCCACACACAAATAAATGATGTTTCCTCTTAAAATGGTGTAAATTGAGTATCTCATTCAGTTTTCCGACACCCCTATAATTATTCACAAAGATGTCAAGTCTTCCAATACATTGCTCGATCAATTTTATGAGCAAAGATTGTTGATTTTCGTGTTACAAAAGTTCTTAAGCTTGTAATAGAGGAAGGGATTTCAATTTCTTTTTTGATTTTTAGACCACAAAAAAAACTTTTTTCTCCCAACGTGTTTTTTAACAAGTTAAACCATAGTTTTTGCAGGTACTCACATTGAACCAAGTAAGTTCTTTACTATTTTTGTTGGCACACGTATTCCATTTTTTTTCTTGATGTTTAGAAATAAATCTTTTTTCTTTCAACAAGTTTGTTTCTTAATAGGTTTTTCATTCCTTGATATTTAATTTCATTATCATGTATTTTGTTGATATTTTTTGCAACCCTAAATGCTGCGATTTTATATATTTTTAGGAATTCACATAGTCCCTGAAGGTTACTGAAAAGAGTAATGTTTACAGTTTTCGTGTGGTTCTATTACAACTTATTACTGGTGGGCGCCACAGTGAACCAGAATTCAGGGAGAGAAAGTATATTATTTCTTGGACTTAAGGAAAAATCCTTAAGAGGGAATATTTAATTGCAATTCTCAACTCAAACATTTTCTACTCATTCAAGGATCAAATGATTCAGTTCTTGAAACTTGAAATGTCTTGAACACAAAAATTGTCAGCTTTGCAGCCTTCCATGACAAAAGTTGTGAAAATATTGTTGGATGAAAAAACTTGTATGTTTAAGTAAAATTCAACTGGACTTCCATAAGAGAAGTTGTGCAAATGTTGTTGGATGCAAATCCTTGTAATTTTAATTGAGATTCAACTCCTAAAGCGGAGAACTCAAAGCACACTGATGTTACATCTGATATCTCTCGAACACTATAAGTGGTGAACATTGAAGAACACTCTCACTGCAAACCACTAGTAATAGTAATACACTTCAGTGAGGGTTATTCCTTGCCTTGTATATGATAGATGCATAAAGTACAATTCTTAGCATAAAAAATTGCTATAGAGTATGAAAGGTTGCTAATGGAATAAATATTCCACAATAAAATTGCATTATTGGCCATGATAGATGTGTTTAGTTGGAAGGCCAGTATTAACTAATGAGAGCAGATTGTTGTTGATTAGAATTGCATTGTAATATCCATCATACACTACTTACTATCAAAATTCTTTCTTCCTTAGTTGTACTTATGGATATTTTCACTATAATAAACTGAAAAATCCTCAAATCCTCATGTGTCTTCTTCTATTGGTAATACTCTTGTAACTTCATGTTCTAGCAGAATTTGTCTACAAGCTGCATTGAGACAAAAGTAGCAACACAAATTGATAGTTGCAACTTGTATGCATATCTCTATGGGATTATTATGGATGATATTGATTTCTGAATTGTTAATAATTCCTTATAACTTGTTAATTGTGTTGTTCTCAGAAAAAGAAATATTATTCTTAACTTCTATTATATTGGTATTTCTTATCAAATTCTATGGGGCATGTTGTTAGAAATTTCTACTTTCCTTTTATGCCTCCATGTTTGATGTTGTTCATTATTGTTTTTTAATGGATCCACTTTTGCAACTTTTCTACTAAGAATAAGGTTGGCAATGGAAGGCCAAGGGTGAATTAGGGTGGGGCTAAAATAGGTTGAGCCAGAATATGAACGAACTCAGTATTCGTGCCTATAACACATTCTTTTAATACATAGTAAAAACCAATATGTCACGTTTGACATCTACTATTTGTTCATTTATGTAAGAAATAAATTCTCTCGTTAGGCTTAAACATCCCAAGATTTTATGATTCTATGATAATAAAATTCTCTGTATTTTATTGCATAATAATTATTATTTTGCTATTCAATTTTGTCTTTCACTCTTCCATTCCATACCCTCGTTAGTTCTATTCTTGATTTTTAGTATTGACTGATTTTAGGATAACCTAGAATTTGTTTGAAATTTGCAGTTAAAAGGAATCATTTTACATATTTCTAGAATATGTTCCTTGAGGTTCAATTTCTAACTTAGTTAAATTTTATGAGCCACTAAAGTGTCTGTTCTAAGTATATACACACATTAAATTTTTTCGTGGTTGGCCTACCTCCACAGCAAAAACATACTTCACTCATTCTTCCCTATCTCTTTTTCTCGAAGTGAAATTAGAATTTCCCTCCCTCCCTCGACTATGAGGTCTTTGGGTTTGAAAAAAATTGTGAATGCAACCAGATCTATTTAAGAATTAAACTATTATGCGTGCTGAATATTTCATTTAAAATGATGAGTTCGACCTTTCAATGTCGATTTAAATGTTAGAAACTATTAGATGGAAGACTTATAGGTCATATTAGAAATCGTTGGTAACAGACTTGGAGATCATGTGTAGAAACTGGGATACTAATTCATAGATCAAGGGTAAATAGAAATCATAATTTCTAGATGCTTAATCAAAGCAGTCGTAGAAATATGGGTTGCGAAGACTGGAAATAAGAATGGCACTAATGCCAATGAAATTCTAAAGAAGAAAATTATACTATTATAGATATGTGATTATTTATATTCATACAAATAATTGGAATGTTGGAATGTTGGTATTGTTATTGATATATGAGTTGCATTAATTAGTAATTTCATAGGGAGAGTTGTGTTTTTGTTTTTTTACTCTAATGTAATTTTTAATGGTTCTTTTGTCATGGTTTCGACCCATTCCTATTTTTTTTTCTACTCGAGCATATCCAAAATTTTCAAATACGCAATTTTTTTTTTTTTCTACTCGAGCCTATCTAAAATTTTCAAATACGCAATTTATTGTTCTAGTAGAATCATATAGCATCGAAATCCTAAAAAACATTGTCACACCATTGGTCGATAAGTGAAATTCAGGCAATCATAAATGAATAGAGGATATGACTATGAACTCAATTACTCTGAATTTGTTCTTCCCAATTCTATACATTAACATGAATTTCGAGGGGGGTATTATTCACTACTCAGAATTTCTAATTTAATATAGCAATACAAAAAACATGACTTCTATAATTTTCCCTAAAATATCAAAACAAAGCCAATAATTCTCTAAAACAAGCCTATAATTAATTCAGAATCTAGGCATACCAAGTGCATTTACAATTTTGCAAATCAGTTCCAATTTACATACCTTCCATGTTTCCCATAGTGAATACTTTGACATAACTATGAGAGGAGGAGGCTCCGTATGGTTATTCTTCGACTCTTGCAATTCTGAAACGACATTTTTTCCTCTCCACATTTGAAGTAGAACCTAGATGAGCTAGATTTCACTAAATCTAATTTACACCTTGATCTGAAAAATTGGAGGAGAACTTCTCCTCTCAAAAACGGATTGTCCTCTAATTCTTTGGAAGCAAAAGAAATGGGTCTTTAAAGGTAAGAAATTTTCATAATATCTTCAAGATGGTGACTTAATTTTCATATGAACTTTTAAAAAGTAACACAATCAAATGCAATTCAAAATGGAAAAATTGAATAGAATAAACTAATATTTGATGATGGAGGTCAATTCTCTTGGGCTATGTCTAAAAGCTTGCTTCGACAACTACACCACTCTAATGATATCACTGGCAAAAGAGTACACACAAATTGTTGACAATTGAGTGGCTTGTTTCCCCTGCAAGGAAACAATCTCCTACAAATAATTCTCGCTCCAAAAATATGACTCCCTACAATAATTCATGAAAAGATCAACATAAATAGGACTCACACATGAGGTCCTTCTAATCCACCGAAAGAGTGAGGCAAAAAATGTACATCAACTCCACATTGAAGTACTGAAAAAAATCTTCTCTCACCAACACATAATGAGAAAATACTATAAAGAGATGCACTACTTTAATAACAGGTACTAGAGATGCAAAAGTATGGCTCAAAAACACCTACAAGGTTCTCTCCGCATTCAAATTTCTTTCAAAATGGCTTCTAAAACATCGATTGTCTCTAGCACTAAAATATTCAATTCTATAAAAGGTCCTTAGTAAAGTGCTCAAATTAGAAAACCGAGGCTGCCAATGAGTCCAGGACATTAAAGAATCCCAACTAACCTTTTCTTCAACTCAAAAAAGTTCAAAATTGAGTAAGATATGCTTCTCCAAGCCAATCTCTGATATATATGTCTTACAATTTGGCCAAACCTACAAACTGCGCTTAAATTTTACCCTTTAAAAAGTTCAAGAAATGATAATCACCTAAAAAAAAGTGCATTTTGTCACCTCATTTAAATACCCAATAACCCCTATGCACAAAATCATCACGGCCAGATGAAGCGTATGAGGATGAGGTATCGGGCCGACAGTTCGCCCTCGTCTGTGCTGAGTCCGTTTCCTTTGGGTAAATTCACATTGTGTGATGATGTTTCTGGGGCTTAGAGCCAACTGCGTGCTCCCTCTGGGCTGATCCCTTCATTTCCAACTTCGGTTACATGGAGGTCCACATCACAAGGGGTTAGCCTTATCTACCACCCTTGATAGGGGTTAGCCTTATCTATCACCATGCCAACTCACATGGCACACATAGCACCGATGGTCATGGCTTAATCCCTGCCGCAATATGTTAGAACCTCTCATCTTGTCGGTGGTCTCGTGTGTTTGTTATGATCTTGCGTTAGGGCTAGTCCCCACCGCCCTCCACTTCTTCTCGAATCCAGGGTCCTATGGACGGTTTTGTCACCACGGGTTAGGGGTAACGCTGAATGCCTCTCCCCCAATCTGAAAATCATGTCACATTAAATATACGCCGAGAGGATGCTTCAATAAGAACTAATGTTGTGGTATTATAGTGGAGGTCAGAGCTTGTGTGCGGCAGGTTCTAGGGTTGAACCCCACTTAGGCCTTCACGCCTCACATAAATTGTTTGATCAATAAAAAGGCAGGACATGATGACCTTTAGTTCGGCCACATGAGGTCCTTAACTGCACAACCCAATAAAACATTGCTAATTCATCCTTGTAAAGACTGACACATGGGTAATAATATTTATATTACCGTCTTCTTGTATAAGTTCGGCCACATGAGGTCCTCAACTGCACAACCCAATAAAACATTGCTAACTGACACATGGGTAATAATATTTATATTCCCGTCTTCTTTTATAATATGTGTCAATTTAGAAGTCCAGAAGAAATGATAGAGTCTTCTTTTATAATATGTGTCAATTTAGAAGTTCAGAAGAAATGATACAAATAAATCAAGAAAATATTATATGATTATAACCAAGTTACCAGAGATTGAATAAATAAATGGAAAATATATGTGTGGGTCAACTGCACAACCCAATAAAACAATGTTAATTCATCCTTGTAAAGAGTGACACATGGGTAATAATATTTATATTACTATCAACTGCACAACCCAATAAAACATTGCTAATTCATCCTTGTAAAGACTGACACATGGGTAATAATATTTATATTACCGTCTTCTTGTATAATAAAATTATGTGTCAATTTAGAAGTTTAGAAGAAATGATACAAATAAATCAAGAAAATATTATATGATTATAACCAAATTACCATTATATATATAGAGATTGAATAAATAAATGGAAAATATATGTGTGGGTGAAAATGCACAACCCAATAAAACATTGCTAATTCATCCTTGTAAAGACTGACACATGGGTAATAATATTTATATTACGGTCTTCTTGTATAATAAAATTATGTGTCAATTTAGAAGTTTAGAAGAAATGATACAAATAAATTAAGAAAATATTATATGGTTATAACCAAATTATCATTATATATATAGAGATTGAATAAATAAATGGAAAATATATGTGCAGGTACCTATATTTATTTATTGTCAAATTTTCAAAAAACAAAAGTCAAATTTCCAAAAAGGTATAATTAGGAAAACCACATTGAGTATACTTATTTATTGTCAAATTTTCAGAAAACAAAAGTTAAATTTTCAAAAAATACAATTAACAAAACCACATTAATCAATGTGGTTGATATAATAAGACATCATTTTCAATATAAATGAAGTTTCTTAAATGATTGAAATCCAAATTTACCATTACGAAATCCAAATTTACCATGAAATCAAAATGAAACAAATATAAAATTAAAAATAAATACATCTGCCATATATGTTTATCAAAGCCTTTTACAAACCTCTAAATTGGATTAATTCTACAATAATATATAAATCATAAAAGTCTTTGACAAGATTTCAACTCACCAGCACAAATATATGTAAGTGTATTACTCAATGATCCTATCACATTAGGTTTGCAAAATTATATAACCCTCTTGTTTTTAGAGACAATTAAAAAAAACTTCAACAAAAAAGCATCTTTATTGTACACATTCTAAGATAAATCCCCTTTGTGTGGTTATAATGGTTCGAACTTCCGCTAACTGATAACTTCTCATTACGTTATCAAACGATGTGATATACTTGAATTAGGTCGATGCATAAATGTATTTAAAACACTAAACCAGCAGTAGCTTTCATGCCCAATATTCTCATGATTACGAATGTGTTTCCTGTGTTGCTACACTTACTATGGTTTCTATGTCCACGAGTATAAAAACCCATTCAATACATCCATAAAAACAATTTTATAGCCATGGAGTCATTCATCTCACTAGACTAAGAGTATGATAGAGATATAAATTATTCATTGTTATAGTTCCAATTAATAAAAATGAATTCATATTCAAAAAAACTAATTATACCAGGAGTGGCATATAACTCCAACGGAAGGGAAATTTCCTATTGCATTTGTCTCTCATATTAGTGGCACAACAACATCTAATCACAATAGTAAACACATCAGGGTATCATCTACTCATGGCGTCTAAAAATATGTCACGATTAATTGAAACCATTAAATGAAATTAATGGGTGGAGGTTGAAACAAATGAAATGGTAAGAAATGAATGATAGTGACCATGAATGAAAAGAAGCCATATAAGAAGCTACACCAATTTTGAATCTTTAATAAATGGAAGATAGGATAAAACCAATTAAATGGAAAAATAATTCATATACTTTCTATATTATCCAATGGATCATGTATTATGTTAACACTCTATAATTTCCTTTGGTTATAGGAAGGAAATCTAGAGGTAACGACAAAGCACTTGCGGAGTTGGAAACTAGCACTTCAGACCCTAGAGAGGGCTCTCTCATTCAACCAAGTCACTAAATATTGGTTTCAATGAAAAGAAATGGATAGATATCTTGCAAATAACAGAGTTTATAGGTGTGATAGCAGAGGCAAAGAGAAACCCATTTGGCATGGAGTTAGTAAAAAATGAGATCAATGATGTGGTGGGTGCTCGATGAATTGGGAAAAGTTGTTCAAAAGAAAGATATAAACACTTATGCCAATTAATAGTTTTATATGTAAGAATAATTAAAAAAGTAGATAACCATCTCAAGGCATCAAGCAATGGATGAATCTTAAAATGATTATGGTAGAAAACACATATACAATGTGTAAATGACTACAATAGAGCACCGTTAACTAAATAGGAAACACCCACATAAGAGAGGAAATATAACACACACAAAATAGGAAACACCCACATAAGAGAGTTGAATCACATGATCTCTAAAAATATTTAACCGGGTACTTTTGATCCATCAATTTCATTAAAACTCAGAAAAAAAATTACAATATGCACAATGTTCATTCCTCTCCAATATAACAAACCACCCTCATTTTCCATGTCTTTACATCATTATATACGAAAAGGAGCTTGAATTACCACTCTAGGTGGTCGAATTCACTTCATAAAAGTTGAATGGTCCAGATGCAATGCATCTTCACTTGCTATGCATAAAATAGGAAAAGACTAATACAATTTAGAAACATCAACTCAAACAACGCATCTTTGTTTAACAATTCAAACTTCATTATTTTAACTTATAAACACTTCATGATTTTAACTAAATTACTTCTAGAAGATTCACATTTATAAATTTTCGAAAATAGAATTTTTTGAAATGTTTGAGCAATAGAGAGATTGAATTTCCAAAAAAAATGGCGCTCAAAGACAAGCTAATATATCTTGAATCCTCACATTTGTTACAAACCCGATGAAATTTTTTCTAGATGAGTGTCCATGAGAGAAACCTCTCTTAATTTCTAAAAATACCTCTCCAACTCCTCATAAACTGCACCCAAACATCATAACTAAAACAGGAAATGCCAAAACCTGAAAAATAGACTATAAAGAGGCATTTTAATATTCCAATATATGACACTTGTGCAGAAACTGAATGAGGTTTTTGCTTTTCAGTCCGTTATTGACAAACATATATTTTTATTTTTTGAAATTAAACTCTATTTTGTCATAAATATATTTTACAAAATATGGAAAGAGAGATCAATTTCGTAGCAAATTCGTGGCAAGTGCAAGTATCCTTCTGTGCTTTGTATGTTTGCACACTTCCTATGGCTAAATGGATCAAATGGGTAGGTTTGCAATGTCTCTCTGATGGTGTAGACCTCTTGAATTAGTCTCACTAATGGATCATATATTAGATGTTGGATCATTTATTATGTTAGCTCTCTATAATTTCCTTTGGCTATAGGAAGGAAACCCAGAGGTAGCCACAAATCACTTGTGGAATTGGAAACTAGCCCTTTAGACCCCAGAGAGGGCTCCCTCTTTGAACCTAGTCACTAAATATTGGTTTGAGTCAAGATAAATGGCTAGATATTCAACAAATAACAGAGTTTATAGGTGTGGTGGAAAATCATATATAAATCCATTGAGCATAGGGTTAGTAAAAAATTGAGATCAATCACGTGGTGGATGCTCGGTGAATTGGGAAAACTTGTCCAAAGGAAAGATAGAAACACTTCCCTAGCGGCCAAATAATAGTTGCAGATTTGAGAATAATAAATAAAATAGATAACCATCTCAAGGCATCAAAGAATGGATAAATTTTAAAATGATTATGGTAGAAAAGACATATAGAATTTCTAAATGATTGCAACAAATCACCATTAACTAGATAAATTCGTAAACAAATTTTTCATTGAAACATCATAGGAAGAAAGAAAACACACACAAAATAAGAAACACTCAAATAAGAGAGTTTAATCACATGAATCTCTGAAAGTATTTAACTAGGTACTTTTGATCCAACAATTTAAAAAAAACTCAAAAAAAATTTACAATATGCATAGTGTTCTTTCCTCTCCAATATAAGAAACCACCCTCATTTTCTATGTCTTTACACAATCATATAAAAATAGGAACTCGAATTACCACTGTAGGTGGTCGAATACACTTCATAAAAGTTGAATGGTCCAGATGCAATGCATCTTCACTTGTTATGCATCAAAATAGGAAAAGACTAATACAATTTAGAAACATCAACCCAAACAATTCATCTTTTTCTAACAACTCAAAATAAATGATTTTAAATTATAAACACTTATCCAACAACTGAAATGACTTCTAGAAGCTCCAAATTTTGAAATTTTCCAAAATAGAGTTGTCTGATATGTTTGCGTAGCAACAACACAGGAGAGAGACCGAATTTCTGGAAAAATAGGGTTCAAAGTGAAGCTCATATATCCCAAATCCTAACATTTGTTACAAACCTAATATAATTTTCTGTATATGAGAGTGTCCTTTAGAGAAAACTCTCTTAGTTCAAAAAATACCTCTCCATCTCCTCACAATCTGCACCCAAACATCATAACTAAAATAGGAAATTCCAAAACCTAAAAAAATAAACTGTAAAGATGCATATCAATATTCAAATATATGACATTTGTGCAAAAACTAAAGGAGGCTTTTATTGTTTGGTCTATTATTAACTCAAACCTCTTTTTATTTTTCAAAATTCACCTCTATTTTAGCGGAAACTCCTTTTGAAAATGATGGAAAGAAAGGTCAATTTCGCAACAAATTCATAGCAAGTACAAGTAGCCTTCCATGCTTGTATGTTTACAAACCTCGTATGGCTAAATGGATCAAATTGGTAGGCTTAAGATGTCTTTGTGATGGTGTAGAAATCTTGAATTAGTAAATCCAATTCTTGCATACCTCCTAGATGAAGAGTAAGATGAAAACACACTTTGATTCCTAGATTATAGGATTTTAACATATTACACAAAGAATATTCAAATATTATCAAATATTGGTGATTTATAATTTAAAAAGTAGAAATTCCTCCAGCCCGATTCCAATATAGACCATGCCTTTGACCCCTTATTCTGATGATTATGAATTTTTGTTGCTAGCGTTATTGTGATTTCTATGCCCTTGAGTATAGACAGTCAATCAATACATCCATAAAAATTATTTTAGATCCATGGAATCATTAAGGTCACTTGAGTAAGAATACGATAGAGCTATAAATTATTCATTGTTATATTTCCAATTAATAAGAATGAATTCATATTTAAATTTTTTATGATACTAGGAGGGCCATCGAACTTGAGCGCGATGACAGATTCCTTATTGCGTTAGTGTTGCATGCGAGTGGCATAGTAACATCTAATTGCAACAATGAGAAAATTAGGGTGTCATGTACTCATGGTATCCAAAACGATTTTAAGGATTAGTTCAAAGAATAAAATAAAATTGATAGATGGAGGTTGAAACAAATGAAATTGTATGAAATGAATGAGAGCGATTGTGAATGAAAAGAAGCCATATAAAAAGTGACACCAAGTTTTATTTTTTAATAAATTGAAGATAGAGGAAGACAAAAGAAACTGAAAAATGAATCGCATATCTTCCACTATGATCAAATCTTGGTCATTCATTATTTAACAATTGGAAATTCGACAAGCCGAAGTCCAATATAGACCATGCTTTTGGCCTAACAAGTTATGTTAGTATAAAACCAAGAAAACAAGTACTCCAAAGGGCATACTCTAATTAGTAATTTTCGAGTTTGATAAAAAAAAATTGTGGTTGTCACATTGAGGTATGCTACATGTTTGAAGAGTCCAACCTTGATATCTCTTCAAAGGATTATGCCCAAGAGGCATAATTTTTCACAATTTAATAAGCGAGTTTTCACTTATGCAAGAGGGTAAGTTCATTTCAAATGCTACATTTTTTTCATATCCACCTCTCATAATTTTTGGTGATTTACTAAGCATGTTTTCACTTATGCAAGATTGTAATTCCATTTCAGCTGCTACACCTTTGCCTTATCCACCACCCTTTCATTTTAAGAGACCACATATCAACAAATATTAATTTCTCTTTAACAAAGGTAAGGAGTCCTTACCAATATTCTATTTGTGGAATGTATCGAGGTATCTTTGGAAATTTGTTTTTGGTCACTCCCTATTGAAAATTGACAGGTATGGGATGAATTTCCTCAAATAAAATTTCATTTCTGACCCTTCTAAGGGGACTTTATGTAAATAGAAACTCATGTTTATATTTTCAACCATGTCTTTCCAAAAATAGTAAATCACCTTCATTCAATTCGTAATCATATGTATACTATTGAAAAACACTTAACTTGTCCTTAACCGATATCAATTGTTTAATTTTTAACTTAATCATCAATATTATTATTATTATTATTACTAGTATCCCCTTTATGATATTATTATATTATTATTAAAAGTAAATTAAATTCTCTCAATCATGAGACTCAATAATGTTAGGGTCCAACCCTAACTCCTTTATTTATGTAATAAGCCCAATAGGTCGAGTCAGAGTCATAGTGAGTTAGAGAGTCAATAGAGCCCGCATTAATAATTGTAAGTGGTTGACCTGCATTAGAGAAAAGGGACAATGGTTAGTCGAAAACGGGCCATAGTTAATAAATAAAGTGGTTAACTCATGTTATACAAGGGACCACTAGTAGTTAGCATTTTGGATGTCATTTAGCTATAAATAGTCTTAGTTAGTAAGGAAAAGATAATAGATTCTTATTGTAATTGAGCTGTGCTTTGTTGGAGGTTGTCCCCTCGAAGAGGTAAGTGAACATTGAATCTATTTCTGAATAATAAAATACTTTTCTATTTTTCTCATTTCTTGTGATAATTCTATGTTTTGGGCTATATTTCTTCATATTTCTGGTATTTTGGATTTCTTGTAGGTCAAGAGCATAAAAATTGGTATCATAGCACTTTCAAGGGCCAATTGTACCTGAAATTTTCACAAATTTACTTTAGGGTAGAGAAGTGTTTTGACGTCTTTAAACCATGATATCTAACATTTAGCACATAAACCTACGGATTTTGGGAGGTGTGCATGAATGTATTGCAAGAGGTGGTCATTCTTGTTGGAATCCCTTGTAAACCCTATGGGTACCCCTTTGAGTAGTAGTGCATTAGACATAACCATGCATAGTCTACACTTCCACATACCGTTGGGTATATCAGAAGCCCCCAAGGTTCACCTGAATCCTAACCTTAGATAATTCATTGGTCATCTTTTTTTAAAGTACACTAACAATAACACTCAAGGAGATTAATCATGCATATAATAGGGTAGTCAGGTAGTACAACTAAGGGTATGGTCTATCCTCCTTACTAAGCACCCTGAAAGACTGGGTCGAGTACTATTGTTAGACCCATGTCTATATTACGATCTGTAGCACCTAGTACTCCTTTGTGAGCATAGCTCCCTCTACCATTTGAAGATCACCCTCTACCTTATATTCCATATTAGATCTAGTAGTTGGGTTTCTTCGGCCGTCGTGCAACTCAGATTTAGTAGTTGGGGTTTTCATAGTGAAGATAAGCATCTTTGTGAAGCGAGGGTTTTGGCCACTATAGTCTAGATGAGATTGTCATAACATATGTGGCAGTACCAAAACCTTGGGATTCCTGTTATTACATTCCAGACCTGATTTTCATAGTACATTAGGTAGCATTAAGCCTTCAGTTTTCTAGCGGTTCCAATTTTTTTCCGACTTGACTTGAAGTGGCCCATGCCATTAGACTCTCAAGCTTGCCCACTTTCCAAGAAAACTACTCTTAAGTAATTAATTGGGGATAGTGTATGCTATGTACTAGATCTTGACTTATAGCTAATGAGAGGATCAAAGGCCTTGGAAAAAGGTTCAAGGAATTCCATAACAAGATTACCTAACAAATCTCATAGCTAACATACTTTATAACAAAATCTCATTACGAGGAGTCGAGTGTTGAGGCACACATAGAAGGAGAATCCATCCATTACATTCACTTTCATGGAAATCACCACCATTCTAGCCACCGAAAACCCAAGCTCGACATATACAAATTTGACGGCTCCAACCTTGTATTTTGGATAATACAAATGGAACAATATTTCTCCCTTAATGATAGTTGTGAATATGAAACTAAACTACTTGTTGGAGACCTTTACTTGGACAAAGAGAGATGGCAGTGGCATAAAAAATGTTGTCCATGGACAGTAACTTGGCACATGTTTGTAAAATCCATATGTGATCTCTTTGACTAGGAATATAATTTTTTTGGTCGTCTCACTAAGCATTGGAAAACATGTATAGTAAAGGACTACATTATAGCCTTTAAAAAATTGGCCATCGTAACTGATGGTCTAGGAGATGAATTCTACTTGGATTGTTTCATCAATGGCCTAAAATAAGGAATCCAATCCCATGTCTAGATGCACCACCCAACCACTTGGTTGGAAACATGCAACAAGGGATTAGATGTGAAAATTGCCTTAAATTCCCCATCCAATCGTTCAAATTTTATCTCCAAGGCACATCCCAACCAGGCTCAGGGCCCCACCCAAACACTTAATGTTAAAATGGTGTCACCAAAAAAAATGGTTGAAAGAAGAAAACAAGGACTCTGCTACTACTATGACGAAAGTTACTCCCTCCGACGTAAATTCAAGGAACCAAAATTCTTTCAAATTTGTGATATTGATAATAGCTCAACAGAGGAAGATTCATCCCTTGGGGTGCCCAAAGAAGAAGTTGGGGGAACCCAAACTAACAATGAACTCACAGTTATGCAAAATCAGCGGGTTAGCTCACTACATGCCCTCACTGGTATTT
Organism: Pinus tabuliformis; assembly: GCA_031772625.1. Taxonomy (NCBI): domain Eukaryota; kingdom Viridiplantae; phylum Streptophyta; class Pinopsida; order Pinales; family Pinaceae; genus Pinus; species Pinus tabuliformis. Next base: position 950,945,428 of record CM062811.1, on the reverse strand, counting down.
CTTCACCTCAGGCGCTCAAAAAAGGCTTCATTAAACATCAACATGTAGTGGTATTGATTGATAGTGGTAGCACTCATAACTTTATTCATAATAGAGATGTGAAAGTTGTTCATTCCTTTATGCAAGCGATATCTAATTTACAGGTCCTTATCATTGATGGCAAGATCATGAATGTAAAGGTCATTGTGAAAATATTAAGCTTGATATGGGAGACTACCACCTCAAGAGCCACATGGTTGTTATTGAAATGGTTGGTTGCAACATTGTCCTATGTGTTGAATGACTTCTCACACTGAGCCCTATAACAATGGATTTCCAAGAGTTATATATGAGATTTAATTAGAAAAACCACATTCATATATTAAGGGGACAATGTGTAGGTGCTCCTACTACTATAGCCCGCATCGAATGGAGAATATTTTAAAAAAGGGCCATCATGGAGTAGTTGCACAATTTAATTCCATTCAGGTCATTACATCCACTACTTATCACATTCATCTTCAGATGCAACAAGTACTAGATCACCACGAGCGGGTCTTTGACAAACCTAAACAACTTCTTCGCTCTAGGGGTGAAAATGATCATAGCATCCCTTTGGTTTCAGGTGCCTAGCCACCTAATGTCCGCCCACATCGATATCCTTTTTCCCAAAAGAATGAAATTAAAAAAATCATCAAGGAACTCCTCGAAGATGGTTTTATTCATCCCGGAATGAGTTCTTATTCATCTCCAATGGTCATCGTTTTAAATAAAGATGGAGAATGATGCAAGTGTAAGGAATTTTGGGCCATGAATAAGATCACTATGAAGGAAAACATTTATTTTCCGCCTATTGATGATCTTCTTGATGAATTTCATGGTGCTCAATTCCCTACCAAGCTAGACCTCTGCTTGGGCTATCAACAAATATGCATGAAGGAAGTAGACATTCCCAAGACTACCTTCCGAAATCATGAAGGCCATTATGAATTCATGGTCATGCCATTTGGTCTTTTTAATTATCCGTCTATTTTTTAAAGCCTCGTGAACCACCTACTGAAATCATGTCTCTGAAAATTTGTCTTGGTCTACTTCGATGACATTTTCATCTACATCATAACTTGGTGCCAACATCTTCAGTACGTAGATCATATATTACAACTTCCCCAAGATTGTAAACTATTTATCAAATTATCCAAGTTGTTTTTTGCAGTGTAAGAAGTCGAGTATTTTGAATACATTATGGGTCATGAAGGAGTCTAGGTTGATCCGAAAAAGATTCAAGCAATGCTAGATTGGCCCCAACCAAAAACCTTGAAGAGTTTGAGGGGATTCTTGGGTCTCATTGCCTACTATCGCAAATTTATCTACAATTATGGATACATTACTAGACCCCTCACTAATATTCTTAAGAAAAAATCATTTCTCTAGACAAATGCAACTCAACATGCCTTCTTGGCTTTCAAACATGGCATGTCATTCACTCCAATATTGGCCCTACCCAACTTCACCATATATTTTTTTATTGAATGTGATGCTTCAGGTACAGGTAATTGTGTGTTATTAATATAGGAAGTTATACCATTTTCTTTCACTATCAAACAACTCAGTGGCAAACATCTGGGTCAATCTACTTATGAGAAAGAAATGATGGGAATATTACATGCACTAGACACCTCGCAACTATACTTGTTGAGGCGTCGTTTCCAAATCCACAAAACCTAAAATATTTTGTGGAGTAGCTACTATTTTCACCACAACAAAATAAATGGATTGAAAAAATGTTGGGATATTATTATGAGATAATTTACGGAAAAGTGTGTGACAATGTAGTGGCTGATGCTTTATCATGCTAATTTGAGGATGAGAGCACACTGTTATCAATCTCTCTTCCCATACTAGATTATATTAAATATGCCTACAAGGAATGGTTCTCCCATCCCTCTCTTTTCCAACTCATTAATAACTTAAGAGATGATTCTAATTCCTCAGCAGATTACTCTTAGAAATATGAGATTCTTCGCTACAAGGATCGAGCAGTTATTCCATCGGCCTCCACCCTCAAAACCCCCATCTTCGATGAGATGCACTCATCTCTGATTGTAGGACATTGTAGCATTCAGAAGTCTTATGCGCGCGCATGTTATTATTTCTTTTTTACTTGCATGAAAAATAATATTCTTACTTTTTTAGTTGAATGTGATATATGCGAGTGAAAAAATGTGGAAACAACCAAGTCACTGGGAACCTTAGAACCATTTCCACTCCTTTCTTCAATCTGTATGGATATTTCCATGGATTTCATAACTAGTATCCCAAGGTTAGGAAAAAAATCATTTATCATGGTGGTTGTGGAAAGAATTTTTAAATATGCTCATTTTTGTGCTCTACCACACCCAGTTACCCCCACTTTCGTGGCTCAATTTTTCTTGGACTATATGTTCAAACTGAATCACATGCCAACATCCATTATGTCTGATCGCGACCCCACTTTCACCAATAAATTTTGGCAAGAACTTTTTAAACTATAGGCCATGCAATGCCAAGTATATATTGCTTATCATCCCCACACTAATGGTCAAATAGAAGCAGCCAACAAATGTTATGATATTCCGACACATAGGAAATACTTAAGTATAACTTGGTCTAGTGTAGAGTTAGCTAGAGAGTTTTTCTTTACTATGTACCTTTTTAACTTACAATTTTACGGTCACAATATGTTCTAGACATGAAGTGATCTGACGTTCATTCTCCCCTTGGTAGTACTCACACTTGATCTATGGATTAACACCCGATTGGTCCGTGATCTCTATTTAAAGATCATGGAGGGTCATTTGTAAGGTGACCGTTTATGAGAGAATCTTATATAAATTTTCTTTCTTTTACATTAATAAACTACCTGAAGTGACTATGTTAGCTTAGAAGATGGATTGTTTCCCTCTTTTAGGGTCTTAACCATGTAGACAATATTGGTGTATTGATTTCTGATCAGTTTGTGAGCGGTGTCCTTTGGTGTTCTATCTAAGGAACTTACCATGTAAGTTCCTACATGGTATTGATAGAACCTCTTCTTTACTGGCTCAAGCTTCAATGAATAATGATCTTGACACCTTTACAGAAGCTTATGGCCATCCAGATTAGGACACAGCTATGAATGAAGAATATTGTTCATTATTGGCAAGTGATACATGGATCTTGTTCCTCTTTTTTAAAAGGGATGAAAACTTGTTAGATGAAAATGGATTTAGAGAACTGAGTTTGGACTAGATGGAAAAGTTGATAAACATAAAGCTCGTCTTGTTACTAAGGCTGTTTCACAAGTTGAAGGCATTGACTATACTGAAACCTTCTCCTGTGTTTCAAAAATGAACTCTATCCGCCTTTTTCTTTCCCTTGCTACCTCTTTCAAATGGCAAGTCCATCACATGGATGTTAAATCTACCTTCTTCCATGGGGACTTGCATGAGGAAATTTATATGGAGCAACCTCCTGGATTTATATAAACAGAATCTAGCCTTGTATCTATTTATGGTTTCAAGCATGCACCTTAGACGTGGTATGCCAAAATGGATAGATTTCTTATAGATATTGTCTTTTCTAGGTGTCCTTCTGACAGTTTCGTCTACACCAAGAAAGTGGGTAAGTATCCTATCATTCTTGTTATTTATGTTGATGATATTATCCTTACTTGTAGTGATACCAACCTTATAAACCATGTGAAGTCCGACCTTAAAAAAGAAGTTTGAAATGACAAACTAAGGACACTTGCATTATTTTCTTGGTCTTCAAGTCTTGCAATCCAAGGAAGGTATTTCCCCTTCCCAGTCCAAGTATGCTTGTGATCTTCTATGGAAATTTCACATCGAAGTCTATAAGTCAGCCCCTTCTCCCTTTCTTTTTGGGGCCAAACATTTAGTCACTTGTACTTCCCCTGAAGTTGATGCTACCTTATACCGTTAGCTTGTAGGAAAGCTTTTGTATTTAACCCATTCCCATTCTGACATTTACTTTATTGTTGACCTTATTGCTCAGTTTATGAAAAGCCCAAATGAAATTCATTAGAAAGGAGATAAAATAATGCTACATTATGTTCGAGGTACATTTTAGTTTGGCATTCATTACAGTGGAGAAGCATATCCTCTATTGGTTGGTTTCACTGATTCCAATTAGGCTGGTGACCCTGATGATCGGAAGCCTACTGCAGGTTATATCTTCATTGTTGGTTCTGGACCTATTACACGGGCTTGCAAGAAACAAAGTGGCATTTCTCTTTATTCAGCAGAAGCAGAGTATCATGGTGCCATAGAAGTTAGCAAGGAAGCCTCGTAGCTTCCTCAGATCCTATTAGAGTTTGGATTTTAGCAACTTATCCGACTAAACTTTGGTGTGATAATCAAAGTTCCATTCAACTATGCAAAGATCCAGTCCAACATCAATGGAAAAAACACATTGAACTACACATGCACTTCATCAGAAGGCTTATTCATGACCATGTTCTTGAAGTGAAATATTGTTCAATCGATGATGAAGTTGCAAGAATCTTTACAAAGGCTCTCATAGAGGCGAAGTTTACTAAACATTGATTTATGGTTGGAGTTTAGGAAGTTGTCACTAAGGGAGGATAAGCTCTAATGCATCCTTCCTTCTCCTATTGTATTATATTCTAACATCCTTCAATCCTATCCGAAGTTGTTCTTAAGGGGGGATGTTATGATATTCCGACACATAGGAAATAGTTAAATATAACTTGGTCTAGTGTAGAGTTAGGTAAAGTGTGTTTCCTTACTATGTACTTTTGTAAATTACAATCTGACGGTCAAGATATGTTATATACATGAAGTGATCTGATGGTTCATTCTCTCCTCAGTATTACTGACACTTGATTCATGGCTTAACACCCGATTGGTCGATTATCTTTATTTAAAGAGCATGGAGGGTCATTTGTAAGGTGACCATTTACGAGAGAAGCTTATGTAAATTTTCTTTCTTCTACATTAATAAATTACTTGAAGTGGTCGCATTGCCTCAGGCCATGGGTTGTTTCCCTCTATGAGGGTTTTAACAACTTCAAGAATACCGGTGTATCTATCTCTGATCTACTTATGCACGATGTCCTTTGGTGTTCTATCTAAGGAACTTGTTGGCATTATGATACAGGTGTTGTCCTTGATGGAAAATCACTCAGATGAAATATAACAGTGCAACATGTCAACAGCAAAGAATTATAGTTCAGCGTACAAAGAATGAAGAAAGAAAGGTATACGTAGGTTCACCTCGACCAAGTTGTGTATACATGCAGGTTTACTGAACAAAAGGAGTGTATACGTACACACGCACTTTCACAAAAGGAAAAGTGTGTATATCGTGGGAAAACAAAGTTTTTGGTCCAAGGTATTTGACCCAAGGTAATTGGTACGAGGTATTTGGTCTGTGGTATTGGTCCTATGTAGTTTTGTTCGATGGTATTGAGAAAGGCTTAAAACTATATAAAGAGGAGAATATCATTAGGCGAAGGTGTGTAAGGATCTAAATATCTTATGAAGTGTTGAATCATATATGTAGGTTAATGAGCTCTTGATGGTTTTCTTGATCTGATCTAAGGATGCACTTATAAGGCTGATGGACCGAGATCATTAAGGTTTAAGGGTATTATTGTTATGTATTTTGATCTTGAATAGTCTAGATCTGAATATCGATGCATACTTTATTCTATAAATGTGATGATTAGGGTATGACTGAAGTCTGGAATAGTTGTAATGTTTAAGTTATCATTTACAGATCTGTACGTAGGTTCAGCTTAGTAAAAGAGCGTATACATGCTGGTTCAACATATCAAAGTAGCATATACATCATAAATTTAAATTTGCAGACCTGTACGCTGGTTCCGTTTGGTAAAAGTGTGTATACACACTGGTTTGACACATGGAAGTAGTGTATACCATATGAAGTTTGATGTTTAAAGTTTTAGTTATTTCTATTTGCTGTTGTAGAGTTCTGGTTTCTGCTTTATGTTCTGGTGATTGCATTTTGATGATAGTTTTCTGAATGATTAGATTGATTGTGATTTAGTGATCCAGTGATTGATTGATTTAGTTATGGTTGATTCAAAAAGTGATGATTGGGTTTTAGTGATTGGTTGATGCAGATGTATTTTATGATAGTATTGTAGTTATGATTTTCTAAGTTTCAATGTTGTTGATGGGTCCAGTATGAAAATTTGATGAAACGTGGCCTTCAAATTATGGTGTTATATTCCAGGAATATCCAGTCTAAAAATTCATGGAACGTGGTCCCTGGTGGAAGAGTGGAGCTTTTTGTAGGCTGGCACCTACGTACTAGTAAACATATTGGCTAGTACAAGAGCTAGTGGCTTGTAGGTCCCTTCTAGTAGTAGCTGGAGAATGAGAGAAGGTTGTATCCTTCTGCAAGTGGGTGCCTATATATTGCTATGAGACTACACCAGTACAAGATTGTAAACATATTTTCTTATTATTAAAAATAAGACAGAGATGATAGCAGCAGGTGGTTTTTACCCACATTGGGTGTCCACCTTATATCTTGGTGTACATATGTGTGATGATTTATTATGCTTTTAATGCACTATATAATAAATCTCTAATGTACTGGTTTAAGCTAAATACATGATAAATTTTCTAAATCAAAAGTTCTCTTCATATATGCTAGTTGCTTTAAGTAAAATCGTGTGTACACGCTAGTTCACTTCACTGAAGTATCATATATAAATTTGTTTGGGAAATAAAACTATAGATATGATAATACTGATTGACCCCCCTCTTAGTATTATTTCCAACAGAACTTACCCTGTAAATTGTTACAACAAATATTTGAAGACATTTCTAAGGTGCTTCACTTTAGAAAAGCAAGATCAATGGGTATAATGGCTACCTTTAGCTGAATGGTGGTATAATACTAACTATCATGAAGCCAGCAATGTGACTCCATACGAGGCAGTGTATGGCCAACTCCCACCTTCACCTACTTATTATATCCATGGGTGTTATAAAGTACATAGAGTTAATCATCTCCTCCAGAACTATGCTGCCATGATCTCTCATCTAAAATGTAATCTACATCAATCTCATAACTGAATGAAACAACAAGCTGACCAACATCATTTCGAGCACTCATTTGAATAACGAGATTCGGTCTTCCTGTGACTCCAACCATACAAGGAAACATATCTCAAAGAAAAATGTTGATGAAAACAACACCAAAATTCTATGGGCCTCCTTAGATACTCTAGTGCATAGGAGTAGTCATCTAAAAACTATCCTTATCACCTACTTCAAAAATACATTCAATCTTCCATGTATCATGCCTCAAGAAAATGGCAGGAAAAAATTTCAAAGTTCAAACAAGTTTACCTAAATTAGATGAGGAAGGCTCACTTTTTCTATGACGAGAACAAGCCCTCGATACTTGTAAAATAATTCTTCATGGCCTCACAACCAAGGATGTCCTCATCATGTGGAAAGACACCTCTCCAGATGATGCAACCTAGGAAACAACCACTATTCTTGAGAAATTTCTTTAACTTCAGCCTTGAGTACAAGGCTACTTTCAATGGGAGAGGACGTGTTAAGGTCCAACCCTAACCTATTTATTTATATAATAATCCAAATGGGCCAAGTTAGAGTCATAGTTAGTTATAGAGTCAGTAAAGGTTGCATTAATAACTGCAAGTGCTTGACCCACATTATTGAATAGGGACCATAGTTAGCTCTAAAAGGACCATATTTAATAAACAAAGTGGTTGACTTCAGTTTTGTAAGGGACAAATAGTAGTTAGGGTTTTGGATGTGAGTTAACTTTAATAGTCTTAGTTAGTAAAGGAAATATGATGGGGTCTTAATGTAATTTAGCTCTTGTCAAAGAGAAAATGCTCAATCAAATGACACCTATTATACACCTGATTCTTGTGAAGGAAAGTTAGATAAAGGACAAGCCAAACTTGACATAGCCTTGGCTGAAATAGAAACATTAAAGAATGAGAAAAGTGACTACAAAAACCTATTACAAATATGTAATGACTGAGAACATAAATTGAAGGAAGAAATTGTAAGCCTGAAGAAACATCTTGAAGAGGAAAGGAAAATAGAGGAGTTGATGAATAACGAGGTAAAGGAGAAAGAGGCATAGTGTGAAATATTAGAGTTTGATATGGTTTTAGCTGGAATAGAGTTAGATGAAAAGAGCAAGTTGTGTAAGAATATAGCAAAGGAGATGGCATCCATGAAGAACTCTGAAGAGAAGTACAATAACTCGAATAGAATCATCAATGAAGATAAAATAATTTCATATTTAGATGTACAAGAAGCGAGTAGCAGTATGATTAAAAATAAAGGCAAGAAACACAATCAAGAAGAGCTAGGAGCATTTGGAAGGTTTCAAGGAAGATTCATTTCTCCCTTCAAACATGCCAAATTCTTTTCCTACCATGAAGATGGACATGTAGCAGCAGACAATAAGAGAAATAAAATCAAGTTTCATTAGTGGAAGATGTAACAACCAAGAAGCTTCACTCAAGAAAAAAAAGAAGAGAATAAAACAATTCATCGGGTACACAAATAATTTTTATGGTTACTATTATTTGTGCAATGAGCTTGTACATAAATAATTTGAATGCAATTTGTACGCAAAGAAAGGCTTGATGTTCAGAAGGAGCACACAATTTCCTACATTTATTGGTGACACAAAATGTTATGTGTGTGATAACCCTGTCTAGAAGGCGAAAGACTACAAGTTCCCATGTACCCTAAATAAGCCCATGAATAAGATGGACACTACAAGAAAACCAAACAATGTGACAAAAGGAAATGAAGAAAATAGATAATGTCCTATTAAAGTGTGGAAGAAGAAGAAAAATGAGCATTGTTTAACTTCAATGAAAAATTTAAGTTAGTGTAGTATGAAGGGGAGGTGCTCATGAAATAAATGAAAAGTCATGTTAAAGAAGTAATATTTTAGGGGGAGAGAAAATCAACAGTTCTTTGAAAATTTAATATATCTTGAAGTGTCTCTACAATAAAGTATTGATGAAAAATAAAATCACTTGCAATTTAAAAAAGAAAAGTGTTTGCAAGACCTTTTTGAGTAGCATGCACCACCTGCATGTCTTTCAAGAAAAAGGAGTGTAATTTCTACACAAGTTATTGCACATTACATAAAAATATTCAAAATATAGTAGCTGCAAAACTTATTTGAAAGATAGAAAAGGATACAAGCTAAACTCAAAGTGAGTATTATACAGAAAATGGATATATGAAGTGAGATAAAGGTAAAGGGATGATTGCATTCCAAGAAGTGGATGAAACTAGAAATAACTAGAGGTTTGAAATAGTATAATTTCTTTGTAAATTTCGAGGATCAAAGACATTCCTACTCCGATTACATGAAAGCATATGATTTAGAGATGAATCTTCAAAGCAAGTTGTTGGGCATAGGAAAAATCATAGGCCATGGATATGGAAATGAAGCAAAAATTGAGCTTTTGAACCCTCTAACAGATTCAAATATCATATGAAGTCTTTAGCAACTAATCTAATTTTGTGGGTAAAACATAGGAGAAAATATATGAAGGAAGAAAAGATCACTTCTACAATTTCATGAAGCTATGTGATAAAAATGATGGGGCATGGGGAAGTATGCATTTCAAACTACTAGAAGGAACATTGTTTTTTAACGAATTGTTGCACATTGGATGACATAGGAATCATTTGCATAACTTGGCTTTGTATGCATGCATACCAAATAGTAATTGCACCACTTGCCAAGTTATTGACATATGAATGCGTCGTGCTCTACATTACAAATTGATATTTCAAAGAGTAACACCCACATGACCAAGTCAACAAAGAGACAGGAACAAACATATTTTCAGTGGTAACTCTCCTTCAATCAATATGAAATCAATTGAATAATAAGGAAAGAATAAACATACACTACAATTGTTGCAGAATCTACAACATTATGAGGAAGCTAGTGGTATATAGTGCTTTCTACATTCCATAGTAGTTACAACTAATCATGATAACTTGGAATATATTTTTTGCCTTACAAAGCCTACCTCCTTGCTAGAAGAATTCAGTGTGGGCTACACACACCAATTTTACACCAAGACATAAGACATGTGCTAGAGAATCCTATGAGGACTAAAAATACTGACAACATCATAGGATAATGCATTGAATACATCTAAGAATACCATGGATCATAAATAATATTTATATAGATCTATGATATCAGTTAGTATATAGTACATAATATAGAAAAGTTTATAGACATGAGAATGACAATATACCATATCTATAGAATTCCATGCGTGGGAATTGACAGTGTGCTAGATTGAAGTTGACTCAATACTTCAAAAATATGTGTGGTATTGCCATGATTGTTCCTCCAATATGAGTTGTGAATTCTCAATGAATGATTTTCCTTAAACAGTATATTAAATCATTTCTTTTTAGACAACACTTATCGGTATCATTGCTTATTATCCAAAGAAAATGAATCAATGGAATTTATTCATTTCATCAACTCTTTCCTCCACAACAAATACTTTTGTCGGCATCCAAAAATTCACTAAGCATTTCAACCAGTGCGATCTTATCTCTTGTCAAGCTACAAAGGGATTATAAATTCCATCGATGGCTTAATGCATCACATTGAATCTACTTTTATTCAATATCTAAAACTAGTGAATTCAATACACAAGTGTTTAAAGACATTATTTCCTACCATCACAGGTTCCCTTCCATTACAATGCGCTTTGTTGTGCGATATATTGACACATTATTAATGTCACACCCTAAATTGGATTACAACAGGTTTTACATCAATAAGAATTTCCTTTGGTAGTGATGGGCCTTCGAACCTATAGTTTGGGCCTCCCTTGATCATGGAAATGCATTAGACTCAGCTAAGACAATGACATTGGAAAATTAATTTCAAAGGTCTATAGAACAATTCATTATCTTTGCAGGGTTGAAAAACAATTCATTACTAGTGCCAAGGTTCACATAATGGTTGGAACTACATTCAAAAGTTTGAAGAAAAAATAATTTTAGAGGAAATGGCAACATTATTCTCATTGGAGTATTTATTTCATGTTGAAATATGGCAACAAGAATATTCCAATTTAACTTGTCCTTGAATTAAATTCTGAATTAAAATGGAATTTAGTCTTAGTAGCTACTTGGAAATAGTTAATTATTTTTTTTTTAAGTAATTAGTTGGAGAAATTCAACTTATAACTCTTTCCGAATTCATGCAAGAGTTATCCCTTAAATTAAGGAGATAAGATTGAGTTATATTTGCGTTGTAATTAGTTAACTTAGTTGACTGAGTTAATTCCAGTTAAATTACTTCCAAATTGTTTGAGGAACTAATAGTGAGTTAACAATTAGTTGATGCATTAATGCACTCAACTAGTGCTACTCCAATTAATTGAGGGTTCCATCATCAGAAACTCATGCATGTCCATTCTGAGAAAGACCCAGTTGAGATTAATGTTCAAGGACAATGTACTATCAATTGCATGTGTTTTCTCATGGAGAAAATTCATGCATGGAGTATTGCATAGTTTTGGAGGATTATCATCCACTTAGTAAAGGCTAATCATCCATAAGGAATAGCGCAAGGAAATAGGATCTTGGAAGGCAAAGAGGAAGGCTGGAGAGAAGCCAAGATTTCCTGTGAGCATCTATAAGGATTGTACTGAGAGATGGCTAGTTGTCAAAGTCAGAGCTAAGGATTTGTATAATTCCTATATATTTCCACCATGTATGATAATACAATAGTGTGGGGTTTTTTAGCTGAGGGTTTCCCCAAATTATTTTCATGTGTATTGTGTCATTGATTCTTCTTCTTCTGGTTATATTGTTCAATTCGATCTTTAAGCTTCCTCAAATTGATAGTAGAAGGAGGTTACAGTATTTCGCTTTGATTTATATTGCGCTATCAGGTTAACGTATCACATATTTTCTACATGGTATCAAAGTTGTGAACAATATACTGAGAAGAGAATTCAAAGTTTGAAGTTCAGGGTTGCATGTACAAATCAAATTCATATCATACTTTAAGGTTGGCCAATGGCATTTTATGGCTTGAGACTCGAGTATGGGTTGGAAGCTAGATCGAATTACATAGCATGGAGAGATAGAAAGGAGGTTGTATTAGAAGCCAATGGCTTGAAGAAATTCATTGATCAAGAAATCCCATAGCCAACTTCAACTAATGCACAAGAGTTGGTTGAGTGGAAGAATTAGGTGGCAAAGGCGAGATAGATCATCCTTGAGGGATTTCAAGACTATATTATCTCTATTCTCCATGGGAAGGATACTCCAATTTCAATGTGGAATACATTGAAGGACTTCTACTAGAACAATAGCAACGAGAGGGAATTTGTTCTGAAGGATCAGCTTTAAAGAATCAAGATGGAGAAGGAAATACAATTTCCACGTATCTGAACAAGCTCACCACCTACAGAGATGAGCTTGGAAGTTTGGGAATAACTACTGCCGATGATGATATGGTGATCCTCACTCTCCTTGGCTTTCCGAAGATTTGGAATAGCTACCACGACCCTGTGAATGGAACAGAGGAACTTTTGGATTGGGAATGACTATGGTCAGATCTTATGTAGGAAGAGATTAGGAGGAGAACATGAGATGGTTCTTCATCCAAGAATGATGATGAAGAAAATCTGGCCTTAGTAGGTAAGGAAAGGAAAGGGAAGGGGAAGGCTTCCCATTTCAAATAGAATTCTTCTCATGGAGGGAAGAAGGGTGGCATGTCTAAAGTAAGATGCTTTAATTGTCACAATATGGGACATTATGTGACTAATTGCCCATCGAAGAATTAAAAGAAGGGATCCTTGGAAGGATCCGAATGTGAGGCATTAGGCTCTCAGTTCGAAATGGGCTTTACCCTCATCACATGCATAGTGTCATTGATGATGGGTTGTTTCTGGTATCTTGACAGTGGAGCCCCATTCCACATGACCGGTGATAAAATTCTATTTAGTGCCTTGGAGGAGAAAGACCTCAAGATGTGCATAGAGATGGGTGATGACAGAAGGTATAGTGTTTCAGGAGTGGGTATGGTTGCTTTCCAGAGGGAGAATGGAGCTCTTCTCACCTTGACAGATGTGATGTATGTGTCTAGACTAAAGAAGAACCTGGTATCGGTCATGATGTTGGAGGAAAAAGGCTACGATGTTGTCTTTAGTAAAGGAAAGGCATTGTTAAGAAACATAGCCACCAGTTAGACCAAAAGGATAGGGATTCGGGTGAAGAATCTCTATAAATTAGAGGTAGATGATTGTGTATCATTGAGTACAAAAGCAGAATTGGTGCAAAGCCAAGAAATTGGTGAGTTGTGGCATAGGAAGTTGGGCCATTTGCATCATGGGGCTTTGAAGATAATGCAATATATATCTATAGGAATTCCCAAAGGTAAACTTGAGCAAGTTGACGCATGCAAATGTTGTACCTTGGGAAAGTACACCAAGTATTCCTTTCATGATCGAGACAATCAAGCAGAGTCTATCCTATAACAATTTCATACTGATTTGTGTGGACCATTCTTGACGGCATCCACAACGAAGCAAAGGTGTTATGTGATTTTCATTGATGACTATTCATAAATGCTGGATTTATTTCATGTAGAAGAAGGACCAAACTTTCACAAAGCTTTGTGCGTTCAAATCCTGGGTTGAGAAAGAGTCAGGGAAGAAGATCAAGGCCTTCAGAATCGACAATGGTGGAGAATATGTCTCTCAAGAGTTTAAGGACTTCTTTGTAGTGGAAGGAATTAAACGAGAGTTGTCGGCACCTCATGACCCACAATAGAATGGGGTGGTTGAGAGGAAGAACATAACTATTGTAGGTGCAACACGCATAATGCTGCATGACCAAGGCCTACCACTTCACTTGTGGGCTAAGGGATGCAACATAGTGGTCTATTTGTAGAATAGAAGCCTGCATCGCATACTTGGGATGAAGACACCAGAGGAAGCTTTCTCCTGTAACAGAGACTAGATGTGGGTCACTTCAAGATCTTTGGCTCATCGGTGTAGGTTTTAACCCTATACAGAAATTACCTACATACGAATTCTAAAACATAGAAAATAAACAATGTGAGAGCATAACACATAAAACACATATATACAGAGATTTTCCCCTAGATCCCAAAAATGGGACTACCAACTTGATTTTTAATTATATTCCTTTCAATGTTATAATACATATTTATACATGCTGAAGCATCCAATACCATGGACTGAAAAACCATCACGTTCAGTACCATGGATCGAAAACTATCGCGTTCAAAAACATGTGCAAAAATCGTGCACAAAACCATAGGTGGGTCCGCCCAACCTAATGTAGGGCCCAAAACCAAAATTTTCGAGGGCGTTGCCATGAACCATATAAAGTGGGGTTATAGGTATGCCTCAAACCTCCTATGACGCCGCCCACCACTACACAATTGGCGCAATGAGGTGGGGCTCTGCGCCCCCTCCAACCCCCTAGTTAACTACGTGGGCTAGTCGTGGAAAGAATATAACACAACCCAAAAATTGGTATATTTCCATGTACAAAGGATACATGGAATAAGATTGAGCTACCAGTAGAGGTGGGGATATTTGTGGGGTACACTGATACACCTCACAACTATCTGGTGTACTTGCCTACCAGTTGGAGGGCAATGTTTCATAGAGATATCAAGTTTTATGAGTAGAAGCCTATGCCAGTTTCCCTTGAGAGGGAGCTCCAACTACAGGTTGTGGAGGAACTATTGGTTCCTAAGGAGGAGGATCCTCAGGTTGATGTGGAGTAGCTGCTTGCAGAGGTTCCATGAGTGGATACATCCACTCAAGCAAATTCTTCCAAAGATGGATGGAAGCGCACAAGAGAAGGTGACAAATTGTTGGAGGATATGAGAGAGAATGTGGGAGAACCATATTCTCAATGCAGACAGAGGAGGACACCTGAGAGGTGCACTGGGTACATGGCCCTTGCTGGGGAAGGTGTTGAGACCGATCCATCTTCCTTTGAGGAAGTAGTGCAATATCTGATTTGGGTTGATGCTATGGTGGAGGAGTATGATGCCATAGTTCATAACAATGTTTGGGACATGGTTCCGAGACCAAAGAACAAGTCAGTTGTGAGTTCACGTTGGCTTTATGAGGTAGAGAAATCTGTTGATGGTAGTTTGAAGAAGCATAAGGCAATATTTGTTTGCCATGGCTTTTCACAGGTCGAGAGGATCATGTTGTTGCAGTATATTTCAACAGAGGAGCAAGATGCTCACATTTTGACAAAGGCATTTTCAAAGTGTAAATTCAAGTTCCATAGAGACAGGATCGAGGTGGCAGATAATCCATTTCTTGTTGAGAGGGAGTGTTGAAATATGGCAACAAGAATATTCCAATTTAATTTGTCCTTGAATTAAATTGTAAATTAAAATCAAATTTAGTCTTAACAGCTACTTGGAAATATTTAATTAATTTATTTTAAATTAATTATTTGGAATAATTCAATTTAGGTCTTTCTAAAGTCATGCAAGAGTTATCTCATAAATTAAGGAGATAAGATTCAATTATATTTGAGTTTTAATTAGTTAACTCAGTTTACTGAGTTAATTCCAGTTAAATTAGTTTCAAACTGTTCGAGGAACTAATAGTGAGTTAATAGTCAGTTGATGCATTAATGCACTCAACTAGTGCCACTCCAGTTAACAAAAGATTCCCTCGTTAGAAACTCATGCATGTCTATTCTGAGAAATACCCAGTTGAGATTAATGTTGAAGGACAATGTACTATCAGTTGCATGTGTTTTATCACAGAAAAAACTCATGCATACAACCAATGATTTATCCTTGAGCATTACACAGTCTTGGAGGATTATCATCCACCTAGTAAAGGCTAATCATCCATAACAAAAAATTCAAGGAAATAGGAGCTTGGAGGGTAGAGAGAA
Organism: Pinus tabuliformis; assembly: GCA_031772625.1. Classification (NCBI taxonomy): domain Eukaryota; kingdom Viridiplantae; phylum Streptophyta; class Pinopsida; order Pinales; family Pinaceae; genus Pinus; species Pinus tabuliformis. The sequence continues at coordinate 950,929,448 of CM062811.1, read as the reverse complement.
AGGCTAGAGAGAAGCCAAGATTTCCTTTGAGCATTTGTGAGGATTGTACTAAGAGCTGGCTAGCTATGAGAGCTAAGACTTTGTATAATTCCTATGTTTTTCCACCATGTATGATAATACAATAGTGTGGGGTTTTAGCTGAGGCTTTCCCCAAAGTATTTTCATGTGTATTGTGTCATTTATTCTTCTTATTCTATTTATTATGTTCAACTTAGTCTTTAAGATTCCATAAATTGATAGTAGAAGTAGGTTATAGTATTCTACTTTGATTTATATTGCATTATTGGGTTAACCTATCACAAATTTTCTAATTTCATTTCTTTGATTACCATGGAGTGTACCTTGATTTCTCATGCTTAATATGACATATGTCATACCGGCTATGTAATACAAGAATTCCTTAATATCAAGCATTATGTACTTTGCATTATGGAGAGCGTTCATGACACCATGCTTCAACTTTATGGGCATTGTGTTTCTAAGCATTGGATGTGCCTTTTGTATCATTAAATCATTCGAGATGCATTATAATATGTTGAGCGACATTTTTTTAATTCAACGCGCATTATCATGGAGCTACGTTGACAATGTTTTATTGAATTTGATGTCTCTAGAGCTAGATTTCTTAATCCAACAATAAGTTTTATTACTTCTTCACTCTATATCAAAGTGTCCCTAGAGGTTTCAGTCGTTATAATTCTTATTGTGAAGAAAATCTAGGTCAGTCGTAGAACAAGACCTATTTTGATATATACTTATTCATACTATTCATAGTGTCAAGAGATATCTCATTATGGTCTACTGCAATATCATAGTTGAATCAAGTCGTTGGCTATATAGCCTCAACATCGAAATTTAATGCCTTTGGATTAAGGTTATGTAACACGAGACATATATATAGAAATCAAAGTAATATCTATGGTTATGGTTATTACACTTGTTGGGATAATTCTGCTAGTCTCGTTCTAATTTCTCAATGGCCTATCTCTACACAATGCCAAGCCCAATTTGTGACAACCTTTGATATTGATTTAAGCTGGCTATGATTTTGCATACTCTACACTTATTTCTAATTGTGAACTTAATGAATATAGTTCTACTAACATGAGCATCAAATAATGCCAAGAATTGGTGCAGCAATGCTCACTTCCAAGAAATTTGAGTTGAAACTACCTATCAATAGGTTTTTGAAAGAGATGAAAGTAAAGGTGATGGTTTCATACATATATATGGGTATGTTCTTCCTGGGCCCTCGAAACCCCCTAGGGTCTCGGGCTTAGACAAGCTTCCAAGAATTACCCTATCATCTCATCAACCTTGCTAATAGTGAAAGTATTAAACTGTAAAACTTCACATCCTTCACATGGTTATATGAGTCATCTTACTAGTCTTGATCTAATATGACATTGTTTTGGTAGATAATCTAGCCAAATTGGAGAAGTGCTAATACAAAACAATACATCATTGGAGTTGTTGTTGCTAAAGTAGTTAGAACTTTTGTCGGAAAGAATAATGCTATGGAATTGGAAATTTCATTTAAAAAAATCTTGCAATGGAACTAGACATTGGACTTAAAGTTGGAACTTGGGCGAATTGCAGACATAGCTTCCTGTTAGTCACAAGGATGCTCCTCTAGAAAAAGCTCAAAACTCTTCTTGTTGTAAATAACGTTGCAACATATAGCTACAAAATCCTAACTTTCACACCAATGTAGAGAGGAAAATATCGGTGGAGTAGAAGAAAAATAACTCCTTTTCCCAACGTTAGAAACACATAGTTCCTAAGGTTTAATTGAGTGTGGTTATCAAGTATAAATGTGTTCCCCTTCCACCCGTGAGAAGCTAGTATCACCATAGTAAAAAAAAAATCGAATGGGTATGACTTTATAGTGACAAAAAGGATAGAAAAATTAATTATGATGTCCAAAAGGTTTGGCCAATAATAGAGTACACTATATATTGTATTGAAGATTTCACGATAAAATAATTATTGTTTAGTATTTGTAAACATGTACGTGTTCCAATCACCAAGCCCTGACTAAAGGAAAAAGAAAGAACACAACAAGTTGAAAGGAACACAACTTCCAAGAATTGAACACGTGGATCTTATTGCAAGATATTTTGGGCTACAACGTGGCCAAGTTATGAATATCATCTGACCAAGTGAGACTACGGGAAAATATGTGACTTATTGTTATGTGATATGCGTCTAGTTCAATCATGAAAATAATTTAGTCTCTACATTTTTCACCTGGTAGAAACATATGAAGTCACACTTATCAATCAATATAAAAAAGGAGATGAGTGGGAAGGTTCAATCACCGCAAGTTACCAGTTTAGTGTTCATGAATGCTGTAGTGTGAGACTCTTGCCCAATATTTTGGGTTTTGAAGAACCATGCTTGAGATCCTTCTCCAATCAATATCTTTAAATCATGTTGGTTATGTTGTCACGTCCCGAGGGCCAAAAAGATCTGAGGCATTTTGCATCTTTTATGCAATGTTTTTGAGCTTTTAGGCGCTCTCGAGAACCTTCTAGTTGATTAGAAGAATCTTGTTTGTGTGCTTGTTGTTCCCAATTACATGAATTGTGTATGATTTTGTCAATTTTTGAGTTCATTTATCCAAAATATACTAGAAATGTGAATTTTGAGGAAGGATGCATTGAGTGAGAAATATAGTATCCTCATGACATTTGATAGTTAGAAATTAGTAGATGACTTTTATCGCCATTATAATTGAATTCCTTTCTCATCATTTGAGGCCTAAATTTGTCATCTATGTTTACTGCAAACATGCAGTATACTGGATCATTTAAACATGTTCCCTCGACTTCTCCAACTGGATTAATATAACTCCCTACATTCATATTTTGTCTTGAGAGGCTTGGTCAACTTATCAGTGGGATTTTCACCATTATTTGTAACCATTCATTCCACTCTTCATCTATTTGAAAATGGGCAGATTTATCAAGCTTAGTCTGTAGATATGGTGTGGAGCAGCCCGAGAAGTGTATTTATTCAATTTGTTCAACATATGAAAACGTATGGATCTTTGTTATTAGTGATTTTGTTGGATGTATAAGTTAGGTCATTCCATAAATCACTGGAAAGAAACACAACTTTGTTCCCCATTTCATTTGGACACTCAATGGGTCTTGAATTATGTTGGTGAAAACTATGTTCATCAACTTACACAATAAAAAATGATGGTAAATTGGTTGAGTTAAATGCCCGTTCTAGAGATGTTGGTGATCATTGTGGAAGGTGTGAATGCAACAATGATGATGGATTTGAGATTGTTCTTTTGGAAAATAAAATTGAAGTGATAGTTGATGAGTATAATAATCTTCTAACAATTCAGCTAGAGAATTAGCCACAGTACTATGATTCATTACTTGTTGAAGTTAGGTAGCAAAGGTAGACTGTTGTTTCTAAATATGTACAGAAGGCTACAAACATAAAACTATGAAAATTTCAAGCTAAATATGTCAGATCTAAGATGCATAAGATTTATTTCAAATAAAGGACTAAACGATAGTTATTTTATATGGAGAAGATTGCCTAAAATCTTTGAAATTGAACCGTGTAATCATATATTAGCTTGTTACGAAGTTGATGATGAATACATAAAATTGTAGAATCAATGGATATCCCCTTGATGCCTCTAATTTCAAACCATACCCGATTGTCATTGATGTCAAAGGGGGAGGTAAGGAGAAGTTTTTTTCTCATAACAAAAGGGGGAGGAGAAAAGGTTTTCCATCAATGACAAGAGCGGATATTTATGGAATTATTATCACTGATTGCAAAGGAGAAACATGAGAAGTGAGGTATGTAGGAGAAAAAAAGATAGGAGAAATGAGCACAAGACCAACAAAGGCATAGGAGAAACATGATACTAACAAATACAAGGAAGTTGTAGCATGGAAAACCAACATTGAATTAGCAGCAAGGCAAACATACAACAAGTCAAGGAGAAACAAGTAGTAGAAGAAGGTAAGGTATGCAGGAGCAAAGACCAAGGAGCAATAGATACATTTATGGTTTTATAGAACATTGATGCCCATGTTGATGGCATGTTGATGGATAATGTTTTAGAAACTGTTTGATGAAGAATTTGTGGTGACACTAATTTGTTGTTAAGATGAATAGTTGTGATGCAAAGTTAAGGCTCCAAGGCAAAGGAAAATATTCTTGTGATGAATTAATGATAAATATTGGTATTTATGGTTGGAATTAGGTTAATGCATTTAATGATTGCATGTGGTTGAAATTGATATTGGATAGATTATTTATTTTTGTTTTCTAATATTCAAGATATCAAGAGTTTGGAAATGAATGAGTGGATGGAAAAGTGTCAAGCCTATTCACTTCATATTCCTATGTGGGATATAAACAACCATAAAACTCTATATATAAAATATGTGATTTTGGAAGGAATTGAGAGGATAGAGAATGGAAGAATGTGAGAGAGTTGATTGAACTATTATGCATTAGTGACCTAGTAATTGTGAATTTCATGTGAAGCGATGTTCAAGTGAAGAAGATACATAAATGAAGATGGAAATATGCATAATTTATGACTAGGTAAACCAACACATTGTTATTTCATGTTTGCATCAAGGGATGGTAGTATCCTTTAGACTTGAGGCTTGATAAATATCCAGTTGGAGATGGCTGAGGTAGGAGCCTCATGTGGGTTGTAGCCTAGAGAAAACATATGGGTGTTGGATATTACTTGCATGTTGCGTCTTTCATAAAATTGAGGTAGCAAACTCCTGTATGTTGGGACCTATAAAAAGTCAGATGTAATAAAGATTAGGAGCTTTCCTTTGCATCACGACAATAATAAAATCGTGATTTTTTCCCTTTATGGTTCTTTTCATATATCTGGTGTCAATATGTGATGTTATTATGTGTTCGCGTGATGGTTTGGTTTTCTTATTACTTGTTGTTTACATATTCAATATGTTGGTCATTATTTGTTAAGATTCTCATGTAATGTTTCAATTAATGTGTTTTAGGAAAAGAATGTTAATGTCCATGAGTATGCTAAAATGATTTGCCCCCTCCCTTTTATTTAGTCAATTTTTCATCACTTTGTTTGTTATTTCTTACATAAAATGACTTCTTATAATTAGCTAAATGTGTAATAGGGCTTGAATTTACTCAAAACTTGGAATACACCTTGCACTCACTGTAACCCTAGAACTACTCGACAAGAAGCATGTTTGAATCGTAAGATATTTTTAACTAGTTTTATTTTAAGTAAGAAAAACCACATTCCAATCCCAAGAAAGCCATTGAACGTTACACATATTTCTAAGGAGGTTGCATTAGAAGATCAACCTCTTACAATTCTTTAACTAAAACATGATGAGGCTTAATTTATCATGTGTGCACCATTAACCCAATGATGTTATGCTCTCCATCCAATTTGTTTAATTAGGTTACGAGATGCAAGCATGATCCTTGTGAAAACTAGCAAAGTTTTAGGCCAACGAAATGCTAGCCATTTTTATTTTTCAATTAAAATATTTTTTTTTTTGCTTATTTATAAAGTTAAGAATTATAAATTGCACTAGTAAATGTCAAACAATAGTGGTCAACATGAAAACTGATCACTAGAGTCCTGCATGGGGAAGGACTAATAAACATCAAAATATTTACTTCATGATACATATGACATTTCTATTTTTTTTTTAATCATAGAACCAAACAATAAATTTATTGCACTTATTATTGTTTGAAAGGAATGACTAGCTTATATTAAGTCAACCTGTTTGTAGGAAAACACCTTTACATTTAAAGAAACTTATTCAACTTCAATGTTTCAAAATTACAAAGAAAAGCACCCTTTCCTAACTAAGACACTTAATACACTTATTGTATAAAGTCTCCAGAACACTCCTAGATACATTATATAATTAGAAGACATGTATTAAGATATCTAGACAAATCTAAGCATTACAATTTATTCCAATTTCTTAGCTTCCAACATGTTCAACCTCAACAATTTCTACTTATTTAGGAGGGGAATCTTCTGTGGGTTGCTCCATAAGTTCCTTGTTCTCTTTTCATGCTCTCACTTCACCTAATAGACCATCCATTAATGCAAAAGCTTATTTTAGAATTACTAGGGTCGCTGATTCAACCAAAAACTAAATACTATCCAGTTTAGCTATTAAAATATCCATTTCGATGTGTAATCAATCTATGTTAGTCGACAAGATTTCAAGTATCTGAATCATGAGAGGAAAGTGAACTCTTGCATTTCAAACAATTTTTTCTCAATCACTAGAGATGAACAAAGATAAATAGCTTGTGATCGTAACAAGTTTCAACTTCAATTCATGAGTTCTCTATGGTCTGGCTAAGCATTCCATCGATCTGCAAAGAACCCCAATATAATTTAAATTTGGAAATAAATCCATCATTAGGAGTCTCCATTTATAGACACTCATTCCAGCATCTCTCTTTCCCATGGATACCTCTCGACATTCAATACCTAAGTTATGTCTCTACAATTGATTGATGAGATAAGCCATGACTAAATCGTCCCTTATGCTACAAAACCAAAGAAAAATTAACAATGTTCAGACTAGCTAGATGTAAGCATGCTTGTTTGTAAGCCTTCATATTAATATTTTAAAGAACATTTGCCACATATCGATGAGCATGCTAGTTCTCACCATAATTTCCCAATTGGTAGACTCACTAGGGCTATTCACCTTACATGAAGGCAACCAAAAATAAACCATTGATGTATCTTGATTAGTGTTTTCATTAAATTGTTTGATGTTTCTTTTTCGATATTAAATAAACTCCACATTTTATGGGATCTAGAGGTGGGAAACCTATTATTCTTTTAATATTTTGATTATGGGAGGTATGTTAAGGATGGGGATCCTTAGTACTAGATGAATAAGCCTCATTCTAGGATAGATTCATGATTTGATATTGACTCTACCACATGATTATTTTCTTTCTTATATGATAAAATCCCACACTTTCCAATTTATGGATCTGTAAACTGATTCTTAGTATCATCCGGGAAAGTAGATTTTTTGACATTACTTTGATTTTGTGAATTTTTTTAAATGAAAATCATGGAATTATCATAGATTTCCCAATGTCGAATCTGCCTTGCTATTGTTTTCTCTAGAGCTTTCCATAATGCTAAAAATTATGCTTGATTATTGATTACCCAACCTAAGCTTCAAGCATATTATGTCCTAATTTATTCATCGTGGTGAAAGATAACCCCTATTTCTATTTCCTCCCATATAAATTTATTATTATTTAATAAAATAATTAATATATAAGTTATACCTATATGCATTAAAAAAATATTAAACAAGATTCTTAACTATGGAAATTTATCCCCAGATTATGATGGAGATTCATAATTTGTGGAGTACTTTGGAGGTGAATCTCAACCTTCGATAAGTCATAGTATTTTAAGAAATCCTATTTATAAATTAAGAATATCCATCATACGGTGGGTGTAAATTTCCATGGTTGAGACTCCTGTTTCATGGTTTTTTAAATGTATATATGTTTAGCTTATATAAAAATAATTGTTTTTATGCTTATTATTGATTGATGCATATGAGCATTTTCCAATCATTTAATTTATATGGTTTCTCTAGTTTATAAGCTAAACATATATATATATATATATATATATATATATATATATATATATAAATATATATATATATATATATATATATATATTTGAAAAATCATGGAACAAGATTTTCCCCTACTTTACAATGGACAGTTTCTTAATCTATAAATAGGATATCATAGAATACTATTGGCCAATAACATGGTTTATCAATACTACATTTCTAAAAGAGTACAAGTCACTTCTTATGACACTTGTTCATCTGTCATTTTTTTAATTAGTCAAACTAATTAAAAGAATACAACTAACATAATGCTCTGGAGATATATGCCAACCATTTACTTGTGTATACTACTACATATATTGTAAAATATTCCATGAAGGTTAAATTGTACCATGCATTATTGATAATTAAATTAAATTTGTGGAAGCCATATTCTAAAATAGACAAGCCTATTGTTGTATTTCTTTTGGTAATTAAACATAATAATAACAATTTAAAATAAATTTATGGATTTGAGGGTGTTGAATCCATTTATGCATTCAAAAAGGTATTTTAAATAACTAAAAATTACAGTATTGTATCAGCGTATTTTGGTGAAAAACTTTATTCATCTATATGTTAGATTATGTCTAAATTCCAGTTTAGTTAGATTTTATGATTTTTTAGATTTTAGCACTAGGAGATGCATAAAGAATTATGATTGGAGAATTAGATTATGGTAGCAAGTAAGTGATGGTAAATATGTTATTTACATGAGCATGACCTATTTTCAAGAAATTTAATTTTGAGTTATTTTCTTGAAAACTTAACCATGAAAAATCATTGCACAATTATCAAACAGTAATGCCATTAATATTACAAATACTTATAAATTATAACAAAAAATATGTGAGGGATCCACATAAAATTGTATTATGTAAAGACTACATTAAGATTTTCGTGTTATGGTCCAATCAAATACTTAAAAAAGTGTTTTTCTTACTAATATTGAAAATAATACATACATACATACATACATACATACATACATACATATATATAACTTGTAATGGTTCATGTTAAACCAATAATAATCTATAGACAACTTGATTTATATAAAGTTGTCTTGTTATGGAATTATAATTAAATACCGTGTCATATTTATAAATAAAAAATGTATGGAAAGTATAAATTGAAATATATTGTATTAAATATTGGAGGATTAAAGACTTGATTTACCTTCATAAACAAGTGAAAAGGGGTAAATAATTTAAAAAAATTCACCAAATTGGTGTATGAGGATAAGCAATTTGACAAACATGCTCTACCTCCCTCTGGTAAAATTCACCAAATTGGTTTATGATGAGAAGGGATTTGACATATATACCCTACCTCCCTCTTGTAAAATTTACCAAATTGGTCCACGAGGACAAGGGATTTGACATACATACTCTACCCCCCTCTAGTTTTTAACCTATGAACTCTTAGGAGGAAACACATGTTCTTAACCACTACACTCTCTCTCATGTAAACATACAAGTTTGAGTGAGTAAATTAATATCCATTTATTAAAATTAAACTATATTGCTTTCTTAAACTTTTTTTAGATAATCCAAAGTTGTGGGAAACCTTGAAAGCTCACAATATTAGAAAAATGAATCTTGTAAATTTTATGCTAGACAAATGGGTTTCTTGTTTTGGAGGTAATTTTTTTTTAAGATTAAACTTTTAATTAATTTCTAAATTAAATAAATATTTTTATTATAAGAAATTTTATTTAAGAAATTAGATTTCTAAAATAGTAATATAAATTTATTTGTCAAAGAAATAAAGGTATCAAATTTAATGACTATTAAATATTAATAGGCCTAAAACTACTTACCTCATATTACGTATCATAAAAATTAAATAGGTTGATATATATATATATATATATATATATATATATATATATATATATATATGACATTAACTAGGTTGTTTATATGACATTTTTTTAATTAATCAATTTAATTAAAAGGGAAAAACTGGAATCACTACTTTTGACATGAATCTCAACATTTGTGATTATTATTATGAATACCCTAGAATACTATTTAGATTTAAATCTCCACCATCCACCCAATAATTGTTAATAACTAGTGTATCCATGTAAATTAAATTACTAGTAAACACCCATAAACATCAAATTCATAATAATAAACTAGTTAAAATTTAAAAGATCATAGGGGTGGAAGGAAGGGGAGGGATTATCACTAATCCCGAAGAAAAAATAGTCACCAATTAATCCTCGGGGATGGGTGTGAAAGCCAACAATCACGATGAAAATTTGAATTCGACTATTAGGCTTTATTCTAGCCCAAGAAATGGGAATTCCATAGCAAATAATCCTAGGACATTTTATGATTACAATACAACATTTGAATATTTTCTCTTCTCCAAAAGAGAACCACCTCAAGGTCCTCAAAAGAATAAATCGTTCTTTGGAAAACTTCCACTCGATGTCTCTATTTCATATTCTTAGAATCCCAAATTTTGAAGGTGATTGTTTAGCTAATTTAGCCTGCTTCCTGAACATGGGTCAAACTAAAATGAATGGAATCAAATATTGGAAAACTATACCATAAGTCTTATATAATGACTCTAATAAATCATATGTAAACTCATCGCACTTCTTGCTTGGTGAAATTTTAAAGGGAACTTATATTTTTGTGTTAATATGCAATGGGCTAGGCTACATGATGTTGTGGTTATAGCCAAGTGTGAGATCCATGCATGTGAGGCCTTCATAAATTTGGACGCTTCAACTAGCCTTGTTTAGATGTTCCTGCCTCGTATAATTCCACCATCGTGTTTTTTGACAAATCCAAAGATGCTAAGAATTATGAGTTTTAATGGTGATTTGACCATATTTGTGAGCGAGGGATGACTCTCTTATGTTAAATTTTAGATTTGTCTTAAGATCATTCACAAATTTGTTTGGGCATAATCTCTCCAATGAATTTCCTCCAATCACTCCCATACAATATTTTTTCCCATTGAATTTGAATTTGTCATTGTATCAGCTAGATCGGGTCATGAGAGGCTCTATAACGGGCATCTTGTGCACACTATTTACATCAATGTCAATGGGTTAAATATCAATTGGAGAAATGCTCTTCCAAGAACCCATTCTATGCAATGAGTTGGCAATGGTAGGACTCAATGCTACCTGAACAATAGAGAGCTTAACAATAAAGGGAAAATATTGCAAGTTATTTTCATTTTCTTGAGTTATGTCTAGTTCGAGTCTCTTTTGCTCATTAGGGAAAATTCGTACACTCTTCTTCCCTTTATTAAATTATGGTTAGTTATTACCTCTATATGATTGTTTTCTTTGCCCTAGTTTTATCCGAACAAATTAATTACGGCCCCCATGTCAGTAATCACTACACTAGTGATTCACTCTTCGACATCCCATACACCTCCTTCATTAATCTTGTCACAAATATTTGTCTTCTCTAAACAAAAATGAAAGATTTATCAGAAATACTCCTCGGTTTGACAAGGATTTTTTTCCACCAATACTTGTGATGCCTATAACCTATTTGTGAGTACTGTAACCCCAACGGCTTCTCTTACATCCTCTACGTGTATAAACATAGTCTTGATTTTTCAATCAACTCTCCCCCCACCACTGCCCCCTACCCCGACTCCTCGCCCCCCCATTCCCCTTTTCACCACCTTACCATTGTAGAATCCATGTATTCTAGTCACAAGAACTCAAAAACGGCTCAAAGCACAATGGAGTATAATACGTGTAAAAAATAAATTGATGTCTCGAAGATAGAGAATTTAGACATTAAATGGTAACTTCACCAACAATAAAATTTTCTCACCTTCTTCAATGAATAAATTCAGTCTCTTAAGGATAGGAACTCTTGTGAAGGTGAGGAGTTGGATTATCTTTGAAGAAATATATAGTACAACAGAACCCATGTTCCAAGGAATAAGGACATCAACAACACTACGTCAAGTCTTTACATTAGAAACATGAAACTACATATAAACAACGCTCTATAGGGAGATCTCTTCCTTATTTTATAATGGGATGTTTACGAAAATATATCCTTCTGTTAGAACAATTTTGTAATCTTCTTATATGTGAGCCTAATAATATCATCTACATCTATCATAGTTTTTTTGGTCTACGAATTATTTTCTCTCTAGAGGATCCCATGGAAGAAATTGCAATTTATTAAATTCCCTGTGTATTTTTTGTGACCTCATACATATTTAATATAATTACTACTCATTTATGTTTAAAAAGAAAAAAAAATAAACAATTATTAAAGTTAATTAAATTATAACCGTATCTAAAATATTATAATTTTTTTTGGTTTTCTATGTTGCGGTAGTCGTGAAATGACTACGCACTTAACTGTTGGCTTGAAAAGCCACAACATAGTGGTATCTAAGTCGTAAAAAACACCTTGGAATTACACCTAGCCTAGCCACACAAGCCCTTAACATGGCTAGAATTTTCCCCACAATGTTTTGAACTCGCAACCTTCACAACACAATTCTTTAATAGTGAATCCCATCACCATTTATTCTATTTCCAATGAGAATTTTAAATTACAATTATTATTATTGTTTTTTTATTATTATTAAATATAAAAGGAAATAATATATATTTACACCGTAAGTCATTTCTCTTTGAGAAGAAATCCCCAGTAGTCATTCTACACCCCTTTGTTCCCTCATATCAATTATTAGATGATTGAGAGTTCTTCCACCATTAGATCATAATATCCATTGATAGACGAATGAGATTTCTTCCACCATTAGAACCCATTATTTTAATTATCGAACAAATCTTCATTTGTGCAATGGCTGAAATTTTGTATCTCCTTCTATTTTAACTCCCAACCAAATCTTAATTTCTCCAACCATTCAACTTGTTGATATTTAAAATAATAAATTTAAAATAATAATTATAACCCATGAATATATTGTATCTACCTTCCTTCCTAGTTTGATTTGGTGAATTTCCCCCAAACTTCAACGACTCCTCAATGTCTCTTGTAATGATATAAGAATTATCCTGAAAAGGTCGTACACATTTAATCTTGCAGACAAATAAATAATGGTTTATCTTAACACGGGTGTAAATTGAGTATCATGTTTAGTTCTACAAGACCTCTACAATTATTCACATAGATGTCAAGGCACTAGTTAATGCAGATTCTGAAAGAGTAGTTCGAGAATATATTGATAAGATTATGATAAATATAACAATAGTTATCGTTTCACATTGTCACAACTTCCTTGAAGTGGAAACGCAATTGGACCTGATTTTGTCTCTTAGATGTAACAATAGAAAATAACAATAGAGAGTAATATCTTAGAATAAAATTTACTTTTTTATACTAGTATTTTTCTTTAACTCCTCTATAATAATAATAATATGTTCGATAGCTATAATGCATATTTACTGTACGATAATTTCTAATTATGTTGCTTAATAATAGGAATGGAATATGGTTTATCTACGTGTTTGGCTATTAGGTATTTCAACGAAAGCCACTTAATTTGTAAATACAACCCACTATTTTCCAATCCCTTCACTTCTATAAATACAACCCGCTCTTCTATTCTTCATATCGCCTCTAGTGTTCTCCTTTCATCATCACGAATTTTAGTTTTATTTCTTCGCAGGCAATATTAACACCCATGGTAAATAATTTAATTCAGCTAAAAACATGTATATATTTTAATATTTTGTAATTCATTTTAATGTATATACTGCAGTTTGTGATTGGATGTAGTTTAATTCAAAAATGCATATACACTAGTTGGATGAAATTTTAATTTTCCAAACTATCAATATTATAAAACATTTATTCTTAAAACATCTTAAACCTCTGAGAACAAATAATGGAGTTGGGTAATCCAAATGGATAAATTTTTATATTTGAGATGTGTACTAAAGCCTTTAGAGTTCAGTGAAATATTTGTACGAAGCTCTATGATTCTAAAGGTGGGATATCTCATTGCAATCCCTTCCATTGAAGTGGATTATTAAATATCTATCATTAATATGTTTTTCGTTGTTGTGTATCTCTATTTTTTTGTGGTTATATATATATATGAAAATTTATTTTAATTTATGTTTGTAATTATCCGTATAAAGAATTTTTCTACATGTCAAATAATTTGTAAAATATTTAAGTAGTCTAGTAGCATTTATTTAAGGCGTCATCAATATTACATTAATTTTTTATTATATTTTATTATTAAAGATTTTATTATTAAAGATTTTATTTTTTTTTCAAATTTTAGCATTTTTCGTCATAGTGTAATTACATGCTGGAAGGGAGTTAAAAGTTATATATTCTCTCTTTATTTTTAAAGGAGCCGACAATCCATCTTAATTCATGATATACCCAAGGCCATGAGGGTTTAAACTTCATGAGGTAGAAATATTTTTTAGCATGAAAAGGCATTTAATCTCTCTAAATGCTTGGTAGATCTAGAGTTACCATAGATCTAGGTTTTTTAATAATAAAATAATTTTACATGCTTCCTTCATTAAAATATAAGACATTTGTACTCCATTTACAGAAATATGGAAGATAATTTTGAAAAGGAATATGCAAGTAATTATTAATTTACTTTGACTTATTTATTTCTTTGTAGAGAGAATAAATTTGAATACATAAATTATTGTAATATGTTCTTTAAAATATGATGCATTTTATAAAAAATTTCATAGATTATGGAAGTCTCGTAGTTTCAATATTTTTTATTCTCAATCATGGAAAACTCTAGTCATTTTAATAAATTTCCCTTCTTTTTTTATAGATCACTATTAATTTGATATCATTTTTTGGTATCCAAATGAGTTATGAAAATCATTCATCTATGACCATTTCCATGAGAGGTAGTTGTAACTCACTAATTTCACATGATTTTTGAATAGTCCACTTAGCACTCATTGCATTGGGTGATGCTCAGAGGGGTGAAGAAGTGGGATTGAAAATAGTGAAATGAATCACATAGTGTGAATCATCACTTATGTGTCTTGCACCTGGTATCGAGGACTTCCCAGGAGGTCACCCATCCTAGATCGCCTCTCGATCAAGTGCACTTAACTATGGACTTTACCCCACAATCAAGCCCACTTAGCTTGCTATGCCATTTGCAAAACCTTAGCAAGTATTGTGCCTCATGAACCATTCAGGTAGAGCTCCCTTACTCTTATGTATTTAAGTATTGAGGGTCTTCCATAGTGCATTATATTAGATATCATTTTCTCGGATTCAAATGAGTTAAGAAAGTCATTCATCTATCACCATTACCATGAGAGGTAGTCATAACTCACTAATTTCCCATGATTTTTAATATTCCACTTAGCACTCATAGCATTGGGTGGATGCTCAGTGAATTGGGAAAAGTTGCTCAAAGAAAAGATAGAAATAATTCCTTATCCCAATTAATAGCTGTAGATTTAATAATAATAAATAAAGTAGACAACCATCTCAAGGCATTAAACAATGGATGAATATTAAGATGATTATGCAAGAAAAGACATATAGACTGTCTAAATGACTACAACATAACACCATTAACTATATCAATTCTTAAAAAGATAAATCATTTAAATATCATAGGAAGAAATATAACACACACGAAATAGGAAAAACTCACATAAGATAGTTGAATCACATGAATCTCTTAAAATATTTAACCAGGTATTTTTGATCCATCAATTTCATTAAAACTCAGAAAAAATTATAATATGCATAGCGTTCTTCACAAAATTTTTGTGCATAAAAATATAAAGTTTTAATGGTATAGAATTCAATAATGAAATCCAAAAGTGTACTGAGGGATAAAATATTTGCATGCATGGAGGCTTATGCCGTTATGGGATTGGGAATGGATTTTGGCATAATATTTATAATCAAATTATAATCATATGCATATAATGGTAACCTTCAAATATATAATTCAATCACGTAGATCCTATCTTAATCCCACTCATAATCACAACTTCATCTCTGATGCAAATCCTTAACCTACAATTTGTATTACAAAGTTGATTCACCCCCATCATAAGTTAATATAAATTATAGTGGTATATATACTATAACATAGAGGAGGTTTTAATACAATGTTTAAAATAACTTTTTGGCTAGATTCTCCTTGGTTGAGATGAGTATTGTCTTAAATATTATCTTGTATCAAATTATTGTTGTAAAAATTGTCTCTATAAGGACAATGTATAACACACACATTATTGTGTCTAATGAGAATTTTATTTTTGTCTCTAGCTAAACAATATTTAAGATTAAAGACATATTGTCTTTATAGACAAAATAGAATATTATATTTAAAAACAATACAGTATCATATTTGCCTCTTTAGAGACAATATAAAACAATGGATGGAGAAAAATATATAGCCAATGAAATAAATGAGTATAAAATTATTTAATTAAAAAAAAACTACAATAACATTGACTAATCCATCTTAGGGAATAATGGACTTTAATGAGGCTAGCACCATTTAAGAATTATGTGAAGAGCTATGGCTTAGAGAAATCACTTATGTGCATACCAATTCCACTCGATATTTTCTTTATGGCTTTGACAAACATAATAGAGAGGTATTGTTTGCCCTTCAAATGTTCACTCTTTATTATATCTTTTTGCATACCATATCTACATAATACAAAATAAATTATTTGACATAATGTTCAAGCTTGGGAACATCCACTATATTAATAGGTCAAATCCAATAAATTTTTATAGCATTGAGTAATCATTGAAAAATCATACATAATTTAATGAAGTCAAGGACCACTTACCTAATTTATCTTAATAGTCATATCATACCCACCAATTACAACATAAATCTCTTTCTTAATATGAAAAAAGGAAATGCCATTCATTGAACCAATATGTGCATCAATCTACAAAGTTGTATTGATATTGTCACTACATTCATATATCACAAAAAGAAATTGCAACAAAATTAAACTCGTTATTGAGGTCTAATATGGACTTGTAGTTGTTTCCTTTACTCCCCCGTCACAATATACGAATACATGGGAACATTATTCTTGGAAAAGACCATTCCTAGAAGTCAAGTGGATGAACAATATAAACAGTAATAACAATGTGCAATGAATCTTGTGACAACACTTTTCCATGGGTTTATTTAAAATGTTAATGTTCATTATAACTATGGCATACATCAAATTTAGTTAAAACCATTTTATTAATAATAATAATAATAATCTATTTGAAGATTGCAATTTATTTAGATGACAAACTGATTTATCAAATTTTTGTCTTGTGTTTGACAAGATATCTCCTCACAACTTTTTGTGGCTTACTCTATGAATGTGGTCATACCCACTCTCTCTCAATTTGAACTTATGACCTCTATGGAGGACACTCATGCTCTCGTCTATTAAAAACATTAAAAATGACAATCAATCGAGGACATTAATTTTTTTAAACATCATTACACTTCTTATTCACCCAATTTCAAATATCAACTCAGTAAAATGAAAAAAATGATGACTTGGTGCATGAGAAACATGCCTAAGACTTCACTCAAAGTAATTAAATTATGTAATCATGCACAAATTGTTGATGGTCAATATCTACTAATGTATCCATGAATAGTCAATGTAAACTCAATCAATATGAACTTTGGAGTTGTTCATCTTGAGTGATAACATGGACATTATAAATCCTTAAAAGAAAGTGAAAGCTACAAATTGATTTGTGGATGACAAATCAAAAAAATTTAATGCAAAAAGAAATCATTACAAAAACAATAATAATGATAATAATCCATTATTAATGTCATAGACTAGAAAAACACCAAATTGACAAATACAACCTCTTTGCTTGTGGGAAAAGGAACCCCCTCCGTAGAGGGATTTCACTCCTTAATATCTAGAAATGTACATACCTTACCCTTTTCTACATTCAAATATATTACCTGCAATAAATAATGCATGTTCTTAACCATTAGACCCACTGTATATTAAAATGTTCATCATGAGATTACCATTTTCCCACGAGAACTCAAGCTTCCTTTTGAAGCAGCAAACACAATAATTAAATGATATTAGCCAATCATAAGGTTTTAAAATCTTAACTACAAAAAAAAAAAGAGTTTGAACAGCATTCAAATAATTAGGTTAATGCATTAGAGGATCATAGTAGTTAGATTTAGGCCACAAGTTACTATTTCCTAGTTTATCAGATCAATTATTTGTATTTAATCTCTCTTGTCAAAGTATTCATCTCTCCTTGACAACCATAGACTATTCGTTGTTATTCATGACATTTGAAAACATGTACTCATTATCTTTTCTACTATTATTTCTAGAATCTAACAAACCTACTGTTATTAGCTTCAACTACCAAAATTAGAACCCTCACAACTAGACAACAGAAACCTATGAGATCTGTGTAGCATCATCTATCTACTTTATTCAACATATAACCATGGTATTGTAATACATGAAATAAATACATCACGTATGGGAAAACAATGAACTATTTGTATTGATATAAATGGAGTGAGTTACAGCCATAAATAGGTGTCGATATTGTGGAAGATCTCCTCCAATTTGTTGAATTGTCCTTCCTTTGTCACAAAGTACACCTCCAATCACCTTACATGCATCAAATGGTAACTGTCACACAAGGAGAATAATGTTAGAATCACTCTCCAAAACCCAACTGCTTTCATATTGGATGAGTACCTTAGGTTTGGGATTCGCCAAAACTTTGGTAGATTCCAATCTTGATTATTTACTTGATAGATCAGATGTGTTTTTTTTGGTCCTGTATGTATATGAACTTATACTTATAGAGAGTTCAGAGAAGCCCATTGCATGGTGCAAGGCAAAGTGGGCACGTGAGTTCGAGATGAAGGACATTGGACTGATGGAAGGTTGTAAATATAGAGGAGTTAGGTAAGTTGGGAGTTCTTATTATTTTACCAATCTTGGAATTGATATCCACTCTTGGTAGGAGGATGATATCTAAGGATAAGGGATGGAAAATCCAAGGTAGGTTAGGATAGGATTCGAAAGTTTTATGTGAGTTAAATGGTTACAACACATCATCAAAAGTTCTAGAAATGGAGGCTTCACTATTCTCTCTCTTTTTCCAAAATTTCTAGAACCAACCTAGGTGTAAATGGGAGAAACCTATAGGTGATGATTGGAGGCCATAGTAGCTGCAAGTGAACCAAGTCCAACAAGAGGTGAGGGAGCGTTAGTCCTAAAATTGGCTCATGGGATGCTGTTTAGGGTAGAAAATTTGAGGGAATGACAGAGTCATGCATAGGGATTTGAGGAATGATCATTCAAAGGGGGAAAATGATGTGAATGATTGAGCTTGGAGGTTGGTTCATGAGATGAGACGAAATAGCCTTTAAAAGTAAGAACCTCTCAAATTCCTTTTGGGGGGAAGCCATCAATACTGTTGTTTATTTAAATAATAAAATTCCAACAAGATATCTTCATTTCAAGACTTCATTCAAATCCTTGCATGGTTTTAAACCAACAGTTTATCATTTAAGGACATATGGGTGTAAGGCCTTTCCACATATTCTGAAGGAGAATAGAAAGCCACTTGATGCTAAAACTATTAAATGCATTTTTGTAAGATACTGTTCATAATTTAAAGCTTATAAAAAATTTAATCCCTCTACTCACAAATTATTTTCAAGTAGAGATGTAATTTTACATGTGCATGTTGATGAAGAAAACAAGGATAACAACGAAGAAACATGACACATTCTTCATGAAGTTGAAGATAATAAAGTAGAAGCAAAATCACAAAACATTGAGCACCAAAATCTTGAGAAAGAATCGAGCGATGTGGACATCACAACTAGTGACAGCCCAATGAAAAGTGGAGAAGTACTTTTAGATGAAAAAAGGTGAAAGGAATTAAGTGATAAGGAGATCAAATCGCCACGGTTGACTACCTGAAAGATATATGGATTATCATATCATGACTAGTGTTTTCAATGTCATAGAACCCATGCATTTTAATTAAGCTAATGAACATGAATAGTGGAGAAAAGAAATGGAGGAAGAATATGAAGCTATAATTAAAAATAAAGCCTGAGAATTGACTTAAACTCCTAAAGGAAAAGAGTTGATAGAATGTAAATCATTGTAGAAACCCAATTTTAAAGCATATGGTACTATAGATAAATATAAAGTTAGAGTGGTGGAAAAGTGGTACTCACAAAAGGAGGGCTTTGATTATGCAAAAGAAAATTGCACATGTAGCTAAATTGAATAATATTGTATTGTTAATTTCATTTGCTAAAAAGTATTATTGGAATTTGCATGAGTTAGATGTAAAATCTGCTTTTCTGAATGGTGATTTAAAGGAGGCGTATTTCATTTAAGGGCACAAACATTTAGTTTGCCCATTAAACAAACAAAATTTTGGGCTAAAGGAGGGACCTAGGTCATGGTTAGAAAATACATATTTCTTCTTTTTTCAGGAGAGTTTTGCCAGGAATCTAATAGATCCAAATCTATATAGCAAGTTTGATGCAAAGGAGCTTGTAGTATTGATTTCGTTATATGTTGATGACGTAATTGTTACAAGAAATTCAGTAAAATTAATTGATGAAATTGAGGTGTAGATGTCACAAGTATTTGGGATGGAAGATCTTGGCGAGTTACATTATTGTTTAGGTCCTGAAGTGTGGAGAGATGCATGTAACACTTAGTGTGGAGAGATGCATGTAACACTTTTGCTATTGAGGGTAAGTATGTGAGAGAAGTGTTCAAAAGGTGTAATATGGATTAGTGCAAATGGGCTTTTTTTCCAATGCGTTAGAATGTGAAAGTGAATTTTGATGATTTCTCAAAGGATGTAGATGGTACATTATATAGACAACTTGTGGTAAGCTTCAATTATCTTACTACAACCACACTTGACATAGCATGTTGGATGAGAACAAAAGAAGGCTACACTCATCAAGTGTGACAACCACAGCCCAATCAAGTTGGAAAATAATCCAATTTTTCATTAGAATTTTCACGAAAAGAAAAAGCATGTTGATGCCAATTTTTATTTTATTATGGAGATGATAAAAAATACATTCTAAGAAATTTTTTATTGAATATTCTAATAATTGTAAAAATACTCCGAACATTTTCACAAAGCCAGAAAATGTGAAATTTGAATTTGTATTGTCTTCCTCTATTTTCTAATAAGCGCCCCCCGCCCCCCTCTTATAAAAGTACAAATTTCCATTTTCATTTTTGTTCCTCCAATTTGTAACACAAGTTTTCATGTTGTATTTCGTCTATAGGTATGGCACAAGAAGGTATATTCATGATTGATATCCATTTCGACGTAGACGAAGGTGGCAAAGATTAAAATGAGTCTTGTTCGTTGGATTCTTTCCTTCTGTTCCAAAACTATCTAGTGCTAAGATGGCGTCTGCACTCAATGTGTTGTAATTTTAAAACCCAAGTCAAAGTTTCTCCATTTACTAGTTGAAAAGCGCATTTTTTAGGGATAAGGTACCCAAGTTAGGGCTTCTCCAATGTGTTGTAATTTTAAAGCCCAAGTCAAAGTTTCTCCATTTACTAGTTCAAAAGCCATTTTTTGGGTTAAGGTACCCAAGTTAGGGCTTCTCCATTTACTAGTTGAAACGCTCTTTTTAAGGGGTATTTTTTTTTCAGCGCCTAAGACTTTACTATATTGATATTTATTTGCATATTTATATATGAAATTGTTTCTACCCATTTTTCTCTGTTGCAGTTGCCCTTTCTCAATGGTTGTTCTGAATTGTCATTTTATAGTTGAAAGGCCTCTTATCTGATTAATCTTCCTTTACTGTGCTTTTGAATATATTTGGTAGGAAATAAAAATGTGCTATATTCTTTATGAATTTTCTTAGAGACGACTAGTCTGGTTCCGTTTATAATTAGTCGGTATTTTCCCTTGAATTCATTCATGTTTCGTTACTCTTAATTATGTATTCAATACGACATGCAACAAAACAATGAGGTAAGAATTAAGCTTTTACGGCTTCCACCCTTCCCACTTCATTATAATGGAATTTCTATAAATCTATTGTTATAAGATTATAATTATTATTGAAAGTTAGGTATAGAAATGGAATTAATCAGTACACAAACTTATCCTTTTAAAATGGACTTGTTCTTAATAAAATTACCTGGGCTATTGACAATGGTATGTTTTGCATATGGAGAAATATTATCATTTCCTTAGAAAATCTACCTATGCTTCATTTGATTCCTAAACTTCTTCTGATGCCTAATCTGCCTTGGAGTAAAAATATTTATAAACCACTCCTGATATATAATATTTCATTATCTTCAACTCTTTAAACAAACACACTATATTCTCCTTTTAACAAGAATCTCTACTAATACATTCACTCAAACACGGAATAATATTTGTTTGAATGCCAGTTATAAGAGCTTCATCTTTGCTTCACGTAAACTAGTAGATTTTCTGAAGGACTTGCCGAAGTATTCTATATCCAGAAGCCATGATGATATTGACATAGATTTAATTCATTACTATCCACATAATTCGCCAATCAAGGTTCCTATTTTATCTCCGTACAATGTAAGGTTCCGGTAATAATTAAATGTTCTCTCTAAATTTCAATAATTCTTTTAAAGATTGTATCTCCTCTTTTCAATTATTTAGGTTCTTCACCTCAGTACTTTGTTAGATTTCATTTTCGAATCTCTACAAATATAACTCCATGGTTCATATGCACACTAATATGCATGCGAAATAAACTAACATATAATTTTGGCAATTATATACCATGCATTTATTAAAGAGATAAATTAACCTTAATTTAAACACTGCACCGCACTTTACAACGAGTGTTGTTCCTGCTTTTAATTTTCTACAAATTTAATCATCTGATCTCTTTCTCTGACATTTAGATCAATAACTCTACTATATATATTGCTGTAAAATATATATCAGAATTTGCTCTAGAATTTTTAAGTACACTTCAAGTCTTTAAAAGAACACTAAAGCAACGCCCTTGGGTTATTACGCAAAGAAACATCCCATGCAAAGAAATGCCAAATCAAATATATGAATGCTCTTCTGAAGGACTGGATAATAATCCATATGACGGGAGATTACTGTGTTGTTTTCCAGGGAGTTGTTGTTAGGAGCAGCAGGACAAGCTTTTATAACAGTGGCATTTTATGTAGGAGTCACACACAGCAAAATCCGTAGGTGTTAGTAAACAGATCAAATCAAATATATGAATGCTCTTCCAGTACCAGAGATTACTGTGTTGTTTTCCAAGGAGCTGTTGCTAGGAGCAGGAGGACAAGCTTTTGTAACAGGCAGTGGCATTTCATGTTGGAGTCACGATACAGCAAAATCCGTAGGTGTTAGTAAACAGAAGAAATCAAATATATGAATGCTCTTCCAGTCCATATGGCGGGAGATTACTGTGTTGTTTTCCAAGAAGCTGTTGCTAGGAGGAGCAAGACAAGCTTTTGTAGCAGGCAGTGGCATTTCATGTTGGAGTCACCTACAGCAAAATCCATATGTGTTAGTAAACAGACCAAATTAAATATATGAATGCTCTTCTAAAGGACTGGATAATAATCCATATGATGGGATACTGTGTGGTTTTCCAGGGAGTTGTTGCTAGGAGCAGCAGGACAAGCTTTTGTAACAGGCAGGGGCATTTCATGTTGGAGTCAGGATACAGCAAAATCTGTAAGTGTTAATGGAATGCCACGAAATAAGCATTGGATTATCTCACATGCTAGGAAACACATGGAGAGCATTGGATTATTTTTCTGCACCTCCATTAACTAGGAGGGCAACAGTGTCCTCCAACGCTAGCCATGTTAGGATACAGCAAAATCCATATGTGTTAGTAAACAGGCCAAATCAAATATATGAATGCTCTTCTAAAGGACTGGATAATAATCCATATGACGGGAGATTACTGTGTTGCTTTCGAGGGAGTTGTTGCTAGGAGCAGCAGGACAAGCTCTTGTAACAGGCAGTGGCATTTCATGTTGGAGTCAGGATACAGCAAAATCTGTAAGTGTTAATGAAATGCCACGAAATAAGCATTGGATTATCTCACATGCCAGGAAACACACACAGTGGGAGCATTGGATTATTTTTCTACACCGTGGAGCGCAACATTTCATTATCAGTGTTGCAAAGGGCCGTAGTTTTTTCCAAGATCAAATCAAAAGTACTGTTGCGCTCTAAACGGTTGAGTAATTTAATAATCTTATTCAAATTGCCAGCCAATGCAAATTCATGTTGTGCTGGGCAGCGAGGCATGAAAAATAACGTGGGTCTGTCCACAGTTCGTCCGGTTCTTTCATGCACATGAAGACTTGTGCAGTTCAATTCATTTATGACTCTTCGCCCCAGCGGCGATAGAAGTGGATCGTACACCTCTATATCATTGTTTACCCATTGAAATTTCTCTCTCAATGAAATCACAAAAGCAAAAGTTCATCTGACAATGCTCCAGATTCTGGTTTTCCCTCATAAGAATCAACCTTCCAACGCCGTAGAGAACGAGCTGTAATTGCGAATGATGGAGGTCTGTGCCTATCACCCTTTCTATTCGTGCCACCATCTCTGGGCTTTAGATTTGTCTCATAAATTCCTCAAAAAATGAAGATTTCACTAACTTTTCGAGAGCGAGGTGTATATCTTTGGTTATTTTCTGAACTTTCACATCGTTGTTTGGACTCGTGCGGCTATTTCTGGGTTCTGCAGTTCATTAAACACTCTATAATTCCAGAAACAGTGATGGTAAGGGCGCTGTAATATATCGATAATCTTCTGAACTTTTCCATTGAATTCTACATGATAGGTATTCTCCATAATCTCCTAGAATTTTCCATTGATTTCTGCATTAGAAATACTCTCCGTAATAACCTTCAATATATCAATAATCTACTGAACATTTCCATTGGTTTCTGCATGAGATGTACTCTCCGTAGTAACCTTCAATATATCGATAATCTACTGCACATTTCCATCGATTTCTGCATCAGAGGCACTCTCAACAAGTATCGGCCCAAACTACTTAGCATGTGAAAATATCGTGGTTCTATTTCTTAATGCATTATGGATCATTTTGAATGTGATTCTTTTTCTAGCAGAACCAAAATAAAGTATCTACAAAATATAAAACGTAGTTGATCTAGGTTTATAGACTTAAATTCTCTAAAAGTTTAAACCATGAAATTAGTTGTTGAAAAATATGGAACATATTTTAAAAGACAATTAAAGCCCTTATCTATTCTCAACATTCTTAAAAATTAAAAAACCAAAATCATTATTTTTTTTAAATTAATTTCAATAATATTTATCATTACAACCATTTTTTTAAATGTTATTAACCTTTATCATTTCTAACCATTGCTCTACACTATTACACTATTAAACGAATAATATTAATTATCACAATGACCCTTTAAACGAATAATATTAATTATCACAATGACCCTTTAACCTAAATCCACTGCAAAAATATTGCGCCTGAGATTAAGTCACGACTAGGACACCCTACGGTACGATGTATCGTCATAAGTTGAATTCAATTAAAATGAAAACAAAAAATCTTTGTAATGTTTTTTCAGTTTTCCTCCCACAAACAGTTGTTGATATAATAAGATGTATTGTTACTCGTTGAATTCATTTTTTTTAATTCAATTATAAAATAAATAAATAAATATATATATATTCAGTTGGATTGAGCAAACAATTGGTTTGACATAATAATTGACCATGAGAGAAAAAACGTGTGTTAAGTTTGGGTTGAGAAAACAATTGGCGTGATACAATAAATGAAAACGAAAAACAAAAGAGCGAGTACAAAATTGATATAATAACTAAAAATGAAAGCAGAAAAGTGAATACAAAATGATTTGTGATACACTCATGAATGATAATGACCTCAATGACATTATATTGGGTAACTATTCCATGATGGCCTTTTTTTCGAAAGCTTCGCCAATTCATGAGAGCTCATGATAGTAGGAGCAAGTGCCTGTAGTCCCCTCCCTTAATGTATGAATATGATTATTTTAATTAATGCTCGTATATAACTCTTATAAATTCATTGTGATAGGGACCATCGTGAGAAACCATTCATTCAACACTTAAGACAATGTCACAAACAACCATTTCAATAACAAACATCTCGGTCTTTAGGTGGTAGTCTTTCATCTGAAGATTAATATTTTAACTAGCACCTTTACATTTCATGGTCCCCCCATTATTGATAAGGACTTGGAGATTAGATATCCTCTGCATAAAGGAATGAACAAATTATGGGACTCTCTTATGGATAAAGTTATGAGTGCTCCAACTATCAATCAATACCACTAGAGGTCGATGTTTAATGAGGCCTCAAATTTTGAGAGAGGCAAAGAAATGCAAGCGAGGGCATGTAGTGAGATAACCCACTCGTCTAGCATAACTGTGAGAACATTTTCAGTTTGGGCTTCCCCAACTTTGTCCTTGCGCACCTCGAGGGATGAAGCTTCCTCTATTATCATTATCATCAATTTGAAATAATTTTGGTTCATTCCATTTATGTTGAGGGGAGTACTTGTCATCACAGTGGTAGTAGAGTCCTTGTTTTCTTTGTTCGTCCATTTGTGTTGGTGACACCTTTTTAACCTTATGTGTTTGGGTGGGGCCCTGGGTGGCAGGTGCATTGGCGATGAAATTTGGACAATCATTTAAGGAAATTTTGACATACAAGGCCTTGTTGCATGTGTCCAACCAAGTAGCTGGGTGGTCCATCCAAACATTGGTTTGGATGACTTCCTTTAGACCACTCATGAAACACTCCAAGTAAAATTCATCTCATAGACCGTGAGTTCTCATGGCCAATTTCTCAAAGGTTGCAATGTAGTCCTTTACTATACTTGCTTTCCGAAGCTTAGTGAGATGACCCAAAAAATTAGATTCTGTGTCAAAGTGATCACATATGCATTTTGCAAACACGTGCCAAGTTAGTCTCCGTGGATAACCTTTTTTATGCCACTACCACCATCGTCATCTCTCTTAGTCCAAGTAAAAGGCTCCCACATGTAGTCTACTTTCATCTTTTGAGATACTATTAAGGGAGAAATATTGCTCCATTCATGCTACCCATACTACACAGTTGGAGCCATCAAATTTGTACATGTCGAGCTTAGGTGTTCTGTTGCTCGAATGGTGGTGATTTCCATGGAAGTGAATGTCATGGCTAGATTCTCCTTCTATATGTGCCTCAACACCCGACTCCTCTCGATGATACTTTGTTGCAAGGTATGTTAGTTGTAAGATCTGTTGGGTAATCTTGTTGTGGAATTCTTAGCAATTTTTTTCATGGTGATTGATCCTCTCATTAGCCATAAGTTGAGATGATACATAAAATACACCAACTGTGGTTAATTACTTAAGAGTAGTTTTCTTGGAAAGAGGACGAGCTTGGGAGTTTAATGGCATGGGTCACTTGATGATTCACATGGCTCCAGACACACGCAAAAGTCCAAGAAGACTCATAAAAGGTCAAAATTTGAATTGGTTGGATTATGTTCAAACTAGGTTCATGTTGAACATTTCATCGTCATGATCGTGGTGGTGTGAACGGTTCGTCAAACCGAGTCCATATGTGAAAGTTAGGTGCAGTCAAATTTCAGGGTTGACTTGGGTGAGTGGGAAGGCTTAAGGAAGAAACAATTTGGACAAAATCCAGCCACCAGATTCCAACAAACCAGGTCTAGATTCTAGACGAATTTGTGGCTTACATAAATTGATTCCTTCTGTCAATTTTCTAAATTTTCAAAATGCCTAATTATAATATAAAAATAAAAAATATATATATGTTTTGGGTGGCGGGCTACTAACCCCGCCAACCAGCCAACAACGAACATATAACAAATGTTATTTAAATATGGCTGATGGGCCATGATCCCCGTTGGCCCCCAACCAACTGCCATACCAAAACTTATGTTAACTATATATATGTGTGGGGTCGGTAGGCGACCTCTCGTGGATTCGGCTCGCACACCAACCATCGCCACCATGTTTAATGAAACACATTATGGAGGTAGGCGGGTATCGAACCCACACTCACCACATGGGTCAACCCGTCACCATCGGCGGCCGCATTTAATCAACCAAAACCAAAACATGCCCAAGTTATGAACCAGCCCTTATGTATTAAAACCAAACACACCAATGGTTAAACAAAACCACACACCAAAATGTAATTATAATATGCACCATTTAACAATAAACAGATATGCAAATTCTGTAGGGAGGCGGGATTTGATCCACCAACCTCCCCTTAACAAATTTTCCCAATTTGCCAATGCACCAATCGATCTTCTTTAGAAAGTCTGTCGACGGATTTCCATATAAGCCTATCATTTGCTGAGTGTGCCTAGATGGAGCAGTGTAGGAGTGTGCACGCAGACGGACACATATTTTTTTTATTATTTTGTAGGTGGAAGAATGATTTTTGAAAAGAAAAGGCAGAGCCATGATTGAGCCAAATTTTCAGAAGGGAAAAATTTTTCCAGTGTCCAAATTGGACAAACCTTATGTCGATCCTACACCCATTAGTGACACGAACTTGATGGCACAGTCAGCATTTTGATCTGAGAAGCATATCTTCAGATGACCCAAAGGAGGAAATCTTTGAGGAAAAAATTAGTAGGGGGAATCTAAAAGATTCCTATAGCCCCAAATTTCCACTTTCTCAAGATTTAGAAACTTGATAGTTGATTTTACCCTATTCGATGCCACAAATTTGATGGTGCATTCCAATTTTCCATTTGATAATTTCATTGTTTGGCAACTTTTCAAAGTGGAGTGCAAGTGTCATCATTCAATGTGAGAGCAGTCATTCCATGAGATTCGACACCGCGAGATTGATGGTATGGTCAGCTTCAACAGTTTGACATCCTCTTCTTTAGATGGCCCTAGGATGTGAGGTATATGTAGTGTGTTCATGTAGTTCTTTTTGCTATGAGATGCATTGTGCTACAAAGATCCCTTTTTGATGACTGATGTGGGATCTTGTTTTCTTACTTGTTTCATGATTCCTTCCCGATGTGATGCGGAATCATCTGTGGGATGTACTTTTCTTCATGATTCATCATGTTTTGTTTGAGATCCCTTTGTCATCATGTTGATGGGATACTCATGTTGTCGACATGTATTTCTGAATAGAGATCCCTTTGATGCCATGTTGGTGGGATGCTCATTATTGTCATATGTGAAATTATGTCATACTGATAGGAGTCCTTATTGAATGAGAGTTCCTACAGTGTAACATCTCTTGGAGCCACACCTCCGTGAGGGAATATTCCTTGTATGATAGAGAAACACATGCATGTACATCATCACTCTTTCGAGCACTTAATGCAGCGGCCTACACCATCTTGACATGGAACCCAGAGACGTAGTCCCTCCTGGATGAACTCCGTTATCAATGTCTTTTGTTTTATGTTGTTGATTCTGGTCATGTTCCTTCTTCTTTACAACATGCATATGTGTTCCTTTTTTCTCTTTTAAATGCAATACTAATCGCACCACGAAAGAAAAAGATTTTGGTTAAATCTGGGAGTTGAGTAAACTCAGATCAAGTTTTTTATCAGAGTGATCTTTGCATGGATGTGAATTGTAAGCATGAACAATGGAAAGTGCAGTGACAGAGGATGAAAAATTGATGTACGAGACCATGCTAAAAACTTCCCAAAGGGTGGAAATAATGTATGAAGCACTACAAAAAGATACAGAGGAAAAGGAGTGATTGCATCTTCAGTTGTAAGCCATGGAAGAGGCCCTGGAAGAAC
Organism: Pinus tabuliformis; assembly: GCA_031772625.1. Classification (NCBI taxonomy): domain Eukaryota; kingdom Viridiplantae; phylum Streptophyta; class Pinopsida; order Pinales; family Pinaceae; genus Pinus; species Pinus tabuliformis. Next base: position 950,899,931 of record CM062811.1, on the reverse strand, counting down.
TAAATCACAACAACCAAAATCTTCAAACAGAGAATGTTGAGTTGAATATGCATCTACATGAAGAGAAAGAGGAAAAATGGAGTCTGCTACAACAACTACAATCCAAGGATGAGGCCCTTGAAAAGCTGCAGCGTGACCCATGTGAGGAAAAAAATAGTTCCCCGAATTCATGTATGTTTCATGATGATGATTTTGTTGTTTTTGAACATCATACCATAGGAATTGGCTCGAAACTACTGAAGAGAATGGGTTATGAAGGAAAAAGCTTGGGCATAAATGGCCAAGGCATTGTCAACCCTATCAAAGTAGAAGAATTACCCCATCAGAGAGGACTTGGGTATCTCAGGAAGGAATTTGGGGAATGTGCCAAGACATAAAGTGGACCACCAACAACAGATGATGAGCAACCCTCATCAGTTCTATCCAACTCGATAGGGAAGGTAAAATATGTTTATTTCCTTTTAGTTTCGTCTTCACATAATATGGTTTCTGTTGGAGATGTGGAGATACTAATTGTAGGGAAAAACATGAGGCTCCTTACTACAATGAGGCATGAGGAGGAAAATGGACTTGGTGTTAATAACCAAGGCATAACTCAACCATTGGAGGTTGAGTAGAGACCTTGATTTGGAGGCTTGGGCTACATCGAAGGAGAATTCTCGAAGGTGTCAAATTCTTCCGAGACATCGTCGAAATCATCGAGGAAAGGGAATGATGGGAACACAGCCCCATCATCCCATGGTAGTGCCCACTACAGGAAAAGAACTAAGGCAAGCTCTCCTCACCATAATGACATCAGAGACAACAAGGAAACGTATAACCACTATCGATATTCAAATGTTCATTTCAATTATAATCATGTTGTTAATGATGGATATAAATCAAGGCATAGAAAAACATGTATCTTTTGTGGATTACATAACCATATATCTGCTAAGTGTTGGAAAAGAATAGCAGCACAGAAAAGGATCAAGCATGAAAGACCCTCTCAACAATAGGCAAAGAAGAAACATGTTAAGTATATTTGGAGGAGGAAGACCTATTGCAATCATTGCGACAGAAGTGGCCATCAAAGAGCCACATGTTGGAGCTCCTTCCAAAGCAGCGCCTTAAAGGCAAAGCATTCATGCATGAACGAGATGAAACAATTGCTCGACAAGCAAAACCACCATAGGGGGATGACCCATTCACATCGATAAGTTAAAAATGGTTTCTAGAAATGTTAGCTTGTCATGGTCGTGCTTTTGTTAATCATTTGTTTCATTTTAAAATGTAAAAAGTGATGATGTGTTTTCCATCACTTGTTAAGCAACAATGATGTCTGGTCTTATTTTGAGTTGAATGGTAAACAGTGAAAGTCATGTCATGCTTCCATCAATTATGAAACAAACAATAGTGTTTGGCCATATTTTTGTAAATCATGTGTTGCAATGATGATATGTTTTCCATCACTTATTGAAGCAACAATAATATTTTGGCCTTGCTTTGGTAGTTGCAGTATTGTTTCTGTTATGATGTAAACTTGACCACTGAGTATGTCTTATAAACTCGTGGCATGTATGGGATGCTTGGGTCATTAGTTGGTCATCTAAGTAAAGCATATAATTTGCAAAATAATGTACTATAGGTTACTAAGGTTGTAGGTGTCGGCTCATCCCTTAAGGCTCCAAAGACCAAAGGTGAAGGATATGGAAGCAGGACCTTTTAGGATGCTTGTGATAGAGGCAAGGTACAGAGAAGCAGATTATTTTTCATGCTTTCAAAGGACCAAAAGCTCCTCAGTGGAGAGGATTGATCTAGGTGGCTCCAAACACATGCAGAAGTCCCAAAGGACTCAGAAAGGGTAAAAAATCGAAGTGTTTGGATTATGCTCAAAATAGGTTCACATTGAATATTTCATCGTCATGATCGTGGTGGTGTGAACAATTCTTCAAACCAAGTCCATATGTGAAAGTTAGGAGTTGTAAAATTTCACAGTTGACTTGGGTGACTAGGTAGGCTTAAGGAGGGAACAATTTGGAAAAAATCCGGCCACCGGATTTTGGCCAACCAGGGCTAGATTTTAGGAAAATTTGTGGCCTACTAAAATTGACTCATTCGTTCAATTTTTCAAATTTTCAAAATTCGTAATTATAATATAAAAACAAAAATTTATATATTTTGGGGGTGGTGGGCCACCAAGCCCGCCACCCCCCCCCAACAACAAACATATAAAAAATGTTATTTAAATATGGATGATGGGCAATGACCCCTGTCGGCCCCTAACCAACTTCCATACCAAAACTTATGTTAACTATATATATGTGTGGGGTGGGTGGGCCACCTCCGGTGGACCCAGCCCACACCATAACCCCCGCCACCATATTTAATGCAACATGTTACAGAGGCTGGCGGGTATCGAACCTGCATAGGTCACGTGGGCTAGCCCACCACCATGTGGCAGCCCCATTTAATCAACGAAAACCAAAACGTGCCCAAGTTATGAACCAGCCCCGATGTATTAAAACCAAACGCACCAACGGCCAAAAAAAACCACACACCAAAATGTAATGGTTATATGTGCCATTTAACAGTAAAACAGATATAAGGATTCTGTGGGGAGGTGGGATTTGATCCCCTGACCTTCCCTTAAAAAATTTTCCCAATTCGCCAATGCACCAAATGATCTTCTTTGGAAAGTTCGCCAACGGATTGCCATATAAACCTATCATTTTCATAGTGTGCCCAGATGGAGGAACAGAGGAGAGTGCACATAGACCAAGACATATCTTTTTATTATTTTTCAAGTGGAACAATAATTCTAGAAAAGCACAGGTGTAACCATGATTGAGACAAATTTCAGGAGGATGAGATTTTTCCAATGTCCAAATTGGACAAACTTTATATCGATCCTACACCTCTCAGCGACATGAACCTAATGGTGTAGTTAGCATTTTGATCTTGGAATCATACCTTCAAATGATGCGGAGGAGGGAATATTTGAGGAATCTAGGGGGAATCTAAAATATTCAAGTAGCCCTAGATTTCCTCTTTCTCAGAATTCAAAAATTTGACAGTAAATTTTACCCTATTCGATGCCAAAAATCTAATGGTGCATTCATATTTTAAGTTTGATCATTTCATTTTTCGGCCACTTTTCAAAGTGGAGTGCAGGTGTTAGCATTTAATGCATGAGAAATAATTACATGATATTTGACACCATGAGATTGATGGTATGGCCAACTTCAGCAATTTCACATCCTTTTCTTTAGATGGCTCCATGATGTGAGGTATATGTAGTGTGTTCATGTACTTCTTTTTGCTATGAGATGCATTGTGATGCACAGATCCCTGTTTGATGTTTGATGTGGGATCTTGTTTTCTTACTTGTTTCATGATTCCTACTTGATGTGATGTGGAATCATCTGTGGGATGTAATTTTTGTCATGATTCATCATGTTTTGTTTCAGATCCCTTTGTCGTCATGTTGATGGTGTACTCATGTTGTCACCATGTATGTCTGAATAGAGATTACTTTGATGCCATGTTGGTAGGATGCTCATTTGTCATATGTGAAATTATTTCATACTGATAGGAGTCCTTTTTGTATGAGTGTTCCTACAACATACCATCTCTTGGACACATGTGCATGAGGGCATATTCCTTGTATGATATAGAAAACACATGCATGTACATCATCACTCTTTCCAGCACTTAATGCAGCAGCCTACAACATCTTGACATAGGGGCCTGGAGAATTAGTCCCTCTTGGACGAACTCCATTATCAACATCTTGTGTCTTATGTTGTTGATTCTTGTCATGTTCCTTCTTCTTTACATCATGCATATATGTTCCTTTTTTCACTTTTAAATGCAATTCTAATCACATCAAGAAAGCAAAATATCTTGTTTAAATTCAGGAGTTGAGTTAACTCGGATCACTTGAAGTCATGTTGGAAAAATATTTGGGGCCGTGTGAAAATTAAGGGATTACAAGTGAATTGTACCACTAATTCCACCTTGATCCTACCTAATGTACTATGAAAACCAGGCCTAAACTGTAGTAATAGAAATCCCAAGGTCTTGGTACTACCGAATATGTTGCGAAAATATGATATGGACTATAGCGGCCAAAACCCTCACTACACAAAGAATCTTATATGCACTGTGAAAACCCCAACTGCTGAATTTAAGTCAAACTATGGCCAAAGAACCCAAATTTCTAGATCTAATCTTGAAGATACTATAGAGGATGATCTTGAGAGAGTAGAGGGAAGTATGGTAAAAGAGGATTGTGAGGTGCTACATATCGCAATATACATAGGGGTCCAACAATAGTACTTGACCCAATCTTTGAGAATGCTTACTAAGGAGGATCAACCCTTAGACATACTACTTGACTACCCAACTATGCGCACAAGTAATCTCTTGATTTTTGTTTTCAGTGTAGTGTAGCAAAAATATGACGCATGGCTTATCGAAGGTTAGAATCCAAGTGAGCCTTGGGGGATTATGATCTACCCAAGGAAACATGGAAGTGGAGACCATAATTGGTTATGTCTAATGAAATACTACTCGATGGGGTACTCACACGATTTACAAGGGATTCCAACAAGTGTGACCACCTCCTGTAGTTCATGCATGCATACCTCCCCAAATCTGCAGTTTTATGTGCCCACCAATAGGTCTCACGGTTTAAAGACGTAAGAACACATCTCTAGCCTAAATTTGTTTTGGGAAAATTGGAGGTACAACTGACCCTCGAAAGTGGTATGATACATTTTTTTATGCTCTTGACCTGCAAGAAATATAGAATACCAGAAATACAAAGAAATATAGTCAAGAACACAAAATTCAGACAAGAAATGAGAGAAAAAGAAAAGTATTTTATTATTCAGAAATAGATTCAATGTTCACTTGCCTCTATGAGGGGGAAACTTCCAAAAGAGTAGAGCTCAATTAAAAGAAAACTCAATGATATTTCCATTACTATTTTGACATTTTTATAGTTAAATGACTTCCAAAACCCTAACTACTAGTGGTCCCTTTCATAACATTGGGTAACCACTTTATTTATTAACTATGCCTCGTTTACCACTAAGTGTGGTGACTTTTCTCTAATGCGACTCAATCACTTACAATTATTATTGTGGGACTTATTGACTCTCTAACTAACTATGACTCTCACTCATCCCTTTGGGCTTATTACATAAATAAAGGGGTTAGGTTTGGACCCTAACATGACATGATTGAGTCTCACGATTGAGAGACTCAAATTTATTTTTAATAAGAATATAGTAATATCATAAAGAGGATACTAGTAGTAATAATAATAATGATTAAGTTAAAAATTAAAAAAATGAGATTGATTAGGGACAAGTTAAATGATTTTCCACCATATATATATTATTACAAATTCAAGGAAGGTGATTTACTATTTTTGGAAAGCCATGGTTGCAAAGATAAACATTAGTTTGTATTTTTAGAAAGTCACCTTTGAAAGGTCCGAAATGAAATTTTATTTGAGGAAATTTATCCCATAGCTCTCAATTTTCAATAGTGTTTTGTGAAAGAAACTATTTCTTCCAAGATACCAAGATGCATTCCATAAATAGAATATTTGGAAGGACTCCTTGCCTCAGTTAAAGAGAATATTAATATCCGTTGATATTTGGTCTCACAAAATGAAAGGGAGGTGAATAAGGCAAAGGTGTAGCACCTCAAATGGAATTACCATCTTTCATAAGTGAAAGTTTTCTTAGTAAATCACTGAAAATTATGCAAGGTGGATGGGACAAAGATGTAGCATTTGAAATGTACTTACCCGCTTGCATAAGTGAAAAATCGTTTAGTAAATTGCTGAAAATTATCCCTCTTGGACATAATCCTTTGAAGGAGGATCAGGGTTGGACTCGTCGAACATATAACATACCTCAATCTCAGAACCAAAAATAACAATTCTCAGACTCAGAAATTACTAATTAGAGTATGCCCTTTGTAGTATTTGTTTTGTTGGTATTATACTAACATAATTTACTAGGCCAAAACCATGGTCTATATTGGAATTGGGCTTGTAGATTTTCAAATTTTTAAACTATGGATTACCAAGACTTAAGCATAGTGGAAGGCATGCGAATCATTTTCCAGATTCTTTTGTCTTCTTCTATCTTCAATTTATTAAAAATTCAAAATACACTACTACACATGAAGGGTGTTTAAGACAATAGTTTTACAATATTTGAGTAAATTGTCTCAACTTGAGACAAAAACAAACTTGTGTGTTGTTTTAAATATTGTCTATAAGCAAGTGTCTCAAATTAATTGTCTTAAGAAGTTGTCTCTATAAAAACAATATATAACACAAACATTATTGTCTCTTGGGAGACAATTTCATTTTCCTCTCTTCAAAGACAATAGTTGGTATTAATGACATTGTCTTTATAAGTACAATAAGTATTTAATCCTAGCTTTTGTCTCTCTAGAGACAATAAAAAATTATATTTAAAATCAATACAATATCACTTTTGTCTCTTTAGAGACAATATAAAAGAATGAATCTAGAAAAATATCTCACCATTGAAATAAATCAATATAAAAAATATCTAATTTAAAAATAAAATACAATATCATTCATTAATTCATGTTAGAGCACAGTAGAATCAAACCACCAACATCATGCTTATAAGGCAAATGTGTTTCCATTAAGCTAACACCCTTTAAAAAACTATGTGAGTTATACCAGTCCTTGAAATTGCATATATAGGCATGATTTTTTTTTAAAATGTTCAACACATAACACAATATTTATTAAATCTATAATCATTCAGTGCCTATTTTTAACTTAATAAAAAATAACTCAATCGCGTTACCTAAATTTTGCACCCTTATAGCATGAGCCACACAACAAGTTAATAATACACAATAATTTACAAACAATTTAATCTTGTCATATGAAGAAAAGTAACTAGAATTAGCAGAAGTTGTTAATATCTTGCCATAACAATTAACTTTCATATTCTTTTCTCCATCACATACTGTCAATATAGGAATACAAAAAGAGTCCCAAAAGGGTTTCAAATCACTTCATTGACACCAATACCACATGGTTCGATTGATTGCAACGAAATGAATATTTCTTTTAACCCATTTGAACACTCATGTATGAAAACCTCGTTTATCAAACCGAATAGCTCCTTTAGCACAACATACGCTCCTCGCTACCATGTCTATACATGAAAACCTCGATTTTTCATATTTGTAAACTAATTTTATTATAAAAATGAAAATAGTCAAAAGTCTCATACATGATCTTAGAATGAATTTAATTAAATGCTTGAGACAAAATATTAACTTCATATTAATTAATTTTCTTAAACCACCACTTCTGTAGTAGTGTGTGAATCTTACAATTCTATCATTATAACTAGTGAGAAGCATGGGGATGGGTGCATAAAAGTTTGTGAGTTCTATGTATATATATTAGTCGGAGCTCAAATCTATTCCACATCTTGAAATCTCAAGGATTTAAATGATCTAAAAATATAATTTGTATCTCTTGGTGATGAGAGGATCAAAAATATCCTCGTGATCTAAGTATCCAGACATCACATCTCCCATTGATAATTAAATAAACAATCATAATCCCTGCATCGTTTAGAATAATACAAATCTCTGATAAAACCATCGCAGAGTGCCCACAAATATATTCAATAGTTTCACCATAATTAGAAGCCTTCATGTGAACATAAAACTTCACCAATAACTCAATGTTTATTTCCGAGAGAATACCCATCAAGATTATCACTACAAAGCATAATGGCAAACCCAAAAATTTCATTGTTAAAGGCAGTGACATAATTCCTGCACCAATTACAGTTGTTGTTAGATTGAAAACTTCACTATGGATACTAGATCTAGACTCCATTTCTGTTATACCTGATTCTTCTTTTGACAAGAGGGGAAAATAATCATTGTCTTTCGAAGGCAGTGCCTTTGAGGTAACCTCATTGACATACTTCTTGATCTCTTCCTTTTGGTCTAGCGATATGTCCTGCATTTGCAGCTTGATGAACAAGTGCTTTATTGAGCCATGCATTGTGTACATGATTGAAATTTCCTGAGAGATATTGAGAATTGTTTTGATTACCTCATTTGTAGGAAAAATAGAAAATCATCTTTTGGCCTCCTCTGTTTGATGAGATTTTCTATTGATTAGGAAACGAATGATAAGATTTTCTTCTGTTTAAAGTATTAAGTCTTCTCCTCTGGTGAAAAGAGGATGAAAAGAATGAAGAGGGATGAAGCATTTCAATTGTCATCCAGTTTTAGGTAGTTATCCAACATTTTACCTTCTCTAAATTCATATGTTGTAAGTTATGAAGCACCCTAACTGATGGATTGGTGGTAGTTTCTCAAACACTCTGTCTGGAAGTGATTTTTGGTCTTTCAATTTGGCCTCTATTTGTACTTCGAGATCCTTTACTTGAATGACATGTAAAATTATCCAAAGCCTTAAGACTGTATAGCATAACAAATAAATATCCCTAGTTGAAGATACTGTACTATATTGAACTCAAAGGTAAAGTTAATCTAAAAAGAGAGTATAAAGTTTCAATGTTACCTTCTCTTGAAGATTTATACACATATGCTCTTTTCCTTTAAGTTTTTCCAAATATTGCAATCTCTCGTTCTCTCCTTCTTGTCTTTTCTCTTTGATCCCGCTTTCAAGTTGTTATTCTAGTTCTTTTTTTGTCTGTAATCGTTGCCATTTCACTTTGGCCTCAATTTGTGCTTCAAGATCCTTTACCTACATGACTATTAATATTAGGCAAAATCTTACTTTAATACACAGAACCAAAGAAATGAAAGCTTTAGCACTTAAAAATAAAGGTAAATAAAATATGAAAATAAGCATTACCGTCTCTTGGAGATTATACCCAAGGATGCTTACATTCTAATAATATGCAAGTTAAAAGAAATAAAAGGGACAAGCATGTGTCATACCTCTTCTAAGAACATTTCAACCTTCATAACCTTCACTTGAAGTATTTCAGCCTCTTTAATTAGTTCTTGAGCATTATAATTCAACCCATAAGTTTCACATCCAAGTTTTGCATGTTCTCGTCCATCTTTTGTATCATCTCATCCTTTACCTTTCCTTCTCGTTTGGCCTTCTGAAACTACAAAAAGGAATTCAAACTTTCAGGAATAACCTAACTAGTCTAACGTATAAGGAGTGTTCGTAATTCAATAACAATACTCAATGAAAAGATGCATGCAAAATCAGTCTAATTGTATGCTAACTAGCAATGTAAAATCAATTTATTTGAAAGTACCATTTGTTTATGGTTCAAAATATCACATGAATCAAATTGTTTCCATGTTGGACATAGCCTATGCCCCTCACTCTGGCAGAAATGTTCAATTAACTTAAAGGAAAAATAACATGAAGGGAAAAGGTATTAGAATGGCACCTAATGAATCTTGGAGAAAATTTGTAAGCTTAAAACTCCTAATATCACCAAAAAGAATAGTCATGTCATTATTAAATATGATTTCAAAAAGATACAACATAGAAAAAGGAAGTGACAAATGAATAATAGTGAAACTCTCCTGAACCCTTAAGATAGTCGCAATGCAATAAACCTATATGGTAGGTGGTTGGTTTTGGTTACTAACTCATATATAACATCAACAAGAACATAACGAGATTTTCTAATAGATTGAACTTCCATAAGGCACTCCCATTGAACACCAACTTTTGCCATTCTCTCATTTTTTTCCAAATCAACCAGACACAACTTGCTCCTAGTACAGTACCTGATGATTATGTTTTATCCCTTTACCATCACACAAAGTAGACTGTGCATGGTAACATTGAAATCACAAACTTTCAATAACTTGTTACCAGAGAAAACAACACAAACAAATCAGAACTGCCTCACTGGTTGATATTGTCATATAAATCAAGTAATTCTCACATGCAAAAATAAAATACTGTAATTTTCTTCGAGTGGGTCTTAAACTATTCAGATAAGTACTTTTTCTGACATAAACTATAAGATGAATTTTGATAATTGATTCAATCACGTTATCAACTATTTTACAAATTGGTATTGTTTGACTCAATTTAGTCAATATTTTTTATTCAACACAACTGCCCAATAAGTTGTAGCATAGGGGCAAGTTTATTATATGTTCTTCACTGAATTTATCATGATTTATCCATTTTATGTAGGAGTATGAAGTGATCCATGATGAAATAATGCACACCAATGAGAATGACTATTATTTTCATTATAATTGGTAGATCCAATGGCCCTTCCACTACTTCATAGTAAGTACTTGTACTTTAACAAGGCTTGGAACATGATTGACACCTTCTGCTACCTCGCTTTACTTCAAGCCTAATGAGAGACCACAGCGTGATTCCCAATTTAATATACTAAAACTCTTTCATAGAATAGAACAATATACGTATCAAATCTATCTCATCTTTGTTCAGGAAACTAGAAATGAACTTAAACACCAATAAAAATAGAATTTACTTTTAAACATTATGCCTTGGCTGATTTGGGGTTGCAAGTAGATCATGAATATGCTCATTGTAAACATCCAATGCGCTTATTGAGATATCGTATTAAAATAATCCATTTCTCTCATCAGCTACATGAAATAGCTCCTCCAATGTTCGATAGTTTACTCCCTTGTCTTCATGTGTTCCCTCCATCGTAAATGTCTTCCTAGTTCCAGTTTTCCCATACACAAAGTTACACACATTATATCCATCCAAAAATGAAATGAAAATTGGTGTAATATTGGAAAAAACATTCACTTCCCATGGAAATAGCTATAATCAATGAATTTGTGTACTTATTAATAATAAATTTCAGATCCAAAATATATTATTTTGTACATCTTACCTTGATTTTCTTGATTAGTAAATACTAAAAACACGATAAAATTTGAACACCTTCTTTGAAGAACCATTAACATGATGCTCAGTTCATTGTCTCTATTTGTATCAAATTCTTCCACTGGAGAAGCTCCTACTGATATTTCTCCATCACTCAATGGACAACATCTACAGAATGCTTTGATGTTTCCTAAAAAAGACCAGAAAATCACGTTATCTAACCTGCTAATCCTTGTGTAATGCATAAAAAGAATGCAATCAACAAGTTTCCTATGAGATTCAACAATTTATTTTAAAGCTTTTTCCTTTACATTGTGTCTTTGTTGAAAAAATTCTTGAGGTATTCACACCACATAACTTAACAGCTTCATAAAAATTAATAAAATGTTAGCAATGATTTTCTTAGAAACAAAATATTTATCACTTACCCAGAGATTGCACAATAGATGTCATGCCAACAATGTTAGGGATAAAACTAGCACATTTATGTGCCTCTTCTGAAAGGTTATCATAATCTCTCTTTAGTATTTTCTACCAAGTATTTAACAATATTATTCATAGAATATTTGACGAGGTGCAATACATGAAAAAGACTCAACTTAAATTTGTATGTTAGTATTATTCAATAACAAAGTTATCTGAATTTTAGCCTTCAAGTCTTGAACTAATGAAGCCCAAAAAACATTATGCCTTTGGTATATCTCATGAAGCTGCCTTGATTTAGAAGTTTTTCCTTCTATAGCTTCATCTGTAATAAGAAATTTTCTTTCATTAGATAATTCCTATTCGTTGGGTTAACAATAATAAGAAAAAAAATTCAATTTGTTCCACCTAGACATTCAACATGAAATAACATGTTATCGAGTTCATTCCTCAGGTTTTCATTTTGATGATTAAGGTCATTAAGGGACATGCAAGCCTCGTGGCATTCATTCCTCTTCAATTCATACACCCTAGTAAGCTCTTCAATATTCCTTTCATACTCCTCTATACATTTGGGAGTTTTCCTTCTAATCTACAAACTAATCAACAAAACTAACTATAATCCATCTCAGAGTATTTAAAATAAGTACAAGGGTGGGTCTGCCAACATCTCTCAATACATTGTGTTCCCAGTTTTCATCAGTCCTAGCTATCTACAATTTAACATTCAAAAATCCTCGATTTCAATTTCTTGTAGCCACATGAAAGACTACTTTTGAGACTGTCATAACTTCCTACCATCTGTGATTTGATTTTTGGAACGCATCATCAAATTACAATAGCTCAGCATATCATATCAATTGATCAAAATGATAAAATATATAACGGTATCAAGGTTCAGTTAGATCTTCCCAATCAAAGGAAATCATTGCACTTTTGTTTGAGCTTTTCAAGAGCTAAGAAATCAAGTTACTTTAAAAGATTCTCGCCAATTCGAGATATCTTATAAATAGAATTTTGATTTCAATAGTGAAAATCCAGAATATAACATGAACAGTTGCAATAATGATGTTTTGGTTCCTATACCGCATCTTCTTCAGTTCATAAAATGGACAAGATACTAGTGAACTGGATACAAAATCTGCCTGCAATCCTTTTCTCTCTGAAAATACTCATTCCAACCAGGAGGAAGATGCTCATTCCACTTTTTCCTCAACTCCAAGTGCCAAATAATCAAAGATTCTAAGGAAAAGTCTAGCAGTGCTCCTTCTGGAGCTATTTTCAACTTTAGATGTAATGAGAGAACGAAACGTGAAGTCTTTTTCACAAAATTAGAGAAAAAATTGAATGCAAAGGAAGCAAAGAAAAGCCAATTGCAAGTTAAACTGAACGAGTTTCAAGAAGCCGAGCTAAAGATGATTAGAAAAAGTTTGACATCTAAATCATCTCCCATGCCATCACTCTATCATGAAGTAGCTCCGTCAAAGGTTGAGTTGAAGAAGATACCTCTTACCCACCCAAAATAGCCCAAGTTACAGTGGAGAAAGAGTTATGTTGGTGTAGAATCTGAAAGTGATCCAAATCAAGTTTTGTAGAACATCTCACTTTAATTTGGACTAGAAAAAGAGCAATGGGTACGTGCAGACATGAAGACAACTACAAATAATGACATGGTTGGAAAGAGAAATGTCAAGAGATCATTGAAAAAGGCACCTTCTTAAAAATAATTGCCATAAAAGTATAGTGAAAGAAATTTTAGCCTAAAACAAGAAATTTCAAACATTCCAAAAAGATGATATGTTAATGAATCTACCAAGGATGGTAATTAAATCACAAGTACTAATTCAAAAAATTCTTCTAGCAGAAGTGACATAAATGGATTAACTCTGTAGAAATTTGGAGTTGTTGATGGTCAAAAGGAAACAAAATGTTTAGATGGGGATACTGGAATTGGAAACACCACCAATCATATAGACAATTAAGTTTTGCTGACTTTTGAATTTGTTGAAGAAGAACCAAATGGGACTAAACCTATAAGTAGGAAGAATGAGTTTTCAAAGACTACTGAGGTGAGCCAACTATGTAGAAGTATGAAGCTATTTAAGAACCGATTGAACCTAAAATATTACAAGGGAAGGATGAGATGCCAGAAACTAAGGCTCATGGTGACATATTGAAGGATTCAGGATTTGTTGCATGGGTGTTAGCTAAAAATTTACAAGTTACATATGGCTTGAATCTGGAAAGTTAATCACACTCCAATGTTAATCCATGTGATGGGTGGATCCAAGAAACAAAATTCATATGAAACAGATGGACCCCAAATCTATTTGATCATCCCAAAATGGTTTAGCTAAAGAAACGAATGGGAAAAAAAAATAACAACTTAAAGATGTTATTCCCTACTTCAATAATTCAAAGAGAGAGAATGTAAGAACTACCCCTTCAAAGAAAATAAAAAAAGGAAATGATAATATGATTTGAACTATGTACATTCATAATTTGAGTTCTCTGTTTCTCTCCTAAAATATCTACCTGTATTTTTGAGTGATTGGAGGTTGTTCCCTAAATGTCATTCTTGCAGTCCTCGTGAAGGGCGTCTTCCAATGGTTTTAGTGTTGATAATAAAATAATTTTTACTACATTTCTACTCCAATATTTATTTTGTATTGATAAGGTTTGTAGTTGTGATGTGAGGGTGTGTTTACATCCTATTTCAAATTCCTTATGGGGAGCAACATAGTTGAAAAAAAAAAAAAAAAAACTTTGAAGCACTGAGTTTGTTGAGTGGCTAGCTCTATATATATATATTATACCTGTAATTACAAAACTTTTTTTCATAGGTTCTATTGATGGGTAATTTTGATATACTATACTTGTTAAATTGTATAAAACATTGATTCTACTTGCATTATTATCTAAAAAACGATGTTTTTCTTATTGGTGTGGTACACGCTATCTAGAAAAGTCTTATCAGTGAGCTTTTGTAAGTTCTAGCTACATAGAACATTCTCCAAACTTTCTCCCAGTAGAAATGACTTGGAAAGTGGTTTTTTTTGGAAGGATCCCCCTCATGAGATAAGAATGCCAACCAAGTGCAAATACTATGGCCAACTTTCAACATGGTGTAAGAGCAAGGTATAGAAATTGATTGGCAGTGACTAGCAGATCTAAGCCAAAGTGAGGCTTGAAGAGAGATGTTGAATCATCACAACATTAGCCCCTAAATTATCATAAAAGGCCCCTAAATGTCTCAAAATCCACATGGTTTTGAAAGCAAATTCACAAACCAACTTCCTCCAGTTTTCAACGTCATTAAACCTTAAAAACCATAAACGAACGAACAAATAACCAATAATAAAAATAATAAAAGGGTTTCATTTCAGTTACCAATTGAGAATTCTTCCTCTATTCTTTAGAAATATCGACCTCTTCTTTGTCAATTTTGGCCTAGACATTCTTAGGATCAATTCCATCCACCATGCAACTGACGGAGAGGCCTTGTGCTTCAACAAGTCCTGAAACATGATGAACACCTTCTGCTACCTTTCTTTACTTCAAGCCTAATGACAGGCCACCAAGTCATTCTCAATTAAATATACTAAAACTGTTTCGTAGAATAGAAAAGTATTTGTATGAAATCTATCTCATCATTGTTCAGGAAACTAGAAATGAACTTAAACAACAAGAGGCAGAATTTAATTTTTAACAGTAATCCCTGACTGACTTGGGGATGCAAGTAGATCATGAATATACTCATTGTTCACTTCCAATATGCTTATGGAGATATCATATTTAAGTT
Source organism: Pinus tabuliformis (assembly GCA_031772625.1). Taxonomy (NCBI): domain Eukaryota; kingdom Viridiplantae; phylum Streptophyta; class Pinopsida; order Pinales; family Pinaceae; genus Pinus; species Pinus tabuliformis. The sequence continues at coordinate 950,884,812 of CM062811.1, read as the reverse complement.
AAGAAAGATTCTTCGGCGAAAATCACATGGAATACCATTTGTCGACGCGTTCCGAACCAACTAGTGTGGTTCATCGTCAACTTGTCCTGACGATGAACCACACTAGTTGGTTCGAAACGCGTCGACAAATGATATTCCATGTGATTTTCGTCGAAGAATCTTTCTTAACTTGATATGGATCACAGAAGCTTAAACTCTATTATATCATATTTAAATAATCCATTTCCCTCATTAGCTACATAAAATACCTTCTCCAATGTTCGATATTTTAATCTCCAATTGTCATGTGTTCCCTCAATGGTAAATGTCTTCCTAGTTCTAGTTTTCCCATAAGAGAAGATACACACATTATACCCATCCAAAACTTACATGAAAACTCGTGCAATATCGGCAAAAATAACCACTGCAAATGGATATATCTCTAATCAATGAATTTTTAAACTTATTAATAAGAAATTTCAGATCCAAAAGATATTATTTTGTACATCTTACCTTGCTTTTCTTGATTAGTAAATACTAAAAACATGATCAAATTTGAACACTTTATTTGAATAACCACTAAAAGGATACTCAATTCATTATCTCTATTTGTATCAAATTCTTCCACTAGAGAAGCACTGACTGATATTTCTCCATCACTAAATGGAAAACACCTACACAATGCTTTGATGCTTCTTAAAAAAGACCACAAAATCATGTTATCTAACTTGTTAATCATTGTGTAATGCATAAAAAGAATGAAATCAACAAGTTTGCTGTAATATTCAACACTTTATTTTATTTTATTTTCCTTTACAATGTCCCTTTGCTGAACTTCTTCTTTAGATATTCACACTGCAAAACTTAACAACTTCATAAAAGTTAATAAAATGTTATCTCCAAAATCGAATATTTATCACAATTACTCAAATATTGCACAAAAGATATCATCCCAGTTGTTGGATTAGTGGGTCCTGACCCAAGTTCAAAGTTCGTTGCACCAAACAAATCCCTACAATACTGGTCGTTTCAGCGTCAATCCGCAGAGTGCAGACTGATGTCTCACCCGAAGCAGTATGGTGGAATGCGCGAACCACATTTCTGCACCCAGAGATCAGCGTGATGTCGTTTTGTGACCTAAGTCTGCCTTCATGCAGATTTATGAGCCTTTATGGCTTATCGATTAACCTCCCTTTAATCGGCCTCTAAACCTCTGCGAAGGTCTATGATTGGCTTTTACGAACCATGAATAGGTAAATTAAGTACTTATGTGCATCCAAGATTATTCTTAACCCAGTATTTACTCAGATCTTCTTAAGTGTTCAATAACTATTACATACAATGATATAATCTTTGCATAAACCCTTAACATAAATTGTGTTCATATAACAATATAGATCAAGTCAAGTTGCGCTTTAATATAACATTATTTTATAAACCCATCATTCATCACAACATAAAGCACATCCATACATAACAGAAGTAAATAGATCAAACACAGGAATTCCTGTAACAAACTTCTTTATTGATATTCAGTGAATGCTTATAGGCTCAATACTTCCCTGCACAATCAACTGTAGGGGTCCACACACTCAGTTGTTGACTCTACTCTAGGCCTATGTGCTCACAACTATAGAGCCTTCCTTATTACTCTCTGTTCTAATTCTCTAGACCCTTTACATAAACAAAACTTGTTACTTTCCTTAGACATCCCTAAGACACACCTATTTATGCAATCTCGTGGTCGTAGATCATGGTTAGATCTTCAAAAAGCTGACTTAACTTACATAAATAAGGGTAAAACCCATTTTGACTCTTTAATTATCTATGTACTCCACGACCACAATTTGTGGAGACTTAAAATCTTTATACAACAAAACTTGGGATTTTTCCCCAAAACTTAACCTAGGGGACCCCATCCCAATAGTCCCCCAACACAAAGATCATGACTCACCCTCGAATCACTTGATTAGTGTGGAGATCTTGCCGTGAAGATCCCCCAGCTCCACTTGTACAACCTCTACTTCAGCCATGCTTTGCATGGCTGCTTGCTTGATCTATTCTCCCAGTCGCTCTATGGCTGGCCATGCACTGTCCTACTTAATCTTTTGTTGTGTACTATGCAAGTTTTCCAAATTTTCTTGTATGTTGGCCAAGACTATGTAGGCTTCATCCAACCAAGGCCCTAACCTAGTCTTAAGGACTCCCTATTTTTCTACACTGCTTCCACATGTGCAAGCAACTTCTTAGCCTCTTATAGCTTGGCGAGTCATTGTGCTGTAGCAACACTGCGGGTCGTTGCCCTTACATCATCGTATTTTTGTCAGAGCTCACTAAATTCTATATGTAACACCTACAGGGTGGGATCTTCTTGCAGGGTCGTCAGTACTTCCATAGCCTACTCAAACAGGGTGGTGCAATTCACAACCGCGACATCCACTATAGCGACTTCATCCTTAACAGTGGCTTCGCATTGCTCCCTTACCTTTGGCGGGGTTGAAGGTTGTGACTTTAGCTACAATTTAATTATCTTCAAGTTCAACTCACACTGAAATCTGGCCACCTCTTCATTGGCATCACGCATGCCCATAGCAAGTTTTAAGATATTTTCCTCAAGTGGTGCCTCCTCAGGGATATGCAGTTCTGGCACCGTTTTACATGCTTCTTCTACCGCGAGCACTAACTAAGTGCTCTATGCCTAGATTGTCTCCTTTGCCTTCAGCGCCTCTATCTTCTCAGCGAACATATGTTCATTTTTCTCCCGATATTCACTAATAAGGTTGAGCATGTGCTGCTCTTGTGCTCTGAACTTTGTTGTCACACCTCCTTGCAGCGTGTGGAGATACTCATTGGGGAGTGAATCAAGTTTGACGCATGTTACACTAAAATTTGTCACCATGACTATTTGCAGTTAGTATGGATTCATCAACTGTCATAATATCCTCCTTGGCAAGTCTCATACCTCTGCTCTCCATGTCAAACTCCAAGAAAGAGAGAAAGTCTTTAAAAATCTATATATCTATGGGTACGCAGTTTCTCTTAGCCTTACCTGCGTGTACGCACCCCAAGTTCACAATACCTGCGTACTTGTACGCTCTGTCTGTAAAGGGGAGGGTGCGTACTCCTGTAAAGGTCAAAAGGTGCAAGTTTCACTCCAAAAAAGTTACTTGTAGTCATTTCTAGAGCATTCTAGAAGCTTGTTTGACGTGTATGGAGCGCCTCCAGATGGTTCATGTATCCCTATCAAAGAGGAACTTATCCCATCAAGAGGGGAGCTATCCCATCCAAAGAGGGGCTTATCCCATTGAAGGTGGACCTGAATAACTCCCTCTAGAGCACTATAAATACAGGCATTGGGCCAGAGGGAGGGGAGGTTGAAAGCTGAACATTCCTAAGGGTAGATGCTGTTGGAATTAGGACTACCTTGTAAAGCTTGAGATGAGAGATTCCCATCCTTTCCTAGCCTTATTTGGAAGTGGGTGAGCTGATCAAAGTAAAGGAGAACTCTTGCTGGACCATAGGAGGGACCTGCACAACACCAAGGCTCAGGTTGTAATGGTTTCTTTATTTCGACTTAATACAAGTGAACTCATTTTTCTCAACAGATTGTTATTCATGATTTGTTTCATATACTCCTTGGTCTGTATGATGGATATGTATTATTTTATGAGTTTATCAGGTGTTATTTAATCTTTTGGCTTGTTAGTGAATGCAGGTTTCGAAGAGAAGGAGGAGCTCATCCGGATCAGCGAGGCTGGACTACTACAAAGCGTTGGACTAAAGGTATGTTAAAATCACCTGATTACTTGTATTCTAAATGCATGTTTACAGAAAGGTAGTGTTTGTTTGTCTTGTTTGTCACTAGAAAGCCTTTGCTTCTAGGGAGGTCGGTTTTGTCCGCATTATCAACTCTTTCCGCATGACAAAATGGCGACTCCGCTGGGGAATCCATTAATGTGATTGATTTTTCCTTTATATGAAATTTTGATCTGAGAAAAGTCGTTTGTTTTCAGGTTTTTGGCTTTCTGACTGTGTTTTTGGGTGGGCTAGCTTAGGGTTAAATTACATTTTAGTTTTTCTTTGTTTTGCTAGAAGTACGCAGCCTCTGCGTTGAGCATAGTGCGTAGCTATACGCACTGCAGCTTTGTGCACAGAGCGTACACGCACCTGTGCAAACAGGTTGCCTGTGTACCCTGTCAAAATTGAGAAAATTCCAATTTTCTCCTTTTTTGCCTTTTAGATTTTGTTTTTAATTTGTTTTTTTTGCCCAGATCCACTGGTTATTTGCCATCAATCTTCACCTAAGCTTGTTTCGTCAGTGTTGAGAGTTTTAGTGAAATTCATAGAGATTTTTCCCTAGGGTTTGATTTTTACGCTGGTCATGTAGTGACTTTGGCTTTAGAAGTCGTCAAACCTTGGATCTCCCTGGTTTTGTTCAGTCTTCTTAGGAGTCGGGCCTGTCATAGAATCCACCCTTGTGAGAAACCTACCTTTGTGTCCTCTCTTTGCCGAATCTCGAAAAAGTTTGTTGATTGAACTTTGAATTTTATTCTTGAGAAAAAGAACAAAAGATTTTGATTTTTGTTTTTGACTGGTTTTTGGTTCTGCATTAGCTGGTCCTTAGTTAAATTTTGACTAAGTAAAACATCCAAGAATCATCTTTAGTAGGCTTTTTCCTCGTTAGATTTAGTTTTTAGGTGCATTTCTCTTGGATTTGATTTTGAGTGAAATTGAGTTGATTTGATTGCCATAGATTTTTTAACTTTGATTTCTGTTAAAGTAAGTTTTACATGCTTTGTTAATTAGGAAAAAATACAGAAAATATCTTTTGAAGGAAAGTTTGCTTTGGTAGCATTTGAGTCTTTGAAAGGAAAAGGAATTTTCGTGAAGTGATTAGTGGTCATATGTTGTATGTTTTGAAAAGATAAAGAGCTTGTTTCTTTGATTTTCATTGCCAAGAAAGTTGTCTTTATATCAAATTTGCATTCTCCAACTCTCTTAGCTAGGGAATTCATTGAAAAATAAAATTAGTATAAATCATCCGAAGTGCATCTTTTTAGTGGATTTCGGTTGAGTCTACACACCATCAATTTCATCTCCACTACCTTTTGTCTTAAAGAAAGCCATAAAAATTAACGCTTAAAGTAAAATAAACTTAGTAACTTTTTATTTACTAGGGCTCTGAAACACCCATATAGATCAGGCTAGTGTCTTGGAGTAGGAGAGTAATTAACTCTCCAAGATAGTAAAACCAAACAAGTAGCTCATCTTGTGGTAGGATAAATCCAATTGTTTCATTTGTACTCTGGGAAAGCTCCTCTTAAAGGAGAAGCACGAGACCGTGTCCAAACCAGTGAGGGAATCAATCCTCCTTCATTGGGAAAGACGCCAGATACGCACGTACTACAAACGGTAAACCTCGGATTATTATCGAGGAGCCTGGGCTCACTTGTCAGTAAACCTTGGATTATTGTCAAGGAGCCGGCAAGGGGATTGAGCTTGTTACTCTGCCCTTGCGTGCTATCGGGTCGTAGACTGTTCCCCCAGGTATATTTGCTGCTGTTGGTAACCTTAGTGACCATTATCTTTAGGATTCTACCGAGGTGACGGTGGAGGGAAGATCCCACTGTACCTAGAACAGACGTCGGCTAGACTCACTTGGATTTTCCGGGGGGTTCACTTCACTCGAGATGATTAAAGTGGAGGAACTTGTGCTGGTCTATTCATTAAGCAGGTTGCCGGGGTAACTGTTCCACCCACCACTTCTGTACTGAATTCGGCGATGTTGGGTTTCATCTCCAACTAGTGTCTTCGGTCTGGAAGGCTATTGTTTGTGTATGGTTTGACGCCCTAGATTCTTTAGGCGTGTGATTCGAATTTGTTTGGTTCTTTAGAGACTTTAGGTGGTTTGCTTTGAGATTTTACTTTGTTTGCGTGTGCAGTAGTTAAAAGTTTTTAACTGTGGCTGAATTACCGAGACAGTCCCGTAGACTTTGGGGGAAGTCTCCTGAGATTGTTACCGTGGCCGATTTGTTGAGGAAGTCCCGTAGACTTCGGGGCGAACCTCCTGAAGAGGTCCCGGGTCATTACGAAGGTTTGAAAGTCCTTGTAACTCCTAGTGGCAGTAAAGTAGGTTCACTTGAAGAAGGAGAGTCATCGTTGGTAGTCCATCCAGATTACCAAGGTCTAGAAACAGGTTATAATCCTGAAGTTGTTGCAGTTTCCGAGCTTGCTGGTAGTTTTTCATCTACTAGTGATATAGGCGAAGAACCTGAAATATCTGAACCTGTTACTCCAACTTCTAGTGCACCGGATTCACCTAGGGTAGAAAGAGTCATCATCGAAAATCTTCCTGCTGGTTTGATCGCTATTGAAGAACTTGCTCCAAAGGAAGAATTTGGCGTCTCTATCCTTGAAGATCAACCTACTATTGAGCTAAGGGAGCGTGAATCCATCTTTTACAGTCCTCCTAGAAGTACTACTTGGTACCTTTCGTTAACCAATTATTTGGACAACTCAGGGTTAAGTTTTTATCTACCTCGTACTCCTTATCCACCTGGACGTATTTATACTCCTGTAAATATGTCTGGTCAGTCGTCCGTGTTCACTCAGTCTCCTGAATCTTTCTTGTACGGCAGTCCTTCAGTTACCTTTGGGTATCAGTCACTTTCTGGTACTTTTGCGGGAGCATCTCCTCAACCCATTGAACATGGGTTATTAGCTGGAAACAATGGTAATAAACCGTTGGGTGTAGGAGACATTTACATGATGTGAGGTTCAGTTCCCGGTTCTCAACCTCAAGGTGGCCAATTACCGCCTGGGGGTCAACCTCAATTAATGCCTGGGGAGCAACCTCAAGGTACACAAATTGCATCTGGGGGGCAACCTCAAGGACAGTATGTACCCATAGTACAATACATTCCTCAAGGTCAACCCCAACCTCAATATGTACCCCAAGGTCAACCTCAGTACCAATTCATATCTCAAGGTCAACCCCAGTATCAGTATTTACCTCAAGGGTATCTACCTCAAGGTCAATACTCGAGTCAAGGTTATCAACCACCTCATGGTCAATCTTATGTTCAAGGTATGGGAACTGTGCCTTTCAATTATGAATCCTATCGTCAATCCGGTTATGGATCTCAATATCCTCAACCTGTCATGGGTCAATACCCTGAATGAACATAGTGTGGGATCCATCGCAAGTCCAACAGGTGTTGCAGCCAAGTGTACAGTTGTCATCTCAAGCTGGACAACCTTTAGTTGTTGGTTCACCCCAACAACCAGTCCAGTCTAATGTTCAAACTTCTGTACCTTCGGTAGTTACTCAGTCGCCTATTGCACCTAGTACTCCATCTCAAACGACTGATGCAACTACCACAACATCTGTTCCTTCCACCACACTTACTTCTAGAGTATCGACAGCTCCGGTTTGTACTGTCTCTGCAACTACTCCTCAGACATCTTTACCATTGTCTGGATCCACGATTCAAACTACGGTTCAGATGCCTGTAGGACCGTACTTGTGTCACTAGTCAACCACAATTTGCTTATCAACCGTACCAGGGACAGTACCAATACGGGCCTGCTGTCCAACAGCCGGTTTACCAATATCAACCGTATCCTGGGTACACTTATCAACGACCTCAGCAACCCCAGTACGGTCCGGTTAATCCTAGCTTTCCAGGAGGATACAATATCCCGAATGCGATACCTATTCCAAGTTATCCTGGATATCCTCCTCCTAGGACTGGTCTTGTGACCCAGAGTTTTAGGGATCCTAGTCGGCAATTACCGTTTATCGCAACTTTGGATTTACCGGACTTGTCATGCCTAACGAACGATCCAATAAATTATCTTCTGTTCTGGCCGCCAATGCCAAATAAGTTGCCCAGTGACATTCCCAAGTTCGAAGGTATGTCTGGAGAGGATCCGTCCAATCATGTGATGACTTACCACCTCTGGTGTGCTTCAAATTCCATCTCGGATGATTCGATCCGCTTACGTCTTTTTCAGCGTACGCTCATTGGTCTCGCGGCCAAGTGGTATATTGAGTTACCACGGGCCTCTTTTTACAATTTTAGTCAGTTAGCTACCTCGTTCCTAACTCATTTCCAGTTGCCGGTCAGATATGATAATGGCACAGAGCTACTAACTTCACTAAAACAGTCGATGTCCACTTATATTTCCGATCATATACATTAATGGAGACGTCGAAGGCGATTAGTGAAAGTTTTTATCTCGGACCAAATCTTAGCTGAATGGTTTGTTAAATCATTGCTACCGAAGATTACTGAAGATGTAGCTAAGGCCGGAGTAGTTACTGAGGAGCAAGTGATTTCTCAAGCGCAGTACCTTGACTTAGTTTACACTCAGTCAGGTACGTTACACGAAAAGATCCCAGATCTTCCAAAGTCAAATCAAATCGCTGCTGCTCCTTCGGGATCTCATGCTGCTGATGGCATGATTGGTACGGTCAATACTAAAAGCAAGAAGAAGTCTTCAAAGAATTCTTTGCCCATTATAACCTTACCAGATTCCTCGATAGGAGAGTCTTCTCCTGAAATTTCCGCTGATATTCACGTTGTAGAGTCATCTACGGCTAAATCAAAAAACGGTGGGAAGAAGAAAGGTAAGAAGAAGAGTAAAGCAGACAAGACTCCAAAGGAGAAAACAGAAAAGTCAGAAACTAATGAAGAAAAGTGCAAACCTCGATATCCTTGTCTTATTGTGAAGAGGATCATTTTACAAGAGATTACCTTCATCGGGCCGAGGTTGTGAAAATCGTCAAAGGTTCCCCAACTCTTGCTGTTTTGAAAGATCCATTTCCAAAGCAGGAGAGTAAGATGATAGGTTCTTCCTCGGGTGCCACTGAAGAACCCATATTGATGATGTCTCATGTAAGGATTGCGACTCGATCGCAAGATTATGGTAGTAAAAGTCCCGTTGACGGATCGAAAGAAGCAAAATCTTCTCATTCAAATCCATCAACCTCAGCTCCCGGTTCCGATCCACTACAGATCGAGAAACCTAACCCTGACTTAGTAATCAAACCGCCCGCCAAGGGTGTACTTCGAAGGTCTGCTTTCAATCCACATGCGAGAGCGGCCCAAAATTACAACATTGTTGAGGATTTAGCTGTTTCACCCTCAACAATGTCGGCTTTAGAAGTGATGCAATCATGCCCAGCACAGCGAAAATTACTTTTGTCGGCTATAGGAGTTGTTGATGTTCAGGACCCGAACCTAATAATCTTTGATCTAGAAAATAGTACACCATGTTTGCCTCATCAGATGGCTTTCCAGATCCCAATGATAGTAAAAAATACGCCTATTCATCGGACTGTAATTGATGAGGGAGCTTCCACATGTATTATGTCGATACAATGCTGGAGATCGCTTGGTTCTCCTTCACTAAATCAATCCCCGACAATTCTTAAGGCCTTTGATGGTCGTGGGTTCCATCTGTTTGGCATTCTACAAGATTTGCCTATAGGGGTTGAAGGAAAAACCGTTAGTCTAGATGTGGAGGTGGTTGATGCCCCTCTAGACTACAACCTTCTTTTGGGTCGAAGTTGGTCTTACGCTATGATAGCGGTCGTTTCATCGGTCTTCAGAGTAATAAAGTTTCCACATAATGGCAAGATCGTAACTATAGACCAGCTGGCTTACTTTTCATCCGACCCAGCCTCTTTAGAGAGTATCCAGCATGTCGGTAAAACGACTATCCCTTGCAAGGATGTTGGTGTAGGATTAGTTAAAGATGTCGGTTTACTGGGAACTTTTCCTTTTCCTCCAATCAACGTCGTGTCTTCATTTGCATCTATTCATATGATTACTTAAGACACAATTGTTTATGATGATCCCTGGATCGTTCCTTCTGAATCTGAGATAGACTCATTTGGCGATGTAATGCCTTTGAGTCCATATGAAATTGCTTATGAAGCCGTGCAGTCTTTTTCCGACCCAATTTCAACCAAAATCGACCAAATGAATGTGGTCCATGAGGAGTCTCTTTTCGCATCAACCTCGGAGTTAATAACGTTTCCCGAAGTTGTGTCATCTGACGAACAACTTTGTGAAGTCCTATGCGTAGACGATTTACCATGGGAAGATCTCCATCATAGATCTTCATTTTTACCCGAGGATCATCATTTTGAAAACGATTTCTCATCAATATTTATAGCTAAATATGTCAAAGAAGCTCAGAGTCCAATGAAACATCCTGATTCAGAGCTGAATTTGGGAAACATTTCTCGTACTATTCCCATTGACATTTCAGTCAAGTCCGGAATTGTTGAGCACATTCATATAGGTGCCTCGTGTTCAGATGACGAAATTCAAACATACAAGGCCCTATTTCAAGAATTCCGCGATGTGTTTGCCTGGTCTTACGAGGAAATGCCAGGAATTGATCCCGCCATTGTTGTCCATGAAATCAAGACTTACCCGGACGCTAAACCCGTCCGGCAACGTTTGTGTCAGATTCACCCACGAAAAGTGGCTGCGATTAAAGCAGAAGTTGAGAAGCTATTGAAAGCAGGTTTCATTTATCCGATCCCGTTAACGGATTGGGTATCGAATATTGTTCTGGTTAACAAAAAACAGGGAAAAATAAGAATATGCATCGATTATAGGGATATCAATCGTGCTTGTCCCAAGGACAACTATCCAACACCCTATATCGATCAAATAATTGATGATTGTGCTGGCAGTGAAATATTTTCCTTTATGGATGGTTTCTGAGGTTACAACCAAATAAATATTCTACCTGCCGATCAACCAAAAACGGCTTTCATTTGTCCATGGGGGACATTTGCTTATTGAAAATTACCTTTTGGGCTTAAGAATGCCGGAGCCACTTTTCAAAGGGCGATGTCTTACGCATTTCATGACATCAAGCACATTGTGCAACCGTATCTCGATGATTTGCCCGCTCACTCCTTACATCGAGCTAATCACCTTGTCCATTTACGAGCAATTTTTATGACGTGTAGGCATTATCGTATACGGTTGAAGCCACACAAATGTGTCTTCTGCATAGAAGTGGGACGATTGCTGGGATTTGTAGTTTCAAAAACCGGCATTCGCGTCAATCCCTCGAAGGTAGAAGCTATCATCAAACTGCCTCCTCCTTCAAGTCTGTGCCAACTCCAAAGTTTGCAGGGGAAAGCAAACTTTTTACGCCGATTCATTCCTAACTACGCCGAGATTACCAAGGGTTTTACCCGGTTGTTGAAACAAAATGCTCAATTCTCTTGGGATGAGATAGCTCAGAAACCTTTTGATGCACTCAAGCATGCATTGACCCATGCACCGTTGCTGCATCCTCCCAACTACAACCAGGATTACTTTTTGTACCTCGCCGCCGCTCATTCCACCATTGGAATGGTCTTAGTACAGGAAGATGAATTCGGAACGGAACATGTGATCTATTATCTTAGTCGGACGTTAAATCCCACTGAGCTCAAATATTCACATGTGGAGAAATTGGCCTTGGCAGTCGTTCAAGCTGTCCAGCGTTTTCGTCACTACATTCTTCTCCGTAAAACTACAGTCCTTTCGGATTGCAACCCTATGCTCTACATTTTGACTAAACCATTGCTAGGGGGCAAGTACTATAAATGGATCGTTATCCTGCAGGAGTTCGACTTGGAATTTGAAAAGTCTAAGTCTAAGAAATCTTTAGTTTTTGCGGAGTTGATGTGTGATTTCCCACGTGCTGACACGGAAACTGTGGCAGAGGAACCCATTGTGGACGAATCTTTGTTTCTCATCAGCACTTTAGATTCGTGGTATGGGGATATAATTGTCTATCTCCAAACCCAATCCTTTCGGCCCAAACTTTCAAAGTCGGAACATCGGAAAATTCGATTTCAGTCCCAACAGTACAAAATTATTGGAGATACTCTTTATCGCCGTGGGGCGGACTTGGTTTTTCGTCGTTGCTTAACTCATGAGGAAGCTGAAAGGGTTTTGAATGACTGTCACTCTGGAGCGTGTGGCGGTCATATGTCTGGGTATGCCACAGCCCAAAAGATATTGCGCGCTGGCTATTTCTAGCCCTCTTTGTTTAAAGACTGTATTATTGCGGTCCGGAAATGCCACAACTGTCAAGTGTTTGATCGCAAGATGTGCGCTCTACCTGCTCCTCTCCACCCTATAATTTCCGTTGGTCCTTTTGCTAAATGGGGTATCGATTTTATTACATGTAACCCTCACTCGGCCGGGGGGCATGCGTATATCATCCTTGCGGTTGATTATTTTACTAAGTGGGCCGAAGCGATGCCTACATTCGAGGCAGACGGCAAGACATTTGTGATTTTCGTATTCAATCACATTATTGCTAGGTTTGGTGTCCCACAAGCGATAATCACTGACCATGGGCGCCATTTTCGAAACATTATGATGACAGAACTTACAGGTCAGCTTGGTTTGCGTCACGATAGCTCAACTCCTTATTATCCACAAGCCAATGGCCTGGTTGAGTCTATCAACAAAGTTTTAGCTATCATGATCCGACGAATCATTAGTATTCAGCGGTCGAATTGGCACAACATGTTATTTTCTGCGCTTTGGGCGTACCGAACCTCAGTGAAAACATCAACAGGGTTCACTCCTTTCCAACTAGTTTATGGTTTGGAAGCAGTGTTGCCCATTGAATGCGAAATCTTGTCACTTCAAATGGTTGTCGAATTACTTCCAGCTACTTCCGAAGAGGAGAAGCGTCTATTATACTTAGCTCAATTAGATGAGACTCGACGTGACGCTGCATTGGCAATCGAGACTCACGCAAAATAGATGAAAGCTCAGTATGATCGCAACGTGACCCCTCGAAGTTTTTTGTAAGGGGACCTAGTGCTATTATATGATCAAGCTAACGATAAATTAGGTGCTGGAAAATTCGTTCCTATGTGGCATGGGCCCTACATTGTCAAGCGAAAGCTAGCAAAAGGGGCCTATGAGCTGGTAGATTTTGATGGGGACTCTTTGGGTAAGCCCAGAAATCGACTTTACCTAAAGAGGTATTATGCTTAAATGATGGGTATGGAGATTTAGTTAGGTTAGTTTTTCTTTCTAGCTAGTGTGTTTGTTAGTATAGACAGTGTGCTTAGCTTAGAGAGTGTGTTTTTCGTCGTTATTCTGGCTTATCTTGGTTTTACTCTTGATATTGCAGATGTCGACGCCTCTCCAAACGTACATTGGATTCGCTGATGGTGCTTGTCGTAGTACACGTAATATCTCTTCCGTAGCTTGGGTTATCTATTCGCCCTCTGACGAGTTAGTTTCTATGCATGGGGTGAGCCTCGGTCAAACAACAAACAACATTGCAGAATACAATGCAGTGATTGAGTTATTGTCTGAATCTATTTTGTTTGGGATTCGGAGTTTGATAGTGAGGGTAGATTCTGAACTCGTTGTATTACAGCTTAATAGAGTTTATGCCATTAGAAATCCAGTGTTATTAAGATTATTTTTTAGAGTGCGCCTCTTGGAACATGAATTTGATTACATTGAATATCAGCATATTCCAAGGTCATTAAATACATTAGCAGATGCAATTTCTTCTCGAATGTTAGACATACATTTGCGATAATCATACATGTAAATTTAAAAACTTTTCATCACATATGTTTAACAAGTTAAGCCGGTAATAATGATATATATATAGATATGAGTGTGTCAAAATATACATCGTCTTCGATCATAGGTTGAAGAACACCTTATGATCGCCAAAAATGATAAGTACAAAAAACCAAAATGTCACATGTGTCTACAAAAGTGACCAGCCAGTCACTGGTGGTGCTCTCTATACGACACCACTGCACGCGCTACCCTACACAAGAACCTCCTAAAAGGTCCTGGGACTGCGACCACATAGCGCTGAAGTCTGATAGGGATATCATCTATAGTCATCTCTGGTATGTCTGCCATAAGACGCTCTAGGTCCTGTTCCAACTCGGCTAAGGTCTCTGCGGCCGCATCCTATGGGGCCGGTGCTGGTGCAACTAGTACTCTCCTCTCGAAAGGCCGGAGATTGGCCGGACGCTGTGGACCTACATCTGCATTTTGAAAATTGTCACTGTCAGTTTTGAGACGATATAAAAAAAAAAAAAAAAAAGTAAATAATTTAAAAACTTGTGGAAAATGAAGTACCTGTGTCGTCCCACTGTTCTCCCGGTGGAAGAATCATGTCCGGATCTCCGCGAAAATCAACTCCAGCATACGGAAAATCCTGAATCGAGAAGACATGGTTCTCTAACCAGTGAAAATACTCCGGTCTAAATCGGACAACCTCCGTGCCCTCGTCAGGATGACGGGCCATCACCGCAACCCATCGCATCAACTTAGGCTCTCGGGGAAGCCCAGCCTCAACAGTGAGCTGCTGCGGGATCAACATCGGAACCCTCTCTAGAGAAAAACTCACAACTAAAGGCCCATAACCAAAATTCTTCAGTTGCCCTTTTTTTGCCCTAGTCAGTTGGCCCTTTAAATTGGCCAACACAACATCGCACCAGTTGAAAATGGTGCCCCGATAGTAGTCAATCGCCATCCACATTTGGGACCCGGTGGCAATGTGCAAAGCGGCAGCACCGCAAAGTCTGGTAACTGTAAAGGCAATTACCATAAGTTCAGATTGGGATATATTTTTTATTTCTATCCCCTTATCCTGGTGTTGGTTATTACACCACTCTAGCCGGAGGCTAGCAATGGATTGGCCACCCGGCCTAGTCCTGGACAGAGTCAATTGTTCTCCCCTCTTGGGCAAACTAGTGAGAAAGTAAATATCAGAGGGCTCTATCTCGAGCTGGTGCCCTCCAATGTAGAAACACTGATCCTGAACGTTCCACCTTTCGACCAGCCACTCTAAAAAGTGCACCTGGGCCCTCATGCCAGGTATGGCCCAGTATTTGTAAAGACCACATGCCTTCAAAGCATCAATGGAAGGTTGATGATTAATCGCGGCCATATCAACACCTTCGTGCTCCCTCTCGCGCCAATCAAGCATGGTGGGCAATCTACACACCATAAAACATCTGTTAGAGTTCATAAAAATGAAAGTTTTTGGTTCATTTTGGAGAAATTGGAGTTTAAAAATCCACTCCGCGGTGTACGCAGCCCGCCTTTAGAGACAGAGCGTATGTACGCACCTTCTCTTAAGGCAAGCTGCGTACGCCCGGCATTTTCCCAATGGAGAAAATGTCGAGGTACGCAGGTCACCCATGGGGCACCTGCGTACCCCGAAAAGCGGACCTTGAAACCCCCAAGGCCTCCAAAAAATAAATCTAAAGCCTAAAAACAGATTCTAAATGGATGGAAATGCAAGGGAGGATGTTGTAGAATACCTGATGAGACGGCGTTCGGTTTCGACGGTCGGATTCTCCGCAATGTCCACGGGAAGTTTCTTTCCAAAAGCCCTTTTTCTCTCCTCAACAGTAAAATGGTAAAAAAGAAATGCTAAAAGCCCTTTTTATAGGTTTTTTGAGTAAATGAATGTTAAATTTATTTATTTTCCACCATGAAAAGGTATTTTTTCAAGTATTTTTATCAATCTTTAAACAGGTATGAGTAATGTGTTGGTTTTTGTGCAGGATAAAAGGATTTTCAGGGAAAATTGTCATTTTTCACATACAAAAACATCAGAGTCATCTTTTAAGCCCTTTTCTGACTCCTAAAACATGAAAAGATTGCCGAGCATTTCTTTTACACTCGTTAAAATGGAATTAAAAGACGGTCCCCTTATATCCCTTTTTCTGACCGTAAAAACAGGAAAAGATTGCCGGATTTTTGTCGTTTCAAATTCGATACTGGAAATAAAACGACGTGTCCTTGATCGCTTTTTACTTTTCAGGTCAAAGACACTAATCATAAAAGTACTCCTTGGTCATAAGATCAAGCGGTTCTCTCAAGTATTATTTTATACTTTTTCGGGCTTGGGAGACACAACTTTACGAAAATGTTCAACCTCGAGTCTTCTTAAGTTTTTTCAGACTCTCTAAAAATTAAAAACACCGAGTTTCTCCTATACTGGACTCATTAAAATTTCACAGTAAAGGACCTGTTTGATTACAAACAGGAACGGACCACTCCTTCTTAGGGTTCGAATCAAAACTAAGTTGGACTCATCCGAAGGATGAGCTTATAATCAAGCATATGTTATCCTCCTCAAGCTTGTAAAAAATAAAGAGGTACTTGCCAGAAATGGTGGGGGAAAAGAGAGAAAAATGAGCCTATTTGTTATCCTTTGTCTTAGAAGAAGCCTTATTACCACTCTTGAACATGACACTTTGCATTCACCTAGGTTGGGAAATCCTTTGCCTCACAGTTGATCAAACCACATTGAAAGTCTTCAGCTGGGTATTAACTTTGGGTTAAATGTCACCAAGCCATCTGTTGTGTCGTTATGTGTTCAAGAGGTCTCTGCATATAAACCATTCATCTGCAAAATACCCGTTATCCATCTTGATCATCCCTGAGTCAGTCCTTACAGCTACATTTCTTCAACTTGATCTATGATTTCGTGTTGTAGGCTTGCCTGCAACGGGTCGCTTTCTATCGACATCAGCACATTATCTAGAAAGATGACCTAGAAATCGTCAGTACCTTGAAGTCTGCATGCATCAATGGCAGGTTTCTCGCCTTTGACGACAGTTTACATCATTGACTTTCGATCGAAGGATTCCGTGAAATGTTCGACATCAACTCATTCATTCACATCTCATGGATTGTACTGCGTACTTTGAGAACCATTGACATCACAGGTGGTCTCTCTCATGCTTGTTAATAGTTTACATCATTGACTGGTAATCAAGTGGTTTCTACCATGTTCGACATCGACTCATTTATTCGCATGGATAGAATCGTACCTTTTCGGGAAGTAGAAATGAAGACCCTGGATCTAGTTTCCACCATCCAGGCTGCGAGGAGTTTTGTATTCATTATACAGTAGACTAACTATAAACAGATGGCTGCGTCCAAACTGTGTCTACAAAAGTCTATGATTATGATGTACTGCAAAATCATTCCTGTATCAAAGCAGTAGATAGTGTGTTAGTTAAAATTTTCAATCTGAGTATGGGAATGCCTACCTCAGCGATGATATGATCTTACATATGTATTTTGTGTTGAATACTTGTAGGTTCTGACTGGGCTCTCCACAAGATAATCCTTGAAATGATAAAGTACTTCACCCTTCCTAGATGATATGAAACCCTTATCTACTATAGGCTTTGCACTTTAGGGGGCAATCTGTTACACTAAAATTTGTCACCATGACTATTTGCAGTTAGTATGGCTTCATCAACTGTCATACTATCCTCCTTGGCAAGTCTCATACCTCTGCTCTCCATGTCAAACTCCAAGAAAGAGAGAAAGTCTTTAAAAATCTATATATCTCTGGGTACGCAGTTTCTCTTAGCCTTACCTGCGTGTACACACCCCAAGTTCACAATACCTGCGTACTTGTACGCTCTGTCTGTAAAGGGGAGGGTGCGTACTCCTGTAAAGGTCAAAAGGCGCAAGTTTCACTCCAAAAAAGTTACTTGTAGTCATTTCTAGAGCGTTCTAGAAGCTTGTTTGACGTGTATGGAGCGCGTCCAGATGGTTCATGTATCCCTATCAAAGAGGAACTTATCCCATCAAGAGGGGAGCTATCCCATCCGAAGAGGGGCTTATCCCATTGATGGTGGACCTGAATAACTCCCTCTAGAGCACTATAAATACAGGCATTGGGCCAGAGGGAGGGAGGTTGAAAGCTGAACATTCCTAAGGGTAGATGTTGTTGGAATTAGGACTCCCTTGTAAAGCTTGAGAGGAGAGATTCCCATCCTTTCCTAGCCTTATTTGGAAGTGGGTGAGCTGATCGAAGTAAAGGAAAACTCTTGCTGGACCCTAGGAGGGACCTGCACAACACCAAGGCTCAGGCTGTAATGGTTTCTTTTGTTTCCACTTAATACAAATGAACTCATTTTTCTCAGCAGATTGTTATTCATGATTTGTTTCATATACTCCTTGGTCTGTATGATGGATATGTATTATTTTATGAGTTTATCAGGTGCTATTTAATCTTTTGGCTTGTTAGTGAATGCAGGTTTCGAAGAGAAGGAGGAGCTCATCCGGATCAGCGAGGCTGGACTACTACAAAGCGTTGGACTAAAGGTATGTTAAAATCACCTGATTACTTGTATTCTAAATGCATGTTTAGAGAAAGGTAGTGTTTATTTGTCTTGTTTGTCACTAGAAAGCCTTTGCTTCTAGGGAGGTCGGTTTTGTCTGCATTATCGACTCTTTCCGCATGACAAGGTAGATGGTTTTTTTAGAATTCACAATGACCTTGTGATCAGTTGTCTCCTTGTTCAATGATCCTTCCGGTAGCGTGACTGCCCAGAGATCCAGTGATTTGGCCATCTCTACATCTTGATTAGTTCTAGGTGCCAAGCTCGTTGGTGCAATGCTTACCTACTCTACACCGACCTAGATCCTTCTTGTCTGAATCTGCAACTCTCGCAGATCCTTCGTGTTGTAGTGGCTACAACCACCCTCCAAACTTTTGCCTTAGCCCGTTTTGGAGCCTCCCTACCAACCTTTCACAGAACCTTGTCTTGTTTCATAAATTACACAAGCTTCAGTGTTTTTCTTGCACAAAGAGAGCTTGTCAATCACAGCTTGATGCATTCTCCTCACAGGCTATTCACTGGGACTTGGTCCAGCTATAGGCTGAGCATATTCCCCTATAAAATTACACTTTTTTGGAGGGAAACCAACCTTCCCTCTAGAAATTATCCAAACCTATCTGGTAGCCTGTTGGGCTCCAGAATTGGGCAATTCTACCAGCCAACTCTCCCAGCAGGAATTGTGCAAATTTCCACAAAAGGGCAGCTCAACCCAATTTTTGGACAAATCTAGGCAACAATGAGCTACTCTGCCTAGAAATTGCACAAAACTCATGGGTAATTAGCTCAGCTCCCAGCCATAAATGCGCATTTTTCTCAAGAAGTTGAGAAGCTTCATTCATCAACAGTGTAGTTGACCAGTTCCACCTGAGACCAAACAAACTTGGCTTGCACGCATGCATGACTTGCTCTTCCCAGAATAGAAAAAGTCAACATGCAAAAGGCATCCCATGATTTAGGGAGTTATTTTTAGTAGCCAAGGGTTACATGCAAAGTTGTTTTAGAAACTTCCCTCCAAGTTTCATTTTTTCCTAGATTCATGGCATGCGCATCACGAGCCCAAACATATTTATTCCATTTATAGATATCATTCATTCACATCAATATTGGAGCTCTAACATCCCACAACACACCTAGAACTTTTTCACACATCCAGCTCAGCTATTCACGGGTGAGTGGCCTCAACTCGTCTTTTTCAGCATTTCTGTCGGTTATTGTGTATTCACTTATGTGAGTGTTGTTTGATTTGTTTATTTGAACGCTTGATATCATTTAGATGTATACTATATTTTCCTAGCTCTATTTCAATTTTCATTGCTATCTCACTGTTGTGGAATGCATGAAACTATTTGCAGGAACATTTGCCGAACCGGTGAATCGCTTCACCCACATGCATGTTGATCTATTTGTTGAATATTTCATTCATGTTTTGCATGCACTGTCAATCACTTCTACTTTCACTTAGTGTTGCCATGCATTCACTGTCTTATTTTCTTTCAATTTCCTATCGGTGAGTCGGGCCAACCTTGGCCCCGACTCTACCTTCACTGGGACTGCATTGCACAATATGGGGAAGGAAGGCTCTGCCTTCCTCTCCAAAAATGTGCATTTCTACCCAGCACTACCGTCCAAAACTGTTTTTCCCATTTTTTAGGGGTGGTGACTACTAGCCCAAAAAATTGTGCAATGCAATCCCTAGGCCTGGAGTCACTCCAAGCTGGAATTGCACATTGTGTAATCCCAATAGCCAACAACCAGCCTAGATTGTGCATTGCACAGATCCAGTAGCCAGTCGCACATCCCAAATGGCCAAGACTTCCTTTTTCATAGTTCCAGTAGTTAGTCACCGAGCCTTCTAGAAGAAATTACGTAATCTTTCCCATCAGTTTCCTGGGTATGTGTTGTGTCATTCCACGGAGTTGCTTCTTTTCACTAAAATATTTCTTGCAATGCATCTTGCTTGTCTCCAAATCTTTTAGGTGTTAATCTATATCAATGGCTTCCAAGAGAATAGGATCATAAGACACTGATGGAAATGCAACTCGAGCAGCAGTTGAGCAACTGTCCTCTATTCTACCAATCTATGAAGATACAAAGTTGTATCTAGACAAGGACATAAAACTAAAGTGGAAAGAGGTCAATGAAACATTTTCAAGCACTTTTGGGGAACACCACGAAGACTATTAGGTGTACATGAACATTCACAAGTCTAGCTTGTACCAGATTTCATGCAGATATCCCATGTTCCCGTGCATGGACATGATACACTAGATCGTCTCTCACACTGATCCTGAGATGATGACCTTGAGTAGTGTTAGCACGATGAAGCATGCGACTTTATAGGAATGATATTATGATGAGATGTATTAGATGTCAGAGCTCGTGACTGTCATGGAGACTCCATTCATCTTACCCCATAGCAATGCTAACTCCAGAGACATTCTGAAGAATTGGGTAAGGAGCCAACTCGATTCAGGTTGAGTCCCAACAAAGTCTACAAAACAAAGATACTAAGGAAGGCTTACCAATACTTGATTATATTTGCTTGTCAACTGTATGGCCAAGAAAGCATGGAAACCTTCCCACAAAGTTGGGTGGTTGCATTGGACCAGTTGGCTATAGAAGGAAAACCATGTAACTAGTCCAACATACCGGCTCAACAGCTGAAGGAGCAAGTAATGAAGGCTCGAAAATCACTCGGAGGTATGCATGTGGAGATTTACATGTTTTCCTACATCCTAGATGGATTATGTGCCCTAAAGGTGTTCCCTTGCTTGGGGTGGGCATGGTCACCATCGGAGATATCTGTGAACACATATTTGAAGTTGTTGTCAGAATGCAACTTCAAAGGAGTAACCACACAGTTGTTTGATCATTTTTTCACCCTTGTGTATAAGATGATATTCGAATAGGATCCACCCTGCATGTCAAAGGAAGAAATGGAGGCATTGATAGGCATTGCACATTGGTATGCCTCAATGTTTGGAACTTTCATCCGAATGTTTAGTGTGGAGAAGCCTCTGCATGATCTGCCAAAGTTTACCTTGGACGTACTTGTCATGCAATAACTAGAATATCACATCTCAACAGGATTGATAGCTAAACTACATTAGAAGAAGAAGGCACCTTGGCCCACTCTTCCATTGTGGATTGGGTTATATGAGATCTGGAGTATCAAGTAAGAAGATGTCAAAGCAGAATTGATGAAGAAGTATGCATTCAACCTCCAAAGCTATAATCAGTATGACCCACATTGCATTGTGAAATATCATTGCATGAGAGGTCAGTTCAACTAGATCCACAAGGCATGTCATTAGGTCGAGGAGGACCCATGGAGATATTGCTACAGTTTCTCTAGACCCAATGAACTGATTGTCTTCATTGTGGAGTGGTTAGTGAAGCCACAAGAACTAGCATCACAGAGAGCACCATTAGTACCAGGAATGGCAGTAGAGCCAAGCATACCAATGTGTGACATAGGGAAGATGAATATTTTCGATCGCATGGAGGAGGAGAAAAGTTACCAGTTTCAAGCAGATCCACTTGTAGAGAAAGGAGTTATGGCTATAAAGGGAAAGAGGTAGCAGTGAAGCAAGTGAATTGCACAAAGGCAGAAGGATAAGAAGAGAATGAAAGAAGCAGAGAAGGAGTTTCATGAGCTAAGGGAGAAACTCTGAAAGGAACAAGAGAAACATGAACATGAGAGGGAAGTGCAGCAGCTGTAGATACAGAAGGGGGCATAACATGTAAAAATAGGTGAGGCAACGCCCGTACAAGTAATTGATTCTGTTGAAAAGTGTGCAACAAGAAATTCTTGTTGAGAGTGCAACAATATGATGGAGCTTAGTGAAAAGAGTCACCTTCATTGAGTGGGCCCGCAGGCTATTTTTGGCGCAAGTCTATTTTTAGACATATGGATCATGTCTATGGATTGCAGGTTGTTGTTTATGGATGGTTGGTCAAGTTGGGAAAAATAGTTGGACTTCTATTTTTGATGAAAGTGTGAGTGATCACAGTGTGAGTGATCAAAGTCTATTTTTAGACTGGCTGTCAAAAATAGAAAAGTCAAATATTATTGTCTCATAATAATATTTGGACTATAAACTTGATCTTATTCTCTTGGAGCACTTCAGGATGAGCTACGAATGTGGTACATGCAGATCCCAGAGGGAAATACATGTTTACCTATGGGATGACTAATATTTGCATGCAGGACTTCAGTTAAAACTCAAGTGAGTTGAGTTTAGTGGACTGGAGGTGCAGTTGATGGAGTTGTGTTCAGTTTAACTTTGTTAAACTAGTTGTATTTAGTCTAACTGATCAATAGACTAGAGATGAGTTGGGTGAATTAGTTATTAATTAATTCACAAGTTATTAACTCATAATACAACTATAGAATACATCATTTAACTCAGTTTCATGTCAGTGCATGTTCAGTTCAACAGGGACAGGTGGTAGAGAATCAGATTGCTATCAGTTGTGACTATAGTTGTGCACCAGATCTTGCACAATCAAGGGATTGAGTATGCCAATGAGTTTTCTCACATATTTGCCCAGTATTGTAGCCTTTTCTCACGTCCAACAAAGTGTGAGTGATTATTTTGAGGTGAAATACGAGTTTGGGAAGCTATTCTCATTAGTTCTTGAGCAGGTATTGAGCTAGAGAGGCAGGCAAGCAGTGGAATAGATTTGGAGATCAGATCTGAGCTGTATTGTGTGTAACAGGTGGAGCTGGTACTGGATTTCTTGTGATAAGCATTGTACTTTGTAATGTTACATGATTCAATCAATATAATATACATATAGAGTGGGGTTTTTAGCGAGATGCTTTCCCCGGGATACATACTGTGTTAATGAGTTTGATTGATGCTTCTATGTGTGCTTGTGAATGTTTCTGCTTCTGTAAATTGATCATCAACATAGAGGAGATTATGTATTATACATGTTCCACTTATAATTGTATGATCAGGATAATCTCCATTGAATATGCGTTAAATTATTCAAAATTTCTACAGATTCACCTGAACAGTTGGCATTAGGAAAACAGGGTGAACCATCGGAAGGACAAGGCTTCGCTCATGAGATAGAACAAGAACTTCAATAGTTGGATGCAGACATGGAGTAGCAGGAGTTGGAACAGGACACCAACCTCATGCCTCATCACAAAGAGGTCAACTCACCCACTTCAATGCGTCTAGATAATGAGCGAGTCTCGGATGACCAAGGAAGGACTGAGATCCTTGGTGATCAACCAGAAGAAGAGATGCAAAACAACTCGTTTGATGAATCACAACATACTGTTTTGCAGTCTCATAGAGTGTCAATTCTGGAGGATCAAACATCTCTTGCGCAATTTGAAGAATGAGTGACCGTGACTAATGTGTGCAAACATCGAGCTTCCTTGGTCAATGCAAACAAGGTGTATGCACAAAGCCACTAACTCAAGTGTTCACTTCCTCATAGCTGAGAATGAGCAAATGGCAAAGGAACTACAAACAGCCAAGCAAGGAGGAGACATGGTGACAATGTCCGCCTGAGCTAAATTAAAGAAGGAAATACTAGATGAAGTATTGACCCTTGACACATTTATGCAAGCATTGCACTCCATGTTTGGTACTATGCACAAGGAAGTTGTCCATCTCAATGGATGGTAGCAGCGATTTGATAGAAGAGAGTGCATCTTGAAAAATGTGAATTTTGTTATTGATGGCATGAAAACATGGATAATGAAGTATAAGGGAGCCCCACTTCACTTGCCTAAGTGATGAGGGTCAATGCAGTCAAGCTGAAGTCACATATCCGAAGTTAGATCCAAAATTATGAAGAGCTCCCATAGTTTATCACTAGCATACATGCCTCCCATGCATGAGTTTTCAAGAGTATGGATGTTTTGGTGCACACACATGTGATCCCATCAATTAGGACTATCACCCAGGTGAAGACAAAGAAGCACGTACGACTAGATCGTGACTCATAGTTCGATGAGTTGATGTGCATCACCACTAGCCCAAACTTTACTATCAGTGCAAATGCCATGCATAAGTATGTTGCTAGTCTAGCCACATTGAAGACAATGATGTGCATGCTTTCAGATGAGTTAGACAAAGAAGCCCCAACAATGTACCTAGATGCTATGGAGTTAAGGGTCAGTTTTCAGGTAGATGTCACCGCAGAATGCAAGGACACTATCAAGGACCACAGAGTTGGGCATCAATATGTTACTATTGATGAACATGAGGATGTTGAGTAGTTGGACTTCTATAGTTGTCTATGTCAGAGTGATGTCTCTTTTGTCTTGCTCAAGCCATTTTGTTCACATGGGTACATGTGCATTGTAATGTTGAGTCATATCAACTGTATGTCAAGCGTCAATAGTGGATGTAACAGTCATAGAGTAGGTGAAGATTCATGAGGATAGTTGAATGGTCACAAAGGGGAATGTAAAGGGTCACACCACCCTTTGCTATAAATAGTCCCTCATAACTCATTGTAGAGGCTTTTGGTCAGTCAAGCTTCTAATAAGACTATCTTGGAGATAGCTTGGATAGTATTACAATGTGCCTTAGCTTCTCCATTGCACAAACCTAGTTCATCTCTTTAGAGGAGTAGGCGGATGTGGCTGTAACGTTCCAATGTTGGGCTAGCAGGTTTACACGGATGTATTGTATGAATGAGACTTACACATCTTTATATAATAAGAGCCAATACATTTTTATGCACATTTTGTTATTGTAGTTGGACTATTCCAGTTGCTTAGTGATATATGTTGTTTAACTTGTGTAGCTATTTATGAACTTCTTTGTATGTAGTTATATGAATCTTGTTATAGATGTTCTATTGGTTCAATCATCACTTTGGATTTCTGGCTGACCTACTTTCCATTTTGTGATGAATCTTCGCTCATGTGTTCCCTTCCCAGCTAAGTACCTGTTACAGGTTTCCACGGGGCACACTCATCTCACCCCCCCATGTGTTAGAACCTCTCATACACCTTCCTTAACTCACTACAACGATCACAGCCTTGCTACTGACAGAGTTATCTTATCTGCCTCTCTATGACATTGTGGTCAAGGCATTGCTTTACGACCCATTTTTGGGCCTCCTACACCAAATGGTCTGAGGTATAATTGGGACCTCCTATCGGGGAGATACCCTTGACATGTTGGTGGGTCTAGTGTTGTCAAAATTTCTAGCACTAGAAGGAGGGCCAGATGACAAGTTGTGTCCTCTCATTTAGTTTTGAACCTGTACATACCTTTCATGGATTCTTACACTCTTCTCCCTCCGTGATGTTTTTCGAATTGTGAAGATGTCTCCATCACAAGGGAGTTTTTCAATCACTTTACCACTTACATGTATGATGGTGAAGGCAAAGTGGCCTGGCCTAAGTACTTACATGAATTTCTTTCCATGCTTCATGAGGAAGATGGGTGTTCAGATGAATAGGCTAGCTTGTTGCTTGCACACACACTTCAAGAATCTCCACGTCAATGGTTACTCAGCCTACCGGTTGACAACGTGCACTCAATTGAGAAATTTTGTGATCTTACTGAAGACACTTTCTATAATTTTGATTTAGACTATCTTGAACAAAAATTGTTATAGCAATGGAAGAATCTGCATGAACCAGTTATTGATTTTTGGCAGCACTTCAATGACCTGCAATTTCAAGCTCCAAGGAGCTAGATGAAATTTTCCTATCTTTAGTACCAGTTCAAGTATTTCCTTAATAAATGTGCTTGTCCCAAGAATAAGCTCGAGATCAAGCCTCACTCAACATTCTTTAGTGACAAATCTTTGCAATCCCATGTGGATGCAGTCACCATCTTGACTAACTGTCCACCTTCCCCTCATTCGGCTCCACCACCACCGAGTGATGTTGAGGATCATGCTCACACAATTGTTAAGATTTCACATCCTCCCAACATTACTTCACTTAATTTTAATGTAGATTTGGTTGTGATTCCTTCGACTTCTCATATTTATTTTGTTCTACGACCTCCATCTTCACACTCAGGTGTTCCTCCAGATGATACTATCTTGTGTTCGTCCATTCTAGACTCTTCCCTTATTGTGAGCAACAAAAAACCCATTGATGGAGTTAGTGTTGCCCAATGAACATGCACTGTCATTCATGAAGAGTATGAGTGGGAGCTTGAGAATCAACACTCAGTGAAGGACGACTCCCTTCAGTCTGAGCTCCTTTCGTTCATTCCTTATATCTTTGGTGAACCTGTCATCCATGATTTCGCATGTGTGCCTTCATCCACAGATGCACCCATTTTTGATCACTCGTAGGACTCATCGAATGTTGTTCCATCATTTGACAATGGAGAGGTTATGTTATTCGTTGAAAGTCCACTTGATCTTTCATCTGTATTTTTTGAAAACAAAGAGGATGAGTTTGTTCACTTTTCATCTACCCCTCTGTTTGATTCATTGTCATCAGGAGGATGTCGATGAAACCATTGATTTTTCTGATCGTGGTGGTCATGATCCATTTGTTTCCATATTTGGTCATGATCATGGCTCTATCATAGTTGGTCTTTCAAAACCAACGATTTATGATGATCTATCTAATGATGAAGTTGAAACACCGAAGATTGTCGAGGCACTTTAGCCCAAGGTGATGGTTATGTCAGGCCCTCACTCTCTTCGGGTTAGTCTCACATCTGATCATGAAACTATTCAATCACCCAAGGCTCCTCATCACTCATTTGTATGTATTGAAGATCCATTTCACACAATGATTATACTTCCTCTACTCGACCTACACGATCCCATCTCTCATGCATTGGAGGAATCTTACCTTGCAAGCACACATGTATCAACAAGTTATCTTTGTTTCTTTCATTTTCTTATGTCTCTCATTCAAGAGTGTGCTTATGATTTAAAGTTGCACGCAGTGTCACATAGCACCATGATAATTCCATGGACTACTCATCATGCACTTGCACTCACTTATGTCCTATGGGAATTTTGAAACATGAAGTGTTGTTTTCTACATTTTTATATCTTTCTTGCTTTCTATTTCACATGACTAGGTTACTCGTGGACCAAGCCTTCACCAACATGCGTCAACTAATGCACCGGTGGCTGCATTGGAAATATCACTTCACGTTATCAGACCCATGAACCGTTAATGTAGGAGAATAAGTAGTGTTTTCTTTGAGTCAGGTTACTTGCATGCTTGTTTGCTTATTCGCTTTGCTTTCATGCTTGTTTGCTTTCTTTTTTTCTTACTTGCTTTGCCTTCACTTTTTCTTTTGCTCTTTCTTTGCTTTGTTGTTTGTTAGTTCTCTTGGTTTTTTTGTAGGTTAGTTTTGCATGAAATCACATATGACTCTTGAAACGAGCTAGGTGAGGTACAAGATGGCCCATAAAACTATCAACTTCTTACAGGGGTGATCCCGTGATATGATGGCGGGTCCAGCACCATCAACATTTCTCGCACTAGAAGGAGGCTCAGATGGCAAGTTGAGTCCTCACATCTTCTTTGAATCTCTACATATATATCATGACTAACTACATAGTTTCTCTTCTGGAGTCTATGTCTTATGGAAATGACTTAATAATCTCATAAGAGCTCTCAGATAACTTATGACATAAAACATATGATGGTGGAGGCCACATATCCTTGGTTGGGAACCTAGTTAGCATTGTAGGCTCATGTGAAAGACATGGAATATTTGAAGAATACATGACCTACGTGCTACTCGTCTACACACTCTAAGGGAACCCAATGCACTATTTTGCCACATTGCCTAAAAAATCTATTCATTCTCTTGCTCATCTAGTTATAGAGATAGGCTATGATGTCAATCACTTTAACCATAAATAATTCGATCAAGAAATTCTGAAATTACGAAAAGCACCTGATGAATTTATTGATTAGTTTTACACACACTTTTGTAACCTTTCATACCGATTTCCAGGAGATGGAATTGATTGGGAATTTCTTTATGGAATATTTGATTATCTTACTCACATATCTGAACCCCACTCAACACACTTCGGTGATGGAGCTGCGCAATCACGGGAAGATACAGTTGTTGTCACAAGTGACTATCCACCTTCACCTCATCAGAAAACTCCACCATCACAGAGTGATGTGGGAGATCATGCACGCACACCTATTGAACTGTCACATCCTCCCACTCCACCTGCTCTTGATATATGTGTAGATTTGGCTTGCAAGCCAGTTGGTTGTCACGTGGATTCGTTCCCTCAACCTCCATCCCCTGTTCTCTTGATCCTCTAGATTGTATTGTCTTCTATTCTCTCATTCTAGACTCCTCACTTGTTGTGAACAACGATCAAGTTGTTGACGAAGTTGGTGTTATGTAGCCAACCTACACCATCATTCATGATGAGTGTGTGTGGTAATCTAAATAAGAAACTGCAACGAAGGATGAATCCCTTCCATTCATGCCTCATCTACTTTATCCTAACATCCCTTGTGATTCTAGCACTACTGATTTCCACTGTGAAAACCCATTTTCAGATGTTTCTACTTCTGATCTTTCACACGACATGTTGGATGTTAGTATTTCATTGTAATGTGGAGAGGACACATCTTCCTCCAAAAATATGTCCAATCTTTCATCTGCCATTTCAGAAGACACACAGGGTGAACATATTTTCTTCTCATCTACCCTTCTACAGGATTCACTAAATCATGAGGATGCCGACAAACATCCTGAATTTCTTATTTTGGTTGTCACGATCTCTCCACTTCCTCATCTAATCACGATGTTGATTCAATCATTGTTAATTTGTCTAAGGCACTAGTCTATTATGATCCATCTGTCAACAAAGTCAAAACCATACATATTATTGATGGAATTAAGCTCGAGATGATGGTTATGTCAGGCCCTCATTTTCCTAAGGTTGGTTTCACATCTGATTAGGAAATTGTTGAAACAATCAAGGCCCCTCATCACTCTCTACTTTTCATTTAAGATCAACCAAACATGTAGATTTCGATTTTCTCCTGTTTTCTTGCATGTCACAGTCAAGAGAATGCATACACTCAACATATACACATAGTGTAGCAAAACACCATCACAACTCCATAGAGTGCATGTCATGTTCTTTCACTCATTTTTTTTTGTGGACGCTTGTAAGCTCAGAGTGTTTTTTCTTCATTGTTACATATTTCTTGTTTGTTAGTTCACAGAGTTGTCTTGTTCATGAACCAAGCCATCACCAACATGGGTCTACCAACACGTCAATGGCTTCATTGGAAGTGTCACTTCATGTGAGATGACCCATGCACTGTGAGCTTAGGAGTAGGAATAGTGTTTGTTTCCATGAATGTTTTCTTCTTTCTTCATGTGTTTGTCTACTTGCTTGTTCATTTTCTTACTCTCTTCGCTTTTGTATTTGCTTCTTATTCTTGCTCTAAATAAGTCGGGATCCGTCTTCTTCTTATGAAATGAATAAGTGCTATGTAGAGTTATGAAATTGAAAAATGAAAAAATTGAAAAACTGAAAAATTTTGAAAACATGAAAATTGAATAAGGGGAGAGAAGAGACAGGCTTCCTGTGCAGAGAGGTGATGAAAGTAACTCCACCTGGGTATTGGCCAAGCTTTCTAGTAGCGGGGTGATGCTTGTGTTCTTTCATGACTCCATCGGGGTACTATCCAGGCCTACTGGCAGTGGAGCAACACCAGAGATGAAACCAAAACTCTGACAACTATACTGCTTGTGCACTAACATACCCCTCAACCCCAATTGGAACAACTGTGTTGGATTGTCTTGGAATGATTTTCGACCGTCCAAGGGCTTGGAAGATGCTACATCTTACAATCAAGCAAGTATGGAAACCAAGATGACCAAAGAACTAAACAATACTTCTGGAGGTGTTAGACTTGCTTTTCATGAACAAGGTCCATTGGGAGAGTTGGAGTTCTACTAGTGTGTTTCCAACTATTGTAGCAGCTACAACCACCCTCCAAATTTTTTCCTTAGCTTCATTTTGGACCCTCCCTACCGACCATCTTCAGCAGCATGTGTTGCATTATCAAGTACACAAGCTTCAATGGTTTTCTAGCAGATTTCCAGCCTATGCAAGATAGCTTGTTGCATTCCCCTTAGAGGTTGTTTCTCCGAACATGGTCCAGGTGTAGGATGAGCAGCTCCCTCAATAAATTGCACAATTCTGGAGGGGAACTAGCCCTCCCTCCAGAAATTGTGCAATCCTATCTGATAGTGTACTGGGCTTCAAAAATGCGTTATCGTGCCTATCAACCTTCACTGGAAAAACTACGCAATCCAGCTGAGCTAGACTGCTGAGGCCATAAATTGTGCAATTTTGGGTAGCAGTCAATTTCTCAGCCCAGAAATTGTGTAATCCCTTTGGGACAACCATCCTAGCAGCTAGAAAAAATGCGCAAATCGAGCCAGGTAGCCTGCTGGGCTCAGAAATTGTGCAACGAAGGCAAACAAGATTCCTTGACAAAATTGTCACGTATAACCCAGGACAGCTGCTTAGCCCAGAAATTGTGCAATCTCGGCAAACAACCACCTATTCCTCCCACAAATTATGTAATCCTTCTGGGGAAGCCATCTCTGCTGAGCCCAGAAACTGCGCATCTTTTCATCCTAGGCTCACAGATGAATGTATGTGCCTTCAGGTTGACCGGTTCCCCCAAGGACTGACAAAAATTGATTTGCATCCATGGAATCCTTCTCACAAGGCATCATGAAAAGTAATCCATTGATTCAAGGATCTATTTTTAGCAGTTGGAGGTTACATGCAAGGATCATTCTAGACACCTCCCACTGAGTGTCGCTTTTCCAAGATTTCTGGTATGCGCGTCCCAACACATATTTTGTCAAAACACATCAGTCAAATGTTGCAGAGCTCATTCCTCACATTGAACTTGCATCTCTAACATCCCACATTGCATCTAGGAGTCATTGACACATTCAGCTTAGTTGTTTCAGGGTAAGCCCACTTTTCATGTCTCTCACTATGTTTGTGTCGCTTTTTGTTTTTTGCTTCGTGTGAGTGTTGTCTGCTTGATTTCAGTGAGTGCTTGTTCATATTTTGATGTATGTTATCTTGTAGAACCACCCTTTCAGTTTTCATTCACATCTTACTGATGTCATATGCATGAAAATGTTTTTTCATAAACAGTCGTCATTGCGGCAACTTGCATCATGCATGCTTTCCCATTTTTTGAATCCTGCACTTGTTTTTTTCATGTTTGATCATTCACTCTTGTTTTCACTCATCTCATCATGCATTCACACTTCTCATGTTTCAGGTTGTCCGATGGCCAGCCTGGGTTGCCTTGGCCTAGACCGTGCCTTGCTCGGCTAGCACTGCGCATTTCCAGAAGTGAAGGCTCTACCTTCCCTCCAAAAATTGTGCAATTCTACCCCAGCACTAACCTACAGACTTACATTATCCAATTATTGGAGGCAATGTACTGTTGGCCCTAGAAAATACGCAATGCAGTTTGTTGGTTGCATGTCACTATTGACAGAAATTGCTCATTGTGTAGTTTCAGTCCTTAGCAGGCCATGTTGGAATGTGCATTGCACAGTTCCAACAGTTAGTCAACCTCCTAATAGCTTGGACTATGGCTTGCATAGTTTTGGTAGTTAGTGTCCTGACCTCTTGGCAGAAATTATGCGACCTTCATGATCAGTCACACAGGTATGTTGCATGTAAGTTCTCAAGTTTGTTTTGGCTTTTGATTGGTGGATTACTTGCCACAAGTATTTCCATTTCTCCAGGTATTGCAGGTGTTCATCTGCCTCTTAGCAACATAGGTACAATGGTTTCTAGGAGAGCAGAGTCGAAGACACCGTTCAGATCACACTTGGGGATGCAGTCAATCAAGTGTCTATGAACTTGCCTACCCACGAATACACAAAGTTTTTCATACACAAGGACATCAAGATATGATAGCAGCAACATCACAGTAAGGAGCACCATAGGAAACAACTGAAGGCAGTATACTAGATGCAATGAATGAAAGGAGAAGGTTTTTGACAACAAAGAAGCAGAACAAAGTTGTAAATTGAAGCAGATCCACTTGTGATGAAAGGAACTTCGGAGACTTAGTTTATGAGGTGAGGACGTGACATGGAGATCACACAAAGGCAAAAAATGCAATAGAAGGACTTTCATGTGTTGAAGCAACAACTCAAGGAAGAACATGAGCTGCATAGATGATAGAATGAGTTGTAGTGGGAACAAGTACACCAGGGGGTGCAACATGCAATCATGGATGAAACTACACCCATACAATTTATAAATCCATCCCAATAGCTGGCATAGAGCAAACAAGGTGAGAAGTAGTGTTTATCACATGCAAGGGAATGCAGTAGAATGCATGTCATTTTGCACATGCATGCAATCCCACCCATTCAACACATTCACCGAGGCTAAGACAAGAAGCAAGTTTGGCTGGAACTGAACATGCAATTGGCAATTGATTCACATGACCACTAGCACACACTGGAATATTAGAATGGACACTATGCATTAGTGCGTTATCGGTTCGGTCACACCCAAGAATACCATGTGCATGCTAGCAGATGATTTGGATGGATGATCCATACAATGCACCCCGATGCAATGGAAACAAGAGTTTAGTTC
Source organism: Pinus tabuliformis (assembly GCA_031772625.1). Lineage (NCBI taxonomy): Eukaryota > Viridiplantae > Streptophyta > Pinopsida > Pinales > Pinaceae > Pinus > Pinus tabuliformis. Next base: position 950,852,042 of record CM062811.1, on the reverse strand, counting down.
ATCAATATGTCACCATGGAGCACATGCACACCATTACCGATGGCCAAGCTCGGCATTAGCTCACCACCTTTTACATCAAAAGCATGTGAAAGAGTTGGTCTCACCACAACAGACCAAGTGTCAGTGATGTCTTCCATGGCTTGCTCAAGCCATTTTGTCTCACATGGGCACATGTGCATTGTAATGTAACGCCTTGTCAAGTAGAAGTTCAAGTGTTGATAGTTCGATGTAACAGGCATATAGTAGATGAAGAGTCATGAGGTTAGATCAACTATCACAAAGGGGAATGTCAAGGGTCACCCCAACCTTTTATATAAATAGAACCTCATAACTGATTGTAAAGGCTTTTAGATAGCCAAGCTTCCTATAGGACTCTCTTAGAGAGAGCTTGGACAATACTGTAACGAGCCTTGGCTTCTCCACTACGCAGAGCTTGTACATATATTTGGAGGAGCAGGCGGTTGTGGCTATAACATTCCATTGTCTGAATTAGTGGTTGGACATGGATCCATTGTATGACTGGAACTGACACTTATTAATATAACAAGATCCAACACCTTTCATGCATATGTTCTATTGTATTTCAGGTATCTGTTTACTCTAAATGTTAAGGGATAGATTTGAAATCATAAGGTCTATGGTAACTCTAAATTGAAAGTACAAACTCGAGATCTAGAGTTTTCTAGACAATCTGAAGTATAGACTCTATGTTTAATCTAAATTCCGCTACATCTAGTATGAATATCTTGTAGTATCATTTGAAGTTTCCTATGGTAAATATTTCAATTCAAGGTGAGATTTGAACGTTCTATGATGTAATATTCGAAATTTTGTTCTTATGATGAAAAACATGTATAATTGACAATATATAAAAGGAAGATGATGTATGGCTTATTTAGGGATCATATTAACAAACTCTACAGAATTCGAGGATTGTATATAATCTATATACATATGCCTTGGATTTTGATTATAGTGGTTTGTTTACTGACACTATACCTTATGGTTCACTTTATATTCATTTTTTGGTTCATTGACTTGAGGTTAATGTGAACATCCTCCTTAAGGTATGATGCAAGTTATTACTATGACATAATGCTACTCTAACTATGACAAAAAATTAAAATAAGATTTCAATTGCGTTCTCTCAGCAAGACTATGTTAGTGATCTCTGGATTAACTTCATTAACATAATAGTGATGTGTATTATATGAATTCTTTATGAGTTTGAGGTGTAATTCATGTGGAGACCAAGCTTGAAGGTTGAGATGGATTTCTATAAAGGTCATAATATGATCCATCCCAGTGAAACTTCTCAAGAATACTACTAACCAAGGTGATCATGTTCTCAAGTAGCTAAGTTGGAGTAAAGGAGGGATATTTATTTTGTGATCTAGCCAAGATTGTAAAGGACTTGTCTATACATTGAATCTGCCTCTCAGTATTCATAAGTTGATTATTTTTGGAGAAAATGCCTAAACTACTACCAGAATTATCTCTATTGTGAATAAAGAAACGGGGGTGCAAGCTTATAGTTACAAAAGGAAGGACGAGGCACTTGGTTACTGGATAAATCAGTTGAGAATGCTATAATTTATATACACTAAAGGTGTAAGTAACCTTGGGAAACATTGAGGAAAAAAAGGGTCTATTGGACCATCAAAAGAGCTATCCTAAAATTTATCTTAAATCAGTCAAGAAAAGTGCATGGAATGGGAGGTTGAGACTCTAAGTGAAGTAATTAATGACTGCAATATTTGGAGGATATGTTGATCTTCAAAGGGGCCATATTTGTTCTCACAGAATGTATTAAAGTGACAGTAGATTGGTAGAAAAGAAGGGAAGGAATAAATATTAGGCTTTAGATAGAGAAGCAACCTATGTACAATAATTTCAGGACTGTTAGTGGTTCTTAAGGAAGCTCTATGTATTGTAGACCAGGGGAATAATTATCACAACAACTAGGTTTTACATTGATTCCCTGAGGATTAACTTTTAGATAAACTAAATATTAGTCAATTGGCTTGGTTATCATGCCCTCGATCAGTCAAGCATTGACTATAGTTGGAAAAATTTGGAATCACTAAGAATAATTGTTGTAGTGAAGTTGGAAGGATGTTTAGAGGACTAACTGTACAAATCCTATATGTAGCATTTTTTAATAGCAATACTGTTAACAAGATGGGAAGATATGAAATCCCCGAGGAAAGTGATAGTGGAGTTCACTTGTCATAGAGTCATAAGAGGGAAGATATGGATGATCACAAGAAGTGTACGATACATATAAGGAAGCATTGCAGGATGTAGCGTTGGATGTTTTAAGTACATCAAGAAAAAGATCATGAAAGAATGAATCATGGCCTGTTAGGAGGTATATTTGGATCCCTAGTTCAAGGGTTTCAGATGAACAAACATAGTGATAAACTGGTTGATTGAGGAAGCTACAATAAATATTCATGGAATAAATGGTAGTCGAGGTAAGGGAAGTATGAGTACTTCCAATAAAATTTGAAGCTTTTTGTTGTATTTTCCCTATTTGAGAGGGACGAAATATGGATTTCTCCTCTTATATTGAGAGGGAGTAAGGTTGGACACATGGTTCTCTTTAAGTTAGGTATAGCAACAATTTAGGATTAATATCCTAAGTCAAGTTCATGGACACGGATAAGGATAATGGTGGATTGGATAAGTATCATGGAAATACATTTTTGTATCATGTGGATTGACATCCTAAATAAAGTACATGGACTTGGATAAAGAATGGTCCAATGGATAGACATTTCCTTGAAGGAAATGGTCCAGTGAAGGAAATACCCTAGGTATCATAGGTGGAGTATATGAGCCTCATAGAGGCAATGGGTTGTTGTATGGAATTCCTCCTAGTAGTCTACTCTAATATGATGGAGAGATAGATTCTAGTTGTTAAGGTGATGGTAATGTGACAATGTTGGCTATGATGATACTATCATCATTGATTCTTATCAATCTAGATATGTTCTTATGCCATTATTTCAACTTGAGATGGACCTATTGAGTCATTTTGAATACCTCCCTAGTTAAGATAGAGTGTTGGAAAGGTAAATAGTTTTCATATTCATAATTATATTTGTACTTATATTAAAAATAGATGAAGAAAAAAGATACATTTATAATATTATTATTTCTTTAGTCAAGCATGTTCTTCATGCCTCTATGATTTTTAGAGTCAAATATTTGAAATTGATTCAAAGTCCATTTGGATTTTTTGTAAATAAAAACAAGAATTTTTTTTCTTAAGTCATAGAGAGTCAAATATTCTTCCACAATTCCAAGTCGACCCTTAGGATGGATAAGTTGGATTGCAAAAATGTTGTGACCCTTCATATAGATACACAACTATATATTGGCACATATTTTCTTTCATTTTGGAAATTGAAATTTGTGGAAGTTTTGTAATAAGATCGAAGGCATATGCATGTTTATTATGTGGAAACAAATGTGAAAAGGATGTGAATTTTTATTATATATAATGTAAAAAAGGATGTTATTTCATGAGGAGATATGCCAGCTACTAAGCTTTTCTCTATGATGTCATGCGAGATGTTGAAGGACTATAATTACTATGATATACAAGTTGATGAATGATTGTAATGGATATGTAATGTGAACTAATAGAGGACCTTAATGAATATCGCCAGTGAGCTAAAAGAAGACTACAAAGTCTGTAAAATACCAACTATAGGAAGGGCAAAGGATCATTATCGGACAAGTCATGTTGTGACAGATTATCCATTTTATTGAATATTAATCATGATAGAGGATGGAGGGATGACTTGGGGAACCTTTGGAGGTATTTTTCTTGGTCTTGGGTCTTGATATTGAAAATGATATCATTCTATAAGAACAATATTGCTTGATTTTTCCCCAATTGTGGGGATTTTCCTTGGCCTGGAGCCTAAACCTGTGTTCTTTGTGTTCTTGTGATCTTCGTGCATTTTATTTTTTTCTAATTTATTAATGAATAATAAATAATAAAATAACAAAAGGATATCAAATCTCACAACTAATTATCAAGAAAGGATAATCAAACTTTATCTATAATTTCATTGATTTGCCAACAAAATGCAGAATCAACATCAAGTTGTCATGGAGTGAGAAGGATTACATCAACATGAATACAATTAAGAAAAAAAATATATGGGATTCTAGAAAGGAGAATGTGGAATAAACAATACAATAAGATGGCAATGAAGCAACTTATTTCAGCAAAACAGTTACAACATAAAGTCTAAGATCTAGGAGGAATTTAATCATTTTATGGAAGCACATGGTTAAGAGACCATGAATAATTTTCACCTTGGGAGTACAATGTAAAAGCATCAAACATCCAAGTCAAATACAATTTTTACTAGACCTAAAGGTCTTTCAGAAAGTAGTTGTTTCCATAATTGTTAATTATTTGTAATTTTCTATGTTTTTAGGAAGATTGTAATATTTACCTAATTGATAAGGAATTAGATCTTCTACTAAGAAGAATTCTTGGGAGGTTGAGTGAGTTAGAGAGATACTGAGATAGGATATATTTCTTGACAGGATTCTTAGGAGTTTATTACTTGAGTGAATTATGGATCTAAAATAACTCTATTTTAGGATCCTTTTATATACTTTGTAAGACAAAATGCATTAGAAGATAACAATCACAAGGAGGAGAGAGCGCTGATGGTCACGAGGCCAATAAGGGCCAGGGCCTTCTATATATATAGACAGAGAAAGAGAGATTTGCTCACTAATAGAGGAAGGAATTTTCTTTGGGAATTGAATGCATGACGTTGGGCCTATACAAACCACTATGAATGTTTTTATGGAGTTGTTGTTAGTCATATGTGATGGAGATTGAATGCAATTAATTTCAGGAGGGATTTGAGTTTAGAAGTAACCTGTAAGAGTATACAAACATCATAGATCATGTGAACAATATAATTCTTCCTCGAATGAAGCTAGAGTAGTGCAGAAGTAATGTGGAGGGTAGAAATGGGTGAAAATAAGTCATGGAGAGAAGTGCGTGGGAGTCTGAAGAATATAACAAAGAAAGAGTGGACTACTTAGTTTAATTCGATCTCACGAAATTTTATCACATAAGAGAAGCCAGGAAAATAGAACTCAAGCTTTTATTAGAAAAATATCATTAAGAGACAACTCCAAGGTGACATGTCTCAAAAGGTCTTCCAGGAAGAACAAAGGAGAAGCATTCAAAGCAGTGCCAGGATGACTGGGCATCAGGCGGATATGGTAGTAAAATGATGTGTAAAGAGTTGGGATGATTTATAACCATTCTCTTAGATATAATGATGAACATCGACCCATGGGGAGTGTTGAATCCTCCCAGTAGTACAAGCCAATTGCACATTAATTAAAGGGGCAAGATAACGTGGAAGACATCCAACATGTAAAATGTCATGGTGATGCAAAGTTTATTTATTGGATGTGAAAATAATTGTCACGATGACTCAGTTTCGACATGACATGTACCACTGATGATGTGGAAGAATATAAAATGAAGTAGATCAATTGCATTGGATGTCAAACAAAAACAAAAAAGGTTACGTGGGAAAGGTTATGCATGCAAGGAAAGGAACCAGGTTGCGTCCACATTTTAACAAACTCAAGTGTTGTAAATAATATGAAATTTCACATCTCGAAGAGCATCTCCTTGAAGGTAAGTTATTGTGGACTTTTGGAGCATGCTCGGGTAATGTATGTCTGGGATGACGTGTCCTTATGGGTAAAAAATTGTGCGCTAAGGAAAAGGTCAAGGAAGAAGTCATGAGGTAGTCACATTGCATGAAGTTGAAGGAAAATTTTAAAGTGTAAGGACCTAATAGGAGTGAGGTTATGATGGTATATATAAATAGAGATTGAATCTAATGGTTTTTGAAAGGGTCTAGACTATACACTTTCATCTCGTCCTACTTGATTTTAAACAAATCTTAAAATGAGATTATTTTCTCTTAATGGGGATTAAGGAATCAACATTTGGCTTCTGTTTTTAACTGTAAGATTGGTTTTAAGATGACATATTTGCACAACCAGTTATATGTCTACATCAATGGATATTGTTAATATATAGATAGGGTTTGCTACAATACCATGGTTTATCAATAACACATACTCAAAAACCATAACACATTTCATATGATACTTGTTCATATGATTTCTTTTCAATTAATCAATTTAATTAAAATGGAAAATTGTGCATAACTACTTTTCAGAGAAATATTAAATTTTAATTTTTATACTACCAAGATTATTCTACAATATTCCATGGAAGTTAAATCCTAACCATCTGCCCAATAATTATTGCTAACTAAACTAAAATTCCAGAAGCCTTCATCCAAAATACACATGCCTATCTAAAATCTAGTTTAATTATCAATAATTATTATATGGATGGTAGGGATTTAACTTCTATGGAATATTCTTAGTCGTATTCACAAATAGAAATTTAAGATTTACCTTTCAATTAATTATAATAATTTTTTAATTGATTAATTAAATAAAATACAATTTGAACCAGTCCTATATGAAAGGTGTTATGTCTTTATGTCATTTTTCAGTTTCTCTGGTCCACTCAAAATTTAAAAATAGGTGTTACTTCTCATAGGTCTTCTTTTACCTCACTATCGCTCTCATTCATTTCCTACACCGAGCTTCTTAACAAATTTTGAAACAACAGGTCGTGGGCGTTGAGCAGGCAGTGATTTTACCAAGTTGGCTGCATAGCAAGCACCCTTTGCCGCACGCGCAGCAGCTCGAGCTCAGCAATCTTCAGGCTCGTTTTAGGTTTACTTTCTACTACTTTACTATGGCTAAGAAATTTGTATTATTTTGATGGGCCGTTGTTAGCTAACTTCTCTTTTGAGAAGATTTTCATTCAGATATTCTTCGAGTAGTTTTTCTGTGCTTAGGGTTACGATTAGTGGTCATTTCCATTAGATCCATGCATGTTTCGTTACTCTTTTACTCTTACGGGCTTGCACCCATCCCTTTTCATTATATGACTGGCAATATTTGATGTTATTATTGACGTCAAATAATTTATCACGAGGCTATATGTTTGTGATCTGTGATGAAGCTCATCATGATATCTAGTGGTTTTTAGTTTTAAATGAATGTTTTTAGTTTTAAATGAAAACCCAGAGCTTTCTATTTCTGCGAAAGATTCTAAAATGCTTTCCAAACATTTTTTTTATACAACACACACACATCAATAATTTTTGTTAGGCGTTCTACTACACATCTTTAATCATATGTAGATTGTGAAGGTTATGCCTAAATCCATTCCCATAAGTACACAAGCCTTTATACATTTTAATATATTATATCCTCTTATCCATTATTTAGGTTCTTCACACTTGGTCAGTTAGACTTCAGTACGGAATATCTATGAATAACACTCTATGGTTTATATGCAAACTAATATGCATGATAACATAAACTAATATATAATCTAGCCAATTGTATGTATGTATTAAATAGAAAAAATTGTTTGAATTTAAATATTGATAGGTAAGACTTTTGGGAATTTGAATCAGTGACTTATCACATGGAGTGCTTTAACAATGTACCCATTCACTGCCAATCCAAAACTCCATAGATTTTGTTGAAGCATACTTTCCAAAACTCCAAAAATTTTGTTGAACCATACTTTACTACAATGACTATTCTTCCTGTTACTTTTCTATGAATTTAGTCATCAAACTGTTCTTTCTCTCAAAATTAGATCAATAACCCTATTATATCTGAACCATTGTTTACTAGAAGTGTTGTTCCTGCTCTTATTTTTCTAAAAAATTAATTATCCAATAACTCTACTCTATCTGAACCATAGTTTACTACAAGGATTATTCTTGCTTTTAATTTTCCACATATTCAATCATCCCATCTCTCTCTCTCAATCAGTTCACTAACTCTACTCTATATCAGAATTTGCCTTAGAATGCATAAATACACTCAAACACATACAATTTACTTCCTGTAATATCTATATCCATCAAACAACAATTTCAATAAAAATCAATTTAGTTTACGAATTTAAAAAATAAAATATAATTACATTATCTAATCAACAACCGTACTATTTACTTCCTGTAATATCTATATCCATCAAACAACAATTTCAATAAAAATCAATTTAGTTTACGAATTTAAAAAATAAAATATAATTACATTATCTAATCAACAACCGTACTAGGGTTTGACAAAGAATCATCCCATGCAAAGAAGTGCCAACTCAAAAATCGGAATGCGCTTCTAAAGACTCGATGAGGATCAACAACACCGGAGATTACTGTGTGCTTTTCAGGCGAGCTGTTGCTAGGAGCAGCAGCAGGACGAGCGTTTTTAATAGTTATTTCAGGCAGTGGAATTTCATACATTACATGATCAGTGTTGCGAACGGCCCTAATTTTTGGCAAGATCCAATCAAAAGTATCGTCGCTCTTCAAACTGTTGCCTAATACGATAATCTTATTGAAATTGTCAGGCGTCCAGTTCGCCTGAAATAAATTTTCGTGGAGAGATACTGGGCAGTGAGGCATGAAAAATAGCGTGGGTCTGTCAACAGTTCGTCGGGCGTTTTCATTCACACGAAGAGATGTGCAGTTCGATTCATTTATGACTCTTCGCTCCAATGGCGACAGCACTGGATCGTACACCTCTATATCATTAACCCATGAAAATTTCTCTCTCAATAGAATCGCGAAAGCAAATTGCATCCGACTCTGCTCCACACGCAGGTGTCCAATGCCGTAGAGAACCAGTTGTAATTGTGAATGAAGGGGGTCTGTGCCTATCACCCTTTCTAATCGTGCCACCAACTCTGGGTTCTGCATTTGCCTCATAAATTCCTCAAAAAATAAAGATTTCTCTAACTTCTCCCTAGCTAGCTGTATATCTTCGCTAAATTTCTGAACCTTCACGTCGAATTCAGTTTGAACTCTTGCGGCTATTTCTGGGTTCTGCATGTGTTCATTAAACACTCCATAATATTGCAGACACTGATCGTAAGGGAGCTGTAATATTCTCATAATGTTCCGAACTTTTAATATAGTGATAAACTCCTGAATTTTTTCTTTGATTTCTGTATCACCAGAAGCACTCTCCATAATTTCCTGAACTTTTAATATATCGATAATCTCCTGAGCTTTTCCATTGATTTCGGCATCAGGAGCACTCTCCGCGATAACTTTTAATTTATCGGTAATCTCCTGAATTTTTGCTTTGATTTCTGCATCATCAGAGGCACTCTCCATAAACTCCTGGACTTTTAACATATCGATGATCTCCTGAGCTTTTCCATTGATTTCTTCATGAGAAGCACTCTCAATCTGGCTCTCCCTCTTAACTCTTATTTGATCGATAATCTCCTGAATTGTTCCATTGATTTCTGCATCAGATGCAGTCTCCATGATTACCAATCCAAACCACTTAGTATGTCGAGAATGAAAAAATGTGTAATCAAGTGCAGGTTGTTCTATTTCCTTTTGTAGTCAACTCTAATAATTTCGGAACGTGTACAGCATAGGTATCCGTCCATTCAATGTGACTCTTTTCCAAGTACACACAAAATATTGTCGGCCGATTAAATTAATATACAAAATATATATATTTATAAACCAAATAAATATATAAAAAATAATATATTAATTAAAAAAATATTTTATAAAAAATAATAATGGTTCATAAATACAATTTGATAAACATTTATTCTACACTAGTTGTATTAATTATTAACGTTATAAGTAAAATAAAACAATAAGCTACAAGATTAGGTATTAATTTTAAATTTTAATTAGATCAATAATATTATTGTAAGAAATTGAAATATATTACTGTAAATTTGATTACAAATATTATAAAAAAAAGTACTTGCAATATATTACGATATGTAGAATTTTTGTGAATAAAAATTGAAAAAATAATGGAAAATAAAAAGTTGGAGAAAGGAGTAGATAACATGTATTTAAGAAATATCATTAAAATATATTTTTCCAATATTAAAATTATTAATAATATTATCATAATTAATTTTAATGTTACAATAATATTAAACATTATTAACTTAATATTAAAATGGTTAATAATATTATCACAATTAATTTTAATGTTACAATAATATTAAAAATTATTAATTTATTATAAAAAGAATAGAAAAATATTAAGTTATTATAAAGAAAAATTTCACTAGAAAAATTGAAAATTAACTATATTTTATTGTTAATTATATATATATATGGGAGAGGTGAACAAGGGCTAAAATATTATGGTAGGATAAAATTTGTAAATTTTTTCGTTCTAAGAAAGTCTAAAAGGAAACACATTTTCTATTCAAATATTAGAACTTAAAGAAATTTAATTCATTTATTTTATTGGGAAAAAACATTCATTTTTTATCTTTATTTTTATTGAAGGTCTAGCAATCATTAGCATTGCAATATTGCAAATATTTTAAAAGTGATTCCTAGTATGCCAATGGTAAGGGAATTTTATGATTAAAATGATCTTGCTCTACTCCCTTAGTATCACAAAGATTGAAAAGATTTTTACTACCCCACTTTCACTCTCACGCAAGTGAATGTTCGTTTAAGTTGGAGAAAGGACTATACATAGTGAATATCTATTTAAGAAATATTGTTAAAAGATATTTTTTTAATATTAAAATCATAATAATATTATTACAATTATTTTTAATGTTACAATAATATTGAAAATAAGAAAAAAAATAATTTATTATAAAGAATATTTTTACTAAAAAATATATATATTATATAATAATAATTTTTTTACTCATATATTTTACAATAAAAGGGAAAGATGAACTAGGTCTAAAGTATTATGGTAAGATAAAATTTATAAATTTTCTCATTCCAAGAAGTTCCAAGAGGAAACACATTTTTTATTAAAATATTGGAATTTAGACAAACCTAATTCATTTGTTTTATTGGATAAAGCACTAATTTTTTATTTTTATTTTTATTGAGTGTCCACAATCATTAGCATTGAAAATATTGCAAATATTTTAGAAGTGAATCCTACTATGCTAATGGTAAGGGAATTTTAAGATTAAAGTGATCTTGATCATGCACTTCCTTAGTATCACAAAGATTGAAAAGATTTTTCCTACACCCACTTTCACTCTCAAGCAAGTGAATGTTCATCTATTTTTAATTAACTTTCTTTTATTCTCTATTTCTTGAAGGAACCATAATTTTTCTTTAAATGTAGCTATTATAATTCTTATGATCTAGCCATATTTTGGGGAGTGGAATCCTCCTCAACCCTTCCTATCCTCGCTTTCACTATTTTCATGCCCTAGAGTCAAGCGCACCATTAAATGAGGTGCCCACCATGGGCAACATCTCCAATGCACGATTTATGATGAAGGTATCATAATAAATGCAATGAAAGTGGATGTTAGACAAGAGTGCGCCAACACAAGGTGTCCAAGAACTCACTTAGGGCTTCCATGTGTCGCATGTAGGAAGCTTTGTTGCATGGTGGATGTGAGTGACTGAGTTCATGACATGGCCTAATGATGGGTGAAGAAGCCTAGGAAAACACAACGAGGAGCAATGTGGACACCCCTAAACATGGGTTGAAAAATAATAGACAAGTGACCAAATGTTATGTGAGGTCGACCCACATGAAGTTGGACTCAGGGGAAGAATCCATAGTGGAATGTATAGTGGGTCAAGTCCCTAAGATGAGACAAGTCGGGTTGAAATTTAGCATCGACCAAGTGGGAGAAGACAATTCGAGTCAAAATTCTGCATGGGGAGGGTGAGATGAGATAGGCGAGCTGAAATTTGACACCAATCAATTAGGACAAGTCATGCAAGACATGGGCATCGATGGAGACAAAATGGGTTTAACGATTCATATATATACATCGATTGCACAATGGAACAATGGGACAACTGAGCAAGGACAAAGAGAAGATAACAAGGAACAAGATGAGTAGGATCAAACAAAGAGAAGATGAGTAAGGGAGTCAAAGGGAAGTCACAACTAAGTCTTGCAGAAGTGAGGGGATCTAGAGCAAGCTCAGATATGCAGTCATGTAGGGCCTAAGGTCATCTTCAATGACCTAAAAACAATCACACCAACCTACCTTGGGAAATATGACTCACACAAGTGGTGGAACAAATAGTGGTAGGGTGGAAGAGTGACCTTGTGTGGTCCTAAGGCTATGAAGATAGGTTCTTTGAAACCACTTGGGATTTCTGGGTTCTGTAAATTTTTGGATGGAGCCTTTGTCTTAGGTAATTTTTGTTATCTATCGTTTTAAGGAAAGTAGAATGTTAAAGGGTCATTTCATTTAAAAATTTGTGCATGTGTATGATGTAATTGATGATGTATTAATGTCTTGCATATAATGCCCATGTATTTATGAATTAAAGAATTAATTGAAGTAAAAGTGATAGTAAGGTTGCTTGAACTATATCAACAAGTTGTAATTTTATTCAATGTAACTAATGGTATAGATATTACAGAGGTAAATTTACTAGGAGGCATAGTCTAAGTGAAGCAGCTCTATACTTCATGAGTCAGAGATGAAACACATGAGTTACACATGCTTAATGGATCGTGATTCACCCACAAAGGTGCCTTATCATTGTAGGAGACCCTCAACTACTCAGAGGTAGTAGTAGAGTTGATACCCACTTTATAGCAAGAGGTAGAGGAGCTAGCAAGATATTTCTTCTACCACCGAGAGGTGGTATCATAGTATACCACTCTACGTGTAGGATATACTAAGGGAAGTAAGGCTAAATGATGATTTCAAGGACATTTTCCTTATCTTACAAGTTATTGGGAGAAGGGGATTTTGTAGTCAATTGTCAAGTGGGTAAAGGGGATTTGGCTATTATCTCTTAATAGAAGCCAAGGATGGATGGTTCCTTGAGAGTGGCTCATGAAGGTTCATAATGGGAGAAGGATGTAGAAAAGTGATTGATGAGTATCCAAAGTATTTCACGAAGATGGTCCAAACAATTGGATAAGAAGAAAGGAATGGAATTAGACATATAGGATTTCTAGAAGGAAGTGGAGGAAAGGATGAAAGTGTCCCCTATTGTGTCAAGGGAGATAAAAAGTAGCAAGTGTTCAGTGGAACACATTGAGGAGTTTTACCCACACATTAAGGAAGTATTTGATAACTCTAGAAGAGTCTAAGTTAATGAAGAGAAATGAAATTTGAGCCATGCATAAGATGATTGGTTGAGTGTTGACCATAACTGGGAGGTTTGGGTCAACCAAGCAAGCCTTAAATCAAGCACCTACAAAATTATGCAAAGAAAGAAGTCATGTGAAGAGAAGATAACGAAGTTGAGTTATGTTATAAGCATAATTCGAAAGAAGGAATAATTAATAACAAGTAGTGAGGATATGTTCCCCATGGATCAACCAAAGAAGATAGTAGATAAGTAGTTGCATGAAACAATGATAATTATTGCAAAAACCATGAAGGTTAATGGAAGGATGAATGGCGGATCAGGTTTTCAATTATTTCAAGCAAAAAATAATGGAAGAAAGTTAGTAGCTCTTATGTATTCAAGAGAAACTCATAGCATTATGAGTGAGAGGAAATTCAAGTCCATATGACATCACTGAGATCCTGAAGAAGGTATGTTCAAGGTAGTTCATTTAGAAAAAAGTGGAAATACATGTCTTTAAATTAGTTCATGTTATAGTAGCACGTTAGTTTATAAAGATGGATGTAATGATAGTTCCATTAGATTATTGTGCCATGTATTGGGTCAAAATTTCTTCGAAGAAACCAAAGTAACACCTATGCTTCCTAAAGCAAAGTTGGTATTTCTAGCAGAAGGAGTAACCATACATGTTCCACTAATAAGGAAGAGCATGGTGGGCTATCGACCAAGCATGATATCCATCAAAGTATAGTGTCATCGATCATTTTCATCAATAATTCAACAAGAAATGGGTTATGACTTATTAAAATAGAGAAACCAAGTAGTAGAAGGTACCAAATATATTTCGAAAGGACTAGCCTTTCAACATAGAAGTGAATATTGATCCAAGTTTGGCTGTGACAAAGGAACCTTCCAAGACCTTTTACTTTCGTGATGTGTTAAATTGCATTTTTAAGACAACATAAATGAATACATCTGCATGTTATAAAGAAGAGGAACATGACAATCATTAGCAACATAAAACACAAGACATTGATAAGAGAGTTCGTCTAGGAGGGACTACGTCTCCGAGCCCCAATGTCAAGATGGTGTAGGCCACTACATTTAGTGTTGTCAATAATGATGATGTACATAAGAGGTGATGTCGCTATCATATAAGGAAAATACCCTCACGCAGGGGTGGATCCAAGAGATATTCCACTATTGGAACTCTTAGTCAAAAAAGACTCCTATCAATATGACATAAGTTCATGCATGATGACCATGAGCATCCTGCCAACATGGCATAAAAGGGATCTCAATGCAAACATAGATGGTGACAACATGAGTATCCCATCAACATACAACAAAGGGATCTCAAAACACAACACGACAAATCATGACAACAATTACATCACATAGATGATTATGCATCACATCAAATAGGAATCATGAAAATGAGTAAGAAACAAGGTCCCACATCAAGCATCAAATAGGGATCTGTGTAGCAAAATGCATAGAAAAAGAAGTACATGAATACACTGCATATACCTCACATCCAGGGGCCATCTGAAGAAGTGGATGTCAAACTGCTAAAGCTGTTCAGACCATCGATCTCATGGCATCAAATCGCATGGAAATGACTTCTTGCACATGAATGTTGACACCTGCATTCCATTTAGAAAAATGGCCAAAAAATATAATGAGCAAATAGAAAATCCGAACACAACATCAGATTTGTGGCATCGCGTAGTGTAGAATCAACTGTCAAATTTCTAAATTCTGATAAAGTGAGAATCTGGGGCTTAAGGAATATTTTAGAATTGCCCTAGATTAATCAAAGATTCCCTCCTTTGGGTCCTCTACAAATCTGTTGCTCAGATCAGGAAACTCACTACGCCATCGGGTTCATGTCATTAAGAGGCTAAGATCGAAATAAAATTTGTCCAATTTGGACACTGCAAAAATTTCACCTTCTTGGAAATTTCGCTGAGTGATGGTTCCACCTACATAAAAATTAAGTTAAAAGATTAACTCTGACTCATTTTTTGTGCCCTCTCCTGGATCCTTCATCCTGTCTCAGTGCACTAGTGAAACAAAGGCTTATATAAATGTTTAGGGTGAAGTTTATAAGAATGTTGTTTGGCACATTGGTAATTATAACAAGTTTTTGAGGAGGGGTCGGGGGATCAAATCTCGCCCCTCCTTTTTTTGATACATTATGGTTTTAAAATTTTTTAACCAAATGTATTTGGGGGTTGGGTCCACATTGGGCAGCCTGGCCCCACACCCTCCATAACCATTGGCATGACGTGCTGAGTTATTAACATGGTGCATTAAATCAAAGTTTTTGGTTATGTATTTTATGGTATGTACCACATGGGTTTATTGTGGGTGCATCATTTTATTTGTGTGGGTGCCCAAGTGGTGGGTTCGCGATTCTGGCCAGGCGGGTTTGAACCCTGCTACCCATGGCTTAACATGTGGTATCGTTTGGTGGGGTTTCGGCTGAGTCCACAATAGGTGGCCCGCCCAATGCCCGGAGTTATGTGTATTACAGGAGTTTGGAGGAGAGTTTGGCAGGGTCATGGTCGTCAGACCATTTAATGTTTATGGTTGTAGTATGGGGGGAAGGCCGACGGGGTTCATGGCCCATCGGGAAAATTAAAATTCAATTTGGTATTTTGGTTGAGCAGGGCTGGCGGGGGTGGTGGCCCACCACCTCATAATTTTTTTTTTTTTTGGTTTTGATTTATAATAGAGGTGTCTTTTCAAATCTTTAGAAAATAAGGGATATTGGACAAATTAATGAGCCCACCATTTCGACCGCTTTCAGAATCTAGGTTTCATGCCACGGGGTTGGTCAAATTGTAGTACACTTAAACCTCGCCCATAACCCAACTTTGACCATAACTTTGACTGGCTCATTCTCCCTCATATGAGCTCAAATTAACGAATAGTTCGCACGGTTGTGATCAAGACGACGACATATACACTTTGGTCCTGGTTTGAAATCATTCTAGTCACTTTGATTTTCGAGCTTCCATAAGCCCTTTTTGTCTTGTGTTATAGACATTTTTGTGCCTTACAGCTCCAAGCATGAAATGTCCATAAAATAAGGGCTCCTAAGTCCTTAAAAGTGTTTTTATAACTCCTAAAGGAACAAGGTCAACAAATTACAGCTTCTCCCAGAAGTTCTCCACCAGAAACTGCTCAGAACTAGTCAAATCAGGATCATTTCAGCTGCTCCACTAGCTACCTGCGTTGCAAAGCACCCAAATACACTAGCTAGGTGTGTTGCAACGCACCTAAATGCACTACCATGGTGCGTTGAGCAAGAAATGACAAGTGGCAGAGTCATTCCACGAGGTGGAGAGACAATGGAAGCTTCCAGAATCTTCTCCAATGACACTTGCCTCACTGAATTCGTCTAGGGATGAGTAAGAGGCTCTCAGTCTCCAAGTGGAAGCAAGAACTGACAAAGAGAAGCCACTAGTCAATTCATGAGCTGACTCATCCTCTTTCCATACATCTATATATGGATCCCTCACCAAGAGATCCAGAGGCTGGAATATTGTACATTGCAGAGAATTGCTGTTGGTTTTGAGATAGATATCAGAGTATTGGGTGATTTATGCTTTGTTGGAGGTGAAGAGGGGCTTCTCTGCTGGGAGGTTGATGCTGGATCAGGAATCATCGGTTGTAACTCCTCCTGGATCTTCTTGTTATATCAATAAAACTATTTGAGTTTCTCCTACATGCTTGTGTATCATTGATGTTTGTTACATTTGTATGTTTAGCTTAAATCTGATCCTAAGCTTTTTATGAGTATGAACCCATGTCTTTGTATAGTTTCCTTCTTCTGTGATCTTGCATGTATTTGGTGAAGCTGGGCAAGTAAGGGAGCAGGTAGCTGGGAGCTATCAAAGAGAAGAGAGATTGGATCAAAGGACTAGTGCAAGACACAGGTTGGTTCATCCTATTTCTCTTTGTTTATAGTTCATAAGGGAGAATACAAAAGTAGTTTTCTCTGTTTCTTTCTAAGGTCACTGTCACACCTTAGTGGGATAGGGTCGTTCTGAATAGAAACTTTTCCCGTTAACAAAAGGGCGACTCCACTGGGGACGATCGTCTAGTTGGTTTGTTTGTGTTTCTCTGGTTGTTTGTTTCATAAACTTAGAAGTAGCAAATCGAACTGCATTTGCGATTAACAAATGCAAAGTAGACATCTGCTGCTTCAATCCATTCACTGGATCTGTTTATGATTTGAACAGCTGATCCACAAATGATCTGATTGCCCTCTGTGATAGCTCTTAAACCTTCATTAAATCTACCCTCTGATTGTGCAGTACTGATTGCTTTTACTCGGCCAAAAACCATAGATTAAACTGCAAACTGTGACCCTGAACCCGGATAGAATTCTTGTTTCTACCCCAGCGCAGGTACTATGAAGAGTTCCTGCATTTCAGCGCAGTTCCCGAGAGGGAAACCTGCATTGCAATCTAGTTTCTCTGTGTAGCAGGTGCGTTGATCAGCTGACCTTGTGCAGCTAAGGTTCTTTGCTCAATTTTTTTAGTTTTGTCTCTGATTTTTGTTGCCTGTGATGAATGTGTGTGTCTGTTTAAAAACCCCTTTTCTTTGTTGATATTCCGCCTCAGTTGTATAAAAGAAACTGTAGATGTTTTTGTGTGTTTGTTACGTCATTTAGAGTTTTCCATTGCAAAAGTAGAAGAGTCATACTGTCGTCCTTTGATTTAGATCTGTCGCAAGTGTCGATTTTGATCATAGGAGGGAGTTTATTTGCTGTTGACAGTTGATTATGCTTTTAATTTTTCCTTTGGTTTGAATTTGTGACTTTCTAGTGTCAAAATGAGTGTTTATTTCAAAATCATAAAGTGTCGTAATCGTCTCTACCTTTTGATTTCGAAAAGAAGCTTGTTTGTGTTTTTCAATTGAAAGCGAATTCAGATTTGTACAACAAATTTCTTTTTAGGCATCAATATTAAGAAAGTGAAAAACAAAACACATGCATGTGCATGTGCATATTGACAGTCTGTTTGGCTCGATTTAGGAAAAGTGCATTTACAGTGTGCTCTTTGCTCTTTGCGAAAAGATTGTGTCTTTCTTTTCCCTTGTAGCTAGGATTTTCATTGCTGAAAAGAGATAAAATCTTGTTTATCATCTTTAGATTGCATTTTAGGAATTACATATACATCTCATGGTGATCCCAAAAGGCAAACTTCATAAGAAAGATCAACTTAAAATAAATTCAATGAACTTAACAACGCTTTGTAACTTAACACACAACATTTAGAGGTCTAGGCTAGAGACGTATTCCGGCGTCGTAAAGACTCGTAACTATTGTCCTCACTGATGGTTGGGTGATTCCTCCACTTTGAGACGATAAGTGCCAGTACGGACTTGTGCTCCCACGTACCGTCGAGTATATATTGGGAGACCCCTATAGGCTTAAAACCTTTTATCCATAGGAAGCCGTGTCGGCCGCCCTACTGATCGCAATGCACCGAACACAACATTCGGGAAGATTGACTGCCGTGCCGTAAAAAGTATTCTGTAGTTTTGCGATTGGTTTGGTACTCCCTCTACCTAGACCTCCAGAGCAGTCCCTTTCGTTCCTTTTCAGACTCCTTAACAAAAAAGGTCCATCTGAGCACTTGTCACTTCAGGCTCATTAAAAATCGAAGGAGACTAGAGTCATCTTTTGTTTTTTCTCGACTCTTTAAAACTGAAAAAACAAGTTGTGTCAAAGCGTGTTAAAATTTATTTTAAATGAAATATTCATCCCCTTTTGCTACGTTGATATTTGGGTTGAGAAAATGGAGCCTACCAACCAAGGAATTCCCCTTGGTGGAAATCCTAGTCCCTTCTCCTCTTGGGGAGATGTTGGTGCGCCCCATATGGCCACATTGTCGCTTCCAGGACTGACGATTGGCTTGCTAGTATGGCTCTTCTCAACCAATGTCGTTCAGAATACCACTATTCTTGAACAATCGAATCAGCAATTAGACGAGTCCAGAGTTACCCACCAGCCTTCTACTTCCTCTAATTCTTCCTCTCCTCCTTCCTCTTCGGTTGATGGAACTGGTAAAGCTAAAAGACAAGCTCCTAAGGAGAAGAAGGAAAAGAAGAAGAAAGGGAAAAAGAAGAAGGAGCCAAAGGCGGATGGGGGAAAACGAGTGTCGTCTAACGAAAATCCACACACAGCACCGACGAGGCCTAAATCGCCATGTGTCATTTACAAAGGAGACAAATTTCACAGAGATTGTCCTTGCATCCCCCGGATGCTAAGGGAATGGTCTCCTCGTTTGCACAATTCAGTGTCATCAACCTCTGGAGATCATGTTGAAAGCACACCGTCAACTAGTGAAAGTGAAGCCCCAGGACAAAAAGGGAAAACCAAATTTCCTTGTAAACTATGCAAATGTGACCATGCTCTCCACCGTTGTCCCTCCTTAGACGAGGCTAAAAGAGTTTTGGATGATCGTCCAGTTTCACTGTTACGACTTCCTCCTGGATATAAAAAACTCTTGCCGAGTCCGTCACGAGTTGAGAACCCAGCTGGCCCGATCAAGTGGTCGGCTGAAGCGCCTATCATTGAAGATAAACCAACTGAATCCATACCAGACGAAAGTGAAAGGGTCGAGGCGGCAGTTGACCCGGTCTTGCCTTCAGAGGTTTTATCTTCAGATGATACAGTCACTGAAGAGAACAAGGATGACACCATCCAAATTCTCTTCATCAACACAGACTCAGACGAACATGGGGCCAATCCACCCGTTCCTTTACCGCAGGAAGGAAGTTCGTCAGAGCCATACCCGACCGTCTACTCGGTCCCACCTCCAAGCAACCTAGTCGTCTCCTTCGAGTGGAATTAACTAGGCAAACCCCGCCTACCAGCAAGTGTACAATTCTGAATTATTGTTCAAATATATAGAATGGTCATGGATGGTACCATCATAGATGAGGGGGCTTCTGTGAGTATCATTTCCTCTATTGCTTGGAAAGCGCTTGGTTCACCATCGCTTTTTCCTGAGATGAGAAATCTGACAAGCTTTGATAAAGGAACGAGTCGACCTTTAGGGATCCTTCCCGATGTGCCCATAACATTGAGAGGGAAGACAGTTCGCATGAACTTCATGGTAGTTCAAGGACCCTTGGATTATAACCTACTCCTTGGACGAGACTATATTTATTACATGGGAGCCATCGTCTCCTCGCTCTTCAGAGTAATGTGTTTTCCGCACGAAGGAAGAGTGGTCAAGCTCGTGGACCAGCTTTCATTTCCCGGATCACGCATAGCAAATAGTCATATACCGTCCCTAAATGGTCTCTTCACGCAAGAAATGTCTCAATCCCCAGTCCGTCCTCCCGATGAGCACGAGTAATTCGGAGGGATATGACTGAAACCCAGGGGGCATGCGTCCTGGTCTGCTTCGGCAGGAAAACTTCGGGTATAGGGTAGGTTTCCGCGGGAGAATATGACTAGTTTGTACCCCGTCCGTCGGTGGAAAAGGGCTTAGTCTAGAATAAGATTCTCTTGTCAAAGTTATGTGAGTTGGCAGACGTCGTCACTCGCCTTTGTTTATCTCGGTAGACATCGCCGAAGAAGTGTTTTGTTTGCTGTGTGAATAGAACAATCTTTGGGTAACCTGTAAGAGGTAGGCCTCTCTTGATAGAACAAATGTTTTGTCTGCAAATTGAGGGGTAACCTTGAAACCATATTTTATACCTGGGGGCATGCAAACCTTTCGGAGTGCAAGCGAGGGGAGACTATTTATTTTTTAAATTTTTAGGTCCTCCCTTTAAACCCATAGGCTAACCCTTTAAACTCGTAGGATTAGTCATCACCAAACTTGCATAAAGAAAGGATGAGGGGAAGAAATCTAAAAGTTGTCGTTTTTATATGAGACATTATTATCATATGACTGGATTAATCGAGCAGTTTTAGCACATATTTCAAGCTCGTTAAAAAATAAACATAAGACTGAGCAAATGTTTCCACCCGCGTTTAAGCTCGTTAAAAAATGAACTATCCCCCTGGTAAATAACCACCATGAATGAAACATTTCAGCCATTAAAGCCTTGGTCGTGTTTGCACCGTCA
This sequence comes from Pinus tabuliformis, assembly GCA_031772625.1. Lineage (NCBI taxonomy): Eukaryota > Viridiplantae > Streptophyta > Pinopsida > Pinales > Pinaceae > Pinus > Pinus tabuliformis. The sequence goes on along the minus strand of CM062811.1, from coordinate 950,830,746 downwards.
CCTCCACTTTTCGATTGGCCGATCATTCACCTCCATTTGATTGTTTACCCATTTTGAGGAACAACTGCAAAGAGTGATTTCACTAGCCATCCTTGTGACACTGCCGTGATTGGAAAATTCCAAACCTTACCTGGAATCAGCTACTACCGATTTTATCACTCATTCCTCAAAAGACGAGTCTTCTTTAAGCTCTTTTCATATGACTCGTAAAATATGAAAAGATTGTCGAGTTTTGGCCTTCCAGCTTGTTAAAGCGACAGGAAGTGCTATCCCTCCTCTAGATTTTAATCTTTTTGGACCTGAGGGATTATTGCACAAAAAGATCGGGTGCTTGTTTTGTTTGGCTCATTAAAACTATTGAAAATTCATCCCTTCTATATTGTTTTATACTTTTTCGGACTTAAGGGATTAGATGACGAAAAAGGAATTTTGGAGTTACCTTTACGTACCTCTTCAGACTCTCTAAAAATGAAAAGGACCGAGTTATCTTTGTCGTTAGACTCGTTAAAAGGATTAAATAGCGACAAACTTGTCTTTAGACGAGAATGAGTTTCACTATCGCTAGGCTCGTTAAAACATAGCGATGGGTTTGCTCGAAGGGAAAATTATAGAACAAGAATATGTTATCCTCCTCAAGCTTGACAAAAATAAAGCGGTACTGGTCAACAATGACTGGGGTAAAATTGGGAAGAAAACTCAAATAAACTTTGTTGGTAGCAAGTCGCTCTTGAACATGACACTTCCACTCCGTGCCTGAGTCAGGTTGGGTTGTTTCATTCACCGGTCACATCACCATGGTCACACCATACCATCCACATTTGGGGTAAATGCTACCAATCCATCACATAAGTGTCGCCGACATGTTCAAGAGAAGTCATCCAGAGAAGTCACCTGTGTCCCATCCACTACCATACATTATACTTCATTCTTTCATGACCGCCACCCTGAACCATATGTCATCAGATCGTTTTCACCTCCATCAAAATCGTTTGCTCCGTTCCATGTCATTGATGTGGGATTCATTAAGGCCCTCCTTTGACGGATCGCTTCTTGTCGACATCAGCTCATTATCCAAGAAGTTGATCTAGGAACACCCCATTCAGTACTTTGAAGCTTGCATGCCTCAATGGCAAGTTTCTCACTTCCGGCGACAGGTATACATCAATGACCTTCGACCGAACAATTTTGCGTGGTGTTCAATGCCAAGTCCTTTATTCACACCACGTGAATTGTACTGCAGTACCTTGAGGGTCATTATCATTATCGGTGATTCCTCTCGCGCTTGTTAACAGTTTACATCATTGACTGGTAATCAAGCGATGTATTTCCATGTTCGAACTCAAAACATTTCTCACATGGATCGACTTGTACTTCAAGTGAAGATCGGACGAGATTGAAGACCCCAGATCTAGTTTCATCCATTCGGGCTGCGATATATATTCAGGAAAAATAAAGACATTGAAATGTACAGCATTGCAGCACAGATAATCATCCTACCAAAAGGATGATGACTCCATCAGAATCATCAGTCTACCATCAGACGATTGTCTGTCCTATGTACATGAAAATGAATTTATAAAGCTGACCATGGGAATGCCCGCCTCAGCTAGATCATGAAAACAGTATGAAGATAATGTATTGTATTGTATCTTATTACAGGTCTCCTCCCAGCATTGAAAGAACTTTGGATCCTCCTAATAAAGCATTTCACCCGATAAACGGCCTCATACTTTAGGGGGAAACTGTTATAAACATTTTTGTGCCTTACATCTCCAAGCATGAAATGTCCATAAACTAAGGGCTCCTAAGTCCTTAAAAGTGTTGTTATAACTCCTAAAGGAACAAGGTCAACAAATTACAGCTTCTCCCAGAAGTTCTCCACCAGAAACTGCTCATAACTAGTCAAATCAGGATCATTTCAGCTGCTCCACTAGCTAGCTACGTTGCAAAGCACCCAAATACACTAGCTAGGTGCGTTGCAATGCACCTAAATTCACTACTAGGGTGCGCTGAGCGGGGTATGAGAAGTGGCAGAGTCATTCCACGAGGTGGAGAGACAATGGAAGCTTCCAGAATCTTCTCCAATGACACTTGCCTCACTGAATTCGACCAGGGATGAGTAAGAGGCTCTCAGTCTCCAAGTGGAAGCAAGAACTGACAGAGAGAAGCCACTAATCAATTCATGAGCTGACTCATCCTCTTTGCATACATCTATATATGGATCCCTCAGCAAGAGATCTAGAGGCTGGAATATTGTACATTGCAATGAATTGTTGTTGGTTTTGAGATAGATATCAGAGTATTGGGTGATTTATGCTTTGTTGGAGGTGAAGAGGGGCTTCTCTGCTGGGAGGTTGATGTTGGATAAGGAATCATTGGTTGTAACTCCTCCTAGATCTTCTTGTTATATCAATAAAACTATTTGAGTTTCTCCTACATGCTTGTGTATCATTGATGTTTGTTACATTTGTATGTTTAGCTTAAATCTTATCCTAAGCTTTTTATGAGTATGAACCCATGTCTTTGTATAGTTTCCTTCTTCTGTGATCTTGCAGGTATTTGGTGAAGCTGGGCAAGTAAGGGAGCAGCTAGCTGGGAGCTGTCAAAGAGAAGAGAGATTGGATCAAAGGACTAGCGCAAGACACAGGTTGGTTCATCCTATTTCTCTTTGTTTATAGTTCATAAAGGAGAATACAGAAGTAGTTTTCTCTGTTTGTTTCTAAGGTCACTGTCACACCTTAGTGGGATAGGGTCATTCTGAATAGACACTTTTCCCGTTAACACTTGTGTGTGTCTTTGGAGCCACCTAGATTAATCCCCCCCAATGAGGAGCCTCTAGTCCTCCAAAACCATGAAAAATAATCTGCAACCTTTTTGTACCTTGTCGACATCACAAGCATGCTGAAAGACCTCGCTTTCATCTCCTTCACCTTTGTTGTTCAGATCCTTAAGAAATGAGCTGAAACCTACAACCTCTGCAACCTGTAGTACATTATTTCACAAATTACATGCTTGACTTTCATGACCAAATATTGACCCGAGCATCCCATACTTGCCATGAGTTTATAACACATACTCGGTGGCCAAGTTTACATTAAGATGGACGAAATACCCCAGCTATGAGAACAAGGCCAACATATAATTGTTGCTCCAACAAGCGATGGAAAACACATCATCACTGCAAGACATGATTTACAAAGATAAGGACAAAAACCAATTTTGTTTTGACAAGTGAGGGAAACACGACATCACTTTCACAATTTATCATACAACTCAAAATAATACCAGACATCCTTGTTGTTGAACAATTGATGGAAAACGCATCATACTTTTACATTTTAAAATGCAACAAATGATTTACAAAAGCACAACCATGACAAGACAACATACTTAGAAACCATTTTTCACTTATCAAGGTGAATGGGTCACCTCCCTATGGTGGTTTTTCTTGTCGAACAACTACTTCACCTGGTTCCTACACCGACACATTGATTTTAAGACAATACTTTGGATGGAGCCTCCAACATGTGGCTCTTTGATGACCACTTCTATAGTAATGACTGCAATAGGTATTCTTCCTCCAGATATGTTTAAAATGTTTCTTTGCCTATTTTTGAGAGGGTGTTTCATGCCTCATCATTTTGTGTGCTTCCAATCTTTTCCAACACTTAGAAAATGTATGGTTAAGTAATCCATAAAAGGTACATGTTTTTCGATGCCATGTTTTACATTCATCATTAAAAACATGATTATAATCGAAATGAACATTCGAATGGCGAGACTGGTTATAACTTTCCTTGCTATCTCTGGTGTAATTATGGTGATGAGATCTTGCCTCACCCCTTTCCCTACAATGGAAACTGCCATTGGATGATGGGGATGTTTTCCCATCATTCTCTTTCCTTAATGATTTTGGTGATGTCTCGAAAGCATATGACACCTTCAAGCATTCTCCCTTGGTGTATCTCAAGCATGCAAATTGAGGACTCTTCACAATCTCCAATGGTTGAGTTTTTCCTTGGTTATTAACACCAAGTTCTTTTTCCTTCTTGTGCCTCATCCTTGTCAGGAGCCTCATTTTTATCCCCGTAATTGGGATCTCCACATCTCCAACAGAAATCATACTATGTGAAGATGAAACCGAAAGGAATTCAACATCTTTTACCTCCTCTGTCAATTTGGAAAGAACTAATGAGGGCTTCTCATCATTTGTTGTCGGTGGTTTGCTAGTTGTCTCGGTGCATTCCCCAACTTCCTTTCTGACATACCCAAGTCCTATCTCATGGGGTAATTCCTCCACTTTTATGTCGTTGACAATGCCTTGGCCATTAATGCCCCAACCTTTCACTTCATACCCCATTTTCTTCAACAATTTAGAGCCAATTCCTATTGTATAATTTTCAAAAATAGTGAAATCATCATCAAGACACATACATGAATCTAGAGAATTACTTTTTACCTCACATGGGTCATGCTTTAGTTTTTCCAAGGCCTCACCCTTTGCTTGCAACTTTCGTAGAAAACTATGTTTCTCCTCTTTCTCTTCATGTAGACGCATCTTCAATTTAGTTTTCTCTATTTGAATATCATGTTTATTGTGCTTCAACTCTTCCAGGGCCTACTTTGTGGCTTGCAACTGAATCTGCAATCACTCCTTTTCCTCTGTCTCTTTCTATAGAGTTTCATACATTTTCTCTACCCTTTGGGAAATTTTGAGCATGGTTTCGTACATAACTTTTTCATCCTTTGTCACTGCACGTTACATTGTTCACACCTGTAATTTACATCCACGCAAATACCACTCTAATACAACTTGATCGAGGTTCAGGTGTGATAAAGGACCCTTCTTACTTTCGTGATGCGTTAGATTGCATTTTTAAGATAACATAAATGAATACATCTGCATGTTATAAAGAAGAGGAACATGACAATCATCATCAACATAAAACTCAAGACATTGATAACGGAGTTCGTTCAGGAGGGACTACGTCTTTAGGCCCCGATGTCAAGATGGTGTATGCCACTACATTATGTGCTATCAATAGTGGTGATGTACATAAAAGGTGATGCTGCTGTCATACAAGTAAAATGCCCTCAAGCAGGAGTTGCTCCAAGAGATCTTCCGTTACAGGAACCCAGTCAAAAATGACTCCTATCAGTATGACATAAACTCATGCATGATGATCATGAGCATCCCCCCAACATGGCAGGAAATGGATCTCAATGCAAACATACATGGCGACAACATGACTATCCCATAAACATACGACAAATGGGTTTCAAAACACAACATGACGAATCATGACAACAAGTACATCACATAGATGATTCTGCATCACATGAAGCAAGAATCATGCAAATAAGTAAGAAGCAAGAACCCACGTGAAGCATCAAACAAGGATCTGTGTAGCACAATGCATAGAAAAGGAAGTACTTGAATACACTGCATATACCTCACATCCATGGGCATATAAAGAAGTGGATGTCAAACTGTTGAAGTTGTTCAGACCATCGATCTCACGACATCGAATAACATGGAAATTAATGCTCGCACATGAATGCTTACACTTACATTCCATTTAGAAAAGTGGATGAAAAATAGAATGAGAAAATAGAAAAGCTAAACACACCATCAGATTTATGGTGTCGAGTAGTGCAAAATCAACTATCGAATTTCTCAATTTTGAGAAATTGAGAATCTTGGGCTTAACGAATCTTTTAGATTCCCCCTAGATTCCTCAAAGATTTCCTCCTCTAGATCCTCTGCAAATCTGCTACTCAGATAAGGAAACTGATTACTCCATTGGGTTCTTGTAGCTGAGAGGTGTAAGATCGACATAAAATTTGTCGAATTTGGACACTGCAAGAATTTCACCCTCCTGGAAATTTTTCTGAGTCATGGTTCCACCCACACAAAAATTAATAAAGAAAAAAATCTGTCTCATTTCTGTGCCCACTCTTGGTTCCTCCATCCTGCCTTGGCGCACTGGTGAAATGAAGGCTTATATAAATGTTTACGGTGAAGTTTACAAGAATATTGTTTGGCATATTGGTAATTATAACAAGTTGTTGAGGAGGGTTTGGGGGATAAAATCCTGCCCTCCTTTTTTTAAAACATTATGGTTCATAAAGATTTTAACTGAAAGATATTTAGGGGCCGGGTCCACATTTGGCAGCATGTCCCCACACCCTCCATAACCATTTCCGCGTGGTGCTGAGTTATTAAAATGGCGCATTAAATGAAGGTTTTTTGTTACGTATTTTATGGTACGTATCAATGGGTTTACCATGGGTGCATCAAGGTATTTGTGTGGGCGCCCGAGTTGTGTGTTGGCCATTCCAACCGAGCAGGTTTGAACCCTGCTGCCCACGGCTTAACATGTGGTATCATTTGTTGGGGCGTGGGTCGGTTCCACCGGAGGTGGCCCTCCCACTGCCCGGAGTTATGTGTATTACGAGAGTTTGGAGGATGGTCCGTCGGTGTCATGGCCGCCAGCCCATTCAACATTTATGGATGTGGTTGGGAGGGGAGGCCGACAGGCCACCTGTCGGCCAAATTAAAATTCAATTTGGTATTTTGGTTGGGGGGTGGTGGGGATGGTGGCTCGCCACCTCATAATTTTTTATTTTTATTTTTTTGTTTTGATTTATAATAGAGATTTTTTTTCAAATCTTTAGAAAATAAGTGATATTGGGAAAATCAATCAACCCATAATTTCAACCGTTTTCAGAAGCTACGTTTCATCTAGCACACATAAGAGGTCATTTTTGGAAAAATAAAGTTGTTCTAATTACAACATAACCTCAAACCTAATTTCAATTCTATTGCTTCTTAATTACGCCAAATTTTTACATAACTCGCATTCTTAAGATTCCATGTAATCATATCTCTTTGAAATAATTTTTCAAACCTATCTTGTGCATCCTCCACACTTCACATTCTTAACATTTAATATACATGTCCACAAACTCATTTATCAACCAATCATATAGATCAAACTCATTCCTAAAGATATATTACGCTTGCTCTCATGAGCTTGAGAATTCTTTAAAGCTCCAAAATCTACACAAATCACATTATATCAACTCGGTTACAAAGGTTTTTATCTATGTTCTAGTAATTTAACAATGGAAATATTGTATATGTTTTTAATAAAAAATTTATTTAATTTAAAATTCCCAAATTTTCTTTTCAATTGCTAAAAAGGTATAATCTAATAAGCCATATCCATTCATACTAATAAGTCATAACAATTCATATGGATTTACCAAAGAAAAGATTAAAGGAAAAAATACTTTGGATGATTATCATAGCTAAATCAAACAAAATAAAAAAATAAAAAAATTGGTAAAAAAAAATAAAAATTGAATGATTATCATGACGAGAAAAAAATAAAAAATAGCACATCTACACTAATAAATGTGATTGATAAACTCTAATAGGATTATATCAACCACACTTACTATTATTAATTTATATATATTAGCATTAATAATTTATATTTAATAATTTTCAATTATTAATTACTAATAATAATAATAATCATTATTGTTGTTTGCTTCTGCTACTGTTTTTGTTGTTGTTGTTATTAGTTAATAATAGTTTATAATTATTAATAATTATTATAATTATTTGTATTTTATTAATAATTTTCTATATTTTTATTTATATTATTTTTATTTGTCATCGTCGTTGTCAGAATTAAAAAAAAAAAAAAATATTAATTAAAATAATAATAATTATTAATAGTTATAAACGTTTTGGTAACTTGTAATAATAATAGCAATTAAATAAATAAACAATAAAAATAAAAAATAATTATTAATAATTGTAATTATTATTAATAATTGTAATTATTATTAATAATTATAATTATCAATAATTATTATAGTTATTGTTTGTAACGTCATAAATATTATAAAATGTTATGAAACCACCTCACAAAAAGATAGAAAAGATAGTTTAATGCCTTAGAATTCAACCTCTTCGAGGGGGCAACCTCATTTACATTACACAAAAGAACAATTCTTCGATGACACAAATGAAAATACCTCCTTTCTATATATAGGAGTCTAAGGGGTCATAATATAATCAGAGCCGACATAAAAATAATAATGTAAGGGCATAATAATATTAATAGTGGGCTTCTATGGGGCACAATAGTAACGATATGGGCACTACATGGGTACATCAATATAATAAAGGGGTTGTACTAATAACAATAAGGGGTTATACTAGTAGTATAGGGCCCTAACATGCCCCTCTCCTTCAAAAAGTGTTGTCCTCAATGCTTGAGTAGTTCTTGATACTTTTGTATAAAATTCTTGTCCTCCCATGTGGAATCTTCAACGGGTAAGTTCTTCCACTTGATTAGGTACTTTGAAACTAATCAATTTCGTAGCTATCAGGTTCTTGTTTCTATGACTGCTCCAGGTTCTAATATGATTTTTCCTTCCTCTTCAATTTCTGGCAATATTGTTTGAATTGGCATCTTTGCAAATTTTGAATAAGTGACCATACTTCTTCATCCTTCTTCCATTCATCCCTTGCTTCGTTTATCCAATTTGCTTGGATAATTGAAATAGCACAAAACAATGCTTCCACATCCTCATCCTTTCTTGAGAGTGCATCTGCAACAAAATTTTACTTCTCTTTTCTATAGATGATATCAAAGTCATAACCCAACATATTTGTGACCCATTTTTTTTGTTCTTCTAAAGATAATAATTGTTCTAAAAAGTATTTAAGACTATCATGATCCATGTTTACCTTCAAGTGTCTTCCCATTCGGTTACGTCGCCATTTCTTAAGTGCATATAGTATTGCCAACATTTCCTTCTCATAAATAGCTTGCTTGAGATGTAGCAGTAAAGTACCTAATCACCTACATCAAAACACTTTTCACTACAATGTTGATCTACCTATTGTTTCATTCGATTTTGCACCAAAGTGGCATTATCCTTTAAAAGTTGGAGAACTTGTTGTTGATGCTCGATGTCATCTTTCACTACTTGAACCTTTTTCTTCTTGATATGTACTTCTATCTTTAGAGTTTGAGGAGTGGTAATTTCTTCCAATCCTTTACAAGATATGGTCAGATTCATTTCTTGATGCTCGATGTGATATTTCACTTCTTGAACATTTTTCTTATTGATATGCCCTTCTAACTTGATAGTTTGAGGAGTGGTAATTCCGACCAATGAATTACAAGATATGGTTGGATTCATTTCTTCTTTCTCAATGTGCCCTTTCACTTCTTGCACCCTTTTCTTCTCGATATGTCCTTCTATCTTGAGAGTTTTGAGGAGTGGTAATTCTTACCAATTCTTTACAAGATATGGTCTGATTAATTTCTTGTTTCTCTGGGGTTGGGTCCTGGCGTATATCCTCTTCTTTTGATGTTTCTTTATCCTTTTCTTCCTCCTCTTCATACTCTATGTAAAGTAATTTCTTCTCAGCACACTTATGACCTTTAGTGCATTTGATATCACAATTGTAACAAAGCCTTTTTTCTCTTTTTTCTTCCAATTGTTGTGGTGTAACCCTTGTAGGTTGTGGAAGGATAGAAGAAACAACACTTCCATCTTAATAGTTGTGAGGGTTAGACTTCCTTTTTTCCATAATTTTACTTTCCATTGTGTAACAAAGCCCTTTTACTCTTTCCAATTGTTGTGGTGTTGCTCTAAACAAGCTGTTGCTCTTTGTATCCTTATAATGTGCTATCATTTCCTCCATGAAAATTGACCACGTAACAAGTTGTTTACGAGAACAAAGCCCTTTATACCATAAAAATTGATCCTATTCTAAATACGAAGATGCAATACACACCTTTTGTAACAGTGGTCTGAAGTGTCCAATTTACTAGATCCTTGCCATCAAACTTCCTCATCTTGATTTTTCTTGATTTTAGGAGTTCAATATTGAAACAACTGTAACTGTGTACTTTTGGATCTTTAAGTTTTGAAATTGTGACTTGCAGTAGCCCTCTGCGTCCTCTTTCAAATGCCACCAGTCTGATCCAAATTGGATTCTTCAAGGAAGATTTATGCCAAATCTCCCACAGTGACCTTCTTACAAAATTTCATTCTGGTGCTCAGAGAGAAAGTTATGACGATTTTCCCCAAGTCACTTGTTTATAATGTAATTCAGGAGTCTGCAAAAAGACCAACTTCCTCATATCATATCTCTGCAAATATAGCACAAAAAGCCTTGAAATTCAGACCCGAGGTTCAGTGCAATTTTGTCTCAAATGGGTTTTTTTTCACTTCTAAAACGTTGCAGAAAAAAGTTATAGCGAAAATGCCACGATGACATATTAGGAGCAGCGAAACCCTAGAATCCAAAGCTTTGATACCAAATTTTATGAAACCAGCTCACAAAAAGATAGAACATATAGTTGAACACCTTAGAATTCAGCCTCTTTGAGAGGGCAACCTCCTTTACATTACATAAAAGAACAATTCTTGGATGATACAAATGAAAATACCTCCTTTATATATATACGAGTCTAAGGGGTCATAATATAATTAGAGCTGGCATAACAATAATAATGTAAGGGCATAATAATAACAATAGTAACAATATAGGCACTACATGGGCACATCAATATAATAAGGGGGTTCTACTAATAACAATAAGGGGTTACACTAGTAGTATAGGGTCCTAACATAAAACAATTGAATTGACACTATAAACAATGGTCATATTAATAATAATTAATTAATTATTAAAAATTAAAACTTATAATCAATAATAATTATTAATAATTATAATTATTGTTTGTAAAAGAGATAAATATTATAAAAAAATCAGTTGATACTATAAATCCAATAGGTTGATAAACCCAATTTATTATCAACCCAAGAGATTTAGATTGAATCATAGGATTAATATTATAAACCCAGGTGATATAAACCCTAAGGAAAATATTATAAACCCTATAAAAAAAATCAAATGCTAACGTTAATATTAAAAACATGAGGATTAACAATATAAGCATAAGCAATTAATAAACCCAAAGGATTAATATTCAAAACCCAAGGGATTTTAAACCCAAGAGAATAACATCAAACCCTAGGATTAATATTAAACCTAATAATAATATTACAAACCATGATTCTACAAATTGTAAAATCAATATTAAACTTTAATATTATAAACATTGTATTAAAAAACAAGTTTCGTAATGTAACAATGTCAAATTGAATAAATTACAATGTACTATAACATTGTGATAATGATTATTGGACTAATTTTGATATTAAAACAATGTTTCTGACAATGTGATGTTCGATGCATTTTTAAATTTTTTATATTATAAACCCAAGGGATTAATACTAAAAACAAAAAGGATTATAAACCTCAAGGGAATAACATTAAACCTAAGGGATTAATATTATAAACCTAAGGGCTAACACCCTAAGATAAATAATATAGAACATGAAATAAAAATTAAACCCTAATATTAATATCATTAAGCTTATCATTAATATTACAAATCCAAGGGATTAATATTAAAAACCCAAGGGCATAACATTAGACCCTAGGATGAATGCTAAACCTTAGGAATATAAACCCTAAAATTAGTAAAGCTAAGGGATTAATATTGCAAACCCTAGGTTTAGTATTAAACTTTAGGAATATAAACCATATTATCAATATTATAAGCCCAATGAATTTATATTATAAACCCAATGGATTATAAACCAAAGGGATCTATATTAAACCCTAGGATTAATATTATAAGCCGTGTGAATAATATTATACCCTAGGAATATGGACACTTATACTAATAAACCCAAGATATTGATATTATAAACCCAAGGCACTAATAAACACAATGGATTGATACTAAAAACCCAAATACCCACGTGATAAATATTGTAAACCCATGGTATATAAACCGTACGATAAATATTATAAACCATAAAACAAACATGGTTGACTATGGTTTATTTTCATATCGAGACAATATTTGTCACATGTGATATAGACAATGGTTGATTATGGTTGACCATGATTTATTTTCATATTGAGAGAATCTTTTCACAATGTGACATTGGACCATCATTGACCATGGTTGAATACTAAACCCTACGAGTATAAACTCTAAGGCTAACAAACCCAAGGGACTAATATTGTAAACCATATGATTAATATTAAACCCTAGGAATATAAACCCAATGATTGATATTATAAACCCAAGGAATTTATATTATAAACCCAATGGATTATAAGCCAAGGTTTAATATTATAAACCTATCAATAATATCATACGCTAGGAATATGAACCCTTAGATTAGTAAACCCAAGGAATTGATATTATAAACCCATGGAACTAATAAATGCAAGGGATTAATACAAAAAACCCAAAAACCTAAAGGATTAATATTTTAAATCCAAGGTATATAAACTCTAGATTATATATTATAACATTAAAACAAGCATGGTTGACCATGGTTAATTTTCATATAGAGAAAATATTTGTCATAACACAACATTGGACCATGGTTGAACATGATTTATTTTCACATTGAGAGAATATTTTTCACAATGCAACATTGGACCATAATTAAACATGGACTACCATAAAAATATTATAAACACTAAAATAAACATGTTTCACCATCGTTTACCATGGTTTATTTCATATTGACACAATCAACAATACAATGTTGGACCATGGTTGAACATGCTTGATTTTCATATTGAGATAATCTTTGTCACAATGTGACATTGGACCGTGATTGAGCATGATTGATTTTCATATTGAGATCATCTTTGTCACAATGTGATGCTCGACCATGGTCGACCATGGTTGATGATGGTTGACCATGGTTTTCATAATGCGACATTGGACTAAGAAAAAATATTCGTCACAATTTGACCATGATTATTAGCCATGGTTCACCATGGTTCAACATGGTTCACCATGATTAACCATACTAAAGCATGGTTGATTTTCATAGTGATGCAATATTTGTCATAGTACAATGTTGCATCATGGTTGGCAATGGTTGACCATTATTGATTTTCATATAAAGAGAATATTTGTCACAATTCAATGTTTGACCATCATTGACCATGCATAACCATGGTTTATTTTCATATTGAAAATATGTTTTACAATGTGACGATAAATCATGGTTGACCATCGTTGTCACAATGTGATGTTGGACCATCAGAAAATCATTGTCACAATGTGACCATGGTTATTAACAATGATTGACCATGATTGAGCATGGTTTATTTTCATATTGGGGGAATCTTTGTCGCAATGCGGCCTTGGACCATTTTCGACCATAATTGACAATGGCTGACAGTGATTGACCCTCTTTAATGATGGTTGATGATGATTGGGGATGGTTTATTTTCATATTGAAAAAATCCTTATCACAATGGGACGTTGGACCATGGTTAACCATGAATGACCATGGTTTATTTTTATATTAACCATGGTTGACCATGATTGATTTTCATATTGAGATAATATTTGTCACAATCACACATTTGAGCATGTTGACCACTGTTCAACATGGTTGACCATTGTTGATTTGAATATTGATAGAATATTTCTCACAATGAGAGGTTGGATGATGGTTGGCCATGAATGTAAATGGTTGATGATGGTTAACGATTGTTGAACATGCTTGATTTTCATGTTGAGAGAATATTTTTCACAATGGGACATTGGACCATGGTTATAAACTCAAAGGATTTGTATTAAGCCCTAGGATTAATATTATAAACCTAGGGGATTGATACTAAAAAAACCAAGGGATTATAATTCTAAGGGAATAATATTAAACCCAAGGTATACAAACCATAAAATAAATATTATAAACCCTAAAATAAACATGGTTGACCATCGTAGACCATGGTTGACCATGGTTGTCCATGGTTGATTTTCATATTGGGACAATCTTTGTAACAATGTGACACTAAACCATGGTTTATCATGATTGAACATGGTTGACAATGGTTGACAATCGTTAACCATGGTTGATTTTCACATTGAGACAATCTTTGTCTTAATGTGATGTTGGTCCATGGTTGAACACAATTTAGTTTCATATTTTGACAATCGTTGTCGTAATGAGATGTTGGACCATGGTTGACTATGGATGACAATGTTTGATTTTAATATTGAGACAATGTTTTTCATAATGTGACATTGGACCATGGTAGACCATGGTTGACCATGATTATAAACCCAAGGGATTTATACTAAACCATAGGATTAGAATTATAAGGCCTATCAATAATATTATAGCCTAGGAATATGAACCCTTAGATTAATAAAGACGAGGGATTTGTATTATAAACCTAAGGGGATAATAAACCATGGGGACTATAAACCCAACATAATTAAATATTAGACCTAAGAGATTAATATTATAAACATAATGTACATAAACCCTAACATAAATACTATAAACCCTAAAATAAACATGGTTTACTGTGGTTGATTTTCGTATTGAGATAATCTTTTCCATACTGCGATGTTGGACAATGGTTGACCATAATTGATTTTCATATTTAGAAAATCTTTCTCACAATGCAATGTTGGACCATGGTTGACCATGGTTGCGCATGATTAATTTCATAAGGAGACAATTTTTGTCACAAAACGACATTGGAATATTGTTGGTTTTCATGTTGTTAAAATGTTTTTCATAATGTGACGATGGAGCATGGTTGACAATGATTATAAACCCAATGGATTTATATTAAACCCAAGGATCAATATTTTAATCTCTATGAATAATATTATACCCTAGGAAAATGAATACTTAGATTAATAAACCCAAAGAACTGATATTATAAATCCAAGGGATTATAAATGCAAGGGAATAACATTAAACAAACAGGATTAATATTATAAACCAAAGGCATATAAACACTAGGATAAATATTATAAACCCTAAAATAAACATGCTTGACCATGTTAACCATGGTTAATTTTCATATTGAGACACTCTTTTTCCCAATGCAACGTTCGACCATGGTTGACCATGGTTGATCATGATTCACCATAATTCACCATGGTTGACTATGTTAGACCAATGATGACCATTATTCACCATGATTGGCCATGGTTTCCCATGGTTGATTTTCATATAGATAAAATCCTATGATAACCCCTAAGATAAATATTATAAGCCAAGGTATATAAACCCCATAAGAAATATTATAAATGGTAAAATAAACATGGTTGGCCATCGTTGGCCATGGTTCACCATGATTGATATTATAAACCCAAGGGAATAATGTAAACCAAAGGTATATCATTCCTAACATAAATGTTATAAACATTAACATAAATATTACAAACCATAAAATAAACATGGTTGACCATGGTTGACCTTGGTTGATTTTCATATTGCACAATTTGTGTCACAATGCAACATTGGACCATGCTTGACCATAGTCATAATGATTTATTTTTATATCAAGAAAATCATTGTCACAACAACACTTTCGACCATGGTTGAGCATGGTTCATTTTCATATTGAGACAAACTTTGTCACTATGTGACATTGGAGCATGGTTGACCATGGTTGTCACAATGCGATGCTGGATCATGGTTATTAACCATGGTTGACCATGTTTGACCAATGTCGACCTTGATTGACAATGGTTGATAGTGGTTGAAAATGGTTGAGAATTCTTTGATTACTAAATATTTATTATATTATATTTATCAATATTATTTAGTTATAATAATATTATTATTATTTTATTATAATAATAATGTTGTTATTTAGTTATAAAAATATTATTATTACTTGGTCTTCCATTCCAATTTATAGACATTATCTAATAATATTACTAGATAAATAATTATTATATTTAGTTATTAATATTGTATTCATAGTGTTATTAATGTTAATGTTGTGATATATTATTAATAATATTAATATTATATTTTTGATGTTATAAATTATTAATAATATTTTTATTTTATGAATATTATTAATGTCTAAAATAATAATCTTATCAATACTATTTATCAATATTTATTTTAATACATTTCATGTTAGCTATGTTTATTATTTATGTTAACTATGTCTATGTTAATATGCTAATAGTAAATATATTAATAAACCTAGGGATTATTAATATTAATAATCTTATAGGGTAGATAATATGGATTTACTATTCTACTAGTATTCATATTAATAAATATATAATTATTATAATAATATTATAAGAATAACTATTATTTTCTAAATTATACTAGTAAAAAACACATTATATTTTCATAGCATAAGTTTCAACAAAATACATCACTACTGCAACAAAATACAATGTCACAAGCTTAAGAGTTGGCACAAGACTTGATCCAAATAGTAAGAACCCTGAAGAGCAGCCAAAACAACTTGTGTCTTTGGTTATTACTGACATAAAAGAGAAAAATTACATGTCTCAGAATTACACATTAAGGAGGAGGATTGGGAGGAGATGCAGGAGGTGCAACAAAGAGAGCAGGACGTTCATGCATATGGTAATTAATGTGTTCCACTCGAATCTCAAGGGATGAAGATGGTCATTTGTGCGTCGGTTATGACGTCGAAGACCTTCCACAGAGTTCAAGGTCTCATTCTGCATATGTTGGAGGTCATTGAAATAAGCAACCAATTCATTCATGTCCTCGTACCTTTGCTCCCTCAGTGTACCAATGTTGAGCTATATGTTATGTAGTTGGGCCGCGATGGAATCCAAGTTGACCGAAGCTTCTACGTGTCTCGGGACTGACTTAGAGACATGGCCATATCCACAATGGAGTGGCAACTCTGAGTTGACTCAGAGTCTGAGCTAGGCTTTCCATGCTGTTGTCGTTCATCCATACTTTGGCTGGAACCCACCCTATAGGGATGTGCTCACTATCAAGGCATACAACCAACACCACCACCACTAACCACACCAACATGGGAAGTTTATTTCCTGATGAGAGAAGCACACCACGAAATACTCAGTTGACAATGGTGAAATAAAACTCCACTTACTATACCAGAGCAGTTGGACAACATTATGCAATTAGGAAAGAGCCTGAAGTCTTGAGAACTAGCACCATAACCATGGGTACCAAAGAAGTTGGAAGGCACGCGACAAGTATTGTGGTCTACAAATCTCATACCATGGAACCTAAATTCGCTCTCCACAACAAATTGATGATCAAGTGGAGAAAACTTGAACCAGGGATAGAGATAGCGTAAGGAAAACTTTGTCTCTTCTCCCGACCTACGCAATCCAGCCCTGAAACCAAATAATTTGTCATGCCCGATAGAGAAATCTTCTCCTGGATTCAATGGCCATGTTTGATGCATGTGCCACTTCCCCTGCCAACTGAATTTGACTGTCTCATCCTATTCTGATGCCGCAAGGGTAGCAAGCCACATCCTGAGCGAGGACGTAAACAAACCACACCTCATTCTCTCCCATCACTTTCTCCTCACTGCCTAATGCATGTGAATGACCTCCTCCATGTCCCTTTGTGGTATTGAACCCAGCTCACGGGCAGTGGGGTACGAGTTCCAACTCCTATTCATTACATACAAGTAGCGCATGGAGTTCCCTCTGGCTCCACGATCCAAGGCATCATAAAATGGCCCCTTAAATTATCACCCCATGGGGGATTATAAATTATACTATTATTATTATTAGTTCATCATATTCTTTAATAATAATATCTAACAATATAATGAAAAATTCAAATCTATCAATGACGAGCTTCTTTCTTGGATAATTACATAAGAACTATTCAATAATTTGGAGATCCTAGGTGTTATCACCAAAAAATTAATCATCTAACGTAATTTACTAGATGGATCGAAGTACACCATGTAAAGCCAATTTTACCATAGTAAAATTGATTTCACTATGAGAAATTACTTAATAAACCACCTTTGTTAAGTAATTTATAATCAAACCCATGAAGAATAATTAAATAAATCACTATTTATTTGATTTTCTTCTAGGAATAATTAATTAAACTATTGTTCAATTATTATTCCTTGTCATATTTGACCCAGTCATGAAAAATAAAGAGATAAATCATTAATTATCTTATTTTTCTCTAAGAATAATTAATTAATCACTAGTGAATTTTTTTTTTTTTCAAATTGGACTAAATCACTTAGGAATAATTAAATAAATCCTTATTTATTTACTATTCCTTAACCAGTTCCTTGAAATGACAAATAAATCATTTTTTTTTCTCAATAAAAGTTTAAATTCATTTTCCCTCCTAACCAAATATAATAAGATATTCGAAGTCGTTATTCCAAGAATGGGGTTGATAATATTTTATTATTACTCATTATTTTGTTATAAATAGAAGGGTTTTCCATTCATTATTCACTTTTGATCATTTTCATTGTTTCATTCACTGTTGTATCCCTGATTATTTTCATTGTTGCACACCATATTTGTGTTGGGTTTACACGTTGTAGAGGAGAGAGACTCTACACAAGCTGAAGACGTTTGAGGATAGCCAAGAACCCATCCCATAGAGGTGGACTAGTAACATTTATTTGTTCCCCTCATAGGTGTTATAATAAAACTATTATGTTTATATATTGTTTCCACTCGATGATTGGAGTTATTACTATTTCTTTTAAATTGTTGTTTAACTATGATTATTGCATAGATATAGACTTTGGAAGGTTTTGTTTATATCAGTTGCTACAGATCTACAATTTTTAGTAGCCAATTATATTTTTGAGATTGTTTTTCATCCATAATATTTAGTGGGTTCTTTTCGTACATCTTTGAGAAAAAAACACTACAACAAAATTGGAAACTCCACTTGGGATTTTCTGATTGGTAAACTGGTGACTCCGCTCAGTTTTATACTCTCGATCCAGAAACCTCGGTGACCTTCAATTCTCAGCTTAGGGTTTCTTCGTTATTCAGTTCTCTTAATGATTCCTAGTTTTTCAACCCTATCTGATGCGGGAGCATGTGGCTCAGAGGGGAAAATCTTCCAAATTATTCCAAAAATCCAAAAAAAATTACAGGCAAGGGAGTGGGGTCCTTTAGCCTGCAATTTCTATGCTTTCTTAGTTAAAAATAGAATAAATTCTAGCAATAAATCATGCTGTTTGTAACTGAGCTTTCAAGCTTTAAATCACCTGTAAAGCATGCTTTTCTTTGTATCGGATAAGGATGAGAGGGCCTATCCTTAGTTATAAATAAAATAGCAGCAAAGCTCTTGTCAGACAGAGGAGAGGGGCGAGTGCCTTAGTCTTACTTTGGGAATTTTTATTCTCTCGATGTCTCTTATTTAATGACTCTGTAAATTGCTTGCATAGTTTATTTTTATTACACCTTAATATTGTTGAACGATTCTGATTCCTCACGCTATAATACTATCTATTAATCAATGAAGGTTCCTTTCCTTTCACTCATAGCTATACAACTTTGATTCTTATTTCACTGTGGCGTATATATCTTCTTGGTATAGCAAAAACGCTTGTAGTTTTCATTAAGTAGCTGTAGCAGCGTTGAGAATTCATAACTGAAGTACTGACCATATCAGTCCAAGACCATATCGGCGTCAAGAAGTTCGTTGAACCTGTATTGAGTGCCGCTTTACAAAGCATTCTGGTCTGAACAGAGCATAACATGATTAAGGCGAATTCTGGATTTAGCGAATTGATATAAATTACAGTATATACTTATCGCTGAGTCCATCATTCGGAGGTGGAGAACTTATTAATTGAACCGACCAGTGACAAGCGGAACTGGCGATATATTAAGGCTGCGTAATAATGTATCGGGTCCGTTGAGAACCATCGTTTGAGCGATCGCCGGATGGTATATACATCGGCCAAACCCAACGAAAAGGACGGAGGTATATATAGCCGACTGATATATATATATATATATATATATATATATATATATATATATATATATATATATATATCGACCCTAAAATCGTATAAAGATAAGAGATATATGTAACCGTCGGTCATAATATAAGAGCCTTTGCCCATGGCAAAAGCTAGCGCCTAACCATCACCGGTGGAAAAGGAGGTAAGGAAATTCCGTGGGTATATATAACGAAGGCATATATATGTTGCGTGGGCAATTATAATGTATAGGTATATATAAATAGAAGTCCACGATATGTGGGTCTTTGCCTATTGTAATTTCCATTATGTATTGCGTGGGCATATAGATAAGTGGGTATATATACCGTATATGTAATCCACAGAAAAGGGATATCGCTTTTAAGCCGCCACAGAGAGCCACAGTTAATTAATACAGCATGATAGTGGGACTTTGGAAATGAAACATCAGTTTAATGGCTGATGCGCCCAGTTCAGAAGAAAGGGAAATTAACCAAGACATAGAGGAACTTGCTGACAGATTGGGGAAATTGACTCTAATGGCTACACCCACGCCATCATTAGTGGTATTAGAGCCAACAACTGACATTGAATTGAATCTCAGGAGCAGAAGAAGGATGGCTTTCAGAGTTGGAAGAGGACGAGGACGTGGTGGAAGAGGACGACCTGTTGCAAATGCTGAACTATTGGAAACAGTGGAAGAGCTGCGAGCTAGAGTGGATGCATTAACTTCAGATAGAAATATAGATGATGGAGATGTCAGTGAGCCCGAAATTGAAGTTGTTGAAGAGGAGGAAGCTATACAGGTTACTCCTGAGATGAGATTCTTTCAGTCAGTGTTGAAATCCACAGCCAGGCCATGGAACCAATTAGTACCAGTATATCAAGGAGGATTGAATCCAGAAGAATTGATCGACTGGATCAACAACATGGAAAAATTCTTCGATTACGAGGAAACAGAGGATGGCAAGAAAGTAAAGTTTGTTGTCACCAAGTTAAAAGGCCATGCAGCACTCTGGTGGGATGGTGTGCAGGCGGAAAGGAAGAGACTTGGTAAGCAGCCAATCAAGAACTGGAGCCAAATGGTAGCAAAGTTAAGAGGTAAGTTCTTGCCAAGTAATTATCAGCAAACGTTGTTTAGACAAATGCAAAATATTAGACAGAGAGCTTTAACAGTAAAAGAGTATACAGAAGAGTTTTATAAAGTAAACATAAGAGCGGGAGAAGCCCAAGACACATATGAGAATGTGGCTAGATATATGAATGGCCTCAGGATGAGATAAGCATGTTGTCTCCTAAAACAGTAGAGTAAGCTTATCAGATAGCGCTGAAAGCAGAGGAAAAGCTCATAAGGAAGCAGTCTGCCAAAGGGAGAGGGACTTTCAGAGGAAAAGGAAGTCAAGGTGGTAGAGGTAGATCTACAGCACCTAGAGATGGAGCTAGCAATAGCTCAACCCAACATGCACACAGAGAAGGTGATGCAAGAGGCAGAGGGAATTTTTCCAGAGGAAGAGGAGGCAGAGGAAGATGTAGAGAAATAAGATGTTACAGGTGTAACAAGCTGGGACACAGAGCTTTTGAGTGCCTAGAGAATACAGACACAAAGCAGAGGAATGCAATTTTTGCTCCAGCTAAGAAGAGGCACCAGCGGCAGCAGTAGCAGAAGAAGAAAATACACCAGAAAGAGGAGAATCTCTGGTGGCTAATAAAGTTTTACTTAAGCCAGTGAAAGAGGTGGCTGTTGAACCACCACAAAGGAAAACTTTGTTCAGGACAGTGTGCAAAGTCCAAGGGAAATGTTGCGAGATGATCATTGATAGTGGCAGCACTGATAATTTGGTCTCTATAGAAGTAGTGGAGAAATTGAAGCTGAAAACAATCAAGCATCCAACACCTTATAAGGTGTCATGGTTACAAAAGGGACATCAACTGTTGGTAAGTCAACAGTGTGAAGTGGAATTTCAAGTGGGCAAGTACAAGGATAAAATTGTTTGTGATGTGATGCCTATGGACGTGTGTCACATATTGCTTGGGAGGCCTTGGCAATATGATAGAGGAGCCATACATGACGGGAAGCGAAACACCTACAAGTTTGGAAAAGATGGTGTTAATCATACATTGTTGCCTTTGCAAGAGGAAGACGTACCGGAACGGAAGACTAAAAAAAAAACTCTGTTGCTTGGAGGGAAGGAATAGTTGAAGCAGATTGAAGAAAATGAGGTAAATTTTGCTGTAATTTGCAAGCCCAAGGTAATATTGACTTCTACTAAAATTTATGAATTACCCATTGAAATTCAAGAAATGCTGGAGAATTATTGTGATATTATTGTTGATGATTTGCCTAATGAATTACCGCCAATCCGAAAAATCAGTCATCATATAGACTTGATTCCTGGAGCAAGTCTACCTAACAAAGCAGCGTATAGAATGACTCCTGCAGAGAATGAAGAAGTTAAGAAACAGGTGCAAGAATTGCTTGACAAGGGGTTGATTAAAGAAAGCCTGAGTCCTTGTGCAGTGCCAACAGTGCTGAGCCCGAAGAAAGATGGAGGCTGGAGAATGTGTACAGATTCAAGAGCCATCAATAAGATTACAATCAGGTACAGATTTCCATTACCCAGAATTGAATATTTAATGGATTGTTTATCTGGCTCAAAATATTTTTCAAAGTTAGATCTTAAAAGTGGTTATCATCAGATAAGGATAAGAGAAGGGGATGAATGGAAAACCGCTTTTAAGACCAATGAGGGATTATATGAATGGAGAGTGATGCCTTTTGGGTTGTCCAATGCACCAAGTACATTTATGAGGCTTATGAATGAAGTCCTTAAAGAATTTATTGGTAAATTTGTAATAGTATATCTGGATGATATATTAGTCTATAACAGATCCAAGGAGGAACACTTGAGGCATTTAAATTATGTTCTACAGAAGTTGCAGCAAGAAAAATTATTGTTGAACCTGAAGAAGTGTTTATTTTTGAAAGAAGAGCTGGTGTACTTGGGATTTGTTATCTCAGCTGAAGGATTTAAAATGGATCGAGAAAATATCAAAGCAATTGTGGAGTGGCCTTCACCCAAGAGTATTTTTGAGGTAAGGAGTTTTCATGGTCTTGCTAGTTTTTACAGAAAATTCATTACGAATTTTAGTAAAATTAATGCACCTATTATTGAGACCATAAAGAAAGATAAATAGCCATTTAAGTGGACTGCTGAAGCAGAGAGAAATTTTCAGCTGTTAAAGAGGAAAATAACTGAAAAGCTTGTTTTGGTTCTTCCTGATTTTAACAAAACTTTTCAAGTTAAGTGTGATGCCAGAGCAGAAGCAATTGGAGGAGTTTTGAGTCAAGAAGATAGACCGATAGCTTACTTTAGTGAAAAGCTAAATGAGGAAAAAAGGAAGTATTCTTCTTATGATAAAGAGTTTTATGCAGTTGTACAGGCACTAAAGAAGTGGAGGAATTATTTAATGTCGAAAGAATTTATTCTTTACTCAGATAATCATGCATTGCAGTTTACAATGCAGCAGCCAAAACTCAGCCACAGACATGTTAAATGGGTAGAATATCTTCAAGGCTTTCATTTTGTGTTGAAACATATAACTGGACAGTCAAACAAAGTTGCAGATGCCTTAAGTAGGAGGAGTATATTGCTACAAGAAAGTCAAATCCAAGTGTTGGGTTTTGATTTTCTTAAGGAATTATATGAGACCGATTTAGATTTTAAGGAGGCATATGAGGCTTGTAAGAATCCTGTTTTGGCAGACAGGAGCAAGTGGCTGGATTATTTTATACAAGATGGACTGTTATTTAAGAAAAATCAGCTGTGCATACCCAACTGTTCAATGAGAGAAAATTTAATCAAAGAGAAGCATAGTGGAGGACTTGCAGGACATTTTGGTAGAGAGAAGACCTTTGAACAACTCAACAGATTTTACTTCTGGCCGAAAATGAAATCTGAAGTAGAGAAGTATGTAAGGAATTGTAAAGTCTGTCAGTATGCAAAAGGAAGGAGCCAGAACACAGGGTTGTATATTCCATTGCCAATTCCATATAGGCCTTGGGATATGGTAAGTATGGATTTTGTGCTAGGATTGCCAAAGACTCAAAGAGGCTATGATTCAATTTTTGTGGTAGTGGACAGATTTTCAAAAATGGCACACTTTATTCCACGTTATAAAACTAGTGATGCTTCTCATATTGCTAACTTGTTTTTTAAAGAAATTGTAAGATTACATGGATTGCCCAAAAGCATTGTTTCAGACAGGGATTCAAAGTTCGTTGGAAATTTCTGGAGAACACTATGGAAGAAGCTGGGAACTAAATTAAATTTCAGTTCTGCCTATCATCCACAAACCGATGGATAGACTGAAGTTGTGAATAGAAGTTTAGGAAATATTTTGAGGCGCTTTACTGCAGAGCATCCAAAGCAATGGGATCAAGTGTTACCACAAGTTGAATATGCATATAATGATTCACCGAACAGAAGCACGGGACAGAGCCCATTCCATATTGTTTATGGAATGCACCCAAGGGGAATATCTGAATTAAGGAATCTGGGAAAAGAAGAAATAAGAAGTGCAGAAGGTGAAGACTTTGCTTCAAGAATGCAGGCAATACATGAACAGGTGAAACAACAGTTACAAGACAACAACATTCAATATAAAACCAGAGCAGACATGAGGAGAAGAGAAATGAACTTTGAAGTTGGAGACTTGTTTTTAGCACACCTCAGAAAAGAGAGATTTCCAAAGGGAGAGTATAATAAATTAAAATCCAAGAAAATTGGACCATGCAGGATACTGAGGAAATTCTCTGCAAATGCTTACGAGATTGAATTACCACCTGGTGTGGGAATATCACCAATTTTTAATTTTGCAGACCTGTACAAGTATGAGAATGAAGCTGCAGATGATAAAGCACAAGATCAAGAGACTCCAGATATCGACTGGGTAAAACAGTTACCCACAGCCAAGAATTTACAGCCAGAAAGAATTCTGGACAATAAAGTGTATAAGAAAACAAGGGCACGAGAGTATTTCCAGTATCTGGTGAAGTGGAAGGAACAGCTGATTACTGAAGCTACTTGGGTTACAGAAGACATTCTACATAAATTGGGCAAGTCTGTAGATGAGCTCATGGACAGGAGCCCATGAAGAATTTTGTCCTCAGGAGTTTGATGCGGGAGCATGTGGCTCAGAGGGGAAAATCTTCCAAATTATTCCAAAAATCCAAAAAAAATTACAGGCAAGGGAGTGGGGTCCTTTAGCCTGCAATTTCTATGCTTTCTTAGTTAAAAATAGAATAAATTCTAGCAATAAATCATGCTATTTGTAACTGAGCATTCAAGCTTTAAATCACCTGTAAAGCATGCTTTTCTTTGTATCGGATAAGGATGAGAGGGCCTATCCTTAGTTATAAATAAAATGGCGCAAAGCTCTCGTCAGACAGAGGAGAGGGGCGAGTGCCTTAGTCTTACTTTGGGAATTTTTATTCTCTCGATGTCTCTTATTTAATGACTCTGTAAATTGCTTGCAGAGTTTATTTTTACTACGCCTTAATATTGTTGAACGATTCTGATTCCTCACGCTATAATAATGTCTATTAATCAATGAAGGTTCCTTTCCTTTCACTCATAGCTATACAACTTTGATTCTTATTTCACTTTGGCGTATATATCTTCTTGTTATAGCAAAAACGCTTGTAGTTTTCATTAAGTAGCTGTAGCAGCGTTGAGAATTCATAACTGAAGTATTGACCATATCAGTCCAAGACCATATCGGCGTCAAGAAGTTCGTTGAACCTATATTTAGTGCCGCTTTACAAAGCATTCTGGTCCGAACAGAGCATAGCATGATTAAGGCGAATTCCGGATTTAGCGAATTGATATAAATTACGATATATACTTATCGTTGAGACTGTCGTTCGGAGGTGGAGAACTTATTAATTGAACTGACCAGAGACAAGCGGAACTGGCGATATATTAAGGCTGCGTAATAATGTATCGGGTCCATTGAGAACCATCGTTTGAGCGATCGCCGGATGGTATATACATCGGCCAAACCGAACGAAAAGGACGGAGGTATATATAGCCGACTGATATATATATATATATATATATATATATATATATATATATATCAACCCTAAAATCGTATAAAGAGAAGAGATATATGTAACCGTCGGTCATAATATAAGAGCCTTTGCCCATGGTAAAAGCTAGCGCCTGACCATCGCTGGTGGAAAAGGAGGTAAGGAAATTCCGTGGGTATATATAACGAAGGCATATATATGTTGCGTGGGCAATTATAACGTGGAGGTATATATAAATAGAAGTCCACGATATGTGAGTCTTTGCCTATTGTAATTTCCATTATGTATTGCGTGGGCATATAGATAAGTGGGTATATATACCGTATATGTAATCCACAAAAAAGGGATATCGCTTTTAAGCTGCCACATAGAGCCACGGTTAATTAGTATAGCATGATAGTAAGACTTTGGAAATGAAACATCAGTTTAATGACTGATGCGCCCAGTTCAGAAGAAAGGGAAATTAACCAAGGCATAGAGGAACTTGCTGACAGATTGGGGAAATTGACTCTAACGCCTGCACCCACGCCATCACTATCTCTATTAACTTTCTGACATTCGCAAACTTTCTGGTAGTTTTCGCAAGTCATAGGAACTAGTCATGAAAAAGGTGACAGTTTTTTCCGAGATTTGTTGATCGAGATCCACGGAGTAGAAACTGCACATTTTGGCACAAAAAGTGTGATATGGAGGCCAGAGTGTACTTATTAGCCCAAAAGGTGTGATCCCACCTGAAAAAGAGGTCAATACCTTTGATTTCTTGGTTTTAGTGTTTTTCTCAGATCTCTTTATTGGTTTCACACAAAGCTATCTATTGGGTTGTTTGACGCCTGTCTCATCCCACTCAGGCCTTGATATACTTTGGTTTACTCGTGGAAGTGGAATTTATCCTCCCTAGGGCTCCTACTATGCTTCCACCTTTACAGGAGGAGTTTAGCTGAGTGAGTAGTCTGAGTTTCTACAGTGCTTTCAGCCACATTTTCCAAATATGTACCCTTCTATTTTATATCTATAAAGATAGGTTGTTACCATCCATAGTTTCACATTTAAACTTGTTTTTTCATTTGCCTTAGGGTCCCATCATTTGAACTAGGTGTTTCACCCATCTCCCTATCTTTTTGCAGCAATCTTCTCCTTTGGTTTTTTTTCTATTGGTGCACCATTTTCTAGTGGCTTAGTGTCACTTCATCCTAGTCACACAGACATTTAGATCTCTTGACCATTTTAGTGTCTTTTCTGTCGATTTAGCCACCAATCAACACAGTTTTTACAAACCCAGTGTATTTTTCGTGATGCTTGCTAAAGTGTTCCTTTCATATTTCCAGTTACCTCTCCAGTACGACAATGGTACGGAGATATTGATTTCATTCCATCTGTCCTCCGCCACTCACCTTTCCAACCATGTTCAAGAGTGGCATCAAAGGAGGAGCACATGTTGTGTCCCTCCTTTCAAGGACCATGTCTATCTAGATTGCTTTTTTTAAGAGCCTTTTATCTCCCATTGGAAAAGATGTTGTGTCACATTTTCCTAAGACCAAGGAAAAATATCTCCACACCGCTCTAAGATATGACTTGATTTATGCACAATCTGATTATTTCTATACAGTCATTCCAGACCTCCCTCATCCTGGAAGTGCCAATGCATCAGTGGCATCTCTTGTCGCCGACGGTATCACTGCAACCCTTTCATACCCTTCTCCATATACTCAACAAAGTTATGGATATCCATAGGGGGCACCAGTTTCTCCAAAACCTATGCCCCTCCTGCTAGAAACATGTTTTCAGGGTCCCAACCTATCTACCAAACCGTTTTTCCTTCTTATGCACTGTCAAGCGCTCTAGCCCCTCAAGCATTAGCACTGCAGCTTCCCATGCATCCTCAGCCCAAGTAGTCACCACCACCTTAGGGTCAATTTTTTGTATAGAAGAGTGCTACCAATCCCCAAATTTTGAAGAAAAGGAATGAGGGGAAGGGTAATAAGGGTAAGCAGGGTAATCAAGGTAATCAAGCCAGTGAACTCCAGGGTAACTAGCCTAACACCAACAACTAGTAATAGGGAAACCAAACCAAGCAGAACAAGGCTATTTGTATGAATAAGCCTTGTGGATGTTATGGTGTACATGGCCATTATACACATGAGTGTCCTCTCTTACCCCTGATGTGCCAAATGTGGGAAGCTCAAGTAGCTTCTAGAGGTCAATAATCACCTCAAAATCCTCTGCCATCTCAACCAGCAGTGCTGACAAATCCTTTCCCTCTGCAAGGATTTGTTGTTGCTCAACCTCAACTAGGTCACGTAGCCAATCTCACCCAACCTTCTGGTCATGGTGACTACCAGATCCTTATGATGAATTCTTATGAGGTTAATCCCTTTGATATAAACCTGCAGAATTGGTTGCATCAATATGATAAGCCATCGACTTCATCTGCCACTGAGTCCAAAACCAAAGCATCTTATGAAGCTCTTACGACACCAAATGGTTAGTTATAAATCCCTCAACCTAAACTTGAGACAATTCCTAAGATCCTTAAGGGACCATTATGCTTTAATGCATGTTCTAACCAGGTTGTCCATACATACAATATAGTAGATGACTTTTCCCAATCACCTATTGCCATGTCAATGTTAGAAGTACTCCAGTCATTCCCATCTCAGAATAAAGCTCTGCTAACTACATTGGGCATATTAGATCCTTCTGATGATCGTTGGTTATACTTCCCATTTGATACATCAGAACATCCCCCATTTCCTCTATCCACTTCTTTCTAGATACCAGTCCAAGTCTGCAATGCTGTCATCTCCTGATGCATTATTGATGAAGGTGCATCCACCTATGTGATGTCCGCTTCCATTTCGAAAAAGTCACCTAATCTATCCCCCTCCACCATAACTTTGTGTGCTTGGGACAAACAATCGTTCCAACTTCTTTGCATGTACTTTCTAGTGACCCTTGCAGGCAAGACTAACCATTTAGACATCGAGGTTATTGATTCCCCTTTAGATTACAACATTTTCTTAGTTCATAGTTACACATATTCCATGTCATCCATTGCATCCACGATGTTACAAAAGATGTTCTTCCCCCATGAAGGGAAGATCGTTACCACCGATTAGTTGACTTACTACAAGCCAACATCTATGACCTCCCCCTAGTCGATTATCTCGTCGGTGTCTGATAAACAATCTTCAACTCCTCTCACTAGTGTTAACCCAAAAGTTTATAAATACTCCTCATTGTTAGGTTATTTATCTCGTCCTCCCCCTCCTATATAATAGCATATCTCTATGAGTGTTTTCACGTTACAAGTGCCACATGCTTCTCTTAGATAGTCTCATAAATCCGATCAATATCGAGCTCCATAGCACCATTCTCATGCCATCCTAGTTGAACCCTCTAGATCCACCACCCCAGGACCTCCTCCATTTCTTGGTGTCGCTCCTATGTTTCCACCAGGTTTTGTTCCTCCAAGTCTCAACCATCTAGGAACTATTCTACCCTACAAGTCACATAGTGTTCCTATTTCCTCCTTCGGGAGTATTTTTTGTACCTGTCATGGCTTCGCTGGTCCTTCCTAACATGACTTTGGGGATCCCAGTATGGTACATTGATCCCCTTGCAAGCATTCCACCTAGTTAGCTGAGATCTTATCATGCTTTGACTGTGGTTCAACTAGTCCCTAAGACCCCTGCCATTGCTTCAACTCCATCACAACCTTAATAGGAACCAACTCCTGTTGTGAAAGCATCTAGATAGGTGGGTAAAGATAAGAGGAAATAACCTAAGGACAAGGCTCCCTAATCTACTCTAGCCCCTAAGGCCCCAAAGCCATCACCTCGGTGTGCTTTTTGTAAACTTGTTCAACATGCCACCAATAATTGTCCTAACCATCCTCAACTTAAAACTTTGGTTCATGAAATGTTCCTCGAGTGAAATATCCCTGAATTCCATGTTAACTTTCTGTGTCCACCCAAGAAAATCAAAATTTTGTGCACAAATCACCCTTGTAACCTGCATGATCATCGTGGTCACTATTGCCATTGTGACTCTCATCTCAATTAATTTCATGACTACCTTGAAGTGCTTCATGAATATGAGGCCACTCGTAGTGAAACACCTACTCCTCTACCCATGGATTCTGGAACCCCTAGTCAACTAGAATAGGGGGACTCTAGTCCCACCATTGTGATCCCTCCCACCGATGTCAAGATGATGGACACCACAAGCCATATCCTTTACCTATTGTCATCCTTGAGTTCCTCGTAGGAAAACCTTTCTAAGGTATCTGTGCGCACTTCTATCAAACCTCATTCGACATAATCCCAAGTCTCAACATCCTTAGATCCTCCATCTACCAGCTCATTGTAAACCATTGTGGATGATGCATATCTAAACCTTATTTCTCATGTTGATGCACCAGCTAATGCAGACACATCATGTACTCAACCTTCCTCTCATCCACACATATTTTGGTGTTATGAGGACATCATGAAAGTTATGTCTACCCCTGATTACCCTTGCACTTAGGAAAGGGGGCATATTTTGGAGGAATTTCAAGGCCATTTCCTTCCTAATTCTCCCAATGCACTCTACCTCAAGAAATTCCACACATATCACATCCATTTGATTTGTGTGTCTTTATTTGAGCCATGTTGTCACGTAGATTGCATCATCTCATCCATTATCTTTTTCAACTTTCAGATGGATCCATCATCCACATGGTATATTGGTCATGTTGATGGTACGAGTCGCTTTTCTAGGAATCTAACCTCAGCAGCCTGGGCCATTTTTACCCCCTTTCATACATTAGTACTTTCGAATAACGTGTGCATTGGATCTGCCACCAATAATCAAGCTAAATATGATGCAGTGATAGGTTTTCTAGTCGATGCCCCCGCTCATCGAATCCTTCATCTTCATGTTTATTTAGATTCCTTGCTATTTGTCATGCAATTGAATGGTGTGTATCATGTTCATAACCAAGGCCTATTTAGAAAATATCTATGAGTTAAGTTTTTAGTACATAAATTTGAAATCATTACGTTCAATTGTGTTCCTAAAGCCCAAAATAACTATGTAGATGTTATTGCAAATAACATTCTAGATTAGGATTTATCGCATGTATACCATAGTAGATAACCATAAACAAAACAAATGGTAAACGATCATTGTCATATAAAATGCATAATCATATTATGTATCATATAAATTTTTAGAGCCATAGCTCTAAATACATCTAACATGGCCATAACATGTTACAAAAATCAAAATCAAAGGGACCCACATGTCCCTACATCTAGTCACTCTCCGACAGATCTTGCACCAAAAGTGCTACTCCACATTCATGTAGAATTCGTACTGTTTGACCCGACTTCGACACGTGCTGCATGATATCTCGCTACTCTAAGGGAAGACCGATGCACTAATGTGTGTACTGATCCTCTAAATCGTGCCATTCACCCTCTGAAACTCCAGCTAAGAGTACATCAAACCTACAATGAAAATCATCAAGCAATGCAATATCCTCTATACCCTAATGTGATAATGATGTCCCCCGATCTACAACACCAGGCACTACGGCTCGACCTACATATGCTACTGGCTTTCTCTGTGCTATGTCTACATACAACATATTTTACGCTCAATACCATATACATGTGATAGGGATATGAAATGCACTAGAAAATTAGCAACTTAACACTTATGATCTGGTCCCCATGCTCACTCGGGAGGAAGTGGCAAGCCAGGATCTCCCTGATAGTTCATCCCGCTAAGGGTAGTCGTCAATGTAGAGGAGCATCTGATCCCCATGTGTGAAAAATTTTGGTTGGAACTCCTATCCGACTACCCCTCCTCCTCCTCTCCACAATAGTTTCCCCCAGCAGCGCATCCTAGGCTCCTCTGGGCCCCTATCTCGGATCTTTACATGAGGACAGATAATGGGTATATTTAAAGAAGAATGCACACAGTACTATACCAAACGTGCAGTCACAATTCACTTGCCTCCTGCAAGGACTTAACTACCGTTTCACCGACAACAACATCATCTGGGCCCACCCACAATAGGTCCCAACTAAAATAATCTCAACCAACATCATCTACCCACGAGTGATATGGTGGAACGTCTGGCTTCCCAGGACTCATAGCATAGGGGCGACAACAACCTGTTTCTCTAGCCTCTCTAGATCAATAGGTGGGATAGTCGTGCCCTTGAGACAAACACCCCATTTATAATGGCACTCCAAAAACTCAGTAATGTTCCTCTCATGAGCTAACACCCGATGAATATCCCCAACCAATCTAAGAGGAGGCAGTCCGGTCAAGAAATACATATCCTATAATGTGAGCTGAATCTTCTGCCCCTGCATGATAAAGACCTTCTATTCTAGATCCCAATAACTCACATTTCTCGATAGCAAGGGTTCACCTACCCTCATTAGTGGGTTCTCTACCAACTTGAGAACCCCATAATGAGCCAATGCCCCTTGAACCCCCTCGATCTCGGATCAAATAATATTGCATTCGCATTCATGCCAGATGATTTTCAGCTTTGCCATGCCTACAAAACACCACATTTCATGTTAGTTTAGAGAAGAAAACAAAGGTCTAGAATAATCAACCTACAGCCCCCACTAGGCCGACAGACCAACCCTCTCTCCAACGTCAAATCGCAGTTTTTAGGTTAGAAAGTACGAGCTCGCAGGTTTCTAGTTGTTTCTTCCAAGCTAGATCACATTTTTAGACGCAAAAGGTGTGATGCCACTGTGAGCAAGAGTAGGGGTCTCTCAAGGAACTGCGAGGTGCCAAAAATCAGGAAATAAACCACTAAAATTGAAGAGATGAATAAGGCCACCTACCCCATAGTTGCAGATCTAGATCCTGATGCTCAGTTTGTTTGCTATGATCTCCACAAGATTTACGGCCTTTTCCTCCTCCCCGAATTCACCACAGCTCACTTAGCAAATGAATCCAAATTGGAGGGAAAAGGTCCTTTCATAGAAAAATCCCCAGTTATTCTATCGCCCATTGTGGCCAGACTATATCTCAACTTGAGAAATCGTCACCACCATTGGAAAGCTCTCATCAAGTACTATAATGGGACTTCCTTAGTTTTTGATTTTTTGACACTTCACAACGAAGTCATTTTCCCAAGAAGGGTCATTTTTTCACCTCTCAAAATCATATTTCATCATAAAGAAACACTTGTAATTTGAGGTCCTCCTCCTATGATTACTTGTCATACCGGGCCTAGTCTGTGTGGCAGTGTCATCAAGTCACCCTCATTGAGAGCATCTGCGATGAGTCAAACTTTGCATTCATGGATTCTATTTCATGTCCCATTATATCATGTCACAATATTCCATCCATATTTTCATATTGTTCATCCCTTGTTGCTCATTTTGGCCTCCAGTCATATTGTCCACATCCCCTCTAGAGTTGATTTAGTTGCTCCGATGTCAACCATGCACTTTATGCTGTGACAAGGGAATTCATTTATTTGTCCCTCAGTCCCACTTTTTCCATTATCCCTGGTGTGAGTCCATTAGTCACATTATTATTTTCCCTCATGCCTTAGTTTAGGATCCTCATTACCTCATCTATCATGGGCCCTATTCTGTCAACATCACCTCATTTATTCCAGAAGAATAACCTAGAGGGTAGTGTATCTTGGTTCCAACTTCCATACTCGTTGGACGCTCACGATAAAGCAGAGGGACTCATTATTTCCCTTTGACTTGATTGTTTCATGTTCGTGATTCATACACTTAATGGTCCAGTGATGCAACAGATTGTACGAGTGATTCCCAGGTGTGTGTTATATGGTTCAGATCTCGTGAGGGGGTGTCCCTCATGGTAGCCCCCCACATGCCGAGATGCATTCCTACTATGATATAGCCTCAGATGCAGTTCCTTTGATTTGATGGGTTCGGTTCCCACTGATCGCAGTGTTCATAGCATGCATGTCTCCTTGAGCTAATACATTCAACTTTGCAGAGCCCTTCCCTATCCAAGAAGGCTTCTCAGGTTGTTCTATTCCCCCTCCCGCCCATTTTTTAGAGAAGGTTAGAACAATCGGAGAAGTTGTGCTAAACATCAATATTGTAAACTACTCTTTTATATTATTATTATTATTAATATGGTAAAAAATAAAATCTAAATAAAATTATTAAACCCTAATTATAATAACCCTAATGAATATTATATCTTGATTATTTATTTTAATGATTAATATTAACTACTTATAATTAATATCAAACAATAATTAATAATAATATTTAATCATATTATACATGCTAATTATTAATATCATTTCATAATTATTACTCTTAAACCTTAAAATTTAATATTAATAAAATCAACATGATAGTATTTAGGGAAGCCATTGAAATTGAAAAAGGTCCTAATAATTTTAATAGAAATGGGGGTTGGAAAATGAGTAGGTGCTGGATTACAACCCTGTGCTCTTAGCTTCCTTCCATTTTTCTAAATTTTCCCCATGAGGTTTGTTCATTTATCCCATTTTTTATCTATCTATTAACTAAAAAGCAATAGAATAATAAACAAGTAAAATTAAATAAAATTTGTTTTTTTTATTCTTCTTCTAGTAACTAAAAAACAATATAATCATAAACAAGTAAAATTAAACAAAATTTGATTATACATATCAAAGTATAACCAATTTAATAATTTTTTTCCCTTTATAACGAACTATTTTCTCCATATTCCATTTAAATTTAATGTTTAACCTTTTTAGTTATTTCTCTTTTTATTACTTATAAGTAATATTGTTTCCTTCTAATTTATATGTTTTCTTTGACTCATTGTTGTTTTATTTAATTATTTTCCTTTTTCCTATTATTTTATGGGTCGAGTTAGTTAGCTATTATTATATTTATTAGTGATTCGAATAAAATCAAATAAATAAATAAATAAGTGTATATAGTAATATTAATAATAATAAATTAATAAACAATATTATTATTTGGTCCTTTTTCCGGTGAATCAAAATTAGCCATTTTCTAGTGGTTTTTTCCCATAGTTGTTAAAAGGTTCTCGCTCCTTATTTATCCTACTGCTAAGATCTGATTTTTCATCTTGTCTTGGTGATTGACCACGCTGGTTGGTTAGAAAAGCATTGGCTTAAATATACCAATGGGATTTCTTCTTAAATTATTTTCAAATCAAAATATAAATCACAGAAGCTTGAATTTAAATTTGATTATGATAATTTTTTTATATTAATATTTAATTTTAACTTATTTAATAATATATAAAATATATTTAATAATATTAATTAAATATAATAATCATAATAATAATAATAATAATTGATCAGAGATGTTTCATTCAAACTTATAGACATGAGTATTATAAATTTCGTTATTATAAACTTTAATCTTTGACTTTAACATCTCTTGATATACTTTTACTGCATCTCCTATTTAAACTTATAATAAAAAGTATGGCAGTCTTTGTTTGAACTAATATTTGCCTTGCCATAAAATTACCAGTGCAGGATAATTACACAAGTAAATAACTGACCTGATTTTTATCTAAGATATCCAATTACATTGGAATATTGGAATTTCAGTACATTCCTTTTTAAGTGCAATCTTTAACAGCGAGAACACATTGATATCCAAAAGAAATTATTTATCATTTCAAAAGTATAACCAGATTTGGTTTCTTTTTATTTTCATTCAAGGAATCGTCAATGTGCACAGAAGCGTAAAACTTTGAAACTAGAAGAACATTATTATAACAATCTGAACCTTACTATAGAAAGCAGAAAATGTTTGATTTTCCATTTTTAATTTTCAAATCTAATTGCGACCTTTTTTTATTCCAATTTCGTTCGTTAATACGAAGCTTACATATCTTGATTTGAATGGTTTCAATAGATTAACTGTTTGCAGCAAACGCTTGGAAAAATAAACACATCTGAGTACATAGATCTATAGAATTCTACAGTTATGCAACTGAAATATATACATTACTTTATTTATTCCAAAGTTTTTCGTTAATACGAAACTTACATATCTTGATTTGAATGGTTTCATTAGACTAACTGTTTGCAGCAAACGGTTGGAAAAATAAACACATTTGAGTACATAGATCTATAGAATGCTATAGTTATGCAACTGAAATATATACATTTATTACTAAATGTATATATTTTAGTTGCATATCTATAGCATTGTATATATCTATTCATTCAGCGTGTTTATTTTTCCAAGCGTTTCACTAAAAATTGTTGACCTATTACAACCATTCAATGAAGATATGTAATCTTAGTTAAATTTCCGTAGGAAGTTGGAATCCTCGTTGTCATGCTCTTATATCTGAGCAGTTTCTTAACTCCAAGGCCTTCAATGGCAGAAGATTACAGATTTCTTTTCGTAACTGTCATATTTCCATTGAGAAAAAATTTCTACTTGTCATGGAAACTTTCCCCGTTCTTTTAGTTTCAAAGTTTTCAGTTGCATAACTATAGGATTCTATTGATCTATGTCCTCAAGCGTGTTTACTTTTCCAAGCGTGTGCTGCAAACAGTTAATTTATTGCAACCATTCAAATCAAGATAGGTAAGTTTCGTATTAACGAAGGAATTTGGAATCAGTAAATAAATAAATAAAGGCCACAATTAGATTTGAAAATTATAAATGCAAAATCAAAATTTGTATACTTGTTATGTTCTCATAGTTTTGCAAACTATCACTTCCAGGTGCGTTTGTACTTTATTTCGCTCCGTTTTGCAAACTATAGCTCACTTCCAGGTGCGTTTGTACTGTTGCTTTTTCAGGCTTTTGAATTTAGCTTTTTCTTTGATTCACTATTGTTTACATGTTATTTTTTCTGTCCCATGTGTTTCTTTCAGTGTTGTTGGCATATGACAAGTGTTGTTTGCACTTTTCTCGTCAGGTAGAAAGTGTCATTTTTTGGGTGGGAATTATAACTTATTGGATAAAATGAAATTCTAGCTTGCCTCACTGGGAAATCAAAATGAAATTCTAGCTTGCCTCAGTGGGAAATATTTATGATAATGATATGTTCTTATGATGTAGAGCATTTTCCTACTCACTTCCAAATATTCAAGCACTCTACTACAAGTGTAGTCACTTTTGTGGCAAAGTGTATCTTTTGTGTCACACTTGGTAGGACTCTTCTCAAAGTTGTTGCATTAAGGAGGCAATTTTTTCATATGTTCTAATTGTTCCTTATCACATCATTAAGTGATCTATGTGTGTGAATCATGCTCGAATTCTCCCTCCTTCTCATCTTCATCTCACTCATCCAACACTAGTCCAACTCCGAAAACTCCCCAACCAAGAAACTAAACCTCATTCTGTCATTGCATAGTCTCAACCCTCAAGCAACTCCTTTGTCTCTTGGCAACGTGTGCAACACATAGTCTCCACCTTTTAGGACTATGAAATTCACAATCACAATGCTCAATCTAGCCTCTCATCTCAAAAACTATATAATTTCTCTCTCTTTCCTAGTGAGTACTACAAAATGCACAATCTTAAGGCTCAAGCCTAAGCCGTGAGCTCTTGAACTATGAAATTTCACAATTACCTAGGCTCTTCTGCCTTCTAGAACTATAATCTAGGAGAAAACACTTCTTAAGCCCTCACCGTAGCTCAGTGAGCCCCCGAGTTGCCCTATATTTTTGCTCAATCCAAGCCTCAACAACACATTGTGCAGTCTCAAGGCTCAAGCCTCACCGTTGACTACTTGAGCTACACAATTGCATAGTTACTGAGCCTCTCCCTCATGGCGCCACCCGTTTCCGATTCCGTTAGTGGATCATCATGGAGCATCTTATACTAGGGGTTTATTAGAGTGATCTCCTCATGTCATGAGTGAATTGCAGATGTAGGTACTCTATCATATTATGAAAAGATGACATTGAAGGAGGTTGAGAAGGATACCATACTAGAAGACACTTTATTAACTACAAAGGCAAGTTGATCAATCAAGAGAAAGAAAAGGGACATCAAATTGAGACAGTAGTTGGAGATCAAGTTCCACCCAAGACTACTCATCTCTATACCATTTGGAGGACAAAGAAGAAGTTCATTACCCATATTTTAGAAGACACAAAGAAAAAAGTAACAAATAATGGCTTGACATTGCCATTTCATCATGCAAGTCCATGTCATGAGTGTCATGTCACGTGATGAGTAATCATATGGCACATTATTCTTGTGGATTATGTAATTATCTATTTGAAAATTTAATGTAAAGTGAAATTCCAAGAGTCATTCATGTAATGTAAAAAGGCATGTAGCAATTCAAATGGTCATAGAGAAGTCGAAGAGTCATGAGGGTAGTCCAAGATTCATAAGGGAGATGAAGGATCACTCCATTTGTTATATATACACCCTCATTGTATAAATAAAGGTAATTTCACCTTAGATTTTCCCACAAGGCATGAGAGAGACAAAGTTAGTTCTTTTGGGGAGTAAGTCATGGCTTCAATGCTCCAGTATTGGAGATAGTGACATTCGTTGTATTCATGTATCTTGGGACTTTTACGTAATACTGGAAGCCTGATAGTCGACACATTTGCATGCATGGAGTGTGAATATTTGTTAGACTTTTTTTTGAATGTTTATGATTCATGGTTTCTTTCACTTGTACTAAAGTAGTTGAATTATTTCATTTATTTTAGTTCTTATCTTGTTGAAAATGTGTTGCAATGTTTGTAACAATCGTCGCATCTATGTGGATTATTTTTCTTGATGTTAGATGATTCAATTTTTCCTGTGTGCCCCTCTACTAGTGTAGTACTATTACTTCTCTCTTAGAGGCTCATATTTCCTCCCTCTCTAGTAGAAGAAGCTTGATATACCTACAATCAAACATTCACGAGGCACACTTACTTGGTTTTTTGAAAGGCACATACACACTTCTCTCTCTTTCTCACAAGTGAAGCTAAGGAAAATCTATAAGAATATATGGAAACTAAGACGATACTCCAGATGGGGCTCCCATTCTAAATCGTGCAATTTAATCGGGACTTCACATTGGGGAGAACCCCTTGGATGACGTATTTCTAGCACCATTGACATGTTGAGAATATATATATTCGCATTAATGTTAATAGTAACACTATTAATACATTATTAATAACTAAATATCATAATTATTTATCTAATAATATTATTAGATAATATCCATAAATTTCAAATGGAAGAACGAGTAATAATAATATTATATAATTAAATAATAATAATATTATTATACTTAAATCATATTATTAAATAATTAAATAGTATTATTAAATATAATATAATTAAATATATATTAATGAAACCATGTCCAACCATCGTCAACCAATGGAAACCTTGGTCAATCTTGGTCGACATTGGTCAAACTGGTTGACCATGGTCAATTACGGTAAACCATGGTCCAATGCCACATTGTGACAAACATTCTCCCAATATGAAAATCAATCATGGTCAAGCATGGTCTAATGTCCCATTATGAATAATATTGTCTTAATATGAAAGTCAATCATGGTTATCCACAATTAATCATGGTCAACCATGGTCAATAACAATGGTCCAATGTCACATTTTGACAACCATGGTCAACCATGCACATATGTCACATAGTGATAAAGCTTGCCTCATTATGAAAATGAGCCATGGTCAACAATGTTACAATGTGTCGTTGTGAAAATGATTGTCTTAATATAAAAATAAATCATTGTGAACCATGGTTGAGCATGATCCAATTTTTCATTGTGACAGATATTGTCACAACATGAAAATCAACCAATATTAACCATGGTAACCCATGTTTAGTTTCATGTTTATAATATTTATGTTAAAGTTTATATATATTGGGTTTATATTATTCTCTTGGGTTTATAATCCCTTTGGTTTTAGTATTAATCCCTATGAGAAAATTATATATTACATAGTAATATAACACATAAAATATTGTGGAAACACAAACACAAAAAATGCACAAAATAAGAGAGACACAAATATATGTGGTTCACGTAATTTGGGTTATGTCCACACAGAAATAATGATTCCTTCATTTTATATCATCCAACAATATGAAGAGATACAACCTACAACAAATCCACTAAAATTTCCTCTTTGATCTCACATAGTCCCCTCTCTCTTTCTCCCTTGGAATAATAATAGATAGCTAATACAATTTTGCGATATAAACTAAGGGCTTCCTTCTAGCGAAAAAACCCTAAATTAACATAACTTATAACATTATATCATCTACCTAACGAACGACCGAGATTAGCTACGAAATTACAATATTTTTTAATGCAATAGTTCATATATGTTTAGCTTCCGGGGTACTTCCCCGAAATGCCTAGCAAGGGGGTGGAGGGTTTCATAAAATTCATCTTTGATCCACCATCCCCCCCTTAGACCCCCACGATAGTGATTAAATATGCGTATTTTTTGTCGCATTAGGAAATGGGATCCATACATGGGTGAAAGAAAAACCTCTTAGTCAGGAAGATAATTAGGCTCCACACCCAACAATCTCCCACTTGAAGATTGGTTATATAAACTCCATCATTGCTTCACTCACTTGACAATGATCCCACTTAGAGTAGTTATTTCTCATTTTCACCATCATACTTGAAGACCAATTGAAACTAAGCATAGTCTGAGTTTCTTCCTCGATATAACTTTTGTTAGCATATTCACAAGATTATGTATAGTGTATATCTTTCTGAACTTCAATTATCCATCTTCCAACAGTGACTGTATGAAATGGTACTTGAGTTGTATATGA
This sequence comes from Pinus tabuliformis, assembly GCA_031772625.1. Lineage (NCBI taxonomy): Eukaryota > Viridiplantae > Streptophyta > Pinopsida > Pinales > Pinaceae > Pinus > Pinus tabuliformis. Next base: position 950,790,010 of record CM062811.1, on the reverse strand, counting down.
TTTTTCTTTGAATGAAATATTGAGCTCTTTTCAAGATGAATCGAATTATAGTTGTTACTATATAACTTTCCCATCTTCTTCTTCTTACCCATTTCATCTATCAAACTTTGTAACAAAATCATTTCTTTACTAGATTTGGTAACACAAACATACTCCACGTCTATTCGTTAGAAGTGAAACAACATTTTTCATTTTTGAAACTAAACTCATAGTTGTTCCACCTATTAGGTCTCCAATTTCTCATAATTTTGTTGATGAAACCATCCATTTTCACATCATTCCATTCACCCATTGTCATTATTTTTAACCATATTTCTTAATAAATAGACTAAATTCCCTCATACATGTTTACATGGTTTATTATTGTTATTTTCTTTATTTTTAATGAAATAAGAAGATTTTTCCATGATTTTACTAATGGCACTTTAGCAAGTTCAAGTTTTTGCAGTTTTGTCATGTTTTTGTAGCTATCTCCATGGTTGAGATATTAGCACCACTCTAGAAGGAAATATGGCACATGGAAATTGTTTCTAAAGTTTCCAATATGGATTTTTATTGGTAAAATTCCACCCAGCTTGCACGTGTGGACATTGAGTATCAATTCAAGGGAAAAATGGAGCAATTTTGACCAGTCAACGTAAAGCGCATTTTCTAACCAAATGAAAGTGAATTTCTGAAAATGAAAACATGGAATTTGTTGAGCTCTAACCCAATTAGGGGTTTTACAAGTTGTTGTGTCAAGTTTGTTACCATTTGAGATATTTTTGAAGTTCTTTGGATCTTTATTTCACAAATTACGTGGATAAACAATTTTTTAGTTTATAATTTAATGCACAATCAACAAAGAGGCCAGAATGAGGTTTTATTTAGAAAATTGATGGAAATAAGATCATTATGAACATATCTACGCTAATATTTTATCCTAAAATCCTTAAAAACATATTTGATTTTATACTCAAATTGATTTTTTGAGATCTCATGATCATAATTCATCACTAGTACAGAGAGGGGTGTTTTAAGAAAATATTCAAGAATTTTTTTTAGCAAATTATCTTAACTTGAGACAAAAGAAAACTTGTAAATTGTTTTAAATATTTTCTTTAAGGGTCTATCAAGTTATTGTCTTAAAAAATTGTCTCTCTAAGGACAATATACACTACTATACATAAAAGAGGTTTTAGGACAATATTTGAGACAATTTTTGAGGAAATTCTCTTCACTTGAGAGAAAAGAAAATTTTGTATTGTCTAAAATATTTTCTTTAAGAGAGTGTCTCAAATTATCGTCTCTATGAAGACAATAGATATCACAAACATTATTTTCTCTTAGAGACAATTTCATTTTTGTCTCTTGTGAGACAATACTTGAGATTAAAGAATATTTTCATTATAGATACAATATGTCATTAATCCCAACTATTCCCTCTCTAGAGACAATAAAAAATTATATTTAAAGAGAATAACATATTACGAGGAAAATATCTTACCATTGAAATAGATAATATCATAATTATTTAATTAAAAATAAACTACAATGCCATTGATTGATTAATGTTAGGGCACAGTGGAATCAAACTACCAACCTCCTGCTTATAAGATAAGTTCTCTTCCATTGAGCTATATCCCTTTAAAGAATTATGTGAGAAGTTATGGCATTCATTGAAATTGAATATATAAACATTCATTTAAAAATAATTCTTAACACATATTGGCATAATCTTTGTAAAGCATGTAATCATGCAACCCCTATTTTTAACTCAATAAAAAATAACTTATCAGATCCACAAATCAAAAACCAACAATCCAACACCATGTTGGAATTATGTTGTCCATTAATACTCACCTTTCTGATCCCTTTTTTTGTTAGAGACAAGTTGGTGCAAACACAAGGAATTAATTTTGATATCAATGTTTATTTGGAAATACGTAAGATTTGTTTGGAATTCGGCACCTTGTAAGTCACAAATGAACCTGAATAAATGGTCACCTATATAAATAGAAAACTTTATAAGCATTCAATTAAACAACATGAAAACATAATATGCAATTGGATTTACAGTTCATTGCAAGTTATCATCAATGACTATGGAATAAATAACAAATTATTCCTCTTTTTAGGGAAAGAGAGAAATTATATTCTTTTAGTGAACCATCTATACCAGTGTTGTATATATCTTCTATTTCTCTCGAGATTTTTAGGTAGATCATTTGTTTAATATTTTCAGATCTTCATGTCTAAGCTTTTTCATTTCCAATATTTTCCTACAATTTCTATCATCTCATTTTTTTTCTTATATTTCCTACAAGTTTCTTTCGATATCCTCTTTGATTTATTCCACAAAACAATATTTGTAACAATGATCTATACTACCATTATGTGATGTAACATTTCTAGGGTGGAATTCTTCCAACAAATGGAGTTTTCACCGAGTTTTTTGGGACGAAAGAGCCTTGGATGAAGGGGAAAAATGATATATACGAGTATTTCCTTTACATAGCTTGAACTTACTCAAATTAGTCAATGTCATAGCAGTGACAACACTTGCTACTATAACCGCAGTTTTTGCTACCAAAGAAACAACATGACATACTCATTTTTGAAATTTGTGTATGCTATGCCATAGAACTCTAAATCGTTTTCCTTTAACACTCTGTATGGTCATTTTTTATGCATAAATCAAGAACCACTCCCTTGCAAGTTAGGTTTTATAAACTAGAAAACATTTCTTCCTTGACCTCTTCTCTCCTTTCCAATGACTTGATGGCATCATTCTTCAATGAATGGTCCATATCTTCAATAGGATTTGGCATGTTCCTTATATCAGTGAGCAAATCATGCAAAAGTGTTGAGAAATAACAAAATAGTAAAAATAATGGAACCACACACTATGTATGTGTGAGGCTCAAGGGCCCAAATAGAGGAATGATTACAACGCTACACATGTCCTAATAGTATAAGAATCAAACGGAAATTTAAAAATAACATCTAGAGACTAAGAGAGGCTCTTACTAAGTCATAATTTTGGTAGAACGACCTTGCTCCATATGTCGATGGTAACTTCTCCCACAAGGTGATTCATTATGGAACCTTGAAAAACATAAACCATTTCTTCCTTGGCCTCTTCTCTCCATCCTAATGACTTGATGGCATCATTCTTGAATTAATGTTCCATATCATCATAGTATTTGGCACATTCCTTATTCGAGTGAGTGATGCATTTTTTGGCGAGAACATAGGGTTAGATGGTTGGTGTGAATTATCATTTTCATGCACCGTCTCCCATGAAAATGCAAGTGCCTCCTCCACAACGTCCCTTTCCAATCCTTGATGATGCCTTTACCCATTCCAAGACAATTTTTATTCTTTCCTCAAGAACAAGCATAGTTTCATCCCTATTAGCTTGGTATTGTTGTTGCAAAAACTAGAAAAACAACAAAATATATTATTTACATACCAAGGGAATAAACATAAACAACTAAAACCATATTTGATGAATAATTATGTGAGCACTTGTTGATACTAGTCCCCTATCCAATTTATTTAAAGCCCCTTCCAATGCTTTCTTTTATATAAAAAGAAAATATTTAAACCCACTTTACTTAGAAGGGTCTAATGAGTAAATGAAAAACTACATATATTCCTTCACATCTCTATCATGGTAGAAATTTGAACCAACTTCTTTGTTTGAATCATCCCATCTCTATAATAAGTATTTGATACAAATTTCTGCCATGATAGAAATTGGAAGTATTTGATTGGCAATGACTTCTCCCAATGCGCGAAGGAATCGAAGGGGCATGAAAAAGCATTGTGTCCTCAATCTAATGGTGATCGAATACATTTGGATGGTTATACTCTCTATTGTGAGAATAATAACTATTATATTCATGATGTTTGCCCTAGGGATTATGTTTATTGTGCTCCCACAAATTTCATTGATCCACAAACATTCCTTAAAGCGTGGAGGAGTTATCCACACATTCTGCCTAGTAATGGGATAAGGGTTGCACATTTTTTATAATGTTACATCATACTCTATGTTAAATTATGACACCATGCTCAACCATAACCAATTAATAACAACCCATTAGTATTAGTGTGTTAAAGCCCCACATGACCTCATGCTCTACATAATGACAGTCCAAAGAATTAAATATGTCAAGCATCATGTTAAGATGAGACAACTTTTATGTTTGTATATGAGTAGGCTGCAACACTACTTCATAAAATTCATTCATGCAAGTCTCGTAAAAATAATAAAGTCATAATTGGCATGACTCTTAGTCTAGTTAATGTTTATATATAAGTAGTCTTGCAACACTACTATGTCGAGCATATCTAAAAGCTCATTTTTGTTACGATATGGTTTTGTATCATCTTATGACTCTTGACAAATATCATATTTGAGTATTGACATTTGATGTACCAATTCACTTCCTATATATCAATTTTATTTTCATACTTATTAAGTAATGTGTTTGTTTGATGTTGATGTTTCTTTCCATGTTTAAAAAAAATATCTTTTTTTAAGTTTCACAATAATTTTCGATATTTTCCCAAGTATTGCCAATAATTAAAATCTCTAACCCTATTGATAAATTGCCAATAACTATAAATCTAACACTAGAAGAGATATCTATACAAGGTAAACAGAATATGGATATGTGATTGATGATCCCAAAGGTATACCAAATTAACAAAATTTAATTGACCTGTACAATCTTCCCAAGGCCCATTTCATTCGCAAGAATTCCATTTAATTTATTGTTATACAAGGAAATCATCCATTGCAACCCAACCTCCAATACTATTAGCTTAAATTACAAAATGAAAGATAATCAAGAGTTTTTGAATAATGCAAAAGAATAAATACAATAAAAAGAAGTTAAGAAATAATTGAAATTCAATCTACACTTAAAATCAAGTGGGAATGAGATGACTTTATCCATGAGAATGACCTAACAAATATAATGACACATTATTGTAATTTTTTATGGGATTCGATGTAAGTAATCTAAAAAATAAGCACCTACAAGATGATAACCTCTCAAAGTTCCGACCCACTGCATGGATGGTTGTCTAATGATATTCTCATTTACAACATGTGCCAAATTATAGTACCTAAATGTAAGAAAACAAATATATAACTCTTCCAAGTTTCATTATCATTGCAGAAAAATGCATAAACTTAAAAATAACCCTTCAAATAAAATTTTCTATTACAGAAGTGGCATATACTCACCTGTTTACTGACATGTTGTTATTAGAAGAAATCATTTCTTGGAAATTATTTTTTGTCATGACCACGTGTGCTCCACAAGTTTTCGTTGCTGCAACCTCTTCTTTTGATGGACACTGTAGAAACATATAATGTATATGGTAAAATATGAAAGAACAATGTTTTCCTTGTCAAATAATAGAAAATTAAAAGCACAAAATTTTTGCACCTAGGTAAATTCAACATGCCTGTGCTCTTTCCATTGCAATTGCAGTCATTTCTCCTTCTTCAACCTCTTGATTATTTTTTACAGCTATAATTTTTCCTCCAAGTTTGTGAAAATACTCTTTTGTTTGTGAAAAGAAGGAAGATTGAACCAAATAACGTTCTTGAGCATCAACAGTAATCTAATTTTGTTGTTCTAACAATATTTGATGATACCTGTCAACATCATTATTTTTCAAGGCATCCATTCTCCTATTCCGATCTTCATCTTTCCTTCCAGAAAAATCCTATAACATATTCTCATGATATTTAGCAACTCCTCTGTTGCAAGCATTTGTTGCATCAAAAATCACCCAATCTTCTTTAAGTAACCTTTTGCACCATTCAAACATGACTTTCAATTGCTTCTCTTTTATTTTATTTTTGGAAAGTTTAATTTGTCCTCTAGATCTACCCATTGGTATTCACAAAGGCGAACAAATTTATGATATGGACTATTAGACATCTCCAATATTTCCTATTGTTGTTGATCAAATTCATCTCTTACTCTAGCTTGGAGATCTAAAAGATGCAACTTCCACTCTTCTATTTGTATCTTAGATACAAGATCAGGTTTGATTCATTTCCTATCTAGTTTTACTACTGGTAATCACACTATCTTTCTGTTAAGTCCCTATACTACTAGTGTAGCCCTTATTGTTATTAGTGAAACCCCCTTACTATATTTTTATGACCATGTACTCCCCATATTGTTATTATTGTGCCCCATAGAAGCCCACTATTGTTATTTTTGTGCTCTTAGAATTTTATTGTTATGTCGGCTGTGATTATATTGTGACCCCTTAGACTCCTATATCTAGAAAGGAGGTATTTTCATTTGTATCATCCAAGAATTGTTAATTTGTGTAATTTAAAGTAGGTTTCCCCATCAAAGTGACTAATTTTGAAGTATTTGATCTATATTTTCTTCTATTTTGTGAGTTGGTTGCATAACATTTGGTATTAGAGGTTTTGATTCTATGGTTTCACTGCTCTAAATAGGTCATCATGGAGTTTTTGTTATAACGTGCTCTCTATGAAGTTTAAGAAGCTAAAATTAAAACCCATTTGATCTTAAATAATCATGAATGATAGGTCCAAATTGTAGGTATTGTCTCACTATATTATCGAAGATATGATCCATGGAAGTTAGGCTTTTTGTAGGCTCCCAAATTACATCTAAAATAGGTGACCTTGGGAAAATCATCATAACCTTCTCTCTAAGAATCAGATTGAAATTTCATAAGAATTTACAGAAAGAGGAAGGACTGTATTTTTCGTTGTATCATTTGAAAATCCAAAGGTAGAAATAGTGACACGTGGCATGTCATACAAGTCCTCTCTACTCAACCATTCTATAATTAGGTCATCATGGGAGATTTGACATAACTCTTTCTTCAAGAATCCGATAATGATCAGACTGGTGGGGTTAGAAAGATGCCTTAGACAGCTACCTTAGGGTGCAATCTTGGACCTCGGGTATTTGAAATTAAAGATATAAAATAGATTCATTGTTGAGGTCCTACAAAGTGAAAATAAGTGCGTAGTTGTTTTTTAAAATTTGCATAAGTTTGGTTTGAAAAAATAGTTTGAAGTGATTCAAAGGGTATGGTGAAGCATAATCATCATTAAATGATTCCCCAAAGAAAGAAAATGGAAACACCTAGTAATCAACCTAAAATCTCTACCATGACTCATGAAGAAGAGTAAGAAATGAAACATGATATATCGAACTTACGAGACCAAGTGAAACAAATTCCACTCTCACAAAACATAAAAGAAGCTAATATGGATGGTTTAAAGAAATGCATGGAAGCTAATATGGATGTAATGGAAGCTAATATGAAAGCTAAGATGGATGGTTTAGATAAAAAAACTAAAAGAAAACATTAAATATTTTAGGAAAGACATGGAAGGTTTGAAAGGAGGTTTGGCAAAGTTGCTACAAGAAATGCTTCCTAGTGGTGAAAAGGCAGTAGAGGAAACTCATGATGAGAACAAAAGTAATATTAATCATGATATCATAGAATCTAAAATTGGATTGAATACTCACGATGTTCCAAATATCAATGTGAGGAATTTTCATGGCAAGGGTCATGTAACAAGGATACTACATATGAAGAAATATTTTGATCTCCATAATGTCCAAAACACACAAAAGGTACACATTACAACTTTATATTTGGAACCCAATTAGTTTATATAGTATTGATGGCTTTTCTCTCATAAACAAATTGTCACTTGGTCAATTTTTAGGGAGGAAATGGTAACACATTATGATGATACAAAAACAAACACCTTCTTTAGCCAATTGATAAATATCAAACAAAAGGGTTCAATGATGGAGCATATTGTGGAGTTCCAAAATTAAATATAAGGGTAAAATATATTTTCAAGGAACATAGGATTGATGTGTTCAAAGGGACTTTAAAGGATAACATCCAAAATTAGGTTTACCTTTGGGAACCTGATTCATTGGAGAAGGCATTTAGGTTGGCAAGAAAAAATGAAAGAAAAATTATGGCAAAAAGGAAGCATACCACTCACAACTATAAAGATGTAAGTGTTTATGCCCCTAGTCTTCCAAAACCTACAAGGTTGACATCACAACAATTCGAAAAAAAAAGAAGAGAAAAATGGCTTTTTTATAGTTATGATAGAAAATACACTAAAGGTTATAAGTGTGCTCAGAAGGAATTATCTTACATAGATTGTGAGGAGGAGGAAGAAAAGGAACAAGAAACATCAAAAGAAGAGGATACCAAACCCAGAGAAAGAAAAAATGAATTCAACTATATCTTGTAATCCATTGGTAGGAATTACCACTCCTCAAACACTCAAGGTAGAAAGACATATCAAGAAGAAAAAGGAAATAGTGTTGATTTATTCAGGTAGTACCCATAATTTTATTCATTGTAAGATAGCCAAGGAATTTAATTTCTTCCTATATCTAGAACTAGAGTGTCAAGTGATGGATTCAAATGGAGGAACCATAAGTTTATTTGAAAAGTGCCATAATATAGGGATATCCATGGAAGAAAACGTTTTGAGTAGTTCGATGCTTTCCATTCCAATGGGTGGTGCTAACGTTGTAATAGGAGTCTAGTGGCTACAATCTTTGGGTACAATAGCTTTTAATTTTCAATAAATTTTCATGAATTTTTTTTGGGAAGGAAAGTAATTTGAATTAACGGGCATTGTAGGGAAACCAGGAAAGATAATAAGCTCTAACAGCATGACAAAGATTCTAAAATAAGAAAAATGGGGCATAATTTCATAACTATGTTCACTATAGGTTCCCACATTGAAATCATCTATTTATCTAGATCTCCAAAGGGTTTTGGACAATCATTCAAAGATATTTGAGACTCCCAAGGCCTTCCACCTATTCTTTATCATGATCATGCTATTCATTTGATTCCAGGAAGTGTACCTCCAAAGAGTAGGCCTTATAGATATCCATATGCCCAAAAGATTGAAATTGAATGTATGGTTACAGAAATGCTAGAGGATGGTATAATTAAACCTGGTCAAAGTTCTTTCTCTGCTCCCGTAGTATTGAATCACAAGAAGGATGGATCTTCGTGCATGTGTTTGGATTATAGGGAGCTCAACAAGCTCACTATTAAAGATAACTTTCATATTCCTATCATTGATGAATTATTGGATGAATTGCATGGAGAAATTTACTTCACCAAGTTGGATATTCAATTGGAATATCATCAAATCAGAATGAAGACTTAAGACATTCTGAAAACAACATTTAGAACTCATGAGGGTCATTATGAATTTTTGGTGATTCCTTTTGGCCTTTCCAATGCACCTTATACATTTCAAGTTTGATGAATTCCATTTTCAAACCATTCATTAGAAAAATTTTGTTAGTATTTTTTGATGATATAATAATATCCAATAAGTCTTGGAAGAATCATGTCCAACATGTTGACAGTGTGCTTGAACTATTGAACGAGAAACAATTATATCCAAAATCCTCCAAATGTTTCTCTGGAGTATGAGAGGTTGAATATATGGGTCATATTGTATCTCATGAAGGTGTTAAGGTAGACCCCAGAAAAATTAAAACCATTAAGGAATGGAAAATACTCACACACATGAAGAATCTCCGAGGATTTCTCAGTTTGACAGGATATTATGTCAAGTTTGTTAAGAATTATGGGAGAATAGAAGCACCACTAACAACATTACTAAAGAAAGATGCATTTTCTTTGACTCTCGAAGCAACGAAGGCCTTTGATCATCTTAAAGAGGCAATGTGTTAAGCATCGATCTTAGCTATGCCAGATTTAACAAAAAGCTTTATTGTGAAGTGTGCCTTAGGAAATATAATTGATGTTATTTTAATGCAAGAAGGAAGACCCATTTCTTTCGAAAGTCATCCAATCAAAGGAAAGTATTTGCATAAAGCTATTTATGAGAAGGAAATGTTGGAAATACTACATGCACTTAAGAATTGGCAACCTTACATAATGGGAAGACACTTCAAGGTAAAAATAGATCATGATAGTCAAATAATTTTTAGAGCAAAGATTATCTTTAGAAGAACAAGAAAAATGGGTCACAAAGATGTTGGGTTATGACTTTGAAATCATCTACAAAAAATGATGAAAATTGTTGTTACAGATGCACTCTCAAGAAAGGATGAGGATATGGAAGCATAGTTTTGTACCATTTCTATTATCCAACAAGGTTGGATAAACGAAGCAAGGGGTGAATGGAAGAATGACGAAGAAGTTTGGAAACACATTCAAAAGTTGTAGAAAGATCCTAGTACATTTGATACATTTAACTGGAAAAATTATTCGTTATGTTACAAAGACCACTTATACCTTTGTTAGAATTCACAACTCTAACAAAATATTCTTATGGAATTTCACACCTCTCCCTTAGGAGGGCACTGAGGATTTTCAAAAACTTACCATAGGGGTAAGAAGGAATTTTATCGTGATAGAATTAAATATGATATTCAACATTTTGTGGAGGAATTTTTGGTTTACCAACAAAATAAGGTTGAGACAATTAAGACCCCACACTTCTTGTAATATGTATCCATTCCAAGTCAACATTGGGAGGAGGTTTCAATGGATTTTATCACCAATTTTCCCAAGTTTGAAGGAAAGACGTCATCATGGTGGTAGTCGATGGAATTTATAGTATGCACACTTTTGTGCATATCTCATCCATTTAGAGACAGTACAGTTGCGACTACGTTTGTGGAGAAAATTCAAAAGCTACATGGAAACCCAAAGATTATTGTAAGCGACAAAGATTCCATTTTCACTAGAAATGTTTGGATATAATTATTTTCTTGTCTGGGTACTCAGTTAGATCATAGCTCATCTTATCAACCCCAATCTGATGGGAAAACTAAGATAGTGAACAAATGTTTGGAAGGATATCTTCCTTGCTTTGTATTTGATTAATAGACATAATGGATCAAGTGGTTGCCTCTAGCTGAATGGTGGTATAACAATTCCTTCCATAATGTAGCAAAAATGACCTGATTTATGGCATTTTATGGATAGCATCCATCATCCATCACATCATATTTAAGAAAAAATTATACGGTTCAAGAAGTGGAATATCGCATCAATAATTAACAACAAGTTATCCAATTATTAAAGGATAACCTCACTTTGGCCCAGAATATAATGAAACAACATGCAAGTCAACATTGCAGCGAAATATTTTTTGATCTAGGTGACGGCATATTTCTACGACTACAACCATCGAAAGAAATGTCCCTCAAGAAAGCTAAGAATAATAATAAATTATCACCAAAGTATTATGGTTCATAAAAGGTGTTACAAAATATTGGTACTATGGCATACATATTGGAGCTTCTTGCATCTTCACAAGTGCACCCAGTTTTCCATCTGTCATGCTTAAAGAAGGTTATAGGGGACAAGATCCCAATTCAAACAATATTGCCAAAACTTGAGGAGGGAAGAAAAATCATATTGGAACTTGAGGTAGTCACAAAAACAACAAATCGAAAATTATGAAATCGATCAATTTCAGAGTTTCTCATCAACTCGAAGAACTTATCCACTGAAGATTTCACATGGGAGGATGAAAATTTTATATATAATCATCCATAATTGTGCAAGCTTTGAGAACAACACCTTTTTGAAGGAGATGGGCATGTTAGGTCCCTATACAACTAGTGTATCCCTTATTGTTATTAGTGCAATCCCCTTATTGTATTGGTGTGCCAATGTAGTCCCCATATTCTTATTATTGTGCTCGATAGAAGGCCACTATTGTTATTGTTGTGCCCTTAGAATATTATTTATATGTCAGCTCTGATTATATGTGACCCCTTAGACTCCTATATATAGAAAGGAGGTATTGTCATTTATATCATCCAAGAATTGTTCATTTGTGTAATGTAAAGGGGGTTTCCCCCTCAAAGAGGCTGATTTTGAAGTCGTTGATGTATCTTTTCTTCTATTTTGTGAGATTGTTGCATAAAACATTTTCAGACACTCGGTCCATCTTTTGTTGAGAACATCCATTCCCTCCTAAAATAGCAAATATTTCACATAATATCCTATTAAAAATGAAGCTGCATTGTTGCCAAAATTGAACGTTGTTGACAAAAGAGAATTTGACTTCTACCCAAATGGAGGAAAGTCAAAACGAGGACCATGATACTTCCTTATAATGTTCATGTCCTTAGAAGGCTATCCAGCATTTTAAAGGTTGCTTCTTGACCTGGGCACATTATCTGGAGGATATTTTTAAGGAGAAATCTTATTATTGTCTGCAATCAAACCATTTGTTTCAGAAGGCTTAGCCTGTATGACTTCTTCAAATTCTTGTTCAATTTTTAGTACAACTTTATCGATTTTTTCTTCTTTTGCAGAAAACCAGCATTTGTGAACCTTCCTTTGCAGCAACTGGCATCCCTGGAAATGTGTTGGGCATTGGTTTCCTCTCTTCAACCATAGGGGACTCTTTCACATCTCTTTCCTCTTTAATCACAATTTTCCCTTTATTTGGAGGCACAAACTGTTGTACTCTGTCACTTCTCTCTACTGCCCTTGGTTGATCTACAACTTGTTGACCAAAATCCTTCTCATTAGAAGTGGCCTCCGGACCAACTTGACCTTGCTGAGAAAAAAGAGGAGGTGGAATAATTGCACGAATAACATCCGGAGGAAGTGAGCCTTCACCACACTATAAAAAATATATAAGTAAAAAGTTGCACGTGTATATTATAATAAAATTAAATATTTCCTACAAAGTTGTTTTCCTTAATCATTTGAGCCTGAGCATATTAATTTAAATATGCGGAGATAAAGAAAAGTTGAACTTGCAAGTAATGAGAGTCTCAAAGGGATTGCAAGCTTGACCAAGTTCTTACCTTTAGTCATCTAAAGGCCATTATTTGAGCTTTAGGAAGATGCAATTGCTTCCTTTTAAGTCCATATTTTTGATGTTTCACTAGTCCTGAATGATTGACTTGTGGATTTTCAATAAGCATTGATTTTGATACTTCATTTGAACCGTCTAGGTTTAAGGAAGGTTTGTTTGATTGGAGTTGTATGTAGTATTGCATCTGTAATGACTCTAGAGAAGCCTGCATGTTCTTTCCAATTGAAGCATCTCCTATCTAAGTCACAACAGTAGCTGAGGAGGAATTATCGTGCATAGAATCCATCGTACATACCAAATAGTTCTGATGCATGTATTCTTGATTAATGTGATAATCTCCACCTTGGTCAATGAGGTGTTGTTATAGGATTACTCATTTTTGAATATCTAGTTGTTGGTACTACTCCAGTTGTAACTCTTGGCCTTGGTTTTGTATACAAAACCCCGTGAACAACATTCCCTTTAGGAATAGAGTTTCCATGTACAAAATTTCCATTCTTTGGTCCTACATAATCCTGGACTAATGATCAAGAACCAATATGTGGCTTTGCTAGAAGCATATGTGATTAATGTGCAACATGATTACCATCATTAGCTTTCTACATTACTACTAAACAAGCTCAAATCTGGAGAAAAAGTTGAGGAATAAGATACGCATTAATAGGAGATGAAATATCAATATTCTTATCGAAGGCCCAAGATTGAAGAGTTTGTATATGATAAATATTAGCATACTAGTTGTTTGTAATATTTTGCATTCGATGTTGGTTTTGCAGCCCTTACCCTAGTCTTCCCATGTTACCTGATAACATGGGGGATTCACTCAATTAACCTTTGACATATCACGTGTGTTCATGGCATATTAAACAATACCCTTAATTTGACTACATATTAGAAAATCCCTCTAAAAATCACATTATTTAACCCCTTATCAATATGAACCCAATATAGTTTCCAAACTTAAAAAAACCCTTACTTTCACTAGATATTGTAGGTATCCATATTTTTCATTAACATTTTTTATATCCCCTTTATATTTTTTCATTAACTTTAAGCTCCATTTTTTATATTTTCCAATATAAAAACCGTTTACCCCCTATATATCCCCCAATATATTATGTCAATGTTTCCTCAATATATATCCCCCAATATGTTATTTCAACTTTTCCTCAATATATATCCCCCAATATATTATGTCAACTTTTCCTCAATATATATGCCCAAATATGAACCCAGCTCCAATATATTATGTCAACTTTTCCTCAATATATATCCCCCAATATGAACCCAGGTGGTATGATATTTCTCCCCTAATGAAGCCCCTTGTGCTTGATAACTGAGCCATCTATGCCTGTTGGGACTTCATTTCAGTTCTCAAGTCAATGTTAGTTTGTCATTTCTCCATATGCTTCTCCATCTATACAATATGATGAGGTGAATTCTTAAACATAGATGTTTCTACTTGGCTTATTGCTTGCATCCTCATAAGTTCTTGAAGCTTCAAATTATTAAGTTGATTTGGTTCTACTATAGTCAGACCAATCAAACCTCCTTTACCCTACTATTAAGATTGAATATTAGCATGAGACTTATGTTGGGATGCCTGAAGAGCATACTATAGGTAGGAGGCTTTAGCATGCATCTGATTTTGAGATTTTCCCTACCCTTCATCTTGAACTTGAGAAGAAACCTTTGGTTGTTTATCTATATCCATGAAACTTCTAGGTTGTTGGAGCAATTAAATTCAACCAGATGGCCCAAAAATACTACTACCACCCATAATACCTTCGAGGCCACCTACTTTAGAGCCCAGGAGAGCTTCATCTACTTGAGATATCCAGATAAGCTAGTGTTGTAGAGACTATAACAAGAATGTTATGAAACAATAAATTTGTACACAATCATAGATATTATGAAGGTATTTTTTTAGCTATATCAAAATCTCAAACCACCACATATAAAAGGCATTGAGAAGGCCATAGATAAAAATTAAATTGAAACCAACCCTGCTAGATATAAATACCAATTGCAATGACTTCTATTTCTTGCTCAAATAAATAATAAAATTAATAATATATCCCACAATTTAGTTTCTTGCTCCAATAAAAAATATTGATAGAATATGATGCAAAAGCATATGGTTATTAGACGATAAGTCACACTAACTGTCATTAGGGTTACACTCTATGCATGAAGATAATTTAAATACTATACTTGAATAAGCATACATAGATCATGGCATAATGTTATGAGTGAAAAAAATAACAATGCAATCTAAAGCTATAGAAAATGCATACAACTTATAGTTTTCTTATTTTCTATGGAAGAAACCAAAGTACATTTATACCCACTAATTCAACATCTTTTCTATGTTATATACTAATAGTTCGGTCGTCCATAAATAGTGTATCAGTAAGCTATGAGTTGTAGAGCATATAAATAAAATAAATAGTATTGTGTAGTCCTTGAGGAGTTCATATGAAAATAGAACAAAATAAATACTAGATCCATCAAGTGAGCTAACCATTGTGTAGTCCTTAATGAGGAAAGAGAATATTCACTAGTAACATCGATATTACAACATATTTTATGCAAGGAAGAACCAAGAACAAATTTATAATTGATCAAGGCCATCGCGTATGTGAACATGGTTCATATAAGATAATACCAGGAATAGTATTATGGTGTGCCACAGTCATTAGTATTTGTCAATTTGTGCATACATCAAGTTGTTTCCCTCTAGATGACTTTGGATTACTAGACATCCTTCTCATGAACTATGTTTGAAGCAACAAGGGTAGTTCTTTTCCTGATATTCATGGTACTTGGTGGCCCAATATTAAGGAGACATGAGGCTTTACATTATTGATCATTCCCTAAGAACAATACCTAATCCCTTACATCATATTGATCACTCCCTGAGAAAAATATTGTAACAGGGTGAATAAACTATCTAGCTTGTGGGTGTATCTTTAGCGTATGGGTTACTAGCAGTGCCGAAAGGTATTGAGCACCTCCTACCATGCCATTTAGTAAGTGTTGAAAACTTATAATACTGGTATATGATGATTTGTTTGGAGCGAGTAAGATACTTGAAAATGGGAATTGGGATAAGGCTCTTAAGTTTCCTCCCAACCATTGACAAGATTACAATGGGCAGATTCCACCACCTAACTTGTGAAACCTATCCCGATGTCCATACCAAGGATTCTAGAGGTATCCTTTATGCCCACGCCGCACATAGTTTCTTAATCATAGGCTTGTGCAGGGATTCCAAAGGTAATTTTTCCTCCATCCCTCAACTGATGATGGAATCTATAGGTGTAAGTTCCTAACCTTGCTTATTTTAGGGATTCCTAGGATATGCCTCCATTGTGAGGTTACTCAACAACTCCACTTAATGTTGGGAATTCAAAGCATACTAGCTCTGAGCATCCAACAAGAAGACTAGCATAGGGCAGTGAGAGGCCTCAACCCTTTAGCCAATGAGGGGCTTTAGAGATGAGATCTCCACCCTTAATCAATCATTGTGGCAATAGAAATAAGGAATTTATGACCCAACTATTTCCCACCAACTAGTTGGAAATTAATTGGGTCAAAATCTCATGACTACCAATTATGTTCTCTCAATGGCAATAATAGTCAAGCAAGAGTATTTCCACTAGTCTACATATAGAAAGGACATAGTTACATGTTTTCTGCCCTTGAAAGGGTAAGGAAACTCAATTAAATTCCTTACCATAGTGTATTGCATAGAGTAGGTATTAATGCTCATAACCCAAGTATAAAAGGTAATGCAAAATAGCAGTTGGGGTTGACTTCATAATATTGGATATATATCTTTGTTAACAAGACGTTTTCTATGGGAATACACCCTAGGATACAACATACATCTTAATTAACCCAGTTCTCGATTAATCATTGTTTGCAAAACTAAATCCTAGTCTTCAGACACTAAATAGGAAAAATAAATCACAAGAATCTAACCCCAAATTATTTGCAGGTTCCCGTGACTAACTTGTAGTGTTACAGGTCCCCCTACTATGGTCATGAAGCTCACCACATGATTTCAAATTTGTGTATCTTCTTCCTTAGCCACCAATTCTTTTCCTTGAGCTCTCCTGATGTTTATTCAATAATTATAGGTGGCCACCTTAAATAAGTACCACTATGTTAGTTGTTGAGGCCTCGTTAATGGAGGTTCAATCAATGATTAGGATTTTGATCAATTAGACACTATTTATTATTATATTTATAGGCATAGTATATTTATAATCTTCCGCATGTATACAAGGATATGAAGAAAGTGTTTACTATAATCATGTGAATGAAACTTCAATAAGTACACCAGGATAACAAAAAAATATTTACCATATCTATAAAAATGCAAGGTGGCTAGGGCGATAATTACATTATATACATGAATGTACTAAGAATGGGACCATTAGCACCATATCTACATATTTACAACATGACCAGGGTCATTATAGTTTATTTAATCTCTGGTTAGAATTGTTTACCCCCATAAATATTCAAATGTCTTCCTTTTTAATGTCAAAAAGTACCTTCCAATTGATGTCAAAAAATAAAAAAATTGTTTTCCAAAATGGTAGCCAAGGGAATAGATCCTTGGTGTCCCTTGTGCTACACAAAATACTTCACCGACACTCCTTGAATAACAAATTTGTTTGCTAAAATGGAAGTCAAGGGAATAGATCCTTGGTGTCCCTCATGATCCATAAAATACTTCACCAACTCTCCTTGAATTGAGAAGTAATAAGAAAAGAAAACAAAATAATTTTGAAACGGGTCCCAAAATAACAAGAAATATTAATTCATCCTATCTATATTATTAATTAGGAGGATTCCTTGGGCAGCGAAGAGACATGTTGGTCCTTCACAGCCAAGTAAAGATACATTGGAAGACTATAGCAACACATGGTTGCAAGGTACTATAGAAGGGGCATGTTTTGGAGATTGAGAGGTCTAATCAAATGAAGATCATCACCATTGGAAAGATGATGGACTAGGTTATTACAACACCAGATTTCATATCTTGAAGTGCTACAAGTGTTGAGAGAAAGGTTGTACAAGTTAGCTCTCTCGACATTGGGTCATTATTCAAAATATGGAAAAAAACTTTAAATGGACAATTTGCAAATGATCCTTTTAACATTTAAAGAGAACAATTTCAAGGAGGCACCATCATCCATTAGTACCTATCACAGAGCATTACTTCTAAATTCTAATCATAATGGAAATAATGCCCATGGTTCAAGTAATCAACTTAATACTCAACCATCTCACGTTGACAACATATTGGCCAATCAATTCTCCCCATTCTTATGAATATTAATGAGTACTCACAAGTATGATGACTATATCAAGTTCAAACAAGTATCAGTCTTCTGGTTTTCCATTGGCAGTTAGTTACCCGTGTTAGTGTTGATGTCCATTTAGTGTTAGCCCTTAGGTACTGGGTGCTTAGGCTATAAAATTATGTTATGGAAACATTTAGTGTTAACCTTTAGGTATTAGTTGCTTAGGCTATAAGATTACGTTATGGAAGCATTTAATGTTAATGTGATGTCCGTCATTAATTGAATGTGTTTATATAATATAGTCAATCAAGTTATCATTATTAGGTCAGCAGTTAAGAAAACCATAACATTAAGCAAATGAGTAGGAAACATTGTCATGTTTATGTATGCAATTCACAATTAATAAAAGAATCAAACAAGTATTCTCTTCCCCTTCAATATTCCTCTCTCCTGTCTTGTAAATCTTTCAATATTGTAAATTTACTTAACATGGTATCATAGCACAAAAAAATGAAATTCTAGGAAATTTGTACCACTGTGTATGACCTAAGATTTGAACATTGGCTAAAGAGAATTATAGAAACTAATAGAAGAAAAAACCTCTTGAAGACTGTGAAAAGTACAGATATTAGCAAGAAATCGTATACACATGTATGGCAACTCTGTATCCATGTGCATAATTGTGCTAAGAGGATGTTAATGCACTTATAAAAAAATATAGTGATCACAACACTCAAAATTGGCACTGATTTTGCTAGAGGAAATGGAAAAAAACACGAGTTTGTGAGGTGAAATAATGAGAGAAGGAAACCCAAAACTTATATGTTAGAAATGTGGATTTTTGTTGGTCCAACAGTTATGTCAATATCTATATATCAATTTTGAGGAAAGAAACCCTAGTTTAAAAAAAATATATATCAAACTTGCATCTAAATTTTGAAAGATAGATTTGTATGAAGTTATTTTGTAGCTTTCATCTCTCTACAATGAAGACAATAAAAGATACAAAAGTATGTCGATTGGGCTATCATCTAGTGGTAGATTGGTGAGAGAAACACAATTTCTCAGGTTTGATTGTCAGTGCACCCTTTCCAAACTCTACCAACAAAAAGGGTTCACTTATGAGAATAGAAAGAAGAAGAAAAGAGGCTAATCTCCAATGATAAGGAAGGATTCTTGATAATACCCAGGTTGAAAATTAGTCAGGAATTGTCATGTCTAAGTTGTCTCACTGATCTCGCAGTGGAAATTTTACCATGTTGAATCTTGCCATAGGAATTAATTTTGTAGTAGAATTTTACTCATGGGAATTTGTTGGCATTATGAAAAGGTTTGACGCTATGACATAGGTTTTGTCCTTGATGGCAACTCACTCAAATGACAGATCATAGTTTAGGCTCTCAAAATGAAAGAAAAAGAGATATACGCAGGTTCCTCTTAACCAACTTGCGTATACACGTGGGTTAGATGATCAAAAGGCACGTATACGTATGCACACACTTTCATGCAAGGAAAAGTGCGTACATGTGGGAAAACTTAATTTTGGTCAATGGTATTTATTCCTTGGTATTTGAACCTATGGTTTTGGACCATGGTATCTCGTCTGAAGTGTTGAACCCAGGTATTGGGTCCATGGTATTGATTCTCTATGGTTTTGGACCATGGTATTGAGTAAGTCCTAAGACTATGAAAGGGGGAAGAGATCATTAGGCAAAGGAATTCACTCAAGCATTGAATATCTTATGAAGAGAAAGATCTAGAATTGGGTTATGGTGCATAGCTGGATCTGAACCAAGGAGGAACCTGAGTGCTAGAAGAAGGATAAGTTCTATTGATGGGTCAAGATCATAAGGCTTGAATAGTAATATCTATATGTGATTTTGACTTGTTATATTTGGTGCATGATTTGATCTATAAATCTGATAATCTGGGTATAACTAATGTCTGAATAATTGAAAAGGGTAAATTATCTTTTATAGATTTGTACGTAGGTTTGGCACAGCAAAGGCACGTATACACGTTGGTTGAGTAAGTCAAAATAGCTTATACTCTGGTTGGCCTTAATACAGTAGCATATGCACGCGGTTTCTGCATATTGATGTAGTGTATGTCTCATGAAATATGTTTTAGCTACTTCTGTTTATTGTTGTAGTGTTCTGGGTTCAGGATTGGTTCTAGTTATAGTTATTGTATTCTAGTTAGAGCTTTTGGAGAAGTGATTAGATTGATTGAGTATTGGTTTGTACAAAGGATATTGGTTGATGCATATATACTTGCTGTTTGATTGATGTTATTCATGGATCCAGTCTGAAATTTTATGAAATGTGGTTCTTGGAAGAAAAGAGAAGGTTGTGGCCTTCTGTAGGTCATCATCAATGTACTAGTACCTCAGCTAGTACAAGAGCTAAGGGGGTTGTAGCTCCATTCGAGGAGAAGCTGGAGAATGAGAGAAGGTTGTAGCCTTCTACAGGTAGTAGCCTACGTACTGGTATAAGATTGCACCAGTACAAAAACATTGTAAAAAGAAGTTTCTAATTAAAAGAAGATAGAGATGAATTGTAGTAGGTGGTTTTCACCCACATTGGGTTTCCACCTTATATCTTGTGTTCTTATGTGTGACCGCCTGTTCTGCTTTATTGTTCCTGGTTACTATTTATATGGTTTGATGCACAGATTAATGATCAACATTTAAAAAATAAATTAAATTACAAGTCTGCAGGATATATGCTAGTTTCCTTAATTGCAGTTGCGTACATACGCAGTTTTTACTAACTGAAGTAGTGTATACAAATTTGATTGTGAAATGATAAATAATTGACTTGATAATACTTATTCACCCCCCCTTCTTAGTATTATTTCCAACAATTGGTATCAGAGTGAGTCCTTCAGAAGAAGCTTGATTGCCTGAAGGAAGATCTATCATCATGAGCAACCACGAAAAGGAGGAATCTATCAGGTCACCAATCTTTGATGGGAGAAACTTTGTCTATTGGAAGGTAAGAATCACAACCTATCTTCAATCTCTTGGTACAGAAGTTTGGGATATCGTGGAAGCAGGATACACATTTCCATTAGCAACTCCTACAGAGACAGCTAGTAAGAAGCAGTATGAAACAAATGCAAAGGTTATAAATACTCTATTAGGGAGTTTATCTCAATCAGAATTCGTCAAGGCTATGCAGCTCAAAACCAAAAAATAAATATGGGACAAGATCGTTCTAAGCTATGAAGGAGACAATCAGGTAAAACATGCAAAACTACAAACTCTTTGAATTCAATATGAAAATCTCAGAATGCACAATGATGAAAGTGTGGCTAATTGATTCTTACATATAGATGAGATTGTTAATCGTATGAAAAACTTGGGTGAAGAGATAAAAGAAGTTACTTTGGTTTAAAAGGTTATAAGATCGTTGTCTTCTAAGTTTGAAACAAAAGTTTCTGCCATAGAAGAAAAGCAGAATCTACATAGCATTACCAAGTGACAGTTGCACGAAATCCTAACTGCTTTTGAAATGAGAAAAGGGGGGCCATTAGACATGAGAGAAGATGCATTCAAAGCCTCAGGAAAAGGAGAATACAATGAGTCAGGACATATGTCAGAAGGAGAGGAAGAATCAAACTTTGTCAAGAGCCTTCAACGGGGCTCTAGAAAATTCTGAGGTAAGCTACCTTTTAAATGCTTTGCTTATGGAAGAGTCAGTCACTATGTAGCCAAGTGTCCTCATAAAGATAAGCTTGACAAAGGTAAGGAACCAGTTAGATGGAACAGAAAACAAAATGTAAGTAAGAAGAGCTATTATACACATGAAGACAGTGATGGATTTTCAAATAGTGATGAAGATGAACAATGTAATGATTATAGACTATTGATGGCTTTTGAAGACAATGATTTATTGGATGCTATAGATGAAGAACATGTTTATGAGGAAATTTCTAAACTTAAGATTTGTTTAGAAGAAAAGAATATGATTATAGATGCTTTGACATTCCAACTTGCTGAAAGGGAAAAACACAATGAAAAGTTAGAGTGTGAAATTGTGGGACGTAGAAAAGATATTGAGAAAAAAAAAGCTCTTAATCTAAGATTTGCTAAAGGATCTGAAACTTTATATGAGATTATCAAAGTGCAGCTTTCTCCTCTAATCAAGACAGGTCTTGGATATACTGAAGAAGCATCTACTGCACAAAAGCCTTCCACCTCCAAAAGTTATCTTGATGTAGCAAGAAGAAGTGAACAGGGTGAAAATCGATAGCAAAGGCATAATGCAGATAACCAGGTAAATCACGAACAATTTACGTCAAGGATGAACAGAGATCACCAAGTAAATCAGGGGCAATCTACTTCAAGAATGAACAAAAGCTACAACCAACTGCAGGTAAATCATTCTAAATTTGCCTCAAGAATGGATGTCAATGGAAGCTACAATCATTTGGTCGGTAGGTTTGATAATCACAGGAATTTCTTCAATGGCCTATGTTTCGCTTTTCATAACTTTGGACACAAAGATTCTCAATGTGGTGCCTACAAGACCATCATGACTAGAGAAGCACAAAAACAAAGGAGTATGACTGGGATCATGAAAAGGACCTACAATAACTTTTTTGCTCTTGAAAATGAAATAGAATGTTCTATTTGTAACAACTTTGGTCATGAATATTTTGAATGCAAGAGTAGGTTTCGACAAACAACTCAAAAGGAGTAAGCTTCATTGAGTCCCAAAACATGGAGAAAGAAAGAACTGCAACCAAAAAGATGTGGTATAGCCTTATATGTGGAAGGGTAGGAAAATCAGTGGTACATCGACAATGGATGCTCGAAACATAAGACAGGTGATAAAGAGAAACTTCAGTCATATAGTGCCTTAGAAAAGGAAAGGAAGGTCTCATTTGGAAATGACACCCTGCACTCATAAAAGGTAAAAGTTCTGTTCTTTTGAAAGAAAAGGTCAAAGTTGGAAATGTTATGTATGTTGATAGCTTAAGGCATAATTTATTGAGTGTCAGTCAAATGTGTGATCAAGGAAATGAGATAATATTTCGATGAAATGGATGTATTTTTCGTGAGCTTGATACAGGAGAAACAATGATCAAAGTCATAACAACTCCAAATAATTTATATGTACTCAAGGGAGGACAAAAACAATGCTATCTAAGCAAGAATGATGAACATTGACTATGGCATATAAGATTAGGGCATCTAAGCTTCTCTCAGATAAGGAAAGCATGAAAATATTAGGCGGTTCGTGATCTCCCTGACATCAAAATTCCAGACAATACAATATGTAAATCATGTCAGTTTGGCAAGCGAACCAGAACTAATTTCCCTGAGAAGGAAGGATCAACTGGTAAGCCACTTGAACTTGTCCATACTGATGTATGTGGTCCATACAGGAAAAGGTCACCTCAAGGAGAAGAATACTTCATATTGTTCATTGACAACTTTTCTAGGATGTGTTGGATAGGACTTCTGAAGCATAAAGATGAAGAGTTCGAAAAATTCAAAGCATTCAAAGCCTTGGTTGAAAACGAATCAGATTATAGAATCAAATGCCTTAGGTCTGACTGAGGAGGGGAATTTACCTAGGATGATTTTTTTTCTTTTGTGAAGAACATGGAATAAGAAGGGAATTCTCTACTGCAATGACTCCTCAGCAAAATGGAGTAGTAGAAAGGATGAATATAATGGTTCAACAAATGGATTGTGCTATGCTTGATGAGTCTGGAACTCCTGCAACCTTTTGGGGTGAAGCTGCATTTGTTGCCATTACTATTGTTAACAAGAAAAACCTCTGAGTGAACAATACTCAGACTCCTCATGAACTTTGGTATGGTAAGACTCCTACGGTAAAATACTTCAAATTTTTTGGAATAAAATGTTACATCAAAAGGACTGATGAAAACCTTGGCAAGTTTGAACCTAAAGTAGATGAATGCATTCTCCTTGGTTACTCTCCCCATAGCAAAGGATATAAGTGTTACAATAAAAGACTTGGAAAAATTGTTGAAAGTATTGATGTAGTGGTTGATGAAGAAGGAAGCAATCTAAGGCAGGTAAAATCTGAAGATTTCGAAGATGATGAGGACTATCCTTCTACATCAATCAGACTTATGATGAAGAAGAAACCTATGAGGCACCAGAATAATAGATAAGGATAGAAGAGAAGACTCCATCCAGTTACGTTCAGAAAAATCATCCAGAAACTCTAATTTTGGGGCAGAAAGGGGCAGGTGTACAAACAAGAATAACTATTTCAGAAGCTTCAAGCTATCTAGCATTGCTCTCCTCCACTGAACCACAAAATGTAAGTGAAGCATGCAAATATGAATGTTGGGTCAAGGCCATGAATGAAGAACTTGAGCAAATTGAAAAGAATAACACTTGGGAGTTGGTTCCTAGACCAAATGATATGAATGTCATAGGGACAAAATGGATATTCAAACAATATGAATGAAAATGGAGAGGTTATTAGAAAATGGGCCAAACTTGTTTGTAAAGGGTATGCTCAACAAGAAGGTATAGACTTTGAAGAAACCTTTGCACCAGTTGCCAGGCTTGAAGCCATAAGAATGTTCCTTGCTCTTTCTAGCTTTCAGAAGTTCAAAGTATTTCAAATGGATGTGAAATCTACCTTTCTGTTGACACCTAATCCGAAACGGATGAGGTGAAGCCAGACAGTCATCTAGAAGATGAATTGATCCATTTTGTATTTGTTTAAATAAAGTGCTAGCTAATGAATAAAATATCAATCAGTGTTTTCTCTCGTTCAATTGCTGGAGTTACCCTAGCCTGACATGGTATCAGAGCACAGGTCCCAAATTGGTTGTAACTCCTGGTCTGTTCTGTCCTGAACGCCTCTGAGACTGACACTGCCCTCTCATGAGACTGCGCCCTCTGTTCTATCATGAGACTGCGCCCTCTGTTCTGACATGAAGACTGCGCCCTCTGGTCTGACATGAAGACTGTTGATGCGTTTCTGCTCAAACCTATCTCATTCCAGCAAAATGGCATATGCGTTTCCACTGTTAGGTAAAACCTATCTCACTCCAAAATTTCGCTGGTGTCTGAGTTTGTTATGACTGTAATTTCGCTGCGTCATTGCTCTTCTGAAATCTGGAGCTGCGTTTTTTTTTGTAAGACTGAGACTGAGACTGCGTTTTTTGAGAAATACATTGGGAGACTGCGTTTTTAAAGAACTGTGGTTTGAAGTATGGTGACTGCGTCTTCTTATTAACACTGTGGGTATATGGTGACTGGTATATGGTGAATGGTGATTTGCTATCAACGCTGTGGGTATATTCATTGAAATATTCGCTATTCAATGATGAATGGAATACGGCCAACCTTCTGGCTCTTTGGCATTCCAGTGAAAGCCTGTAATGTATCGTATTGTAATGGTCACTGCTTTTTGTAATGGTCATCGAAGACTGCGTTTTGTAATGGTCATCGAAGACTGCGTATTGTAATGGTCATCGTTCTTGAAATATCTATTGAAGACTGTGTTGATAAGACTGCGTTGTATTAATTGAAGACTGTGTTTTGTAATGGTCATCGAAGACTGCGTATTGTAATGGTCATCGTTCTTGAAATATCTATTGAAGACTGTGTTGATAAGACTGCGTTGTATTAATTGAAGACTGCGTATTGTAATGGTCACTGCTTTTTTAAAAATGCGACTGCGTTTTTTTTTATTATTGAAGACTGACATTTTTTGCCAGAAACCAAGATGCCATGCGAAGGAAGGAAAGCTTGTAAAGTGATGCATAAGAATTCTTAAGGTAACCAAGCAGCGGAGTTTAAAATACAAATGCCATCTGACAGTGATGTAAACTTGGAGCGGAGTTTTATTACAAATGCCATCTGACAGTGATGTAAACTTGGAGCGGAGTTTTATTACAAATGCCATCTGATAGTATACTTGGAGCAGAGTTTTATTACGATGTTTTCTTAAACAGTCTTTTGCATTAATATATATATTGAAATGATATATGAGATCCCTTGAGCGCCTTCTTTTTTCAAACATAATGTTGTGGCATAAGATTTTTTTTCCAGCAGAAGACTTGCTGTGACATAAGGATTTTTTTCTCAGCAGAAATTTTTTTCTATCAACAGAAGTGTTTTTGGCAGAGATTTTTTTTACAGAATGCATTCAATCATTTCTATGGTCGGAATAGTTCTCACTGGCAAGGAGAACTATTCTGAATGGTCTCGGGTGGTGAAACACACCCTTATCTACAATGAACTGTGGAAAGGAGTGTGTGTTGGAGAAGAAGACAGAGACCCTGTGCAGCCCACATCAGACAAAGAACTCGCCATTTGGGAAAACAAGAACAGAAAAGCCTTTGCATTGATCGCAGCATCTGTAAATGAGGAAGTAAGTCATCATATTTCATCCTATTCCACTGCCTTTGAAGCTTTACAAAAGCTGAAAGAACTCTATGATACACATTCTGCACTTGAAGTTGTTCAGCTCATGATTAAACTCTTCACCCTTGAACTGAAAAATAATGATCCTCTTACTCTTGCTTCTGAAATAAAGTCTATAGTGCATGATATTAAATCCACTAAGGTTGAGATGGATATCTCTCTTATTGCCTTTCTCAAAGCACTCTATCCTACCTACTCTAACTATCTTGAGTCTTTACAAGCAAATGGAAATCTTAAAGATATAACCTTTGACACTCTTGTGAAAATGTTTGCTGAAAGAGAGAAAGCCTTTGGAAAGAAAACAGTCCCTGAATCTTCTGAAGAGACTGTTTGCCTTGCTCATAAAGAAAAGCAGCCTGCTCAAGATTCTACAAGAGGAAGAGGTGGACGAAGAGGAAGAGGAAGATACTTCAGAGGCAGGGGGGCAGACATCCTCAAGCAGAAAAGTCAGATCTGCATTGCATTCACTGCAAACGAAATGGATCACATGATGCTTCTACATGCAAGCTACCATGGGACAAGGTTGAGCAGAGAAGAAACCAGCAGAAAGGTAAAACTGATGACACAGACAAAGGTAAAGCACCTGAATCCGCTCACTATATTGAGGCACAACGTAACATTGGAGTAAATGAAGACTTGTTTAATGCTTCACTTGCTTCTTCGAAAAATGACTGGTTGCTTGATTCAGGAGCAACCTGTCATATGACTTATAGGAAAGAATTTTTTGAAGATTTCACTGAAAATGTTGATGGAGCAGTATACTTTGCAGATCAGTCAAAAATCAAGCCATCAGGGCTTGGCACAATCAGGCTTAAACTGCCTGGTCTTCCAGACTTTCTTCTGGATCATGTTCTATATCTCCCACAACTGAAGAGAAACTTGCTGTCCCTGGTCCACATCCGCCAGCAAGGTCACTCCATTCACATGTTTGATGGCAAGCTTGAGGTAAGAAAGGCATCTGACCACTCACTTGTCATGAGGGGTATAGAAGAAGAAAGACTCCTTAAACTGCAAGGAACCTCTGCTCATGCACAGCATTTCTCATATATTTCTCATCATGAAGAAGGTGCACTTCCATCAAGTTTATTATGGCATGCTAGATTTGGACATTTAAACTATGATAGTCTCCGCTTGTTGAAGAAAAATGGTGTTGCTGGTTTGCCTACAATTCCTAGAAAACATAAACAATGTGATGCTTGCATTCTAGGAAAGCACAGCAAACAGTCTTTTCATGATTCACATTCAAGAGCACATAGGAAGCTTGAACTTATTCATTCAGATTTATGTGGTCCAATGCCTGTTTCTTCTGCAAATGGAAATAAATATATCATGACATTTATTGATGATTACACCAGAATGTGTTGGGTTTACTTATTGAAGAACAAATCTGATGCTTTTCAAACATTCAAGAATTTTCATAAATGGATTGAAAATGATGCACAATCTCATATTGGGTCTATTCGCACTGATAATGGAAAAGAATATACATCAAATGAATTTGAACACTATCTTCGCCAACATGGGATTAAACATCAAACAACTGTGCCTTATAATCCTCAACAGAATGGTGTAGCTGAAAGAATGAACAGAACAATTTTGAATATGGTACGATCCATGCTTTTCTTCAAAAATGTAAAGACAATGTTTTGGGCTGATGCTGTTCTATGTGCTGCATATATAAAGAATAGATGTCCATCTAGTGCTATAAGAAACAAGACTCCTTATGAATTGTGGTATGGACATGTTCCTTCGGTAAAACATCTCAGGATATTTGGTTCCACCTGTTATGCTTTAATACCAAAGGTACAAAGAAACAAACTTGGTGCTAGAAGTCGTAAGTGTATCTTCCTGGGGTATTCAAACACATCTAAAGCATACCGCCTTTATGATGAAGTAAATAAAAAGTTTGTTTTATCTAGAGATGTCATTTTTCTTGAATCATCCAAATCTGACAGTGTTGTTGAGCGGCAACTTGATCGCTTGGATAGATTCACAAAACCGAAATCATTTCAAGAGTTTGATAATCAGATTCCACATCTTGAAGGGGGGATTCCTATACTAGATCAACATGTGGAATCTTCTTCTGAAGAACAATCTCCCCTGCATGACACTCCAACAACGGATGATGCTTTAAGTGATGTAATTGATAGAATTGGGAGACTCAATCTTGATTCAGACCCAACTCAATCAACAGAACAGCCTGGACCATCTCAGAAAGGTCCCCCAAAGTGGCTGACAAAGACACTTGAAAGTGTTCATCCTGATGAAATTGGAAAAACAGGAACCAGAAATTCAAACCGACAAGATGGAGGTGATGTAGATAACTCTAATTCACCTGTTGATATGGATGTTACTTATGATTGTGAAGTGAACTTGTCTACAGATTTTGAACCAACTTCCTTCAAAGAAGCTACTTCTCATGATGAATGGAAAGAAGCGATGCAGAAGGAGTATGATGCCCTCATAAAGAATGGCACTTGGAAGCTGGTTGATCCTCCATTTGGAACCAAACCAATTGGCTGCAAGTGGGTCTACAAGAACAAGTACAAAGTTGATGGCTCACTTGACAAGCACAAAGCCAGGCTTGTGGCAAAAGGTTTTGCATAGAAGGAAGGGGTCGATTATGAGGAAACTTTTGCTCCCACAGCAAAATGGGCCACCATCTGGACACTCTTTGCACTATCTGCTCAGAACGGTTGGAAAGTCCATCAAATGGATGTAAAAACTGCATTCTTGAATGGAGATCTAAAAGAGAATGTTTTTATGTCCCAGCCTGAAGGATTTGCTGTGAAAGGACATGAACACAAAGTATGCAAACTTGTGAAGTCCTTGTATGGCCTCAAACAAGCACCACGAGCCTGGTATGAAAAACTAACTGAGCATCTTCTGAAACTCAACTTCAATCATTTTGATCTTGATGATGCAACTTTATTTGTCAAGAAAGTTGGCAAAACAGTTGTATATCTTGTGGTATATGTAGATGATCTTTTAATGACAGGGAACAATGAAAGCTATATTGCATCCATAAAGAAAGAATTAGGAAAATTTTTTGAAATGACTGATTTGGGCTATGTTCATTACTATCTTGGCATTGAAGTAACCCAACATCCAAAGTCCATATTTCTTTCTCAAAAGAAATACATTGGAGATTTGTTATACAGATTTGGCATGACAGAGTGCAATCCCCTTTCTACTCCAATGGAACAAAACTTGAAGCTCACATCTACTGAAGGAAAGGAATTTGAGGATGCAACAAAGTATAGACAGCTTGTAGGAAGTCTCATCTACCTCACTACTACCAGACCAGACATTTCATTTGCTGTTGGAATCCTCTCCAGGTTTATGCAAAGGCCTTGTGAGGGACATTGGTCTGCTGCAAAAAGATTTCTAAGGTACTTGAAGGGAACTCAAGACCTTGGAATCAAGTATACACAAGTGGACGACTTCAACTTGATTGGATACTCTGATTCAGACTTCGATGGAGACAAAGAAACTGGGGTATCTACTTCAGGATATGATATGAGTCTTGGATCGGGAGCTATCTCCTGGAGATCACGCAAACAATCAGTACCAGCAGATTCCACAACAGAAGCAGAATATGTGGCAGCAGCTGAAGCAACGAAAGAAATTGTGTGGCTCAGGAAAATTCTTGAAGATTTGCAGGTAAAACAAACACAATCAACTCCACTCATGATTGATAACACATCTGCAATAAAGTTGGCCAAGAACCCAAAGTTCCATGATCGTACTAAGCACATCAATACTAAATATCATTTGATCCGACATCATGTTGAGGCCAAAACAATCCATCTTCGTCATTGTTCCACAAACGAGCAAATTGCAGACATCTTCACCAAAGCGCTTGGAAGAGAAAAACTTGAAAGATTCAGAATGATGCTTGGACTCACCAACATCCCTTCAGATTAAGGGGGGGAATGTTGACACCTAATCCGAAACGGATGAGGTGAAGCCGGACAGTCATCTAGAAGATGAACTGATCCGTTTTGTATTTGTATAAATAAAGTGCTAGCTAATGAATAAAATATCAATCAGTGTTTTCTCTCGTTCAATTGCTGGAGTTACCCTGGCCTGACACTTTCTAAATGGAAACTTAGAAGAAGAAGTGTATATTGAGCAACCATATGGATTCATCCTTGGAAATGATAAAAAACTTGTATGAAGACTTAAGAAGGCACTCTATGGTCTTAAACAGGCTCCAAGGGCTTGGTATCATCATCTGGACAAATACCTCCATCAACAAGGTTTTTCAAAAGGATCAGCAGATAGCAATTTATATATAAAAATTGATAACGATAAATTGCTAATACTTGTTGTGTATGTTGATGATATCATCTTTCGTAGCAATGAAGAATCCATGAGTCAAAACTTTGCTTTGGTGATGCAAAAAGAATTTGAAATTTCCCTGCTTGGTGAGCTGACATATTTTCTTGGTTTACAAGTCCAACAAAATAAAGACGGTATCTTTCTATCACAAACCAAGTACCTGAAGAAGATCTTGAAGAAATATGGCATGGAAGAGTCGAAACCAGTATGTACACCCATGGTAACAAGATGCAACCTCCGCGCAAATGATGATTCAGTAGCAGTACATCAACCAACCTATAGATCCATGATTGGTAGTCTGATCTATCTAACAAGTACCCGACCAGACATTACGCATGTAGTGGGAATAGTTCGAAGATTCCAGGCAAATCCAAAAGAAGCACACCTTCCGGTGATTAAAATGATTTTCAAATATATTCAAGGAACACAAAACTATGGCTTATAGTATCCTAGAGATACAGATCTCACACTTCATGCATATACAGATGTAGATTGGGCAGGAAGTGTGGATGACATAAAAAGCACTAGTGGTGGTGCATTCTTTATGGGTTCCAGATTAGTATCTTGGTTCAGTAAGAAACAAAGTCCAATTGCTTTATCTATAGCTGAAGCGGATTATATGTGGTTGTTGCATCTTGCTGCACACAACTTGATCCAGGTGGATGTTGGTGGCCACCCACCTATCCCATTTGGACCCCCATAACTCTCTTTCAACTTTTCTAGTTTCCTAAACTGTAGCACAGTTTACTATTTTTAGCAGTTTTTCGGGTCTTGAACTTTTGAAGCCATTTTGAGGCACTAAACGACGTTTTTTGGGAAATCTGGGGCAACATGTGGCCATGGACTAATTTTGCCTCCCAAAGTGGTAGTTCTCGGATAGATCTTTCTAACGAGCTATTGTATGCGTCAAATGGAGATCGTATGCCAAAGTTACGACCCCGACAAATTGATGTACCAATTTACCCAAACAAGGCCCACAATTTGGTGTTTCATCTTCTAGGGTTGGGTTTCGGGATGTGAAAGTTTTTCCATTGTTTCTCAACAATAAATAGGCCTTCGAGCCTGATTGTAACATAGTTCAGAGGCAAGTAGCCACCACATCTCTTCCCAGAGATAAGCTACCATCGCCCTAGCTGGTTTGTTTCCATTACTGTTTGTAAGCATATTTCAGTATTTTACATTAGTGAAATGAAGTATTATTTCCGCTGCATATCTGTGTTTATGGTTATCTCTGTAATTTGTTGCGTTCTTGTTTAAGTCTGGACCAGTGGTATCAGAGCGACCTGCTTGTTCTCTGTTTTTCTTTGCATGTCCCCAACGAGGTCAGGATATAAGGAGTTAGGGCTTGAACTGGTCGAACCTTTGCAAGACAAGCCTCGCAAATCCTGATGACCTCCCATGGCGGATGAGAAGAAAAGCGAGGGGGCAGGAGATCCTATAAAAATCTTGCTCGAAGAAGCCCTCGAGTGAGCATGGAACGCGATGATGGACAGCTTTTCCCAAATCCTTCAGCGACTACCCAGAAGCGATGCATCGGCTTCCAGCAGCTACTCTAGAAATGCCACGCCCTTTGAGGTACAAGTTAATTTTGAAATCCCCATATTCGAGGGTCAGATAGACGCAGATGCTGTAGATAAATGGTTAAATCTGCTAGAGGGTTATTTTTCTGTTCATGAATTTTCGAGACGGGAAAATATTGTTTTTGCTCTTCTCAAAGCAGCCCCCCACGTCAAGTACTGGTGGGAAACCTACTATGAGCAGAAGAATGAAAGTACAGGCTCACTATTTTCAGCCACACCCACTTGGAATGACTTTCGGGATGCCAACAAGGAGCAGTACTACCCTGTCAAACGCTATGAGGAAAAATACATCAAATGGACCACAATGTAGCAGGGACGATACCAAGATGTGCCGGAGTTCACAAACATTTTCCATACCCTTCGCGAATAGTTAGGTATCAAAGATTCTGAGCTGCATCTGGTACTCAAATACCGCGGCTGCCTACACAGATACATCCAAGAAGAGATGGAGTTCTTTAACATCTCCTCACTTGGCACAGCATACCGATATGCTATCAAAATCGAGCAAAAGTTCAAATAGAAGAAGCGAGACTTTGGATCTGCAAATCAGAAGCCCAAAGCCCAAAGGACAAAGTCAAGGTGGGGTGACCCAAGACAACCCATCGAAGCCGCAAGAAAAGAACAACACCACGAAGCCAAAGAAGGACATAGGAAAGTGGTGTGAGTTCCACAAGAGTCCCACTCATAACACAAGTGAGTGTCAGACCAAGCAGTCGTTGGTGGCCGAGTTGAAGGCTTCTGAATCAGATGCATGTTCTGACCCTGAGCCAG
This sequence comes from Pinus tabuliformis, assembly GCA_031772625.1. Lineage (NCBI taxonomy): Eukaryota > Viridiplantae > Streptophyta > Pinopsida > Pinales > Pinaceae > Pinus > Pinus tabuliformis. The sequence continues at coordinate 950,756,686 of CM062811.1, read as the reverse complement.
AACTCGACAAGGGGAATGGAAAAGGGAAGCGGATCATTGATGCAGATCCCAGCGCCACTGTTGCCACTACTAAAATCCAAAAAAATGAGCCCGAAAATCCAGAGGAAGGTGAGCATCTTTTCCACTCACAAATGTGGGTGAAGGGTTCACCACTGCATTTCATTGTCGACAGTGGCAGCCAAAAGAACCTCATTTCAGTAGAGGTCGTGAAGCGGTTGGGCCTACCGACTACACCACACCCACAACCGTACAGTATCAGGTGGCTTCATGGACGGGATCTCAAATTTTGCTAGCAGTGCCGCCTTCCCTACAACATCAAGCCCTTCACAGATGAGGTATTGTGTGTTGTTACACCTCTGGATGTCTCTGATGTATTACTAGGCCAACCATACTTGTGGAGGCGACATGCTGTGTATGAGTCAAGGCCTCGTGCTGTCAATATTTCTTTGAATAATTAATTATACAGGATATCGTAGGTAGCCCCACCTACTGCCACATCTTTGATCACCACTAAGAAAGGTACCAAGCTCATCTCCCAGACCAGGAAATTCATCTATCTGGTTCACTCCCAAAGTAAGGGGAAGATTGTCATCACATCCATGACCCCCACGAAGGGTTCCTCCATGCAGCAGCAACAGCAAAGGGATACAGTCATGACAAGACACAGGAACAACTTTTCCTCACCCACAAGGGTACCACACAAGTTTCAGGTGGGAGACAAAGTTTGGTTACATCTGCAGAGAGAACGCCTTACCAGAACCCATTAGAAACTCAGGTGACTCCGACATGGTCCTTACACGAGTACCAAGGCTACGGCCAATAATGCTTTGAAGCACAACATTCCTCCATTCCTTGGCTTGCACCGAGTGTTCAATGTGGACCATCGTCAACCATGCTTCCCACCATTTCTGGACACATCAAATATTGTAGAACAACTCACCAGAGACCCAACTCAGCAGAAGCTTCCTCATCTCAAGGAGGAACTCAATGCAATGGGGACCATTGCTTCCTATGGGGGGAGGAATGATCCAGGTGGATGTTGGTGGCCACCCACCTATCCCATTTGGACCCCCACAACTCTCTTTCAGCTTTTTCAGTTTCCTAAATTGTAGCATATTTTACTATTTTTAGCAGTTTTTCGGGCCCTGAACTTCTGGAGCCATTTTGAGGCCCTAAACGACATTTTTTGGGAAATATACGGCAACATTGGTCCATGGACCCATGTTGCCTCCCAAAGTGGTAGTTCTCGAATAGATCTTTCTAACGAGCTATTGTACGCGTCAAACGGAGATCGTATGCCAAAGTTATGACCCCGGGAAATTGATGTACCAATTTACCCAAACAGGGCCCACAATTTGGTTTCGGGATGTGAAAGGTTTTCCATTGTTTCTAAACAATAAATAGGCCTTCGAGCCTCATTGTAACACAGTTCAAAGGCATGTAGCTACCACATCTCTTCCCAGAGATAAGCTACCATTGCCCTAGCTGGTTTATTTCCATTACTGTTAGTAAGCATATTTCAGTATTTTACATTAATGAAATGAAGTATAATTTCCGCTGCATATCTATGTTTATGGTTATCTCTGTAATTTGTTGCGTTCCTCTTTAAATGCGGATCACAACTCCTTTGGATGATGCAAACTTTGCAAGACTTTCAAATCACTTGTACTCCACCTATCTCCATTTTATGTGATAATACAAGTGCAATCAATATTTCAAAGAATCTTGTCATGCATTCAAAGACCAAGCACATACTTATCAAATATCATTTTCTCTGGGAACAAGTGCTTGAACAAAAGGTCAAATTGGAGTATGTTCCCTCCAAGGAACAGGTTGCTGATATACTCACCAAACCACTGCCCAGGGAGACATTTGAACACCTCAGACAGAAGATGGGAGTAGTTGATGCATCATCTTTCTGTTGAAACTTATCTGTTTTAGAGAAAAGTTGTTGTACATGAGTTTCATGAGGAGCATCCACGTACATATGCCAGTCTCTGTGGATGAAATCGCGTATATGTTGGTTTGAAGACAATAGTGGGCCAGGCTCAGGATGAAAAGAGTCTGATATGGGTCTGACAGAGACCATCTGGCATAGGTCCAAGGGGAGCATATATAATTCTAATAATTCATTGTTGGCATTATCTTATAAGATCTTGGTTCACGTTCACTTTGTTTTTGGTTTCAGGTGGAACAGGTGCAGAAGGAGAACATGGTTGCTAGTCTGAATGATGATTAACAAATGCTCTTGATGATAGTTGTTGATGACTATCATAGTCTTGTTGTAGATATTTCATCTCTATGTCATGTATTTCTTTTCTTATCAAGGTCATGTAACAGCCTACTTTGGTTTCCCCACTATGCCTGGGATGGATGATGTAATGTTCTTGTTTTATCATGTGTAAACTTTTGGTGTATCCCCACTTGGTTGGGTGGATGAGTCAATATTGGTATATCCCCACTTGGTTGGGAGATGGATGTATGTATGAGTCTTTGGTGATGGGAAGGTCATTTATGATGTATAAAGTCATGTTTCTTCTTGTAGAACATCTTCTTGCAGACCTTGCCTACAGTCAGGGGGAGCATGGACACCATAACATAGCAGAGATCTCAACATGTACTTAGGGGGAGCATAACCCTTTGCACTTGATGACAAAGGGGGAGAATGACTTTGAGTGACTTGGGGTTGCCGTCAAGTCCAAAGGGGGAGATTGTTGGCATTATAACAAGGTTTGGAGCCATGACATAGGTGTTGTCCTTGATGGAAACTCACTCAAATGACAGATCACAGTTCAGGCTCTCAGAATGAAAGAAAAAGAGATATACATAGGTTCCTCTTAACCAAGTCTCGTATACACGCGGGTTAGACGATCAAAATGCGCGTATATGTATGCACACACTTTCATGCAAGGAAAAGCATGTACATGTGGGAAAACTTAATTTTGGTCCATGGTATTTAGTCCTTGGTATTTGAGCCTACATGGTTTTGGACCATGGTATGTCGTCCAAAGTGTTGAACCCAAGTATTGGGTCCATGGTATTGATTCTCTATGGTTTTGGACCATGGTATTGAGTAAGGACTAAGACTATAAAAGGGGGAACTGATCATTAGGCAAAGGCATTCACTCAAGCATTGAATATCTTATGAAGAGCAAGATCTAGAATTGGGTTATGGTGCATAGCTGGATCTGAATCGGGGAGGAACCTGAGTGCTAGAAGAAGGATAAGTTCTATTGATGGGTCAATATCTTAAGGCTTGAATTGTAATAACTATATGTGATTTTGATCTGTTATATTTGGCACATGACTTGATCTATAAAACTGATAATCTGGATATAACTAATCTCTGAATAAGTGAAAAGGGTAAATTATATTTTATAGATCTGTACACAGGTTCGGTACAGTAGAGGCACGTATACACACCGGTTCAGTAAGTCAAAACAATGTATACGCTGGTTGGCCTTAATACAGTTGTGTATGCACGTTGTTTCTGCATATTGAAGTAGTGTACGTCTCATGAAATATGTTTTAGATACTTTTGTTTATTGTTGTAGCGTTCTAGGTTCAGGATTGGTTTTGGTTATAGTTACTGTATTCTGGTTACAGCTTTAGGAGAAGTGATTCGATTGATTCAGTATTGGTTTGTACAAAGGAGATTGGTTGATGAAAATATACTTGATGTTTGATTGATGTTATTCATGGATCCAGTCTAAAAATTTATGAAACGTGGTCCCTGGAAGAAAAGAGAAGGTTGTAGCCTTCTGTAGGTCAGCACCTATGTACTAGTACCTCAGCTAGTACAAGAGATAAGGGGGTTGTAGCTCCCTTCCAGGAGAAGCTGGAGAACGAGATAAGGTTGTAGCCTCTTGTAGGTAGCAGCCTGCGTACTAGTATAAGACTGCACCTGTACAGAAACATTGTAAAAAGAAGTTTCTAAATAAAAGAAGATAGAGATGAATTGCACAGGTGGTTTTCACCCACATTGGGTTTCCACCTTATATCTTGTGTTCTTATGTGTGACTGCCTATTCTGTTTTACTATTCCTGGTTACTGTTTATATGGTTTGATGCACAGATTAATGATCAACATCTAAAGAATAAATTAAATTACAAGTCTACAGGATATATGCTAGTTTCCTTAACTGCAGTTGCGTACATACGCAGTTTTTACTAACTGAAGTAGCGTATACACATCTGATTGTGAAATGAAAAATAATTGACGTGATGATACTAATTCACCCCCCCTCTTAGTATTATTTCCAATAGAATTTGGTGACAAGAATCAGTGTAGGGATGTGATTAAAGGTTTTACATGGAGGGTTATAAAGGATATTTAGCTACTTGTATTCCCTAATATTAATTGATTACGAAATGGCAGGGCGAGTTCTTGAAATAATTCTTATTTTGACTGTAGATATTACAAATGTTTGAAAACCTTCCAAATCTGCATCCACTATATTTTTCCCACTTCGCTCATGGTTGACATTGCACACAACGTTAATATGACGCATAAAAATAAGAAACAAAACAAAAAAGAGCATACTGACCATAAGGGAAAATACAATAGAACAATGACCTAATTGAGGATTAGATTTCCTTAATGCAATATCCAACCACACAAAATAGGAAAGGAACTATGTTCAGATTATGAATCCCGACCACCATCAGAAAAATTGAAAATGCAAGAAGAAAAATATGAGAGAGGATACATGGATCTGGGATCTCAGACAACATACTTACCAGAGAAGTCTTTGTGGTGAAATTTTGACCTAGAAATAGCAGGAAAATGCCACAAATCCCCTGTTTTCTCTATTCTTTCGTCAATCTACTAACCTGAGCATGTGAGGCCTTCAGAAAGACTTTCATGGGGGCATTTGAAACCAACGGACTTATATAAATGGTTGTGACAAGACCTCCACAAACATAAACCATCCCTAAATTTTCTCTATAAAATCTCCAAGAACATGGGGCACAATGAACCAATCCTTGTATTCCTGAACCTAGAGACAGAGCACTCCATCATCAAGTAGAAAAATCATCATATCTTCATCTGAATGGGGGTGTAAGTTCATTCACCATATGTGGATGAAGGAAATGAGGTTAATAATTGATTCTCAGTCATAGAATGGATTCCTTGTTAAGGATTTGGATACAATTTGGGTACAGCCCCAAACCCTCAGAAAGAACCCAACAACTTTTCTCTAAGCCCCATTACCTCTTCCCCATATTTTTCATTTGGTTCCTTTCAAAGAGCATACAATAATGTATCAGAATGGATGCAAGCTCATTATAAAGGTTTCAAATATCTACTCTCTATGTGTATAGAGTTGTACCTGTATGTGGAAGGAGAAAAAGTGTTGGATTGTTTTAACCCAATCCAGGACCATTTCATCATCAAAGAACCAGTCATAACCTTCAAGCAAGTGAATACCAGGCCACATAGGGCACTTTTTTCATTTCTTGAACCCTATTCCTAGGATGCTTGGGCTATTTTTCTATGCAACATGTCTGGTAGTGGCTTTGATCCTTCGGCCATCTAGGTTTTTGCCACGAGGAGGGACTTCTTAAGCCATCATGTTTGATAAGAAAGCGAGATTCTTCGACAACCTACAATCGTTCTAGTCTATTTTTGAGTAATCCCTTAAGTTTATCAAACCTTTCATCAAACCCATATTGTGTGCGTTGTAAATACAGTAATCCCTTAAGTTTATCAACATTTTATCAAAACCCATATTGTATTATGTGTGTCTTAATAAATAATTTAAGGGGAAATAATTTCATCTTAAAAATTGTCTTAAAATACTTTTTTAGGTAGCGCTCATATTCAAAATTCTAAGACAAAATTAAAGACGAAATTAAAATATTTTTTTTAGGTAGCACTCATATTCAAAATTCTAAGAAGAAATTAAATGTTTGAGACAAAATAAATATTTTTCCTTAAAAAATTGTCTAAAATTCACCTTCGTGTAGTAGTGTTATGATGTGAGGAAGAAAACTAGAAATTAGCTTTAATAAAGAGGTTATCTTCAAAATCCCTTCTCTCATGTTTGAAGGAAAATTTATTGAAGTCATCGATAAACAATTGGATTTATTGTCTAGGAGTCTACCCAAGTTGCAGCGATTATGCCAATATCCTGTCTACGCAAATTGCAACCATTGTGGAAATATTCCATCCTTGTACCCTAATGAGTAGACTTGCATGTACATGGAACCTTTAAAACTATCCCAAATGTTGATCAAAGATTGGTGGGCAGTTGTGAGGAGCTAGTTGGGAGTTTGTCACCATGTAAGGGCTTGTTCTTCAACATGCACCTCAACTATAAGGATCTTCTAAAGATTTGTCAAAGTCGAATGAGTTTAAATAAGGCTTCCAAACTATGAATTCAAGCATCAAGCTCATGACCATTTAGGGATCTATTAGAATTAGGAACAAAAGATTTTTGTGTCCAACATAAAATAAAGTTGAGCAATAGGGGTACCTATGGAAATATTGGATTGTGATTGTGTTGTAGGGTTTGGTGGAGGGTATGCTCTAAGGCTTGTTGTTTAATGGTTATAATTCACTGAAACATAATCAACATATCTTCAAACATTTTTTCCTGCAACTCCTATTGTTGTTGGGCATGTTGTCATTGTTGAATAGCCAGGGTTTCCAACAAGAAACATCATTGCTCCTAAATTTGATCTACCATAAGTTGCACAAAATTGGAAATTGTAGAATCTCATAGTTAATAGGGTATTTATGGGGAAATTTAGCAAAATAAATGGCGTGATTATCACTTTTGAAATTAGATGCAGTGATCTATAGAGTGGGGAAATCAGAAAAACACAAGTGAGGGGTCATTCCACTAGTTTTTTGCAACAAAAATAGGTTAAAAACTAGTAGAATGGTAAAATGAAATATACAAAATCTATATAGACATTGGGGGATTTGTGGGGAGCCTTGGAAGAATAAAGGGTGTCAAGATTCATCACTTTTTCAATTAGGAGTAGTGACCCATCAAGTGGGTAATTCAAGAAGAATTCAAGAAAAAAATCTAACATGGGGGACCATTCCACAAGTTTTTTCCAACAAAACTAAGCTAAAAAAAAGTTGAATGATTTGAAAACTAACAATTCAAAGTATCATAACCAAGACCCATGAAAACAGACTATAGAAATCAGATCTGAAAGTACACATTAAGCATGTTGAATCAGTGTACATTCAACCTAGATGTTCATCACATCAACATGATAATATGGATACCTATTAAGCCTAGTAATTACCATGGAAATTATGACCTGTAAGTGAGGAGAAGATCTGAGATGGAAGTCAGAGTGTGCACCAGAAACCCAAATGGGAGCTTCTCTAAAGGTCCAAGGGGTTCGAACAACAAGAGTGGAAAGGTACCTACAAAGAAAAGGGGAAAAAGAAAACTAAGTTAGATATTAAAAAAAATTAATAATAATTTCAATGTTAAGCTAGAACCATTACAGACTAGGGAAAATAATTACCTATGGTAAATGAAGAAAGGTGAATCCATTATTTACCTGAAAGAACAACCAACAAAATACATTGTTAATTATAGCTAGACAATGGAGTATGAGGTCTAAAAGCAATTATAATCCAAAGCACTAAACAAAATACCTCAAAAAAATGTCAGGAGCTGAGGTGCCACGTCAAGAAGGGAAACAAAGCTAATCCTTAGTAAACTTTGACAAACTCTATAGGGTGAGAAAACCCCAACCATATACTACACGTGACACAAGTTGGTAGACCTGTCCAAATGAGAAAAGGTTAGCTACATAAAAGAGTGAAACCTTGAAATTGACAAAATAAATCGATTGCATGCAGGTGATACCTAAGAGGGAGGTGAAGTTAGTGGCCAAATAGTCATGAGGTAGAGACTAGAAAGCCCAATTGCTAATGACCCAAACATTATTGTTGGTTGTGAGTGTCCTAGCATTGCTTGTTGCTTTTCCATAGGAAAACTCTTGGCAGAGTTAAGCCAATTAAAGTAATAGGAAAATACCATAAGCTTAAATATTATAAAGAAAAACAAATGTAGAATGAAACCCAATAGAAGACAAATACTTACCTTTATCCACTAGTCACAACTGTATCTTAATGCCATACAAACAATTAGAGAGTCTGGAAGGACACAAGAAATGATTTGGGAAAAACAAGGTCAAAGGTCATAAGTTTTTCAATTTATGAGCATGGTTTAGATATACAGAGTGTGTTCTCCTCCTTTCAGTCTAATTCTCATAGCCATGCCAGTGAAGTAGTGGTGTCCGAATAAAAGTATGGGATCGAGTACCTTTTAATGGATAAAGGGCTCAATGGGATAGGAATTGGTCTCGATTAAACCCAGATTACACTTGTAGTATCTCATGACTATGACTATCTTCTTGCAACTGAAGCACTTAATGGAATCCATTGCCACCATTGTTGAATGCTTAATTCCTAATGATCCTCTCTGTCGATTTCTCTTTGGCTTTCCTATGACCTTCAACACTCACAAAACTCCAATCCCATGCGAAACATTTTGCAAATATAGAAGAAAAAGCTAGGCTAAGTAACTTGATATTTTGAAGCCTTGAACCTAGAAACTATAACACTCACACCACGAGAGCTCGAGTTCTTTATTAACCTACGTTTAGGGTGGGGTGAAAATGACATCAAAATTATGGCTTATGCTACCATGCAAACCCTCAATTCAAAATAGCATCATGATTTTGGCTTTTGCTATCATCGAAACCCTCAATCGATTTGTCTCAGAGAATAAAATAACATATCAATTTGTCTCCCCAATGTCCGTTTCCATCGAAATCTTCAATTGATTTCTCATGGAGAATGAAGGGATTATGTCTGAGGGAAAACACAACACAAATATCATTCGATATAACACATGTTTTATATTCTCATGTTTGATACTCTATATGCACCATAGCAACTCCCTACGCCACTCCTTTCATAAAACAATTTTCACTTAGTTTACTCGCTTAGTTTAAGACCTTTTTTTCTAAGACAATTTAAATTTTAAGACCAAAATATTAATTTATCTTAAAAAATGTTTTAAACTACTCTTGCTATAGTAGTGAGTTCACAAAAAAATTAATATATACTTATGATTTTCATGTATTACCATTTTTTATGGATAATAATATGACAAAAACTATCCTATAGTATAGTAGTGAGTTCACAAAATTTTTAATGTATTATCATTTGTTATGGATAATAATATGACGAGTGACAAGTCAAATTGTATGCATATAAACTTAAAACATTGTGTATAATTCTCAACTTATATTTTCCTTTAGTTTATACATGTAAATTGTGTAAATTTTAAGCTGGTGTATTCAAAGGAGATTTTTGATCATTTATATGAAGCATATGTAATTTCTTTAATATTGATAATTGTCATTCAAAAAGTATATTAATGTAAAAACTTACATTTTAAAATTTATTTAAATAGAAAACATTTATATAAACTTTGTATGAAAATAAAAAATTAAAATTATTTTTTAATGTAATTTTTTAATTATGACATTTTGAAATATGCTTTAAAAATATAAATAAATTATTTATTATATATTTTTGATTAAAAATTAATTTTATATTAAGTTTATAAGGAAATTATTTTAATATATACTTTTAATAAAACATTAATTTTAAAGGGGACGATCTCAAGAGGAGTGAGTGTTTATGAGTAGATATGCTTAGGGTTCGGCGTTGATGGTGTTTAGAGGGGGAGGGAATGTGGCTCCCTCTTATCGGAATGTGGTAACAGACAATGGAAAGGGGTTCAAGGCAGGATTTTGGGTCCCAGAAAAGGGTGTGTTACGAAATGTCCAAGGTACGACTAGATTAGGTGGGACTAGTCAGAAAAGAGATGAGGACAAAAGTAAATCAAGGAATCAAGGAGACTAGCAGAAACAAAAAATCGAAAGGAACTACATGACCATGCAAGGAAAAAAGACATAGTCATCCCAATGAAATTAATCATTAAACCCAAGACACAAGTCTTAAGGTATCTCATGATATCATATGTAGTCATATGCAAGTTTATGGGTCTCTAGCCCACAAAAATAATTTGTGTGATTAGATCAAATACCATGACAAACCAAGAGGGAGGATAGAGCTACATCTAGGTTCTAATGGATTTTTTATGGTGGTCTAACATGAAGGATAGAGACTGAATCTTTAATGGTGGAACCTACTTCTTTGTGTCAACGGGTTTATTCATGTGACCATGGATGGAAAATTTTACGCCATAGAAGGAGGCCTTTACTAGAGTCCCAATCAAATTCTTGGAATTAAGGATGAGAGAGAGAAAAGCTACGAACAGAATTAGGACATTGAACAAGTATTGGTTCACATGAGTTTCATAGTAAGCTCAGATGAATATTGTGGACGTTAGGATGTTAGAAGGATTTGAGGACCAGATAAGTGAATAGACGACATACTAATTGTGTGATGAGGTGCATTTGCAACCTTAGTATAGGAATACCAAAGAGGAATTTAGATTGAGAACAAATATTATTGGGGGTGAGTCACCATACAATATTAAGTGGATTGTGTAGGAGTTTGATGGAAAAATTGGTTCCAATGTGCCTCTCCTCATGTATTTGGTGGGGAGGTATGATAGAGCTTCCCAAATTGTGGTGGACCAACTTGAGCATGGATGCGATGATGCATGTAACCATCTCACTTCATATTCATAATGCATAACAACATGGTTTCTTGTGACCACAAAGGTAAGAATGAGGCTATCTGAGGTGTCTTTAAGGGGAGGTGTTACAATGAGTTTTATATATTATAGATTAAGGATTTGTGAGCATTGACCTAATGTGGAGAGGAAGAAGTGTGTTTGTATGGCAATGTCAATTCTTATGAACTTTGGTGTGTTGGAATTATCGCTCTAGTGGTGTATTTGCTAAAAACCTACTATGATGTCTACCCTATCTTGATGATCTCTCATATATTATATGAGTTAATGTCCATAGTGCATGTCTGATGTACCTGTTTAGAGCAAGATAGTATAGTTGAAGGAACATAATATTCACCATGAGACGTATTAGAGAGTTAAAAAATGTTTTCATGAAAAGTTGAGTAATGTATGCTCATTTTCTTCCACATAAATTTCCTAAACCTTAAGTATTATTACATCAGTAGTATACCACTGACAAGCCAGATTTCCATAACCATGGTTAGGTGCGACTGTTGCATGGGGAAAAGTAATAACCACATGTGAAATGGAATAGGAATCATATTTTTGACTATACAAGGTGCCAATGTCTTAGTAAGTAATGAAAATTGCTATATAAATGAATTGCATATTCTAGGACTTATGGGTAACCAATAACAATATATGTCTAAGGAAATTTTTGGTGGGGTACTACTCATCTCCCTTTTAATTCCTATTTAAATACAATGGTATCGTAGGGTGGAAATGTAATTCGATACAACTATAGAAAACAAAAATTGCAATATAGGAACAATGAAAAATTTAAAAGAGGTTATGTACTTGTGAGACTATTGTTTTTTCAAAAAAAATTGGTAGTGGTGTGCCTATGTGTACAACAGTAGCTTTAAGAAATCGAATTGTTTACTAGAGGGTGACATCACACTCATATTCCTAGCAAGATCTATAAAAATAACAAGCATAATTATTGGAAAGTGCTGAAAAAAATAAACCCAATTAATTTAAAAAGCATCATGTATTTCTCAATGTTGACATGTATTACCATTTGCACATTTTGATATCTAATGAAACCTGTATATGTCAATGTTCACGTGTCATAAAAAATATAATAATAACGATAAAAGTTGAAATTTATTCAATGGAACATTATTGTGTAAAAAGAGAAAAATAATCCTCTCAAACATCAAAGGAATGCCTCTCCAATGTGACAAGAATGACTCTCTAGCAGGGAAAATTTCAGATCCAAGGAAAACACATTGAAAATCAACTACAAATGGGATTTCTTATCTCTAGAGCAATTCCAAAAACCAAGTTATTTCTGAACACCAACAAACACTGAGAAATGGTGAAAGTGATTTTACTTAGGGTTTGCACATATTTTAATATAGGGAAGACGACATGTAAGACCCCACAACAAATGGATGGGACCCAGTAGAGGTTTTTGGATTTTTGGCATGATGTGAAACTATAGGTAGGGGAGGCATAGACATCCCCTCATCTAGCATGGTACTTCCAAGAATCCAAAATAGGCCTTACCTAGTAATATTTAGGATGTATCCATGTTTCCACCACTCCATGACCATCCATGATATGTACCCAAGGTACAAGTATGTGTCCCAATGTAAATTTATGTGTCCCAGACATGCCATAATAGGGTCGTGATAGAAGAAACAAAAGAAAAAATTGTGTTTGATACAAGGTCCAGGCAAGGGTAAAACAAAAGAGTGTGCTCGACTGAGAGAGTTGACTTTGTTAGAGACTAGTTGGGCTTGTATCTGTAATTGGAAATTCCATAGATAGACCAACCCATAGGAAACCCCACTGTGCTACAATTGTATAAGAAAAAAATTTAGCCATGTGGATGGGATTGAAACAAAATTTAAAATGAAAACATGGAGTCAAAAATCATAGTTCTATCAATAATTACAATGCCAAATGAAGGCCATCATAGGTTACGTGTATATATATCTATATCTATATCTATATCTATATATATAGTATAGAAAGGATGTCCATATCCATGGTTGGACTATATTTTTGCACCCCATGCCCATATACGACCATATTTGGTAACTATATTGCAAACATCATTGGCTGACATAGAAAACCATTCAAAATTCATGCTATAAATGTTTTTGTTAGACTTACAATAGAAACAAAATCTACAACAACAAATCATAACATTTTTCATCTATGGTGGACATTAAAAATAAGGACAAAAAATGAAAACAAAAATAATATGACCATAACTATTCTCAAAACAAACATGCTTAGTCAAAATTCTATTCTTAGCAAATTTCTAGTCAAATATTTTGGTAAATATATAAAATAAAATCTAGCAAAAATACTCTATATGTTAAAAAAGGAGATAAAAATGCCATAAATTCCATTTCTCTAGAATGAGAGCTTGAACCATGGCATGTAGGAGGTATGCTAACATTGATATCTATGTCAATGTCATGAGATGCTTCTTACTATTATCCTTCTTCCTCTCTAGGTTTCTCTCTCCCTTTCCCTAGTGTTAAAACCCACACTATTACATATTTCTCTATAATTTGTGTTATAATTTTAGCCTCTACAATTTCAGTTGTATCTTCCCCTATTTGTGCTATAGTTATTGTTTTCTCTGACATTAGACTCTCTTCCCTGTCTTCCAACTTTTATAGAAATGTGGGAATGCCTACAGGGTCACCCCAAATGTGACCCACATACTCTAATTCTTGCATGACAAGAGGTAAAACATTGTACATTTGGACACTCAATACCATCTACTACAACATTTTCCAGAAAAAGAAGGGTGATTTTACCAACCTATGGTGTTGTAAATGGTTCAATAGCTTGAAGTGGTATAAGAAAATAAAGTCATGTTTCCCTTTGCAAGTGAATTAATTTTGAATGAAGTATGTTATATTGGTCCATGGTAAGGGTAGGGACTTCTGTCAAACCCATTTATTTTCTACACCAGCGCCTCCCCAACCTACAAAACTTCATTCTTCACTTCTAGTAGAAACAACTTCCTAGAAAACAAATATTATCCATAATGAGGCAATCCTTTTAGTATTGATCTTCATCCACTATAATTACGAGTTCTTCAAGTGAGATTTATCTTGAATTTAATTAGGAAATTTGGAAAAGGATTGCAATATGTGTCTCATTTGCATACTTTCCTTGAGATACAAACAATTTCCCATCGCCTTTCCATACTTCCAACCCAAGGAAGTGTTGCATGAGACTCATGTCCTTCATTTCAAATTCCCTTGTAAGGTCCTCCTTGCAAGACCTCATCAATTACTCATCACTAGTTAAGATAAAATCATCAATATATAAGACAAAAATAAGAAATTTACCTTCTACAAAGCTGTCATATAGGTTTTCATCAGTTTCACTTTTGGTGAAGCCCAAACTAGTGAGATTGATATCAATCCTGGTGTACCAAGCACGAGACTCTTGTTTGAGACCATACAATGCTTGCTTGAGTCTACACACATGAGACTCTCGATCAAATGTCTCAAAACCTTATGGTTTCTTGATGTACACCTCCTCCTAAATAACCCCATTGAGAAATGTTCTTTTTACATCCATCCGGTGGATCTTCCACCCCATCTTCATAGTGAAAGCAAGAATTTATGTAATAGATAAGTACATATCTATAGTAGAAAATGTCTCCTCACAGTAAATTCCCTTGACTTGAGAGTACCCCTTAGCCATAATTATGGCCTTATACTTCTCTATGCTTCCATCGGTTGCCTACTTCACCTTGAAGATCCATCTTGAACCCACTATTTATTTATCTATTGGTCTTGGGATGACTTCCCAAAGATTGTTCTTTACAATATATTCGTATTTCTCCACCATTTCATAAACCATATAGGTTTCTTCATTTCTTCCTCAAAAGAGGATAATTTAGTCCCTATAAACTCATTCATTAGTTCCATGTAGCCAATGTACCACTCAAGTGACCTACTTTCCCTCCACAAATATGAAGGAGCTCCCACATTGTCCCTTGCATCCTGCACAAGTCTATCAACATCCTTGGTTATTTTTCTACTTTCTCTGGATGGTTTTGTTTGATTGAATTTTTCCACTCTCTACCCCTCAATTTTTGGTTGTTCCACAACTTCCTGAGGCTCCTCCTTTGGAGATAAAATATCCTCTTTTGGTGGGATCTAAATATCCTTCTCAAGAAAGCACCACATCTCTTTATTCTCATCAAACTTTACATCCCTTCGTAGCACTATCATTTTAAGGGATGGAAATTACACATGGTAGTTGTAGGGAGTTTCTGTGAAACCCAAAAATACCCCCAATTCTACTGACGAATCAAAATTATTCCTTTATTATTTGGAGACATTGCATTAAATAGAATCTCCTAAATTTCTGAAGTGCAACACATCTCACTTTCTCCTTGAGAAAGCCTCCTCTAATGTAATCATGCCAAGAATTCACTGAGGACTCGTGCTCTACAAATTGACTGTTCTGTTGCATTCCTCATCCCACAAATGTAGAGTTAGACCTTAGTCATGCAACATCAACCTCATTACTCCCAAAATATTACAATTATTTCTCTAAGCCACCCCATTCTATTATGGGTTGTGTGATGCTATCAGCTCTCGTCGAACGTCTTCTTTCACACATTAAATTTTAAATTCATTCAACATGTACTCACATCCATTTTCACTCCTAAGACCCTTCACCTTTTTGTCGGTTTATTTCTCAACCAGTGCCTTCAATTCTATGAACTCGAATAATTTCTCATCTTTCTTCTGCGTGAAGAAGATCCAATACTCCCATGAGAAGTCATTAATAAATATGGAAAAATATTTGTGTTTGGCAGTGAAGGCTGTCGAGAAAGGTCCACGGACATCAAAGTGAATCCTTTCTAGGACTACATGTGCTTTGTTGTCCTAATCATGGAATGTGGATTTTGTGTACTTCTCCAACGTACATCCTTTGCATACATCCTACTACTTAAGTGCTCCTTTAGGGAGACCAATTTTTATTTGTTGTATAATCTTCAAGGTGCCATGATGAAAATGACCATGCCTTTTGTGCCAAATTTCACTAACATTGCAGCCCTACACTTTCTCTGCCTTAGTGCTTAATGCATAATGGTCTTCCACATCTAGCTTATATAGGTTCTTCACATGAACCCCAATATCTTTCACGTATATTGTGGCAATGAGTCTCAGGAATGATTTTCCTTTGATGAAGATCACATCATAACCATAGTCTTCCAAAACTACAAGAGAGATGAGATTTTTCTTGAGGTCTAGAACAAACATGTCATCCTTGAGCCTGCGAGGGGAGCTTGACTCCCTCTGAAAGGTGATTGTACCAATAATGGTCACATTATACCTTGTTTCATCCCTTAGATTGATGTGCATCTGGAGATATTTATCCTCCAAGTCACTAAACAAATATCTACACCTTGTCATGTGGAACGATGCACCTGAGTCCAAGTACCACATGCTCCCCATATTTTTTCTAGACATGCATGTGATAAGGATAAATTGAAGACCAAACATTGAGGCCAAGGATTCACCTGTTTCTCCTACTATGGTATTATTTATTTCCTTTTTTGTGTTGACACCTCATGGAATAATGGTCAAATTCATGACAATGGAAGCATTTAATTTTTTACAGATATTTATTCTTTCCCCCTTAGCTAGATTTTGGTTTTGTTTGAGATTTCCTTCCTTTTCCCTTCTCTCCCTTTCCAACCAATGTAATATTTTCTTAATCCTTACCGTTGGATGAGGTCCCATTTCTAGTATTCCACCTTTTTCCTCCTGTACCAAATCATACCATAAGTGTTCTGAATTCGGTAGTTTCTCCCTCCCATTCATTGAATCTTGATAGTTATACTAGCTCTTGGGAAGGCTTAGATGGGCTACGCATACCAAGTCATCCTATGAAAAAATAACACCAACTCCTAAAATTTGATCATGAACTTGTGTGAAGCTTCCTAGATATTGTGGGATATTTTCATTCTTCAACATCTTGACATTTTAAAGTTTATCCTTTAGTGCCAACTTCCTGTGGTCACTACTATTCTGGAATAGATCTGTTAGTGCCAACCACATTGCATAAGGATTTTCTTCCCCATGTATATTGGTGACAAAGTGGTCTCATACTCCCTCCAATAGGTCAAGTAATCCCTCTAATATTATTTTCCTCATCTTGGCTACATCATTCTTCCACCGAGTAAGGTTCTAGTCATCAGATTCCACTGGTTTTGCAACATCTCTCTTAATGTAGTCTAGCAATCCATTGTCATCAAATACCTCCTCCATGTGATGAAACTAGAGCTACCTTCTAAGGAATACTCTATCGTTAGTGCGTTGAAGGTCATATTCTCAACTTTGAAGAGATTCTGCTACACCGAACTACAAATTTGAACCTCTAGAGAAGCAACTTTGAAATTTTCTCTAATGTGAATCCTTCTGTGATACCATGTAGAAATTATGTTGTATATTTGCAAAAACTCATGAATTTTTAATTAAAATCATAAGACACAAACCTACTCTAGTTCTCTGTAGAAGTTAATTCACAACTTAGAACAAAACTTTCAGACATCCAATAAGAAATAACACACATGCACACATTATTTTTCCTGGGGAAATCGAGTTGCTAAAAAACCTAATGCATGCTTATATTAATATGATGAATACAAATGTATTATAATTTATTTTCTCAACTGAGCACAATCTGCAAGAGAATAACCTATCTCTCTACTCAACATGAAGCTCTAGCCCTAACTTAGTCAATCTCTTCGTCTGCTATTAAAAATAGCAACAAGAAATTCCAATTTAATTTGTCCTTGAATTAAATTGTGAATTAAATTGAAATTATATTCTCATAGCAACTTGTAATAATTAATTAAGTTAAATTGACTTAATTGACTTATGAAATTCGAGTTGGGAGTCTATCCAGAGTCATGTAATGTGATTCCTAAATCCTAGCGGTCTAGGTTGAGTTATTTTGAGTTGTAACTAGATAACTCAGTCTTGCTGAGTTATAGTCAATTAAACTAGTTCTAACTATTTGAGGAACTAGTAGGAGGTCTAGTAGTGTTGGAGTGCAGTAGTGCATCCTCAGTGCCACACCAGTTAGCTAAATATTAAGTCATAAATAATTCATGCATGTCAATTCAAAGGAATACCCAATTGAGTTTAGAGTTCAGGGAAAATGCACTATCAGTTGTATAATTTTCTGAGGTGTACTGATGGTGCATGCAATCAGAGGAAGGGCTATGGATGGATTGCATCGTTATGGAGATTGGATTTCCCAATTAGTTATGCAATAATTCTCTCATGAATTGCACAAGGAAGTATGGGCTTGGTAGGCAACAAAATTTTCGAAGTGTTGGGATGAGCTAGCTTGTGAGGCAAAGAGATAGACTGTACTTATGCAGGAATTGTTCTGGTTGAACAAGAATTGTATTTTATTCTTCGATATTCTAGTTAATGCAATATAAGTAGTCGCGGTTTTTAGCAGTTTCTTTCCCTAGATAAACAGTGTGTTATGTGCGATTGATATTCTTCCTTTTTTTCTTGTTGTTTTCATCGATCAATTTTGGTTTCTGCTGAAGAGTAGAGTAGATTATTGTCTTATGTTCTAGCATATCACATAACCTATTGAATCTAAAAGTAAAATTATACACGGTATCATAGCTGAAGATATTATAGAATAAGAGAATTGGAGTTTTTTGTGCAGGTCAAAATCCAATTTGTAGTTCATACTTCAGAGGCAGTAATGTGGATTTCTATGGTTTGAGACTTCAGTATGCCTTGGAAGGCATCTCAAATCACATAGCCTAGAAGGAAATGATGGAACCAGTGCTATAATAAAATGGCCTCAAGGAATTCATAGATCATGACATTCCTAAGCCTCCAGCATTGGATGCTAACAATCGGGCTAAATGGAGAAAGTGTGTGGAAAAGGTAATGACGATTATCCTGGTAGGAGTTTGAGACCACATTGGCTTAAGTCTCCAAGCTAAATGAAATCCATATGTAATGTGGAAGGAATTGACCATAGTAAATTATCACTAAAGGAAAAACTCAGAAAGATCAAAATGGAGAAGGGTGAGTCTATTCCAAAGTACTTAACCAAGTTCACCCATTGTTGGGATGAGGTTGGAAGTGTTAGGATTACTCTTACCTAAGATGATATGGTGAGCCTAGCTCTTCTAGGAATTCCCAAGAGTTGACACAGTTATCAGGCCTCTATCAATGGGAGGTAGAAGCTACTAGATTGGGAGTAGTTATGCTTAAATTTCCTATAGGAAGAGATTCAGAGGAATACTAGAGACAAATCCTCATCAAAGACTGGTGATGAGGAAAATTGTTCCTTAGTGGGTAACGAAAAGAAAGGGAAGGGGAAGTCAACCCATTCCAAATCATATTATTGTTAGGGTGGCAAGAAGAAGGACATGTTCAAAGTCAAGTGATTTCACTGTCATGAGCTAGGACATTTTTTGACAAAGTTTTGCTCAAGAAGGTCAGTAAGAAGCTCTTAGGAGCAGCAGTAGGTGAGGCTCTTGCCTCACAATTTGAACTATACTTTACCCTAATCATTTCTATGGTGTCTTAGATGATGTGAGGTGTATGGTACCTAGATAGTGGAGCTTCCTTCCACACGATTGCTAACAAAGAGCTATTTAGTAACTTGGAGGAGAAGGATCTCCAAATGCATATTGAGATGGGTGATGATGAGAGGTATAATGCTACCAGTATCAGTATAGTTACCTTTCAGAGGGAGTCAGGTTCCTCCCTCACTTTTAGAGATGTTATGTATGCTCCTGGTTTGAAGAAGAACTTCGTATCTATTGCCATGTTGGAGGATAAAGGATATGATGTGATATTTAGTAAGAGAAAGGTGTTCCTTCATCACATAGACACAAGATAGGTGATGAAGATAGGGTTGTGAGTGAAGAATCTCTACAAGATGGAGTTAGAAGGTTGTACTGCCTTGAGCACAAAAGAAGAGAAGGTACAAAGCCAAGACATTGGTGAGTTGTGGCATAGGAGGTTGGTTCACTTGCACCATGGCGTTTTGAAAATCATGCAGAAATTTCTACTAGTCTTCCCAAAGGTACACTTGAGTAGGTTGACACGTGCAAAGGGTGTACTTTGGAAAAGTACACCAAAGATTCCTTTCATGAAAAATCCAGTCGAGCATAAACAATCCTTGATCAAGTCCACGCAGATGTGTGTGGTCCATTATAAACAACATCCACATCCAAGCACATGTATTATGTGATATTTATTGATGATTTTTCTCATAAGTGTTGGATCTTTTTCATGTGGAAGAAAGATAATACTTTTGCAAAGTTTTGTGAATTTAAAGTATTGGTCGAGAAAGATACTAGCTAGAAGGTTAAAGCTCTATAGAGCAATAATAGTGGAGAGTATGTGACAAATGAGTTTAAAAATTTCTACGCATCAAAAGGAATTCAATGAGAGTTGATAGCACCTCATAATCCACAATAGAATGGGAGGGCTAAGAGGAAGAACATGAGTAGTATGGGAGTTGCATGTGTGGTGTTGCATGATTATATCCTACCACTACACTTGTGCATTGAGGCACACAACACAACTATTTATTTGCAGAAAATAAGCCCTCATCTAATTCTTGGGATGAGTACACCAAAAGAGAAATTTTTAGGGAAGAAACTAGATGTGGGTCACTTCATGATTTTTGGTTCATCTATATATTTCCATGTAACCAAATATGCATGAAAGAAGCTTAATCTAAAAGAAGAATTGTTGTAGCGCCCACCTCCCACATCCACCTAAGTGACCATGAAAATCCAGGTAAACATGAGACAAGAGGCTAACATCGTCAGATTCAACCTCCTAGGCGACCTTAAGGAAGTGGAATTGATGGAACGTCACACAAGGTCACCAAACATCATCAGCATAACCTTTACAAGACAAGTTAGCCACTTAGACAAACTGTCCCTCGGTCTCACTACTATTTTAACCGGCTTAGGTCAGGGTAATGCATCGTAGCAACAACCTAGGATAGTTATAGTGCTCCACAACCTTTAGCCAAATGCATTAGTCATGTGTTAGTCTCTAGGCTAATGCTTTTTTGGCTAGAATCCTAGGCTTCGAGCCACATTTTATGGCACAGAGTCGAGTACACTTCCCTGAATGGAATGATAACTTAAAATTAGCAAAAATAATGGGGAAATAAGGATGCAAAATCAATAAGCTGAACAAGACCATAGCGAGACCCGTACTAGCTATGGAAGTCATTTCATCAAACATATCATCAACATGTAATCTGCAGGTGTAAAAAACATAATTAGGTATAGGGATCTCATATTTATCTGACAATCACCATGAAAAATAGTTTCCTCATGTCATTTGTTGCCTTATCATTTATTAGATCATAGATACATTCTCCATTCACATACAAGTAAAAACATGTTGAGATCCATACATAGTTGTTGTCACAAAATAAACATATAACCAACATAATAGGAATAAGAATACCATAAACATATCAACCATCAAAATCCACATATATATTAGTACATTTGGACATTAAAATTAATGGAATGAATTTCTCATTAATGAATGTGATGAACCAACCAGAGACGAAACTGCCACAATCCACCCGACCATACATTGGTTGAGCCGAGTCTCTTTTCAGCCAATCACCCTAGTGCCATATTGTAAGAATGAATGTAGGACTCACAAAATAGATCAAAAACACCAATCAACATGGATGCCACTAGAGTTCTTCACCTACACCGTGAGGAATTTCAGTGCCTCCTAGTCTCTCAAGCTTTACTATGCATCCACAGTTTGATCCAGGAATCACTCGACCCTAGACCGAGGCATACTCTCCAGGCTTTACCATGCATCCCATCATGGGATCACTAGGCTCAGTAGAGAGAAAATCCACCTCTTGGCTTTACTGTATATCCCTTCATTCAGCAGTAAGGATTCCTAGGCCCACCAAGGAAGACAATATGGCATTACCACAACCCACAGTTTGTTTCAGGGGTTGCTAGGCTAATGGGTTCATGAAACTCAGTCTGGCTCAGGGACCATTTAGACCATGTGTTTTTCAATTTGGAGATTCACTGCACTTAGCTTCGAATCCAATCTAGCCATCCCACATAAACTGAATGAGCGAACCGATGGCAAGGCTAGGTTGAAAATACTATCACACATAAAAAAACCCATGGCATGGCAGAAAATAAACGCATGCAATCCCATGCATTCCAAATATAGCAATGAAAATACACATACAAGTCGATCCCTGCAATGAAGCCTAACTTAGCTACTTGATCTTGCCTTTCTCTACTCAATCTTTGCTTTCTCTTGCCTAATTTTCCTTTCTCTCTTCAATGCAAATGTGCTCCAATAAAATGTTAGGATATTACAACACATAGGAAATTGTTAAGTATAACTTGGTCTAGTGTAGAGTTAGGTAAAGTGAGTTTCTTTACTTTGTACATTTGTAACTTACAATCCGATAGTCACGATATGTTCTAGACATGAAGTGATCTAACGGTTCACTCTCTCTTCGGTATTACCGACACTTGATCTGTGGCTTAACACCCAATTGGTCCATGATCTCTATTTAAAGATCATGGAGGGTCATTTGTAGGGTAACCATTCATGAGAGAAGCTTATGTAAATTTTCATTCTTTTATTAATAAATTGCCTGAGGTGGCCACGTTGGCTCAAGCTGTGGACTGTTTCCCTCTTTGAGGGTTTTAACCATGTCAAGAATATTGGTGTATTGATCTGTGATCTATTTGTTAGTGGTGTCCTTTGATGTTCTATCTAAGGAGCTTACCTTGTAAATTCCTACATGGTATTAAAGCTATTTGAGGGGCACATTTTTTGATGATCCAAATCTGAAGCCGGTAGAACTGCATCTGACAGTTGTTTCCTAGATCTACTATTTCTGACTCCTTTCGGGCTGCTTTATTTTGTTAGGAGCATTTGTGCCAGTGAGGAACCCCTTTTGTTTGATGTGAAAAGGTTTCTGGTAGCCCTAGCTACGTCATTTTTAAGAACTGGAGGTATACAGTGTTTATTTGCAGTTTTTAGTTATTCTCTCTCTGTTTATTTCGGTTTATTTAGCTTTTCATTTTTTTTATTACCAAATCTATACATTTCATTTTTGCATATGCTCTTTGTTCCACGACTCTGTGTGATTTGGGAAAATCAGAAACAGAAAGGAAGGATTTTTCTCATGCATATGCACTTTTCCGTTGCACCTTAGTGTGATCTCAGAAAATCAGAAACATTGAGGAAAATATTTAGTTTCGAGCTAAAGTTGACCTCAAGCCGTAAGGTTTGATTTTTGTATGTCCGTGTTGGGTTTTGTGTTTTTTTTTTGTAAGCAAAATTGAGCTTTGTCAAGTAATCATACACCACAAAGCTTTAGTGACCAACAAAAGAAGAAAAAATCCCCCCTTCCTCTTTTCAAAAAATTACTAACCTTTTAAACTAGCTCACTTGGTCCAAAGTTACTTTATTAGAATAGAGGTCTTCAATTCAAGTCTTTCTTTTTGTTGAGTTAATTTTTCAAGAAGAACATGTAACTTATGTTTTAAAGTTACTTTATGTAAAAGTGTTCTCACTCATTAGAAAAAGTGAGTCACCTATAATTCTAAACTCTCTTTATCTTTTATTTAAGTTATAATTTAGTGGGTGGCTCATAAAATACCATTGTAAAAGTGACTTTCACTTATTTATAGAAGTGAGTCACATAAAACCTTTTTTTAAGTGAGATAATTATATTAAGTTTGGAAAAGAGGGGATTTTTTTAAATATAGCATTATCATTCATTTCCACACATTCACACACTTCATCGGCATCTTCAACAACATTTATTCAAAAAGCCATAACTTCTTCATCTAGAAGCCATTTTTAGAGCCATTTTTAGAAACTATGATCCTCTTCAAACAGTTGAAAACATTGAAAACCAAACACATTCCCAAGATAAAGCATAGCAGTGTATTTTGTCCATTCACCTTGATTCATTTAGTTTTAGAAGAGAAATATGGTTTTGGATACATATAAAACATAAAAAAAACTCATTACAAAGAAGAAACAATACATAAACTCATTATCACAAGAATCCCACAAAAATAGTTGTGAAACCTGGTTTTATTTCTTGCCAAACTACTGATACAAGTATACAATGAGTGAACCACTTCCAAAAGAGTCCAACCTTTACAAATGACTAAGAGAAAACATAGTATAGGCATCAAAAAACTCATGCTAGTCATCAGGGGTCGAATCCATGAGTCAAGGCACTGTTTCAACAACATCTAAACTAGGAACAAGAAAATAGGCAGTGGAATAGCTTGCCACTAAAACTAAGGAAACTGATACATTCAGTCTAAAACCACTTTTGATTTGATGTATCTACCCCATCAAGTGTTTTCCATCAATATTTACATCATATTACATCATTTACCATGCAAAATTTACCAAGAAAAGAAGAAGAAGTCAACTGCTGAAGAGACTAGGTGAAATTTGACTTTTAGGCAAAATTAACAAAATTTGCCTAATGCGCAGCGCCCTGAGCCTGATGCGCAATGTCACTTCAAGGCTACTTTTAGAGGCCTTCCACTCATCCAAAATCAGGCCCAAGATAGCTTGTTGGGAAGCCTTTCCTGTCTAGTTTCTGGAACACTTTTAGTTTTCTAATTTCAAGGTCATTTGCCCCTCAAAAGTGGATTCTCTGAAGACTATTTCCTGTGTGTCCAAAGAGTGGCAGAGAGGGCACTTTTGAGTGTCTTTTTTTCCATTTTGGTGACCAAGATCTTGTCCAAAATTGATGAAACTTTCTGGGTTTGCTTATTTTTTTATGTTGAATCCAAATCTACAAGCCATTTGTCAAGAGGATGCACCAATTCAATGCTCAGCACTGGTGGAACTACACATTAGCCGTAATTTCTTATGTTGCGTAATTCAAAAATTGGAAAATGACAAAAAAATTTCAAAATTTGCCCAATTTTGGCTCAAAGCTGCATCGTGGGTTACTTTGTTGGGAAAGTGTAACATCAGCCAATATCTCAAGTTTGTCACCCTTCTTTTTGCTTCTTAAGGCCCTCCTTAATATTTCCTTAAGGTGCTTAATTCTCATGTTACCTATCGTATTCTGGGTCAAGTAATGGTAGGCCATATGCCTAAGCCTCTTTTTGTCTCTGTTGGATTTCTTTAGAAGACCCTAAAAGTGGATATTTACCCTCTCAAGACATATTTCTCTCTCATTAACCACTTATTGTTCAACTGGAGACTAGGGAACCAGATGCTTCTCTACCATTTCAGAAAAATCAAAACATGACTGATGTCTGAAGCGTGAGGTGGTTAATGGGCAAGCAAGCAGTTCACTCATACTAATGGGCTCCTCCTTGATAATCTTGCCACCTTTTTTAGGCTTCCTCTACTGCAAAATCCTTTCCCTAGAGCTATCACTAAGGGTGTCCTCCTCAAAATCAGGCTCCCTGTCCCTCTCCATGCTTGTCTCTTTGGGATGGTTTGATGAATGATGGATAATAGGTGGGAACAAAAAGGTGAGTATGAAGAGATTTTGTAAATGGAACAATAGTAATGAGATGAGGTAGGGGAATGAAGGGAAGGATTTGGGGAGCTAGGGTTTTATGGAGGGAGTTTAGGGTTTGATAAAGGGGTTAATTTTAATAGGGAAAAGGGGAAAGGGAATATGAGTGAAGTGAGATAGGATTAAAAGGGTAGGTTTAGGGCAAGTGAAAATGGGAATATTGAAACAAGGAAGAAGATTTTGTAGTGGTGACAAATAAGATAGGAAAACACACTAGGATTTTGAGTCTTAGAAGATAAAAATATAATTGAAGCATAAAAAACCCTACCTAGGCTCCAAAGTGAGTGTACTTACTTGTTAAGAAGGAAAATGAAGCATTTGGGAGGATTTGAGATGAATTTGTTTGGTTTTGAAGCCTCACTTGCCAGTGCACAGTGCAATGAGCCCAATGCACAGGGCTTGCCTAACACAAAGCGCACTGAGCCCAATGCGTAGGGCCTACCTGACGCACAGTGTCAGTGTATTTTTACATAGGAAAAAGCTGCCTAATGTGCAACGCCCCTTTGATGTGCAGTGCCACTATTCCTATGCGCAGCACCAACTTCAATGTGAGTTTGGAGTCTGGACTGCCTTACTAATGCTGAAATTGGGTGTGTGATAGCTTGTTGGAAAGAATGTTGAGTCTAATTTCCAAAAAATCTTGAATTTTTCAATTTGGAGCTCATTTTCCCTGTCAAAGTCAAATCTCCCAAGACTTGTCAAAATGTGCAGAAGGCGACTGCCTGAATGCAGACTGCTATTGTAGTCCACTTTTGAAGGTCTTCCTCAACTGCAAACTGAGCTCATGATAGCTCTTTAGAAATATATCTCTATCTAGATATCATTTAAATCATCAAGAAATTAATTTGAACATCCTAGCTAGGTGAAATATTTATTTTTCCAAGGTCGCTCCAGAAGTGCATCAATCCTCATAAGGCGAATGATGTTTTCGACATTTCTCCCAAACCATGAAACCTATGTAAAAACTGAAAGAGGTTTCTCTTCTTGGGTCAATTATGGACAAAAATATCTCTAATTTTTTTTCAAATTCATCTTTTCTTTCTTAGAAAAATCATTTTAATAAAACCTATCCCAATGTGTGGAATAGGGGAGTTGTGGAAATGAAGGGAAACAAAGGGGATAAGAGGCTTCTAAATTCTTGAGAAAATCTTAGGAAGTAGGGTAGGATGTTAGGAATAAGGGGAAAGTGAAATTTCAAAGATTGAATGATGGGAAGGGGTCCAAAAGGTCAAAACATAGGCCTAGCCTAGAAAATTGTCAAATTGTAGCAATAAACTAGGGTTTGTGGGAAAATGATGAATTTGAGGGATATGAGTGATGGGAAGTGTTTAAGAAGGTATATTAAGGATAGGGGAAGGTGTATGAGCATCATGATACAAGTTTTGTTGATTATTTGACCATCCAAGAAAAATTACCTTCAAAACCCTAGGACAGGGAAATGAGGCTTACCCAAGTACAACTGAAGCATGAACAAGGTGTAAAATGACCCATTAGAACCTGAAATGATGATGACAACTCTTTGAATGATGGTACACTAAGCTGAATGGTGACATGGATGAATACTTGGAAGAATTTTGAAGGAGTGAAAACAACCCTAGACCTAATACCTAGTAACCAAATTTTACTTGAAGGCTCACTGAAATGAAAAAATTTGACTTTGACACCCTGAGACCACTTTGTAAGAGAATGTTTGATCATTGGTGGAAGGCTTCAAAGAATGACACTAACATCTACAACTTCAGTTTCTATTAAAATTTAAATTCCATTCCAAGCTATTCTAGACAACACCAACTACTTCTAATGGTGGTCCTACATTGTGGATTTAATTGGAAGTAAAGGTCTTTACAGAATAGCCTTAGGCCAAGAAACAAAACCTAAAGATGAAGACAAGGCAACCAAATGGGAAAATAGGCAAGATCAAGCATGTCGGTTGATAGAGATGTCTATTTCTCCATACCTTAGATTCCATATCGCAGAACTTGATACCCCTAATGAAGGAATGAAGCAACTCACTAAAGTTTTTGGAATTAAAAATGAAATTAGAGCCCATCAACTTGAAAATGAGTTTCTTTTTTCTTCTATTGAAGATTTTTTGTCCAAGTTCAAGACCCTTAGACTTCTCTTGGAAGGTGTTAAGGTTAAGAAAGAAGATGGTAGCCTTATCTATTCCATTGTTACTAAGTTGGGACCACCCTACTGAGTGTTTGTTTCCACCTTCCATTCTACAAGAGAAACCTTCATTTCTCAAGAACAAGACTACAAGTCCCCTTCCTTTGATGCCTTTTGTGATTCTTTAATAAGAGAACAAGAAAAACTCTTACATCTTGGTTTTCTTAATCTTGGAAAGTCTTCTAAGAAAGCCCTAATTTCCCAACAACAACCAAACTCAAAGAATCCTAAGAAGTTGTATCCTAAAAAGAATGGTCCTAAACCAAACAAGGATCCTAAGTAATTTTTAGTCTCAAAATGAAATATCATTTCAAAAAAATGATAAGGAAAATAGAAACAAAGGGAAGAAGACTAATAGACATTGCCTTTTGTAATCGAGATGGCCACTTAGAATCCAAGTGACTTAAGAAGATGGAAGCCTTGGAAGCAACAATGGAGAAGCATAACATCCATTTGGAGCACTCTTCAACTTCAACTTCATCTTCAGGAATAACACTTTCTGCATGTGGTTATCAAGCATCTTAGTCTGGATATGCACTAAATGTATCTTCTTCTTCTCATTCTCATGAGTGGCTCATTGATTCTGGAGCTTCTTATCACATGGCCAAAAACAAAGGCATGTTTTCTTCTTTAAATGATTGTAACAACAAAAATATATATGTTGGTGATGATAGATCTCTTAGTGTTGTAGGGACTAGAACTGTTCATATAGACAATGATCAATTTAATGATGTATTATGTGCTGCAATCTTATCCTACACCCTTCTATCTGTATATCAGATATCACATTCAAGTGAAGGTAAAATCGTTGAGTTTTCACCTCACGATGTTGTAATTAAGGACCTAAGAGATCCTAGACATATTTTAGCTACTGGCATTGCTCATGATTCTACAAGGCTGTATAAGTTTAACAACTTTGGGTCATCAAATCTTCCCTCGGTATTTGTTGCTCATAATGATGAAGTGAAAAAACTTTGGCATGAGCGATTCGGTCACTTAAATTATCGCTCCCTTCAAAATATATGTAAATAAAATATGGTGACAGGCCTTCCAATGGTATCTTGCAGAGATGGTGTTTGTTCTGGATGTGTACTCAGAAAACATCATCGGGATAGTTTTAAAAAATGTGCCTCTTGGCACACCTTAGCCCCTTTACAGCTTATGCATAGTGATTTATGTGGTCCACTTCCAGTTGTTTCATTCTTTGGCTACAAGTATTTCTTAACTTTCATTGATGATTTCTCTAGATGCATTTGTGTATACTTCTTAAAACTCAAGAGTGAAGTATTTAACATGTTCTTGGCCTTTAAGGCCTTTGTTGAAGAACAATCTGGACATCAAATTCTTAAGCTAATATCTGACAATGGAAGAGAATATGTTAACAACAAATTCATAAACTTTTTCACTAAGAATGGAATTCAAACGCAAAAGATTGTTCCATATACTCCACAAAAAAATGGTGTAGCTGAAAGGAAGAATCGTACCTTAAAGGAAATGGCTAATTGTATGCTTCAATCTAAAGGACCTAGTCTTAATTTTTGGGTAGAAGCAATTAACTATGAAAATTACATAGTAAATCGTACTCCTACTAAGGCTTTAAAGAATATCATTGCAGAAGAAGCATGGAGCTCAATTAAACTAGATGTAAGTCACTTTCGTTTTTGGGAGTGAAGCATGGGCCCATATTCCAGATGAGAAACATAAAGCTTTAGAACCTAAGAATGAAAAATGTATTTTTGTTGGATATTCTGAAGATGTCAAAGGATATATACTTATTCCACTTAAGTCCAAAAATGTTATCATTAGAAGAGATGTAAAGTTCAATAAAAATATATCAGCCTACAAGCCTAGTTCGGCAGATGTTCCACCTCTCTCTATCCCTTCTACTTCTGAAAATATTTCTTGTTCAAATGATGACAGTGAGGATGACAATCCTCCCCCACCTTCTCAGGATCCTCCTTCAGCTCCTCAGCTTCCAAAATCGGTCCATGGTACTCTGGATGTAGCAGGTGCTCTTGCTGATCCTACACGTCAGCAACGTACATGTTCTCAGTTCGATAAAGCCTCTTCTTTACTGGGTCAAGATTCAATGAATTATGATCCTAACACCTTTGCAGAAGCTTCAAGCCATTTAGATTGGGACACAGCTACCAATGAAGAATATCATTCATTATTGGCAAATGATATATGGGATCTTGTTCCTCTACCAAAGGGACAAAAACTTGTTAGATGCAAATGGGTTTAGAGAACCAAGTATGAACCCGATGGAAAAGTTGATCAACATAAAGCTTGTCTTGTTTCTAAGGGTTTTTCACAAGTAGAAGGCATTGACTATACTGAAACCTTCTCCCCTATTGCCAAAATGAACTCTATACACCTTGTTCTTTCCCTTGGTACCTCTTTCAAATGGGAAGTCCATCAGATGGATGTTAAATCTACCTTCTTGCATGGGGACTTGCATGAATAAATCTATATGGAAAAATATACTGGCTTCATACAAACAGACTCTAGCCTTGTAGGTCGGCTTAAGAAATCCCTTTATGGTCTCAAGCAACCCACTAGGGCTTGGTATGCCAAAATGGATAGCTTTCTTTTAGAAACTGGCTTTTCTAGGTGTCATTCTGGCCCTGATGATTGGATGTCTACTTCAGGTTATGTGTTCACTATTGGTTCAAGACCTATTACATGGGCTTGCAAGAAACAAAGTGCCATTTATCTTTCTTCAATAGAAGCAGAGTACCATGGTGTTGTGGAAGCTATTAAGGAATCCTTGTGGATTCATCAAACCAATAACATATGACTACACTTTGGTGTGATTTTTAAAGTACCATTCAACTATGCAAATATCCAGTCCAACATCAACACAGAAAACACATTGAACTGCACATGCACTTCATCAGAAATCTCATTCATGACCATGTCCTTGAAGTGCAATATTTTTCAACAGATGATCAAGTTGCAGAGATCTTTACAAAGGCTCTCACAGAGGCGAAGTTTACTAAACTTCGATTTATGATTGGAGTTTAGGAAGTTGTCACTAAGGGGGGCTAGGCTCTAATGCCTCCTTCCTTCTCCTATTGTGTCATATTTGTACATCCTTCAATCCTATCCCAAGTTGTTCTTAAGGTTGGATGTTAGGATATTCTGACACATAGGAAATAGTTAAGTATAACTTGGTCTACTGTAGAGTTAGGTAAAGTGTGTTTCTTTACTATGTACATTTGTAACATATAATCTGACAATCATGATATGTTCTAGACATGAAGTGATCCAACACTTCACTCTCTCTTCAGTATTACCAACACTTGATCTATGGCTTAACACCCGATTGGTCCATGATCTCTATTTAAAGAGCATGAAGGGTCATTTGTACAGTAATTGTTCATGGGAGAAGCTTATGTAAATTTTCATTCTTTTATTAATAAATTACCTGAAGTTGTCATGTTAGCTTAGGCCAGGGACTATTTCCCTCTTTGAAGGTTTTAACCACGTCAAGAATACTGGTTTATTGATATGTGATCTGTTTGTGAGCGTTGTCCTTTGGTGTTCTGTGTAAGGAACTTACCTTATAAATTCCTACAAAAAAATCTAAGTGTCCAAGAGTAAGAGAGAGAGAGAGTAATGAGAGAGATCCAAATCTAAATTGAAAAAAGGTTACCAACTGATCCTCATAAGAATTATTATGAATGGGGCCCATATTTTGTTTATTTTCCTCTTCACATGCAATATGTCACATTTCACCTCCTTTTTCTCCTAATTTCAATTATTTTTATAAATAATTGTGCCAAAATTCGATTTTGCCTTTCCAAAGCCTTATCGTTTGTCGTTGCTAATTTCCTTAGCCATTAACAACCTAATGATAACCCCCTAGGATGTCTTGCCCAATATTCAACTTGGAATAAGTGTCCCATCAACTGTGGTTGTTATTTTTATCTTTTATTACATGGAATTTTCACCATGGTTTTTATATTTGGGGATATTTGTGGGGTACATTGATACACCTCAGAACTATTGAGTGTACCTTCCTACCAACAGGGTGAGAGTGATTCTCAAAGATGTAAAATTCGATGAAGATAAGGCCATGAGAAGTTCCCTTAAGAGGAAGCTACAACTCCATGTGATTGAAGAGCTTTTAGATCCTAAGGAGGAACCTCAAGATGATGTGGAGTAGCCACATGTATAGGAGAATGAGGCGGAGACACCACTCTTGAAAATTCTTCTAAAGGCGCACTAGAGAGGCTCATAGGTTATTATATGATTCTTAAGAGAATGTGATATCACTCACATCATAGCATAGGCAGAGGAGGTTACTTTAGATATACACTAACTACATGGCCTTGATGAGAAGTAGTGTACACATCCAAACATACACTTTCATGGAATCAGTGCAACAACCAATTTAGGTTGATGCCATGGTGGAGGATTATGACTCCATTATTTGAAACAGTTTTTGGGATGTGGTCCCGAGATCAGTAGAAAACTCAGTGGTGAGTTCCCAATGGTTTTTCAAGGTAAAGGAAGCCACAGATGATAGTTTGGAGAAACATAAGGCCAATTTTTGTGGCCCAAATATTTTCAAAGGTGGAGGGATTGATTATGATGAGACTTTTGTTTTTGTTGCAAGATAATCATCAATCAGATCCATTTTAGCACTACAGCACAAATGGGATGGAGTATACATCAGATGGATGTAAAGACAACATTCCTCAATGATATGATTGATGAAGAGGTGTATATTGAGCAAACTAATGGATTTGATACCTTCAACCAAGATTTTCGTGTGTGCTAACTAAAGTGAGCATTGTATGTATGGAAACAAGCACCCTATACTTGGTACACCAAAATCGATAACTATTACACTGGGTTAGGTGTCACAAAAAGTGAAGCAGATGCAAACCTTTACCATATTGTTGTTTAAGGGAAATCATTGATTATTGTTTTATATGTCAATGATTTGATTCTAATAGGTAGTGATAAGTTAATCAAGTGTTGCAAAGAGGAACTTACAAGAAAATTCGAAGTAAAGGACTTTGGGCTCATGCAGTACTTTCTAGGCATGGAAGTATGGAAAAGTGATGAGGAATTTTTTGTCTCTTATGGAAACTATGCCAAAGAGATACTCAAGAAGTTCAATATGGAGAGAAGTAAACTCATAAAGACTCCTCTAGCATGTAACTAGAGGAAGGAGGATACTACTTTCAGTGAAGTTGTGGAGGCTATTGTTTACAGGCAGCTTATGGGTTCACTCACATATTTGGTGAAAACATGACAAGACATGTGTTATGCAGTTAACTAACTTAGTCAAGTGATGGTTAAGCCGAATAAACTGTATTCGAAGGAAACCAAACATGTCTTGAGATATATCAGAGTCACCACTCAGTATGGATTGTGGTACAAACAGACAAAGGGAGTGAAGATTCAAGGCTTCACCAATGCATATTGGGTAAGGAGTCCATCTGACAAGAAAATCAAATCAAGTGCGATCTTTAGTATTGGGTCAAGGGTTGTTTCTTGGTACAACATGAAATAGAGATCAATTCCACTCAGCTCAATAGAGGTAGAGTACATGGTTACTAGTCAAACAACTTGTACAACTATTTGGATGAGGAAGATTATTGTTGGTTTGTTTAGTAAGTAGATGGATGAAACTATTATTTATTATGACAATAATAGATGTATCAAACTCTTTGAAAATCTAGTTTTTCATGATAGGTTCAATCATATTAATATGCAATATCATCATCTTCGAGACTGTGTGCAGAGGATAATCATGTTCTTGGAGTACATTCCCACAGAGGAGAAGGATGCAAATATTTTGACAAAGGGATTTATCAAAATGAAAATTTGAGTTTCACAGAGGCAAGATTAGGGCAGCTAATAATCCCTTTCTTGTTGAGAGGGAGTGTTAAAACTAGCAGCAAGAAATTTCAATTTAATTTGTCCTTGAATTAAATTGTGATTAAATCGAAATTGTATTCTCATAGCAACTTGTAATAGTTATTAAGTTAAATTAAATTAATTGACTTAGGAAATTTGAGCTGGAAGTCTATCTAGAGTCATGTAGAGATTCCTAAATTTTAGGGGTCCAGGATGAGTTATTTTGAGTTGTAACTAGATAACTTAATCTCACTAAGTTATAGTCACTTAAACTAGTAATAAATGTTTGAGGAACTAGTAGGAGGTCCAGTAGTGGGGGAGTGCAGTAGTGCATCTTCACTGCCACACTGTTTAACTGAATATTTATTGATAAATAATTCATGCATGTAAGTTTTGAGGAGTAACTAGTTGAGTTTAGAGTTTAAGGTAAGTGTACTATCAGTTGTGTAACTTTTCGAGTTGTACAGATGGTGCATGCAATCAGAGGAAGGCCTATGGATATATTGCGCATTTATGGAGAATGTATTTCCTAATTAAATATGGGCTAATTCTCTTAGGAATTGCACAAGGAATTAGGGGCTTGGTAGGCAGTAGAATTGGAAAAGTATTGGCTTGAGCTAGCTTGTGAGGTAGAGAGATATATTTTACTTGTGCAAGAATTGTTCGAGTTGAACAATGATTGTATTTTCTTCTCAGATTTTCTAGTTAATGCAATATAGATAGTTTGGGATTTTAGCAGTTTTTTCCTGAGAGAAATATTGTCTTATGTGTGATTGATATTCTTCCTTTTTTGCTTATTTTTTTCATCAACCAATTTTGGTTTTCACTGAATATTAGAATAGATTCTTGTATTATGTTTTATCATATCACATAAGTTGTTGAATATACAAGTGAAAATATACATCTACTTAAGCCCCTATATCCTTGCATAATTCCTTGAGAAATTAGGCCCCTATTATTTAGGAATTTTCCAAAATGGATTGCGTAATTCCCAAGGTTGACCATCTGACTGCATGCAACACCTGTACACTCAAGACTAGTCTACAACTAATATTATACTGCCTTGGAATATCCACCACAACTAGTGAACTCGAATTCTTTGTATGAACTAGATATATTGGGTTGATTGATATGTTAACTAGATGATCACTCAATTTGACTAAAGTGTGACTACACAACTAACCTTCCACTAGTTCCTCCAACAAGTAGACCTAGTTTAACCAAAAACAATTGGAGATAACTGACTTTGATTGCTACAAATTAGTAATCACACATGCTTAACTGAACTCTACCTCCTCCAACTCAAATATACTGAGTAAACTGGGTGACACAAGACATGTCACCCAAGTTAATTGCATCCAAGTTGTCAGCTAACATGAAAATTAAAATGTTTTTAGTATAATTAAGGCAAATTCAAATTAAGAATTTCTTGCTACATTTTTGAACAGTCCTTCAAGTCAATCTAATCTATGTTTTTGATGACAGGTAGGAGTTCCAACACAAAAATGTGCCGATAACATCAAACAACATATAGAATTAGCATACAAAATAAATAAAACGGTGAAAAAGATATATTTAAACACAATCGATGGAGACCTTGAAAAGTACTCCAACTATGTTATTGTCTATCCATGTTTAGTGAAAATTCTTGCATCACTCCTCTCATGAAGCACACCACTGTTGTTGACCTCCATCACCCTAAATCCCATAAGTTGTTGGTAGCCTCCATCACTTCACATCCTAAAGAACCCATCAACAATGTAAAGGTGGGTCCATAATCCTTTACCTTTACCTTTTTTAGTAGCACCTCATATTGAAAATTTTAAGGATAAATATTTATTTTGCCTTAAAAAATTGTTTTAATACCCCCCTCCATGTCGTAATGTTGAATGCAATGACAAACAAGTTGTCTCTAATCATATCAGCAGAGATCGAATGGACAAAAGAGGAATTGAAGTTTGGGAAATCTTGCCAGGAAAATTTTTCTTGTTCTTTACAGTCGGCTACTGTTACACTAAAAAATGTCACCATGACTATTTACAGTTGGTATGGCTCTATCAACAGTCATGCTATCCTCCTGGGCAAGTCTTATGCCTCTACTCTCCATGTCAAACTCCAAAAAGAGAGAAAGTCTTTGTAAATGTGTTTATCTTTGGGTACGCAGATTCTCTCGGCCTTACTTGCGTATACGCACCTAATGTTCACAAAAGCCGCGTACTTGTACGCTCTGTATGTAAAGGGGCAGGTGCGTACCCCTGTAAAGGTCAAAAAGCGCAAGTTTCACTCCAAAAAAGTTACTTGTGGTCATTTCTAGAGGCTTCTAGAAGTATGTTTGACGTGTATGAAGCGCCTCCAGATGGTTCATGTACCCCTACCAAAGAGGAACTTATCCCATCAATACGGGAGCTATCCCATCCAAATAGGGGCTTATCCCATTGATGGTGGACCTGAATAACTTCCTCTAGAACACTATAAATACAGGCATTGGGCCAAAAGGAGGAGAGGTTGAAAGCTAAACATTTCTAAGGGTAGATGCTGCTGGAATTAGGACTCCCATTTAGAAGCTTGTGAGGAGAGATTGCCATCTTTGCTTGTTCTATTTGGAAGTGGGTGAGCTTTGTCAAAGTAAAGGAGAACTCTTGATGGACCCTGGGAGGAACTTGCACAACACCAAGGCTCAGGTTGTAATTTTTCCTTTTGTTTCCTATTAATGCAAATGAGTCCATTCTTCTCAATAACTTGTTATTTATGAGTTGTTTCATGTACTCCTTGGTCTATGTGTTAAATATGTTTTATTTTATGAGATTATCAAGTGCTATTTAATCGTTTGATTGTTAGTGAACGCAGGTTTCGAAGTGAAGGAGGAGCTCATCCGGATCAGCGAGGCTGGACTGCTGCAACAGCGTTGGACTACAGGTAGGATCTAAACACTTGATTTCTCGTATAGTAAATGCATGTTTAGAGAAGGATTGCTCTTGTTTGTCTTGTTTGTCACTAGAGAGTCTTAGGCTCCTAGGGAGGTTGGTTGTGTCCGCACTATCGAGTTCTTTCCGCCTGACAAAATGGCGACTCCACTGGGGACTCCATTAGTGTGTTTGAGTTCTTTTTGATTTGATATTTTGATCTGAGAAAAATTGCTTGTTTTCTGATTTTTGGTTGTCTAGCTGTGTATTTGGGTGGGTTAGCTTAGAGTCACTTTAGTTTTTTATTTTTCTTAGTCTTGCCAGCAGTACGCAGTCTCTGGGTTTAACACAGTGCGTACTTGTACGCACTGCGTCTTTGTGCACAGTGCGTACCCGCGCCTGTGTGAACAGATGACCTGCGTACCCCTGTCAATTTTGAGAAAATTTCAATTTTTGCTTTTTGCTCTTTTAGATTTTGCTTTTACTTTGTTTTTACTGCCCAGATCCATCAGTTTACTGTCAGAGATCCTCATCTAAGCTTGTTTCATTGGCATTCCTACTTTAAGCTTTCATCAATTGGGTGTTTTGAGTCTCTTTTTTGAGAAATTCTTAATTTGATTTCCTTTGGTCATTACTTGGAGGTTTGTCTCAGTCTTTTCACAATTTTGCATCTTTTTGCTCTTGTTTTTGCAAAAAAAAATTCCCCCTCATTCGCCGGGGGGGGGGGGCTAAATTGTGTATGAGTGTTAATCGCCTTTGAGTGTTTTTATTTTTTAATCTTTGGAACTCTCACCCAATTTTCTCGTCTTGCACTTGATTGGTTCTTAGATCACAATAGAATCATCTTGTGTTTGAGAATTCTCTTGCATAGATCACATTTGCATAATTAGAATTCTCATTTTCAGAATATGAATGAAAAATGTGCATAGATTACATTTGCATACTTTTCAAGTGAATTGTGCATAGATTACAATTGCATAGTTTACATTCTGAAAAATCAATTGTAGATTTAGATCAGTTTTCTTTGATTTGAATTTACACAAAAATAAAAAAAAAACTATTTGGAATTGATTTGCATTAGTTTTTCTTGATAAAATTAGTGCATTAGAGAATTTGTTATATTTTCTCTTAGTGATCAATTTTTTGCATTGTCGGAAGTGAATGGAAACTCTCTCCTTACTTTAATTAGGATTCATCGAATTGAAAGGATTGCATTATCATTGCATTCAGTTGAGTCGGGTCATAACACCATTGGTTTCGTATCCATTTACCCATTTGAGTAAAAACAGCCTTAATAACACAGCGCTTAATTAAAATTCATCTAGTAATTTTTACATTTCCAGGGCTCTGATACACCAACATAGCTTAGGCTAGTGTCTTGAAGTAGGGGAGTAATTAACTCTCCAAGACAACAAAACCAAACAAGTAGCTCATCTTGTGGTAGGATAAATCCAACTGTTTCATTTGTACTCTGGGAAAGCTCCTCTTAAAGGAGAAGCACGAGCTCGTGTCCGAACCAGTGAGGGGATCAATCCTCCCTCGTTGGGAAAGACGCCAGACACGCACGTATTACAAACGGTAAACCTCGGATTAACCATTGTCGAGGAGCCAGGGGTCACTTGTCGGTAAACCTTGGATTATTGTCAAGGAACTGACAAGGGGATTGAGCTTGATACTCTGCCCTTGCGTGCTGTCAGAGTGTAGACTGTTCCCCCAGGTGCATTTGTTGCTATTGGTAACCTTAGTGACCATTATCTTTAGGGTTCTACCCAAGGTGACGGTCGAGGGAAGATCCCACTGTACCTGGAGCAGACGTCGGCTAGACTCACTTGGATTTTCTGGGGGGTTCACTTCACTCAAGACGGTTAAAGTGGAGGAATTTGGTCCAGTCTATTCATTAAGCAGGTTGCCGGGGTAACTGTTCCACCCGCCACTTCTGTACTGAATTCTGTGATGTTGGATTTCATCCCCAACTAGTGTTTTCGGTCCGGAAGGTTACTGTTTGTGTATGGTTTGACTCCTAGATTTGATAGCGCGTGTTAATTTGTTTGTTTTTAATTTTAGAGACCATAGGTGTGAATTGTGAATTTTAATTGTTAGGTGTGAATTGTGAATTGTTAATTTTAGTTTTAAATTGTTAATAAAATTCACTGAAGTTGAATATAATGGCAAATGTTCCGGAATTTACCAACCTAGGAACCCCTCCTAATGAGAATCCTAGTACTTTTCCTTACTTTGGAAATGTTGGTCCTCCTTATATGGCTACTTTGTCATTACCTGGATTTACAATAGGTTTACCGATATGGTTATTTTCAACTTCGTTGGCCCAAAATAATCCAATTGTTCCATCTCAACCGGATGCTTCACCTCAACAGAGTTCACCATCTCAACATCATCAACCTTCTGTTGACCCTTTACCTTCTTTGCCTAATTTTTCTTCCTCCATTTCTTCCTCTTCGCCTGGTAAAAGCCTGGATGCTAGTAACCAGGAGGCTAAGAAGAAGAAGAAAGGGAAGAATAAGAAGAAGAAGAAGAAGCAAGATAAGAAAGAAGTCAACCAACCAACCGTGGTTGTAAGTGTTAGTGGTGTTGAGGCAAATTCCGACATGCACCGTAAACCCAAATACCCTTGCAGGCTTTGTAAGGGTGACCACTTCCTTGTCAATTGTCCTGGTATACCAAAGGTCTTGGAAGTATGGTCAGAAAAATCTCATCAACTTTCCGTTGATCCATCAACCAGTGATAGTCAGGTTCTTGGGAAAAAGGGTAAAGTTAGGTTTCCTTGTAAGTTATGCAAAGGGAGTCATCAAACTCACATTTGCCCTCACATGGATGAAGCCTCAACATTGTTGGAAAACCTTACTGTTCCACAGCAAGAATTTCCAACTAGTTACCGTAAACTTTCTCCCAACCTACCGTCAACTGACGGGGTGATTGATCTAATTTCAAGAACAGTCAATCACACTCTTCCATTGGAGAGTGAAATTCATGTCACTCAGGTTGATAATCCATTAGTTGATCAAGTGGTCGACTCAATTTCACATTCGGTCGATCCCACTTTCCCTTTAGAAAGTGAACTTCATACCGTTCAGGTTCTCCTTGTTACATCAGATTCTTCTATGCCGGGGGGCTTTTCACCTGTTTCTACAGAACCCCCTCCAAGTACTGAGGTCTTTTCCTTTGATTGGAATAGACTGACAGAACCTCATCTTCCTTCCTCCATCCCTTTCCAAATCATTGTCAAGGCTAGTGGTAGGGAAATTCATCGTACACAGGTAGATGAAGGTGCTTTTGTTAGTATTTTATCCTCAACTTTTTGGAAATCTTTGGGTTCCCCTCAGCTTGCGCCTATTACGCAGAATCTGACAGCTTTTAACAGAACCATTAGTGAACCTTTAGGGATCCTTCCTAGGTTTTCTATTACCTTGGAAGATAAAACTGTATGTATTGATCTTATGGTAGTTCGAGGTCCCTTGGATTTCAATTTACTCCTTGGGCGAGACTATGTTTATGCAATGAAAGTTGTCGTATCGACACTCTTTCACGTCATGTCTTTCCCTCACAATGGCAGTATTGTGACTGTAGACCAGCTTTCGTTCCCTAGTCTTGTTTCAACTACCAATAATATGACATCCCTAAATGTTCCTGATTCTAAAGTGGTATCTACCCTGCCACGGGTTAATTATGTGGCAACTGGTCCTATGTTTTCAGTTACCGATGTAAGTGAGCCTCTCACTGATTGCTCATCTTCCTTTGATTTAGATCCGGTAATTGACATGGAAAACTCTATGGGATTTCTTGAACACGATGTTCTTATCCCTTTTGAGTCCCTTGACATGTGTTCCTTCCAGAGAAGTATTCTTCCTTCTGATGAAGACCTTTTGGAAGCCATGATCAAGGTGTGTCCATTGACATAATCAGTGTGTGAGGATAGTTTCTTCTAATCTCAACCTCGTTAAAAAATGAAACTGGAAGTCATGAGCATAGTTCCTTGTCTTGTGTCAAGCTCATTAAAAAATGAAACAAGGAGGTATGAGGAAAATTCCTTTTACTGTGTCAACCTTGTTAAAAAATGAATCAGTGTGTGCGAGGATAGTTTGTTCCCGTCTCAACCTCGTTAAAAAATGAAACTGGATGTAACGAGGATAGTTTTTTTTTTCCTGTATCAACCTCGTTAAAAAATGAAACAGGCTAGCATGAGGAAAGTTCCTTTTACTGTGTCAACCTCATTAAAAAATGAATCAGTTAAACGAGGAAAGTTCCTTTTACTGTGTCGACCTCGTTAAAAAATGAATCAGTGAGTGAGGAAAGTTCCTTTTACTGTGTCAACCTCGTTAAAAAATGAATCAGTGTGTACGAGGATAGTTTTTTCCTGTATCAACCTCGTTAAAAAATGAAACGGGCTAGTATGAGGATAGTTCTTTTACTAAGTCAACCTCATTAAAAAATGAATCAGGTAGATTTTAGGTTATGTAGGTAGATTGTAGAAAGTAGGGTTTTGAGGATAGTTCCTGTTACTGAGTCGACCTCATTAAAAAATGAATCAGGTGTGAGGAACGTTCCTTTTACTGTGTCAACCTCGTTAAAAAATGAATCAGTGAGCATGAGGACAGTTCTTTTCTTGTGTCAACCTCCTTAAAAATGAAACAACCCCCTTTTCAGAACTTGAAAGTAAACCTTCATTCCATCCATCTGGTTGAATGCAATGAAGCCTGGGGGGCGTGTACCTCACTTTGCATCATTATACTGGGGGCATGCGAACTTTTTGAGCATAGTTCCTTGTCCTGTGTCAAGCTCGTTAAAAAATGAAACAAGGGTAGGTTAAGTAGGTAGATTGTAGAGAGTAGTCATGAGCATAGTTCCTTGTCTTGTGTCAAGCTCATTAAAAAATGAATCAAGGATTTTAGAGCATAGTTCCGTGTCTTGTGTCAAGCTCGTTAAAAAATGAATCACGGATTTTAGAGTAGAGTTTTTGTTAGGTAGATTGTAGAGAGTAGTTACGAGCATAGTTCCTTATCTTGTGTCAAGCTCGTTTAAAAAATGAAACAAGGGTTTTGAGGATAGTTCTTTTCCTGTG
Source organism: Pinus tabuliformis (assembly GCA_031772625.1). Classification (NCBI taxonomy): domain Eukaryota; kingdom Viridiplantae; phylum Streptophyta; class Pinopsida; order Pinales; family Pinaceae; genus Pinus; species Pinus tabuliformis. Next base: position 950,715,366 of record CM062811.1, on the reverse strand, counting down.
TCAACCTCACTAAAAAATGAAACAACTCCCACAAGTCTTTCCAAGATCTTGAAAGTAAAGCTTCATTCCATCCACCTCATTGAATGCAATGAAGCTTGGGGGGCATGTACCTCATTTTGCGTCATTATGTTGGGGGCATGTGAACTGTAACAAGCATAGTTTTTCATTTCAAGCTTGCGTAAACATGAAACCGAATCCGAGCATAGTTCTTTTCCTGTGTCAAGCTCGTTAAAAAATGAAACAAATCCTCCTCTACTTGAATCGAGAGTTTGAATAGATCTCGTAAATGTTAAGTTGTATATTTAGGTTAGTTGTTTCAGTGTTTTGCATAATTTTCTTACAGTTTTAGGTCGAGTCTTTCAAATGATCTCGTACATGAACCTTCATTCCATCACAGTTGAATGAAATGAAGCTGGGGGGCATGCGCTCTAACAGTTATGCTTAGGGGGCATCAAGCACAGTTTTCTCTCTGTTTCAAGCTTGTGAAAAAATGAAACTACTTTGAAGCATAGTTTTTTTTCTATTTCAAGCTTTTGTAAAAATGAAACCTATTTCGAGTCACTTTCAGTTATTTTCAAGACTCGTTAAACTCATGAAAATCACGAGATTATTTTGCTATCTTTCATTCTCGTAAAACAAATGAAAATTCCGAGTTCTTTCCGTCTTTTCCTGCTCGTAAATTAAATTGAAAGTCGGCTATATGAGTGCATTTTTATCATTTTTTTAAACTCATTAAAACTTACGAAAAAATGAAAACCATGAGTACATTTTTATCCCTTTTTCGAACTCATTAAAACTTACGAAAAAGTTACACCTCAGAGTCATCTTTTAAGCCCTTTTCTGACTCCTAAAACATGAAAATATTGCTGAGCGTTTCTTTTACACTCGTTAAAACGGAATTAAAAGATGGTCCCCTTATAGCTCTTTTCTGACCGAAAAAACAGGAAAAGATTGCCGGGTTTTTGTCGTTTCAAACTCGATACGGAAATAAAACGACGTGTCCTTGATCGCTTTTTACTTTTCAGGTCAGAGACACTAATCATGAAAGTACTCCTTGGTCGCGAGATCAAGCAGTTCTCCCAGGTATTATTTTACACTTTTTCGGGCTTGGGGGACACAAATTTACGAAAAAGTTCAACCTGGAGTCTTCTTAAGTTTTTCAGACTCTCTAAAATTGAAAAACGCTGAGTTTCTCCTATACTGGGCTCGTTAAAATTTCACAGTAAAGGATCTGTTCAATTACAAACAGGAACGAACCACTCCTTCCTAGGGTTCGAATCAAAACTAGGTTGGACTCATCCGAATGATGAGCTTATAATCAAGCATATGTTATCCTCCTCAAGCTTGTAAAAAATAAAGAGGTACTTGCCAGAAATGGTGGGGGAAAAGAGAGAAGAATGAGCCTATTTGTTATCCTTTGTTACAGAAGAACCTTATCACCGCTCTTGAACACGACACTTTTCGTTCATCTGGGTTGGGAAATCCTTTGCCTTAAAAGTTGATCAAACCACTATGAAAGTCTTCAACCGTTTCTGGGTATTAACTTTGGGTCAATCGTAACCAAACCATCTGTTGTGTCGTTATGTGTTCAAGAAGTCTCTGCAAATAAACTTTCATCTGCAAAATACTTGTCATCCATTTGACCATCCCTGAGTCAGTCCTTACAGCAACATTTCTTCAACTTGAACAATGATTTCGTGTTGTGGGCTTGCCTGCAACGGGTCGCTTTCTATCGACATCAGCACATTATCTAGAGAGATGACTTAGAAATCGTCAGTACCTTGAATTCTGCATGCATCAATGGCAGGTTTCTCGCCTTTGACGTCAGTTTACATCATTGACTTTCGATCGAAGGATTCCGTGAAATGTTCGACATCAACTCATTTATTCATATTTCATGGATTGTACTGGGTACTTTGAGAACCATTGACATTACTGGTGGTCTCTCTCACACTTGTTAACAGTTTACATCATTGACTAGTAATCAAGTGGTTTCTACCATGTTCGACATCAACTCATTTATTTGCATGGTTAGAATCGTACCAATTCGGGAAGTAGAAATGAAGACCCTGGATCTAGTTTCCACCATCCAGGCTGCGAGGAGTTTTGTATTCATTATCTAGTAGACTAATCATAAACAGATGGCTGCGCCCATACTGTGTCTACAAAAGTCTATGATTATGATGTACTACAAGATCATTCCTGTATCAGAGTAGTTAGTCCGTTAGTTAAAGTTTTGATCTGAGTATGGGAATGCCTACCTCAGTGATGATATAATCTTATACATGTATTTTGTGTTGAAAATTGCAGGTTCTAACCAGGCTCTCCACGAGATAATCCTTGAAATGATAAAGCGCTTCACCCTTCCTAGATAATACAAAACCCTAATCTACAACAGGCTTCGCACTTTAGGGGGCAATCTGTTACACTAAAAAATGTCACCATGACTATTTACAGTTGGTATGGCTCTATCAACAGTCATGCTATCCTCCTGGGCAAGTCTTATGCCTCTGCTCTCCATGTCAAACTCCAAAAAGAGAGAAAGTCTTTGTAAATGTGTTTATCTCTGGGTACGCAGATTCTCTCGGCCTTACCTGCGTATACGCACCTAATGTTCACAAAAGCTGCGTACTTGTATGCTCTGTATGTAAAGGGGCAGGTGCGTACCCCTGTAAAGGTCAAAAAGCGCAAGTTTCACTCCAAAAAAATTACTTGTGGTCATTTCTAGAGGCTTCTAGAAGTATGTTTGACGTGTATGAAGCGCCTCCAGATGGTTCATGTACCCCTACCAAAGAGGAACTTATCCCATCAATAAGGGAGCTATCCCATCCAAAGAGGGGCTTATCCCATTGATGGTGGACCTGAATAACTTCCTCTAGAACACTATAAATACAGGCATTGGGCCAAAAGGAGGAGAGGTTGAAAGCTAAACATTTCTAAGGGTAGATGCTACTGGAATTAGGACTCCCATTTAGAAGCTTGTGAGGAGAGATTGCCATCTTTGCTTGTTCTATTTGGAAGTGGGTGAGCTTTATCAAAGTAAAGGAGAACTCTTGATGGACCCTGGGAGGAACTTGCACAACACCAAGGCTCAGGTTGTAATTGTTCCTTTTGTTTCCTATTAATGCAAATGAGTCCATTCTTCTCAATAACTTGTTATTTATGAGTTGTTTCATGTACTCCTTGGTCTATGTGTTAAATATGTTTTATTTTATGAGATTATCAAGTGCTATTTAATCGTTTGATTGTTAGTGAACGCAGGTTTCGAAGTGAAGGAGGAGCTCATCCGGATCAGCGAGGCTGGACTGCTACAACAGCGTTGGACTACAGGTAGGATCTAAACACTTGATTTCTCATATAGTAAATGCATGTTTAGAGAAGGATTGCTCTTGTTTGTCTTGTTTGTCACTAGAGAGTCTTAGGCTCCTAGGGAGGTTGGTTGTGTCCGCACTATCGACTCTTTCCGCCTGACAGCTACCCACACAAGATGTAGAGCCCAACAAACCATTGTCTTTATATAAGATAACGTGAATCGTAAGTGAAATAGCAACCCTGGTATAGGTGCGAGACAGTAGTAGCATACAAGCTAGAAGACTTAGGGTGCATTGTTAGAGTAAATTTTGCAGTTGTTAGATAATATCGTAACAAATTGATATGTTTTTGTCTGAATTGTTAATTGTCTTAAATAGGTTTCATCTTAAGTCATCATTGTATTAAATATAAAATTTTGTCTTAAAATATTTTTGTCTCAAACACTTTTTGTATTTAATTTAAAGTTTTCTCTTAAAATGTTTTTGTCTTAAACCAATTTTGTCTTAAATATAAAATATTCTCTTAAAATATTTTTGTCTGAAATGGATTTTGTCTTAAATTTTCTATTTAAGACAATTCAATTGATATTAAATTTTAACGTAATAATAACCAAAATAAAAAGTGACCTTTTATGAAAGAAAAATCTTTTGTCTCAAAAAAATAGCTTAAAATTTCTCTTAGTGTAGTAGTTCATGCAATGAAATTATGAGTTTTTAGTTGCTTCAGAGATCTATAAAACATGGTAATGTATTTGATGAAGCGGAATTTATTTTTTGGAAAACTTTGTTATTGAAAATATAAACTCCTTTTTTATTTCATTCCTTTGTTGTGTTTGGTATTGATGTGTATATAGTCTTGTAGAGGAATCATGCTATTTCCTACATCTCACATGAGGGCCCGCTCGATTTGTAAGGTTTTCATTTTTTTAATTAGCATATTTAATTCCGCATTTTATACAGTATTTTACTAACGGGTTAGCTTTTATTTTTAATGAATGTTGAGATGGAGTTTGAAGCTTTATTATTTAATCATTTTTGTTGTAGGAAGAATGAGTGAATCCAAGCCCTCTTATGCAAATGAAAGCAGTTTCATAGAGTGTGGATTGATATAGATTTGTAGTGTAGTTTGAGTTAATTAGTGAAGAATATTTCAATTTCTAATTGGTGTGCATGTAGAGTTACTTTACTTTTGATTTATTTAAATTTCATTTCATTTTCCATAAGAAAATATGATTAAAAAAAATCTGCAAGTGTGATATTTCTTTCAAGAAAAGTGTGATCTTGATTTTGAGCCAATGTCATAATTTTAGTGTGATATTTCTTTTAAGAAAGTCTGGTTTTATTATCTTGATCAAACTATAGTGATTTTAGTTTGCAATTAATTTATTTTAGGAAGAGCCACACAACCACATCATAAATACTTATTTGCAGGTAGAAGAAGAGGTAAAAAAAAAGTTTCAATAAATAGATGGAGATGATGACAATGAGGAATATCCTTTTGGATTTCCCATTTAGGAAATTTATATCAATGTTCATATGAAGAACATCCCTCCATCTATACTTGCTAACTTCAAACGTATGAGATCAGAAGACATGGAAACCTTTCTTTTTGAATTTGAAATAATTTGTAGTTGTTATGGCTACTCATTACACACTCAAAAAATTAATTTGTTTCTATCAAGATTGAAGGATAACGCTCTTAAATGGTTCGTGAATTTAGGAAAAAATTCTATAAGGAAATGAGATGATATGAAAAGAGATTTTTTGAAAAACTATAAACATTATTGTATACACCATGACCTAAGAAATGAAGCCTTTAACATGAACCAAAAATAGGATGAAAGCCTAGAAGATTTAGTGGAGAGATTTACTTATAATAGCAAAAGATTTAAACTACATAATTTAGGGTCATACACCTTATAAACTCTCCTACTAAATGTTATAAGCGATGAGTGGATTGATCTTATTAACCTGGTGGGAAAAGGAGATGTCTCTCAATTTTCATTTCAAGAGATTTGTGAATTGTACAAGAACATATCAAGAGGAAAAGAAAAGTATGGAAGATCCCCTCAGGATACTGTTATGGAAAGAGTAAGTATACTTCATTATGTTTAATTCAAACTGAACATAACAATTTGCTAGACAGTTTTGGTAATTCAAATGAACAAGTTGATGTTCTAAGAATGAAAAACAAGAAAAAAGTTGAGAATGTTGCTTCATTTATATTTTTCCCTAAATGTAGAAAGAAACGTGCTTTTCATGAATTTCCACTTGATAACATTAAAATTTGTGAAATCTGTGTAGGATCACATACTACTAAAAATTGTCCATCATTACTATGGTTAAACATATATTACCAGGGAGAAAATAAAACACTCGAAAAATCTTGTTATGTAGCTCCAAGAATACTATGGAAGCCTCATCAACCTAGTATGATCAAAGATCTTATTTCATAATTTCAGGGTTATGCACAACAATATGAAAGTAATAGGAAAACATTCTTGCCTTCACAACCTTGGAAATATCAATCCTAGCCTTAAAACCAGCCTTGGAAACCTTGGCCATCTCAATCCAAGTCTGAAAACCAATCTTGGGAACAAGGTTGGTAAGGGCCTTACAAATGAAATCCATTATATCATCAATCTTTCCCTCACTATCCTCAATACTAATATCAATGATATCCATACCATTCACCTCCATCATAACACTAGCTTCACCCCAGTTAAATTCGATTCAACATTTCTCATTACGAACCACACAAGAACCCCAAACATCCATTCCAACTCAAATATGTGCACATACATTTCAGATTGATAATAATAAAATACCTCAATCCAATTACAATGTTTAGGTATTGCAAAATGATTCACCAATTGTGATTGAAGAACAACAATCAGAAGAAGAACATTTAGATAAGGTCCAAGAATCATGGATTCCCATTGAAGAAGAGAACTTATTATAACCTAAGAATGAAAACTTTCATTCATTTCTATCACCAAATTCTATGAATGGGGATTAGATCTCTAAAGAATTGCATGACATGATAGAAAAAAGGAAAGGAAGAAAAGATTACATTAAATCTAGGTTCAAGACAGTCATTGGATCCCAGTACTATATTCTCCAGTATCTTTTAACATCATCTCAATCAAGGTTGTTGATCTCTGATATATTGGTACATATCAAAGAGCATATTTCAAACCTACATATGAGTTTACCTATCATCTTGTTACACACATGGTTCCATTGGAATTATTCATATACTTGAACGAGATTTATTTTTCAAGTATATTAGGACATATAAAAAATTAAATAAATAAAATTAAAGAGAATAATAAGTCCTATTGTGAAAACTAACTTGTTAGCACAATTGGACATGAAATTTTCTTCAAAACTAGGCAACTAGTGAGCAATGTTCACTAGAAGTTCTGCAATTTCATGATGGTTTCAATATTTCATTATGGTTCTTCAAATCAGTTTTGGTTATATGCTCATGTTGGTTTATGTGGGATTCATTAAGGCCCATATTTGAACAGATCTTGTCCCATCGACCTTAACACCTTATCTGGCATCAAGATCCTAGATTATTTGGAGTGCCTTGTAACTTTCATACATCAATGACAAACCTCATCGTTGACAACAATGGGAATACAACAATGTCTCTTAGTTGTTAGATCTTGCAGGTGATTTGGCTTCGACACATTCGTTCATCCCTGTCAAGATGCATACAGGTACGTTGAAAATCATTTATATTATTAGTGATTTGTCTTTCATTAATTAACGATTCTCATCAGTGATTGATAATCCAATGATTTCTTTCCATGCTCGACTTCGGTACACTCATTCAAATGGTAACAATTGTATCATGAATTTTGGTTTTGATGAAGACTATATGGGTTTATGGAATCAACAACAACCTGCAGCAGTATATTTTATTGGTTTCCTGTAGCAACATGTTCATCTTATTGTCACTCAACAACAACATGATACCACCACTACAACTCATTTTCAAAGGAAATGAATAAAATTGGGCCTATTTTAGCCAATATGCATTATGTTTCATGGTTTCTACTTCAACATGCAGTACACAATCTGAATCACCAGTTCAAACTTGGAGAGAACAACTTTCTCCGAAAATTGATATTTTCTGCAACAACCACAGAAAGTTGCAGTTTCTGTAGCTATTGCTATAACAACTTGTTTTTTTTTTTATGTAGAAACTTTTTCCAGAGGCATTTTTGGCACAAATATTGTAATATATTCGAGTAGAAATAAAAAATTATGAGCTACTGGGTTTTCTCAGGATATGGTAAATTGAGTAAAATGTGGGCATAATTCAAAAAATGTAAAATTTTCTAGGACTTTTCAGTGGTTTTTTAAGGCGGATTTTCATTTTTCACAATTGTGCACAGATTATGCCATGTTTTGGTATTTTTTCATAGCGATGTATTTTGTTCATAAAAATGTGATTCTAAAGAGATGTGGTATTAAAATAGGTAAAAATACACCATTTCCCTTTTGAAAAACTCAAGTGGGCCTTAAAATGAGCATGTGGCATATGTTGTTTTTTCAATGTTAGGTAGCATGATGGGTGAAACAAGTCGGAAATTGATCTGACCATATCTTTCAAATCATGCATGCACTGTTCCTAAAATTTTTATGGTGAATGCATTGAAGTAGGGTAAATAAGTGCACAAAATTTCAATAAATTCCAGTGTGTATTTTTCAAGAAATTGGTCACTTTGATCTAGATAAATTTCTCACTTTTCATGAGATCCGTGCACCCATTGGCTGAGATATTTTGTAGGAAGATGAATAATATAAATGATAAAAGCCTCAGAAAATTTAAGAAAAATATTACTTACCATTTTAGACAAATTGAAAAAGAAAGTCTACTACATGAAAATGATGCATTATGTGGAGCAAGGTTAAAGTGATGGTCAACGCATCATGGAGCAGAGTACCTAAACCAAATAAGCCATCAAATAGTGTTTTATTCTTCAAATCTAACAAGAAAACTTGAGGTAAAACTAGCCTTAAATTTCTTTGTTTTTATTTTTAAATTGGAAATTGCAATAAGAAATCTATTATAAAACATGTGATCTATGTATTCCACCCTATCATATCCACATTCTTTAAACCATTTTCTCAATCCTTCATTCATATTATAATTTTCGTACATAATGAATCCCAATAATTGTTTCTAGCCTTCATACCTTATTGGATACTATGAAAACCTTGTTATGGTTGAACCCCATACCATGATTGCATAATCTTTTCCTTCATAAGGTCTTATTATTTCCCTAGTAATAATGTTGTCTCCCACCATTATCTTGTTTAAATTTATTTTCTTGTTGCAATATAAATTGATTCATACTTGATGAACAATTTGACCTTTTTGACCTTAGTATGAGACTAATTCAAAATATGGAGATGATTCTCTTAACAAACCATCCTAGTAAATGTTTGTAGCACGTGATAAAAAAATACATGGAGCACTTCAATTATGTGTTATATTGTTCATCTTCATATTTTTAATGGAAGCCAAGAAATGATGAGTACAAAGCCACAAGAAGAAGAAGGTTGCAACAAGGCTTTTCTCTCACACTCTTGAAATCATTTGGAAGAATTTTTAGGCTTTGATAAGTTGTAGAACGCTCACCAAAAATTCTTATTTTGTGTTATGTGCAACTCATCTTTTCAAATATTAACAATGGAAAATCTGCTTGCATGAACAAAAAATCACTCTTGTTTCACATGAAGATCATTCATTAGTTAGTGAGCTCTTGAAGAAAATATTTAACAACACAATTGAAGTAGGACTAGCTACTATGAAAATATTTCTATGCATGGATGATAAGAAGACAAGCATTATGGGTTGTAATTTATTATGATTTCTATCCATGCTAATGGGATGCATTTCACAAGGATGGAGAGCACATTCTATGGATTTGTTAAGAGTCTTGATGTGTTCTTCACAATATGGAATTCTACCTAGGATTGAACAAAATATGCGTAATTGAGTAATGACAAGAACCTCATAAATAGTTTCCATGTTATTGAAAGAGATATACTACAAAAAAAACATGAAATTGCAAAGGCTTTGACAACAATGAAAAACTACTTGGATGTTCTAGTTTCTGGGAACCCTTTCCCTTCACACAATTGTATATGATAATATTCAAGGGACTAATAAGTAATGTAGGTATGTTTATTTTATTAGGGAAGGAAAAATCAGCAGGCATCGCTTCTACCCTCATAGCATCCACGAGCAACCTAATATGTGAAGACCTCAATTTGTTTGACTTTCAAAGCAGGATGGGTAACTCTTATTTATTACTCTAATGACAAAATAAGAAAGTGAAGAACCAAAGATTTATGCTACCATATTAGTAATCTTGAGAAACTTAGAGAGAAAAGTGCATCTTATTGTGATAGAGGGTCAGTATTGCTCACTTGGAGCTTTGGCCACTGATTTAGTTGAATGACAGAATAAAGGAACAAAAGGAACTGGTTGAGTTATGAAACTTTGCAATTCTTTGTTTGCATGAGGAAATGTAAAATCTCTGGTGTGGGGGAATGTTGGGCATCCAATTTGTCATAACTTTGTTGATGAAGCCATCCATTTTCACATCATTCCATTCACCCATTGTTGTCATTTTTAACCATATTTCTTGATAACTGCACCAAATTCCTGCATACATGTTCCCATGGTTTATTATTATTATTATTTCAATTATTTTTAATGAATTAAGAATATTTTTTCATGGTTTTACTAATAAAATTTTAGCATGTTCAAGTTTTCATAGTTTTGTCAAATTTCTGTAGATATCTCCATGATTGATGTAGTAGCACCACTCTATAATGAAATTCAACACATGAAAATTATTTCTAAAGGTTCCAGTATGGACTTATATTGTTTAACTTCCACCCAGCTCACACGTGTGGACCTCCAACATCAAATCAAGGGAAAAATGTATCATTTTTTAACACTCAACTTAAAATGTGTTTTCTGAGCAAATGAAATCAAATTTTGGAAAATGAAAACATGGATATCGTTCAGGACAGACCTAGTTAGGTTCTCGAAGAGAAATTTTATAAACTTTGTAACCATTTGAGATATTTTTTAAGTTCTTTGGAGACTTATTTTGTAGATTACATGGATAAATGAATTTTCAATTTGTTATTTAATGCATTGTCAACAATTAGGCCAGAATGAGTTGTTCTTTAGAAAATTTATAGAAATAAGGTCATTATGAACAGATCTGGGTTCATATTTTATCCTAAAATCTTTCAAAACATATTTTATTTTATTCTCAACTTCATTTATTGACATCTCATGGTCAGAACTCATGCAATGAAATTATGAGTTTCTAGTTGCTTCACAGACCTATAAAACATTGTAATCTATTTTATCAAAAGGATTTTATTGTTTCAAAAACTCCATTTTTGCAAATACAAACTCCGTTTTTTTTCATTCCTTTGTTGTGTGTGGTATCGATGTGTATGTAGTCTTGGATAGGAGTCATGTTATTGCCTACATCTCACACAGGGGCCCCCTCGATTTGTAAGGTTTTCATTATTTTAATAAGCATCCTTAATTCTGCATTCTGTATAATATTTTACTAATAGGTTACCTTTAATTTTGAATGAATGTTTAGATTGAATTTGAAGCAAGATTTCTTAATCATTTTTGTTGAAGGAAGAATGAGTGAAGTATAGACCTATTATGCACATGAAAGTAGTTTGATAGAGTGTGGATTGTTGTAGATTTGTAGTGTAGGTTTAGTTATTTAGTGAAGAAGATTTAAATTTTTAATTGGTGTGATTGTAGAGTTAGTTTCCTTTTGAGCGATTTAAATTTAATTTCATTTTCCATAAGAAAATGTGATAATTTCCTTTTTGCAAGAGTGATCTATCTTTCACGCAAAGTGTGATCTTTATTTTGAGCCAATCTGATCATTTTAGTGTGATCTTTCTTTTAAGCAAGTGTGGTTTTATTCTTTTGAGAAAAGTATAGCAGTTTTTGTTTGCAATTAATTTATTTTAAGAAAGTGTCATCTATTTCATTTGCGTTAAAGTGTGACATATTTACTTTCATGTAAAAGAAATAGTTATTAACAAAAAATGTGCATAATGATATCTCAATTTAATCACTTGAATAATCAAGACTTCTAGCACATACTATGCAGACACACTTCATCAGTATACTAGGCCTTATTAACAAGTTATGTAATTAATTTAAAATCAATTAAAATTACCAAGCACCATCTACAGTAAACACATACCTTGTTGTTCTTCAACTATTATCTCTATCACCTTCCATATGTGCATCAACATATCACTAGAGACCAATGTTCAAACCACCAAAGAATACTTATTGATTTGTGGTAGCTCTCAAATACCTGAGAATCGAATTCAGTGCCATACAATGTTCTTTTCCTGGATTTTTCATGTACCTTCTTACAACTCCCACTGCATGTGCAATATCAAGCCTTGTCTAGTCCATTTCATACATGAACCTTCCAACTACTGATGCATATGGAACTTTAAGAATATAACCCATCTCTTCTTGCGCTTTGGGACACATATCCTTAGTTTTAAATGGCTTTCCAAAGATATACAAAGTGTTTTTGCATTATGAATATTAAATATTTCCAACACCATTTGTATGTACTCACTCTGATACAATGTTAATTTGTGATATTTCCTATCTCTAGTTATTCTCATACCAATGATTTTTTTTAAAGCACTTAAATCCTTCATTGTATATGGAATTGCCAATTTTCCTTTGAGCACATTTATTTCCTACATGTTAGGCCCTGCAAAAATCATGTCATCTAGATACAACAACAATATAATGTATATGTTGTTATCACCTAGATTTACCTCGGACTGAAGGAAGGAAACTTCCAGGGTAACCACAAACCAAGCTTAGCCTTGTAGCTAGCCCTATAAGGCCAGGAGAGGGCTCTCTCATTTAGAATCTCAGTCGAAATGACTGGATCGAGTAAGGATTTTAGGCTAGGTATAGTAGCACGGGAGTTTGGATTGGGTTTTCTTGATGTTTCGCTAGATCAGATGGAACTATGTAGTTTAGGTCCAGAAAATTAGGTCAGAAATATAGGGTGTTCTATGGGGCAAGGTAGGCATAGGCTTTAGCACTTTAGGCTTAATGGTGTGAGGTGTTTAAGACTGATGAGGAGCTGAGAAGGGCACACGACAATCATGGATCCTTCTCAAGCAATAGAAAACATGTAATATTGAATGATTTCCCAAGGTAGAGCATTGTTACAATGGATTCTACCTATCAAACTTGATAACATTAAATAAGAAGCAATGAAATGGATTATGGCATGCATAAAACATGTAAACAAATGATTACAAAAGAAGAAACTGTGTTAAAAATCTATACCACAAGGATCCCATAAAAATAGCTAAAAATCTTAATAATCTCTTTGCCAAACTGCTTACAATGATGTACAATGAAGCTCTGAGCATCCAAGTGAGTCCAACCTCTCACAAAGAGAAAGAAGAAGAATATATAGACAAGCATTCAACCTCCTCCCATCTTTAGGGGTCGAATCCCTAAGATGAAGAGCTGATCTAACTAATACTAAACAAGGAACATGAATATAGGAATTATCAACAACTGGCCTCCAAAAGTGAAAAACAGATTCATTTGACTTCAAACTAAATCCTAAAGCAATGAATCTACCATATACAACTTTTGAACCATTATATTGACAAGCCATGGCATCATTTACAATAGTAAATCATTCACCAGGAGAGAGAATCCATGATCATAGTCAAAAACTAGAAAAATAGGCATCCTAAGAAAAATTTGCTCTACACGCAGTGCCACTGGCTCAACGAGTAGTGCCACTGGCTCAACGAGTAGTGCCACTTTCAAGTCCCTTTTAAAGGCCTTCCCCGCATCCAAATTGAGTCTATGATAGCTCATTGTAAAGGTCTACAAGTCAACTTTATAGAACACCTAAAATGGATGAATTTGGAGCTCATTTGACTGCTAAAAAATTGATTCTCCCAAGGTTTCTTTTGTGTGTCCAAAACGTGGTAGAAAGGTCCTTTTTAGGTTGATTTTGGACCTTTTGGTGGACCAGATCTTCTCCAAAACTTTTGAAACTTGTTAGGGTGCATGTCTTCACCGCTCTAGATCCAAAAATGTAAACAATATTTTTATTGGGTGCACCTAGGAAAAGCGCAGCACCAGTGGCACTACGCTTTTGGGCAGTTTTCCTCTGTATTAAAATTCAAAATTTAAAAATGGCAAAATTTTCCGAAAATTTGGCCAAAGTTTGTGTGAAGCACCACCATCATGTACCTTGATGAGCCAAGGAAGCCTCAGCCAACATTCTAAGTCTATCCTCTTCTTTCTTTCCCTTCAAGGCCCGCCTTAACCTAGCTTTTAGCTTCTTGATTCTTATGTTGCTAATCCTATTGCCAGTCCTGTAATGATTGGCCATGTGTCTGAGGAACTAATTATCTTTTTTGGCCTCCTCACTTGTTTTCACTTGACTAGAAGGTCCCACTATTTCTTGAGACACTAGTGGAGGAATTTGAGGACCCTTGAATATGTCATGAGCAATAAATGTCCCCCAAGGGATGTTGAGGATACTGAAATGATGAAGAACAATGATCTTGATCAGGGAGTAGAATGAAGGAGTAGGAAATGAGAGGGAGGGCTTGTTTTGAGAAATTTCACTTGGGGAAAAGGGATAAAAGGGATGGGTAATATGGAACAGGGATAAAGGGACAAAGGGATAGGGGATAGGGCAATAGGGATACGTTTTAGAGCTATAATGAGTGATAGAAGGAACAATGATAGGTTAGGGGTTTTAGGCATACATGGGAGATTTTAGGGTTTCATGTTTCTCAAGGAAAATGATGCTTATGATGTGGATATGCAAACAAAAACCAATCTATGGGATGTCAACTTACTTGTAGGCAGGTGAGAGAAAGAAAATTTCAAGTTTGTTGGAAGTTTTGAGGCTTTTCTAGCCTTCCTGCTTAACACATTGTGCCAATTCCAAGACGCGTAGCGTGAGTGTAAAATTGCACTGGAAAATTTTTCTAGACGTGCAGCACCACTCCCTGAACACATAATGATTTTTGCAGGCCACTTTTGAATGCCTTCCCGGTGTCCAAATTGGGTGCAGGATATCTCGTTGGAAAACTTGTTAAGTGTAATTTCTACAACATCTTGCATTTTTTAGTTTGGAGCTCATTTTGTTTATCAAAAGCTCAATCTCCCAAGATTGGTCAAAATGTGCAAAATGAGGCTACCGAAATTTAGAGTTCTTTTACAGTCAACGTTTGGAGGTCTTATTCAACTCCAAATTACAATTATGATAGCTCATTGGAAATCTCGCTATGTCTAGTTATCATTTGTCTCATCACGTAAGTCATTTGGTTAGTCTAGCTAGGTGAAATCTTGATTTTCCCAAAGTAACTCCAGAAGTGCAGCAACTCTCCTGAGGCAAATGACGTTTTGGACATTTCTCCCAAACCATGAACCCTGTGTAAAAACTAAAGGAGATTTTTCTTCTTGGGTCTATTATGGAAAAAAAACTCTCTAGTTTTTTTCAAATTCATCTTTTATTGCTCAGAAACATCATTTGAATAAAACCTATCCTGATGTGAGGAACAGGGGATTTGTAGAAATGAAGGGAAATGAAGGGAATGATCAACTTATAAATTCTTGAATTTTTTTTGGGAAATATGGAGGGATCTTAAGAAGAAGGGGAAAGTGTAATTTCAAGGATCGTGTGAGGGGAAAGGGTTCAAAAGGGAAAAACACAGGCCTAACCTAGAAAATTGTCAAATTGTAGCAATAGGCTAAGGTTCTGGGAAAATGATGAATTTGAGGGATATAAGTGATGGGAAGTGTTTAAGAAGATATTTTAAGGGTAGGTGAAGGTGTATGAGCATCACGATATAAGTTTTGTTGATGATTTTACCATCCAAGAAAAATTACCTTCAAAACACTAGGAGAGGGAAATGAGCTTAATTTAAGCACAATTGAAGCAGAAACAAGGTGTAAAATGACCCATTGGAACCTGAAATATGATGACAACTCTTTGAATGATGGTACACTCAGCCGAATGGTGACATGGACCAATACTCGGAAAAATTTGGGAGGAGTAGAAATAATCATAGACCTAATACCTAGTGACCAAATTTTACTTGAAGACTCATTGAAATGACAAAATGTTGACGTTGACACCCCAAGACCACTTTATCAAAGCATATTTTGATCACTAGTGAAAGGCTGCAAATATTTATGCTAACATTGGCTCCATTGGGGATGGTAACTCCTTCGAGGTGCTAAGAACATTGGAGACCAAGTAGCCTTATCCATTGGGCATGGAGTGAAAAAAACTCAATCTGAAATACATGACTGAACATTGATGACTCAAAGACACAAAATGACTTTTACTCAACTGAAAACTGACTCAATACTAAAACAAAACTGACAAACTGGAAAAGATGCTCAAAATGGAGGTTATTCAATAAAACCTACTCTAACTATTCCATTCTTCACCTCATCATGTGAAATGAAACAACCAATGCAACCAAGTAAGCATTATGGCTGCTATTTTAATTCTCTGCAAGTGCTCACTTATGAACAACATGAGAGAACTACTAAAAGGAAACTCCCATGAAAACTTGTAAATAGATCCAAATTTACCTAGATTGAATAATATGGATTCTCTATCTGACTGCACAAATACTGCATAAGGATCTTGAAATTCATGTCCACTGGGAATTAGCTCATCTAATGGATTACATTTCTTCTCCTCATACCATGAATGAAAAATTTCATCTGAGCTTTGTGACGAGACTCCTGCTGAAAATGACAAAGAAAACGGCTTTTGGATCAGGTTTGTATCAATACTTTTTCCAATCTCATATTTAGCTAATGGAGAAGGACTTTGACTATATACATCATCCAACACATCAATTATTGGATCGTGAAAATTTTGAAAAGACTGTTGCGACCCATTTTCTATTGGTTCCAATGAGACTGCATGACTTTCTATAGCCTGCTCATTTGAATATATACTATGCAAAATTTCCTTCAAAAATTGAAATGATTCGAAACATAATGGTACGAAATCATCTAACGTCATTTGATCATATGTTCTAGCTCCCAAGCCTTCATCTACAACCTGGCATTCAATGGAACTCGAGGGCTGCAAATATAGATATGAGAAGTCTTGAACAAGGATTTCATTGCCCTCTAGATGGTCCAGATCAAAACTTATCAACAGTTTATTTTTGGTTGCATGAAAGTTGTCTCTAATGAATTGAAGAGAAGTAAAACAAAAAGGCAAAGATCCTTCACTTACATCAACATTTTCTGCACCTTCCTCCTCACTTCCATAGCTGATATGCATCAGTTGATCATTGTATTTGAGTTGCTGAAAGTGAACTTTGTCCTTCCACAAACCAGCTGCTGATTTGTCTACAATATTAGCTTCTATTTGGATAACATAATCATCAGAATACTGATCAAAATTAGGGAAATCATCAATATAAAACATGCCATCAAGCATACATGTCATATCAACATATCTCTCTTCTCCAAGATGATCTATAAGACAATCATGATCATATCTATGACAACTGGGATAAGAAAGAAAATCTTTTGGATCAGCCACTTGTTCTTCTTCAATCAGAAATCCATGGTCTTGAACATCATACTCTTTCCTTTTTGTGATTTTTTTCATCATCTCTTCCACTACACTTACCAGAATGTCGAACTTTACCTCTAAAGATGTCGATTCCTCCATATCTATGTTCTTCATCTTTTCTTCCTTCAATTTTGCCCTTCTGATCAGCAGATTAGCCTCTACATCTACTCCACTATTTTGCATCTCTTCTAGTGTTGCATGGTTCCTTTCCTTTAGATGAAACTCCATTTCCAAATCAAAGGCATCCAGGTAGTGCAAGAGAGCTGAATCAAGTGGATGTCTTAAATTAATAGGCATCGAACAATAGACTTGGTTAAATCTGGCAGAAAATTGTTGTACTGTCTGCCCTGGCTGTCTTTTCAGCTGGTTATACTCTTCTAGAATCAAGAAAGGGTTTTTTCTGACCACCCAGTTGTCGAGGAAAATTTTGACGAACTGCTGGAAATCTAAGATGCTCGCATCAGGTAGGGTTTTGAAACAACACTTGACTTTGCCTTGCAAAGAAAGAGAAAAAAGACTAATACTGACATCCTCATCATCAACCTCAAAAAGGTCAAGAAAAGACTCAAAATTTAGTACATGTCTCTCAGCAATGATGTTGTCATAGTCACCATCAAATCTTGGTAGATATAGTTAATGATTTTTAGGGAAAACATGGGAGATAGGAGGTACAATTAGAGGCTTGTATCTATCAAGAATTTTACAAGGTATACGTGTATATAAAAAAGATGTAGAATTATTCTTGATCTCTTGACGCTCATTAGTTTGAAGATGGTCATCATAAGATTCAAAAGAAAGGTCTTGATCAAGATCAAAGGCATGTGAATATTTTGTATCCACAATCTTCAAAGGGAAAGAATCACATGCAGGTCTAGGATCTTTTCTCAAATACAGTATACTTTGTAAAGCCTTCTTGACATTCTTGGGAAATGAGAAGAAATAATTTATAACAAAGAACGTAATGTCTTGGAAGAAATGCCAACTTGAATACCTAATCTTTCCATATTGTCGTTTCATGTTTCTGCTGGTCAAGTTCATCCTCCAGTGGAGTTTGTGGATCTAATCTCCAAACTGATTTGGAGTGGACAGGTGAATGATTTCAACCTTCTTGTGTTTGATTGTTGTCCACCATCACATTTTGTTGAGGAACATAAAACTATGTTCCCCAATATGGTTGATACTATGTTATCACCTAGATTTACCTCAGGCTGAAGGGAGGCAACGTCCAAGGTAACCACAAAGCAAGCTTAGCCTTGTAGCTAGCCATACAAGGCTAGGAGAGGGCTCTCTCCTTTAGAATCTCAGTTGAAATGACTAGATCAGGTAAGTATTTTAGGATAGGTATAGTAGAACGGGAGTTGTGATTGGGTTTTGTTGATGTTTAGCTGGATCAGATGGAGCTAGGCAGTGTAGGTCTAGGAAATTAAGTCAGAAATGCAGGGTGTTTTATGGGGCAAGGTAGGCATAGGCTTTAGAACTTTAGGCTTAATGGTGTGAGGTGTTTAAGACTGATGACAAGCTGAGGTGGGCATGTGACAATCATGGATCCTTCTCAAACAATAGAATACATGGAATATTGAATGATTTCCCAAGGTAGAGCACTCTTACAATGGATTTTACCTATCAAACTCGATAGCATTCAATAAGAAGCAATGAGATGGATTAAGGCATACATAAAACATGTAAACAAATTATTACAAAAGAAGAAACTTCACTAAATCTCCATACCACAGGGATCCCATAAAAATAACTGCAAATCTTATTAATCTCCTTGCGAAACTGCTTATAATGATATACAATCAAGCTCTGAGCATCCAAGTGAGTCCAACCTCTCACAAAGAGAAAGAAGAAGAAGATATAGAAAATCATTTAATCTCCTCCCATCTTGAGAGGTCGAATCCCTGAGATGAGGAGCTGATCTAATTGATACTAAACAAGGAACATGAATATAGGCATTACCAACAACTTGCCTCCAAAAGTGAAAAACTGATTCGTTTGACTTCAAACTAACTCCTAAAGCATTTAATCTACCCTCTACAACTTTTTAGCCATCATATTGACAATCCATGACATCATTTACAATAGTAAATTATTCACCATGAGAGATAATCCATGATCATAGTCAAAAACTAGAAAAATAGGCATCCTGAGCAAAATTTGCTCTACGTGCAGCGACAGTGGCTCGACGCGTAACGCCACTTTCAGTTTCTTTTTGAAGGCCTTCTTAACATGGAAATTGACCCGGGATAGCACATTGGAAAGGTATTCAAGTCTACTTTCTAGAGCACCTAGAATTTATGCATTTGGAACTCATTTGTCCTCTCAAAACTTGATTCTCCCAAGATTTCTTCTGTGTGTCTAAAAAGTGGAAAAAATGTCATTTTTAGGGTGTTTTTGGACCTTTTGGTGGACTAGTTCTTCTCCAAAACTTTTGAAACTTGCTAGGGTGCATGTACTCACCACTCTGAATTCAAAAATTCAAACCATTTTTTTCATTGGGTGCCCCTAGGAAAATCGCAGCGCCACCGGGCAATTTTCCTGTGTATTAAAATTCAAAATATGCAAATGACAAAATTTTCCAAAAACTTGCCCAAAATTTGTGTGAAGCACCACCATAATGTGCCTTGGTGAGCCAAGGAAGCCATAACCAACATTCTAAGTATATCCTCTTCTTTCTTTCCCTTCAAGGCCTTCCTTAACCTAGCTTTCAGCTTCTTGATTCTTCTGTTGCTAATCCTATTTCCAATCCTGTAATGATAGGCCATGTGTCTGAGCAACTGATTATATTTGTTGGCCTCCTCACTTGTTTTCACTTGAATAGAAGGTCCCCTATTTATTAAGACACTAGTGGAGGAATTTGAGGACCCCTGAATATGTCATGAGCAATAAATGTCTCCCAAGGGATGTTGAGGATACTAAGATGATGAAGAACAATGATCTTGATTAAGGAGTACAATGAAGGAGTAGGAAATGAGAGGGAGGGCTTGTTTTGAGAAATTTCCCTTGGGGAAAAGGGATAAAAGCGTTGGGTAATATGAAATAGGGATAAAGGGACAAAGGGAAAGGGGATAGGGCAATAGGGATAGGTTTTAGAGCTATAGTGAGTGATAGGAGGAAAAATGGCAGTTTATGGTTTTTAGGCATACATGGGAGATTTTAGGGTTTCATGTTTCGCAAGGAAAATGATGCTTATGATGTGGATATGAAAACAAAAACCAATGTGAGGGATGTCAACTTACTTGTAGGCAGGTGAGAGAAAGAAAATTTGGAGTTTGTTGGAAGTTTTGAGGCTTTTCTAGCCTTCCTACTCAACACACAACACCAATGCCCAGATGCGTAGCGCCAATGTAAAAGTACAGTGGGAAAATTTTCCAGACGCGCAACGTCGGCCTCAACGCGCAGTACCACTCCCTCAACACGTATCACTTTTTGCGGTCCACTTGTGATGGTCTTCCCATTGTCCAAATTGAGCATGGGATAGTTCATTGGAATACTTTTCAAGTCTACTTTTAATCAAATCTTGTATTTTTCAATTTGAAGCTCATTTTCCCTGTCAAAAGTGCAATCTCCAAGGACTAGTCAAAATGTGCAGAATGAGGCTGCCAAAATGCAGAGTTCTTTTGTAGTCAACGTTTGGACATCTTCTTAAACTCTAATTTGAGCTCATGATAGTGCATTGTAAATATTACTATTTCTAGTTGTCATTTGACTCATCAAGCAAGTCATTTGGTCAATCCAACTAGGAGAAATCTTTATTTTCACAAAGTCACTCCAAAAGTGCAGCAACTCTCCTAAGGCAAATGATGTTTTGGACATTTCTCCCAAACCATGAGACCTGTGTAAAAACTGAAGGAGGGTTTTCTTCTTGGGTATATTATGGACAAAAATCTCTATCATTTTTTTCAAATTCATTTTTTCTTTCTCAGAAACATCATTTGAATAAAACCTATCGTGATGTGAGGAACAAGGGATTTGTAGAAATGAAGGGAAATGAGGGGGATGAGGGTATTAAAAATTCTTGAGAAACTTTTAAGAAGTATGGAGGGATGTAAAGAAGCAAGGAAAAGTGGAATTTCAAGGATCGAGTGAGGGGAAGGGGTTCAAAAGGGCAAAACACATGCCCAACCTAGACAACTGTCAAATTGTAGCAATAGGATAGGATTTCTGGGGAAATGATGAATTTGAGGGATATAAGTGATGGAAACTATTTAAGAAGATATTTTAAGGGTAGGTGAAGGTGTATGAGCATCATGATACATGTTTTGTTGATGATTTGACCATCCAAGAAAAATTACCTTCAAAACCCTAGGAGAGGGAAATGAGCTTTACCTAAGCACAACTGAAGCATAAACAAGGTGTAAAATGACCCGTTGGAACATTAAATATGATGAAAACTCTTTGAATGATGGTGAATTCAGCCAAATGGTGACATGGACCAATACTCGAAGAACTTTGGAAGGAGTAAAAACAATCCTAGACCTAATACCTAGTGAGCAGATTTTACTTGAAGACTCACTGAAATGACAAAATATTGACTTTGACACCCCAAAACCACTTTATAAGAGCATATTTTGATCACTGGTGAAAGGCTGCAAGACTGATGCTAACATTGGCTCCATTGGGGATGGTAGCTCCTTGGAGGTGCTAAGAACACCGTAGACCAAGTAGTCTTATCCATTGGGCATGGAGTAAAAAAGAACTCAATCTGAAATACATGACTGAATATTGACGACTCAAAGACACAAACTGACTTTTACTCATCTAAAAACTAACTCAACACTAAAACACAACTGATAAACTGGAAAAGATGCTCAAAATGGAGCTTATTCAATAAAACCCACTCTAATTGTTCCATTCGTCACCTAATCAGGTGAAATGAAACAACCAATGCAACCAAGTTAGCATTCTAGCTGCTATTTGAATTCTCTGCAATTTCTCACTTATGAACAACAAGAGAGAACTACTGAAAGGAAAATCCCATGAAAACTTGTAAACAGATCGAAATTTTCCCAGATTGAATAATATGGATTCTCTATGTAACTCCACAAATACTACATAAGGATATTGAAATTCATGTGCATTGGGACTTAGCTCATCCAATGGATTACTTTGCTTCTCCTCATACCATGAATGCAGACTTTCATATGAGCTTTGTGGCAAGACTCCTACTAAGAATGAAAAGAAACTGGCTTTCAGATCAAGTTTGTATCAATACTTTTTCCAAGCTCAGAGTTAGCTAATGCAGAAGGATTTTGACTGCAAACATCATCCAAAACATCGGCTATTGGATCGCGAAAAACTTAAAGAGACAGTTGCGACCCATTTTCTATTGGTTCCAATGAGATTCCATGATTTTCTACAGGATGCTCATTTGAATATATGCTATGCAAAATTCCCTTCAAAAATTGAAATGATTCAAAACATAATGGTACAGAATCATCTTGCATCATTTGATCATATGTTACAGCTTCAAATTCTTCATCTACAACCTGACATTCAATGGCATTCGGGGGCTGAAAATCTAGATATGAGAAGTCTTGAACAAGTATTTCATTGCCGTCTAGATGGTCCAGATAACTTATCGATGGTTGATTTCTGATTGCACGAAAGTTGTCTCTGATGAACTGGAATGAAGTAAAACAAAAAGGCAAAGATCCTTCACTTACTTCAAAATTTGCTGCACTTTCCTCCTCACTTCCATAGTTGATATGCATCAGCTGATCACTGTATTCGAGCTGTTGAAAGTGAACTTCATCCTTCCACAAACCAGCTGTTGATTTATCTACAAGATTAACTTTTGTTTGGAGAAAACAATCATCATCATGTTGATCAAACTTAGGGAAGTCATCAGTATAAAACACGTCATCAAGCATACATGTCATATCAATAGATCTCTCTTCTCCAAGATGATCTATAAAACAATCATTTTCAGATCTATGACAAATGGGATAAGAAAGAATTTTTTTTGGATCAACCACTTATTCTTCTTCAATAACCGAGCCATGGTCTTAAACATCATACTCTTTCCTTGTGGTGATTTTTTGCATCATCTCTTCCACTGCACTTACAAAAATGTCGAGCTTTACCTCTAAAGATGTCGATTCCTCTAGATCTATGTTCTTCACCTTTTCTTTCTTGAACTTTTCCCTTATGATCAGCAAATTAGCCTCTAAATCTACTGCACTATTTTGCATCTCTTCAAGTGTTGCATGGTTCCTTTCCCTCAGCTGAAACTCCATTTCTAGATCAAAGGCATCCGTGTAGTGCAAGAGAGCTAAATCAAGAGGAGGTCTTATATTAATAGGCATTGAACAATAAACTTGGTTAAATCTAGCAGAAAATTGTTGCACTGCCTCCCCTAGTTGTCTTTTCAGTTGGTTATACTCTTCTAGAATTATGAAAGGGTTTTGTTTGACCACCCACTTTTCGAGGAAAACTTTGATGAACTACTCGAAATCTGAGATGCTTGCATCTGGTAGGGTTTTGAACCAACTCTTGACTTTGCCTTGCAAAGAAAGCGCAAAAAGCCTAATACTGACATCCTCTTCATCAATTTCAAAAAGGTCAAGAAAAGACTCAAAATTCAATACATGTCTCTCGACAGTGATGTTGTCACATTCACCATCAAATCGTGGTAGATATAGGTAATGATTTTTAGGGAAACCATGGGATATTGGAGGTAAAATAAGAGGCTTGTAACTATCCAAAATTTTACAAGTTATAGGTGTATATACAAAAGCTTTAGAATTATTCTTCATCTCTTGGGGCTCATCAGTTTGAAGAGGGTCATCATAAGATTCAGAAGAAGGGTATTTATCAAGATCAAAGGCATGTGAATATTTTGTATCCACAATCCTCAAAGGGAAGGAATCACATGCAGGTCTAGAATGTATTCTCAAATACAGTATAATTTGTAAAGCCTTCTTGACATTCTCGAGAAATGAGAAGAAATAATTTATAACAAATAATGTAATGTCTTGGATGAAATTCCAACTTGAATACCTGATCTTTTCATATTGTCTTTTCATGTTTATGCTGGTCAAGTTCATCGTCCAGTGGAGTCCACGGATCTGATCTCGAAACTGATTTGGAGCTGCCAGGTGAATGATTTCAACCTTCCTGTTTCTAATCGTTGTCCACCATCAACAATCAGATCTGAACTTGATACATTTTTCTGAGGAACATAAAACTACGTTCCTCAGTATGGTCTCCACTATGTTATCACCTAGATTTAACTTAGGATGAAGGGAGACAACTTCCAGGGTAACTACAAACCAAGCTTAGCCTTGTAGCTTTTCCTACAAGGTCGGGATATGGTTCTCTCCTTTAGAATCTCAGTCAAAATGACTAGATCAAGTAAGGATTTTATGCTAGCTATAGTAGCACGGGAGTGTTGATTGGGTTTTGTTGATGTTTCGCTGGATGAGATGGAGTTGGGCAGTTTAGGTCTGGGAAATTAGGTCAGAAATGCAGGATGTTCTACGAGGCAAGGTAGCCATAGGTTTTAGCACTTTAGGCTTCATGGTGTGAGGTGTTTAAGACTAATGAGGAGCTGAGGAGGGCATGTGACAATCACGGATCCTTCTCAAATAGTAGAAAACATGGAATATTGAATGATTTTCCAAGGCAGAGCACTCATACAATGGATTCTACCTATCAAACTTGATAACATTGAATAAGAAGAAATTAAATTGATGATGACATAGATAAAACATGTAAACAAATTCTTACAAAAGAAGAAACTTTTCTAAAACTCCATAGCACAAGGATCCCATAAAAATAGCTGCAAATCTTACTAATCTCCTTGCCAAACTTCTTACAATGATGTACAATCAAGCTCTGAGCATCTAAGCGAGTCCAGCCTCTCACAAAGAGAAAGAAGAAGAAGATATAGACAAGCATTCAACCTCCTCCCATCTTCAAGGGTCGAATCCTTAAGATGAGGATCCGATCTCACTGATACTAAACAAGGAACAGGAATATAGGCATTATCAACAACTTGCCTCCAAAAGTGAAAAACTAATTCATTTCACTTCAAACAAACTCCTAAAGCAATGAATCTACCCTCTACAACTTTTTAACCATCATATTGACAAGCCATGACATCATTTACAATAGTAAATCATTCACGATGAGAGAGAATCCATGATCATAGTCAAAAACTGGAAAAATAGGCATCCTAAGCAAAATTTGCTCTACGCGCAGCGTCAGAAAGGTCATTTTTAGGGTGTTTATGGAACTTTTGGTGTACCATTTCTGCTCCAAAACTTTTGAAACTTGCTAAGTTACATGTACTCATCGCTCTAAATCCAAAAATGAAAACCATTTTTTCATTGGGTGCCCCTAGGAAAAGCGCAACACCGGTTGGCATGCGCTTCTAGGCAGTTTTCCTGTGTATTAAAATTCAAAATTTGCAAATGACAACATTTTCCCAAAACTTGCCCAAAATTTGTGTGAAGCACCACCATCATGTGCTTTGATGAGCCAAGGAAGCCTTAGCCAACATTCTAAGTCTATATTCTTCTTTCTTCCCCTTCAAGACCCACCTTAATCTAGCTTTCAGCTTCTTGCTTCTTATGTTGTAAATCCTATTGTGAGTCCTGTAATGATAGGCCATGTGTCTGAGCAACTGATTATCTATTTTGGCATCCTCATCTATTTTCACTTGACTATAAGGTCCCCCTGTTTCTTGAGACACTGGTGGAGGAATTTGAGGACCCCTGAATATGTCATGAGCAATAAATTTCTCCCAAGGGAGGTTGAGGATACTCAGATGATCAAGAAAAATGATCTTGATGAGGGAGTAAATGAAGGAGTAGGAAATGAGAGGAAGGGCTTGTTTTGAGAAATTTTCCTTCGGGAAAATGGATAAAAGGGATGGGTAATATGAAATAGGGATAAAGGGACAAATGGATAGGGGATAGAGAAATAGGGATAGGTTTTAGAGTTGTAGTGAGTGATAGGAGGAACAATGATAGTTTAGGGTTTTTGGGCATACATGCAATATTTTAGTGTTTCATGTTTCTCAAGGAAAATGATGCTTATGATGTGGATATGCAAACAAAAACCAATGTGAGTGATGTCAACTTACTTGTAGGCGGATGAGAGAAAGAAAATTTGGATTTTGTTGGAAGTTTTCAGACTTTTCTAGCCTTCCTGTTCAATGCAGAGCGTTGATGCCCAGATGTGCAGTGCCACCCTCTACGTGCAGCGCCAGTGTAAAATTACAGTAGGAAAATTTTCCAGTTGCACAGCACTAACCTCAATGCACAATGCCACTCCCTCAATGCATAGCTCTTTCTGTCGGCCACTTTTGAAGTCCTTCCCAGTCTCCACATTGCATGCAGGATAGGTCATTGGAACACTTTTCGAGTCTACTTTGCATAACATCTTGAATTTTTTAATTTGGATATCATTTTCCCTGTCAAAATCTCAATCTCCCAAGATGGTGAAAATGTGCAGAATGAGGCTGCCAATTATTGTTCGTTTCAAGATAAACACGGTGATTAGAGTGGCATCTAGTATAACCTTGTTTGAACATAAACCTGTCAAATTTTAGATACCACTTCCTTGGAACCTGTTTTTGGGCATACAATATGTTTTCAAACCTCCACACTAGTTTCTCCTTCCCTTTTAACTCACACCCTTGTGGTTGTCGCATGTATATCCCTTCCTCCAAATCCCCACAGAGAAAGGTTTTCTTTACATCTCATTGTTCATGATGTGAATCTTCTATTGCCACTAGTCTTAAAATCATTCTGGTTGAACTCATTTTAACAATAAGAGAAAAAAATTCATCAATTTATGTATCTTTCTCTTGTGTGAACCCCTTTAGAACTAGTATAGTCTTGTATCTCTTTCTACTTCCATCTTCTTCCTTCGACATGTAAATCAATTTATTTTGCAATGTCATTTTACCTGCATGCAACCTCACTAAGTCCCAAGCATGAAAATGTTTCCTATCAGGTTTCGCATATAATGAGGTCCCTGAATCTACTAGGCAAGCATTAATAACATTTTCTAATGAAAGAATCAAATCATCTTGAAACACAACACTCATCACATTTGCTTCAGGATTATTCTCTTGTTGCACATCTCCTTCCTTTCCATTTTGAGACTTATAGTATTTCTTCAAGTGTCCTTTCTTCTTGCATTCCTAGTATGCTATCCATAATATGGACTTTGATTTTCCTTTCATTGACTTACTACAATGTCTTAACTTATTTTATCTTTCAATTTTTCTTCACCTAGTCTTTATAGTCAAAGCATTACCTGATGTCTCACCAAATATTTTCTGTCACATTTCCTCGCTAAGGATAACACCAAAAAAATAATGAAACTTTGATGTAATAGATTCAGATATAGATTTACTAATGGCCATAACAAAGCCATTTCGAATTTTTGGCTATGAGAACAGAAATAACAAATCTCTAACTTCATCATTAAAAATTACCTCTACCAAACTTAATTGGCTAATAATTGTATTCAATTCATTTAAATGATTAGCAACAGATACACCTTCTGACATCTTCATATAAAATAAATGCTTCATAAGAAATACCTTATTTGAGGTGAGGGATTTTCATATAGTGTGGATAATGTCAACATTAGATCCCTTATTGTCATTTCATTTGAAATGTTGAATGACACTCACACTGCCAAAGACAACTGTATTGTTCCAAGTGCCTTTTTGTCAAGAATCTCCTTTTATGCGGTTTTCATACATGTTGGCTTCTTTATTTTTCCCCTTAATGGTAGGTATAGATATTTTTGATACAAATAATCTTTAATTTTCATCTTTGACAACTAATAGTTTTGGTCATTCAATTTCTCAACCCTAAACCTACCATCTTTTGCCATTGCTCACACTCAAACTAGGAACCCTTCTTTCCTGCCAATGTATTAGCCAAATATACCTTCACCATTGATACCAATTGTTGGAAAAATATAATACAGAGAAATAGAACATATAAAATATTGCAGAAAAATAAACACAAATAATACATAAAATATGAGAGACATATATATACATGGTGTACGCAATTAGAGCTACGTCCACGGAGAAACAACTAGTCCTTACTTTTATATTATCCAACAAAATGAAGAGATATAACCTACAAAAAATCCATTGTAATTTGTTCTTCACTCTAACATAATCCCCTGTGTCATTCTTGCTCAAAATAACAATACAAATCTGTAGTACAATTCCCTCATATAAATAAAGAGTTTCCTTAAAGGGGAAAAAACCCATAAATTAATATCTCATACCATCATATCATCTTCCTAATGAATGGGCCAGATTGACTACGAAATTACAATATTTTAAAAGAAAAAATATCATATATTTTTAGCTTGGGGGGTGTTGCACCCAAACCCTACAGGGGGCGTCTTATCTATGGAACCCCCCTCATGATGATTAAATAGGTGGTTTTTCCACCTAGTTAGGAACTGGGATCCAAACACAATTGAAACAAAACCTCTGAGTCGAGAATATAATCAGGCTCCACATCCAATAATCCCTACAGTTTATTATTCCCTTGGACTTACAATATCATTCATGGTTAACAAAGGTAAATCATGTTCAACCATGGTCAACCATGGTTAATCATGTTACACCATGGTCAAACATGTTTTATAAAATCAATCATGGTAAACAATGGTCAATCATGGTCAACAATGGTCAAATGTTCCATTATGACAAAGCTTGTCTGAATAGAAAAATTAACCATCGTCAACCATATTTATTTTAGGGTTTACAGTATTATCTTAGGGTTTTATACCTTCAATTTAATACTAATACCTAGGGTTTAATATTATTTCCTTAATTTTTTATTCCTTGTGTTTTTAGTATTAATCCCTGAGGTTTATAATATCAATCATCGTGAACAATGGCTAGCCATGGCCAACCATGGCTAACCATATTTATTTTATTGTTTATAATATTTTTCATAGGGTTTATATACATTGGTTTATAATATTTATCTTATGGTTTATCATAGGATTTTATCTATATGAAAATAACCCATGGCCAATCATGGTGAATCATGGTCAACATTGGTCTAACATGGTCAACTATGGTCAGTTATGGTGAATCATGATCGACCATTGTCAACACTACATTGTGACAAACATTGTCTCAATATGAAAACTAGCCATGGTAAACAATGGCCAAGAATTTTTATTTTAGGGTTTATAATATTTATCGTAAGGTTTATATTTATTGGTTTTATAATATTAATCCTTTTGATTTAATTTTATTCCCTTGGGTTTTTAGTATTAATCCCTTGGGTTTATAATATCAATCCCTTGGGTTTATTAATCTAAGGATTCATTTTCCTACAATATAATATTATTCATAGGGGTTATAGTATTAATACATAGGTCTATAATCATAGTCAACCATACTTTGTTGTCACATTATGACAAATATTTTCTCGACATGAAAATCAATCATAGTACAATGTCGCGTTGTGACAAATATTGTCTCGATATGAAATTAATCATGCTCAACCATAGCCAACCATGTTCCAACATCACATTGTGACAAATATTGTCCCAATATGAAAATCAACCATGGTCAACCATAGTCCAATGTGGCATTATAACAAAAGATTGTCTCAATATGAAAATAAACCATGGTAAACCATGTTTATTTTAGGGCCTATGGTATTTATCATAGGGCTTATATACTTTAGGTTTATAATATTAATCCCTTGGGTTTAATATTTAATTTCGATGGGCTAATAATCTATTGGGTTTTTACTATTAATCCCTTGTGTTTATAATATAAGTTCCTTGTGTTTATTAATATAAGGGTTCATATTCCTAGGGTATAATATTATTCATAGGATTTATAATACTAATCCTATGGTTTAATATAAATCCATTGGGTTTATAATCATGGTCAACCTTGGTCTACCATTTTAAAATGTCACATTGTGTTAGGCCCCTATACTACTAGTGTAACCCCTTATTGCTATTAGTATAACCCACTTATTATATTGATGTACCCATGTAGTGCCCATATTGTTACTATTGTGCCCCATAGAAACCCACTATTGTTATTATTGTGCCCTTACATTATTATTGTTATGTCGGCTCTGATTATGTTATGACCCCTTAGACTCCTATATATAGAAAGGAGGTCTTTTCGTTTGTATCATCCAATAATTGTTCATTTATGTAATGTAAAGTAGGTTTTCCCCTCGAAGAGGTTGAATTCTAAGGCGTTGATCTATCTTTTCTATCTTTTCTTGAGTTGGATTCATAACATTTGGTATCAGAGCTTTGGATTCTAGGGTTTCGTTGCTCCAAACAGATCATCGTGGCATTTTCGCTATAACATGTTTTCTGTGATGTTCAGAAGCCGCAAAAAAAACCCATTTGAGAAGAAATCACGCTGAACCTTGGGTCCAAATTTCAGAGCTTTTCGCGCAATATTTGCGGAGATATGATCTGAGGAAGTTGGTCTTTTTCCAGACTCCTGAATTACATTCAAAACAATTGACCTGGGGAAAATCGTCATAACATTCTCTCTGGGGATCGAATTGAAATTTCGTAAGAAGGTACAGAAAGAGGACGGACTGTAGTTTCTTGTGTGCATTTTTCAGATCCAAAGGTTGAAACAGTGACTCGTGGAACATCGTACAAGTTCGCTCTACTGAACTAGTCTATAATGAGGTCATCTTGGGAGATTGTGCATAACTCTTTCTTGGAGAATCCAATTTGGATCAGACTGGTGGCATTGGAAAGAGGACACAGAGTGCTACTACAGGTCACAATTTTAGAACTTAAAGATCTGAAAGTACAGAGTTACAGTCGTTTCAAGGTAGAGCTCCTAAAATCAAGAAAAAGCAAGATGAGGAAGTTTGATGGCAAGGATCCGATAAATTGGATACTTCAGATGGAGCAATATTTTGATATACATGGTGTACAAATGTTACAAAAGGTATGTATTGCATCTTCATATTTAGAACCAGATCAATTTTTATGGTACAAAGGGCTTTGTTCTCGTAAACAACTTGTTACCTGGTCAATTTTCACAGAGGAAATGATAGCACATTATGAGGATACAAAGAGCAACACCCTCTTTAGAGAAACACCACAACAATTGGAAAGAGTAAAAGGGCTTTGTGACATAGTGGAAAGCAAAATTATGGAAACCAGGAAGTGTACCCCTCACAACTATAAAGATGGAAGTGTTGTTTCTCCTAACCTTCCACAACCTACAAGGGTTACACCACAACAATTGGAAGAAAAAAGAGAGAAAGGGCTTTGTTACAATTGTGATAGAAAATGCACTAAAGGTCATAAGTGTGCTAAGAAGAAATTATTTTACATAGAATATGAAGAGGAGGAAGAAAAGGATCAAGAAACAACAAAAGAAGAAGATATACGCCAGGACCCCACCCCAGAGAAAGAAGAAATGAATCAGACCATATATTGTAAAGCATTGGCAAGAATTACCACTCCTAAAACTCTCAAGATAGAAGGACATATCAAGAAGAAAAAGGTGCAAGAAGTGAAAGATCACATCGAGAAAGAAGAAATGAATCCAACCATATCTTGTAATTCATTGTTCGAAATTACCACTCCTCAAACTATCAAGATAGAAGGACATATAAAGAAGAAAAATGTTCAAGAGGTGAAAGATCACATCGAACATCAAGAAATAAATCCGACCATATCTTGTAAAGGATTGGAAGAAATTACCACTCCTCAAACTCTAGAGGTAGAAGGACATATCAAGAAGAAAAAGGTTCAAGCAGTGAAAGATCACATCGTGCATCAATAACAAATTCTCCAACTTTTAAAGGATAATGCCACTTCGGTGCAAAATCAAACGAAACAACAGGTACTTAAAAAATGGCGACCTTACCGAATGGGAAGACTCTTCAAGGATGAGGATGTGGAAGCATTGTTTTGTGCTATTTATATTATCCAACCAGATTGGATAAACGAAGCAAGGGATGAATGGAAGAAGGACGAAGAAGTATGGCCACTTATTCAAAAGTTGCAAAAGATCCCAATTCAAACAATATTGCCAGAAATTAAAGAGGAAGGAAAAATCATATTGGAACCTGGAGCAGTCACAGAAACAAGAACCCGACAGCTACGAAATCGATCAATTTCAGAGTATCTCATCAAGTGGAAGAACTTACCCGCTGAATATTCCACATGGGAGGACAAGAATTTTATACAGAAGCATCAAGAACTACTCAAGCGTTGATAACAACGCTTGTTGAAGGAGAGGGGCATGTTAGGCCCCTATACTGCTAGTGTAACCCCTTATTGTTATTAGTATAACCCACTTATTATATTGATGTACCCATGTAGTGTCCATATTGTTACTATTGTGCCCCATAGAAACCCACTATTGTTATTATTGTGCCCTTACATTATTATTGTTATGTCGGCTCTGATTATGTTATGACCCCTTAGACTCCTATATATAGAAAGTAGGTCTTTTCATTTGTATC
The DNA here is from genome assembly GCA_031772625.1 of Pinus tabuliformis. NCBI lineage: Eukaryota > Viridiplantae > Streptophyta > Pinopsida > Pinales > Pinaceae > Pinus > Pinus tabuliformis. Next base: position 950,682,861 of record CM062811.1, on the reverse strand, counting down.
ATCCAATAATTGTTCATTTATGTAATGTAAAGGAGGTTGCCCCTCGAAGAGGCTGAATTCTAAGGCGTTGATGTATCTTTTCTATCTTTTCTTGAGCTTGTTTCGTAACACTAGAGCTCAAGCTATGGCCGATGAGAGGATTGATAGCCTTGAATCACAATTGAAAGATGTCATGTTGCAACTGAAGAACTTAAATGAAACACTCTCAAAGGGCTTCTTGCTTAGGAATACTGCAATAGCCGAATCCAAAAAATGTCAATGCTGCCCAAAGTCCTACGAAAATCACTCACAAGTATAGGGACCCACATAATTAGTCAGATCTAAATAGCATATCTGATTGTTGTGATGGCTACAGAGCCCAAATTGCTAGGTTTGGATGGCAGATCTAATGGATCTGATAGATTTGAATGGATGAGCTGATAGATTTGAACGGCGGAATTGATTGTTGTTGTGGATCTTGATGGATCTGATAGATCTGAATGGCTGATCTGATAGATCTGAATAGAGGAATGGATTGTTGTTGATGTGACAAAACCCCACATACGAGATCTGATCTGGAAAAGATTATGCGTGATCCAGAGATAGAGAAGGGAACTATGGTCTTTAGGAGTGTCAGGTGCTACAGATCGTAATATACATAAGGGTCTGATAGTAGTACTCAGCCCAATTTTTTAGGGCACTAACCAAGGAGGATCAACCGTACCCTTAGTTGTACAACCTAACTACCCTATTGTACGCGTGAGTAATCTCTCTGAGTGTTGTTCTTGGTGTATTGTAGTAGCAAGATAGCTGACGGTTTATCTATGGCAAGGTTTCAAGGGAGCTAGGGGGCTTCTAATATACCCAGAGGGTACTTGGAAGAGAGTCCATGCATGGTTTTGTCTAATGCGCTACTACTCAAAGGGATACCCACAGGGGTTACAAGAGATTCCAACAAGCGTGACCGCCTCTTGTATTTCCTGCATGCATGCCACCCCAAATCCACAAGTTTATGCACTCAACAATAGATCCCATGGTTTAAAGACGCTGGAACACGTCTCTAGCCAAAAAAAAATTTGCTAAAAATTGGAGATCCCACCGGCCTTGGAAAGTGCTTTGATACCACTTATTATGATCTTAACCTGCAAGACGATAGCAAAATACCAAATATGTGAAGGAATATACCCAGAACATAGAAGAAATAAGAGCAAGTATTTTATTATTTAGAAAGCAATGTTCACTTGCTTCTTCAAGGGGGAAACCTCCAATAGAGCTAAGCTCAATTACAAAATAAGACATGATGCTCCTCGAGGGGAGTCTCTATCCTTTATATAGGATTCATACATGCAATACCATGGGGAAATACCATGGTTCTTATTAATACCATCTATCTAATATCATGGCTCATTTGCATCTGTTGTCCCTACATTAAATGCAGGTTAACCACTTACAATTATTAATATGGGCTTGATTGACTCTTTACTTAACTATAACTATGACTTGATCCTATTACATAAATAAGGGGGTTAGGGTTGGACCCTAACAAAACAGGAAAGTTGTTAGAAAACTATCACACAAAACCATGTTGTACAAAAATGAATCACACACTAATGTACATAAGTATCCATGCAAGATGACTTAAGCATAGTACTTTTTGAGAGAAATCCCATTTCGAGGCTTATCGAGAGGATTTCCTTCATAATCCATAAGCTCATAGGCACCCTTTTGCAAAACCGATTTTACAATATAGGGCCCATGCCACATAGGTTCGAACTTGCCTACCCCTAGCTTATCGTTAGCTTGGTCATATAGTACGACTAATTCACCCTAAGAGAAAGCACGAGGGGGAACCAACTGATCGAAATGGGATTTTACCCAATTCTTTTGTGCTTTGATGACCAAGGAAGTGAGATGGCGAGTCTCATCCAGTCGTTCTAAATATAAGAGGCGTTACACTTGAGGTGATGTTTCGGGGAGGAGTTCAATAGCTAGCTTGAGTGAAGGAATCTCACATTTGATCGGCAATGTTTCTTCCAGACTATAGACTAGACGGAAAGATGTGAAACTAGTTGCGTATTTGGTTGAAGTTCGGTAGGCCCACAGAGTTGAAAAAAGAATAAGATGCCAAATTAAATTGTGCATCCCAATGTTACGTTGAAGCATGGTGACCAAAACCTTATTCATGGCTTCAACTTGGCCATTGACCTGAGGGTAATATGGGGTTGAGCCATCATGGCTTAAACCCAATATAGATGTCAATTCTGCCATCATGTAATCTTTGAATGGGATCCATGGTCTGTGATAATGGCTTGGGGTACGCTAAACCTAGAAATAACATGGTTAAAAAGAAATTGAGTTACTGTCTTACCATCTGCATAATATGTAGGCATCGCTTCGACCCATTTGGTGAAATAATCCACAACAACAATAATATAGCCATGCCCCCCAGCTGAAAAAGGGTTACATGTCATATAATCATTACCCGATTTGGAAAAGGGACCAAGGGTAATGACATGGTGTAGGTGAATGAGTGGGGTGCACATATTGCATTGGTAAATTTGGCATTCGTGGCACTCACGGACAACAAGAATGTAGTCTTTGAAGATAGTTGGACAGAAATAACCAACACGAAGGATTTTCTAAGTTGTAGCATAACCATACATATGACCACCACATGCCCTAGAGCAGCAATCATTAAGATCTCTTTGAGCTTCCTCAATCATGAGGCATCAGCGAAGAACAGAATGGACATCAACATGATATAAAGTATTACCAATAATAAAGTATGGTTGGGAATGATGTCGAATCCTTTGATGATCATCCTTGGTTAACACAAACCGAAACATGAGGTTTGGAGATACACAATGATATCACTGTACCATGGATCAAGGGTGATAATCAAGAAAAGGGTCTCATCTGGAAGTTGTTCATGTGCACCAGCCGGGAGAGCTTTGCAAGGAAGGGAACAAATCAATTCAGCAAAAAAAAGTGACTTCTTAGATTTGGCTGTAGTGAACAAATCAAATTTTTGCAGGCTAACGGTCCATTTAGAATACTTCCCCCCCCCCCCCCACCCGGATCCAGGTGGATATTGGCGGCCACCCACCTATCCCACTTGGACCCCCACAACTATCTCTCTCAGCTTTTCAGTTTCCATAATTGTAGCACAATTTACTATTTTTAGAAGTTTTTCGAGTCTTGAACTTCCGGAGCCGTTTTGAGGCCCTAAACGATGTTTTCTGGGAAATCCGGGAGTAACATGGGTCCATGGACCAACCAATGCTTCTCTTCCCAAAGGTATAGTTTTCGGATAGATCTTTCTAACGAGCTATTGTATGCGTCAAACGGAGATTAGGTGCCAAAGTTACGACCCCAGGAAGTTGATGTACCAACTTACCCAAAACAAGGCCCACAATTTGGTGTTTCAACTTCTAGGGTTAGGTTTTGGGATTTTAAGGGTTTTTCATTGTTTATCAACAATAAATAGGCATTCAAGCCTCATTGTAACATAGTTCAGAGGCATGTAGCCACCACATCTCTTCTCAGAGATAAGCTACCAACACCCTAGCTGTTTATTTCCATTTTTTGTTTGTAAGCATATCTCAGTATTTTACATTAATGAAATGAAGTACTATTTTTGTTGAATCTTTGTGTTTATGGTTATCTTTGTAATTTGTTGTGTTCCTGTTTAAATCCAGATCAATGGTATCAAAGCGGTCTGTTTTTATCTATTTTTCTTTGGATGTCCCCAATGAGGTCGAGATATAAGGAGTTAGGGCTTAAACTAGTTGAACATTTGCAAGACCAGCCTAGCAAAACCCGACGATCGCCCATGGTGGATGAAAAGAAAGATGAGAGGGCAGGAGATCTTATCAAAATATTGCTCAAAACAGCCCTCAAGTGACAAAGGAATGCGATGATGGACAACTTTGCACAGATCCTTCAGCAGCTACCCAGAGGCGACGCATCGGCTTCCAACAGCTACTCTGGAAATGCCACACCGTTTAAGGTACAAGTTAATTTTGAAATCCCCATATTTAAGGGTAAAATAGATGCAGATGTCGTAGATAAATGGTAAATATACTAGATGGGTATTTTTCTGTTCATGAATTTTCGAGTCGGGAAAAGATTGCTTTCACTATTCTCAAAGCAGCCCCCCACGTCAAGGATTGGTGGGAAACCTACTGCGAGTAGCAGAATGAAAGTACAGGCTCACTATTTCATCCACACCCACTTGGGATTCATTCCAGGATGCCATCAAGGAGCAGTACTACCCTATCAAAATCTTTGAGGACAAATACATCAAATGGACCACACTGCGACAGGGAAGGGACTAAGATGTGCTAGAGTTCACAAACATTTTTCATACCCTTTTCACACAGTTAGGTATCAAGGACTCTGAGCTACATTTGGTACTAAAATACTGCAGCTGTCTACATAGATACATCTAAGAAGAGATTGAATTCCTGAACATCTCCTCGCTCCGCATGGCATACTAATACACTGTCAAAATCGAGCAAAAGTTCAAACAGAAGAAGTGAGACTTTGGATCTGCAAATCTGAAGACCAAAGGACAAAGCCAAGGCTAGGTGACCCAACACAACCCATCGAAGCCGCAAGAAAATAACAACACCACGAAGTCGAAAAAGGACACAAGAAAATGGTGTGAGTTCCACAAGAGCCCCACTCACAACACAAGTGAGTGTCGGACCAAGCAGTCACTGGTGGCCGAGTTGAAGGCTTCTGAATCAGATGCATGTTCTGAGCCTGAGCTAGAAACCGACAAGGGGAATGGCAAAGGGAAGTAGATCATTGATGTGGATCCCAGTGCCACTGTTGCCACTGCCAAGATCCAACAAAATGAGCCCGAAGATCCAAAGGAGGGGGAACGTCTTTTCCACTCACAGATGTGGGTGAAGGGTTTGTTGCTGCAATTCATTGTCGACAGTGGCAGCCAAAAGAACCTCATTTCAGCAGAGGTCATGAAGCGATTGGACCTACCGACTACACCACACCCATAGCCGTACAGTATCGGGTGGCTTCATGAAGGATGAGATCTCAAAGTTCGTCAGCAGTGTCGCCTTCCCTACAACATCAAGCCCTTCACAAACGAGGTATTGTGTGATTTTACACTTCTAGATGTTTGTGATGTACTATTAGGCTATCCATACTTGTGGAGGTGACATGCTATGTATGATTCAAGGCCTGGTGTTGTCATTATTTCTTTGAATAATTCATTATATAGGATACCAGAGGTAGCCCCACCTACTGTCACTTCTCTGATCTCTACTAAGAAAGGCAGCAAGCTCATCTCCTAGACTAGGAAATTCATTTTCTGTCTGATTGACTCCTAAAGTAAGGGGAAGATCGTCACCACATCCATGACCCCCGCGAAGAGTTCCTCCACATAGCAGTAGCAGCAAAGGAATACGGTCATGACATAACACAAGAACAACTTCTCCTCACCCACAGGCGTACCACACAAGCCTCAAGTTGGCAACAAAGTCTGGTTGCATTTGCAGAAAGAATGCCTTACAAGAGCCCATCAGAGATAAGCTACCATTGCCCTAGCTGTTTATTTCCATTTTCTGTTTGTAAGCATATCTCAGTATTTTAAATTAATGAAATGAAGTATTATTTTCACTGCATCTTTGTGTTGATGGTTATCTTTGTAATTTGTTGCATTCCTATTTAAATCCGGATCACCCCCAGTGACTAACAAGTCAGGATATAGTTCATAGGGTTGCATTTAGAAATCACTGTAGTCATACATAAAAGGATATAGTGCTGAAAGTGTTGAACAGCCTGAACGACAGCCAAATCAAACTTCTCAACATGCGCATAACATGTTTTGGTGTTGAGGAGATTCCGACTAAGGTAGTAGATCACATGTTCACTACCTTCATCGTCATCTTGGACCAACACCGTATCAATGGTACTAGGGGTTGTGGCTAGGTAAAGGAAGTAATCTCGATAATAGCCTGGTGGATGCAACAGAGGAACATTTATGAGGATGGCCTTAGGATCATCAAAATATTTTTGGGCCACCTCATCCCATGCAAAGGGCATTCCTTGTTTGAGCAACTGGGTAAATCCTATGGCTAACCTGGCGTAGTTGGGTATAAAACGATGGAGAAAGCTGGCCTTTCCTTGTAGGCTCTGGAGTTGGTGCAGTGAAGATGGAGGGGGGAAATTTAAAATGGCCTCAAATTTTAGCGGGTCTAGGTGAATCCCATCCTTGGGAATGATGAAGCCAAGGAGTCATCCTGATTGCATGAAAAAAACGCATTTGTGCAGATTTAACCGAATGTTATAGTGGTTGTAGTGTAGAAAAATTTGTCAAAGATGGTTTGGGTGATATCGGTGCTTACAAGAATGTGCAGGAAGGTCATCCAAGTAAGGCTAGACAATGTTGCCAATATCATGAAACGCATAAGACATTGCCCATTGAAATGTGGCTCCAACATGTTTGAGGCTGAAAGGGAGCTTCTTGTACACGAACGTACCCCATGGGCAGATAAAGGTTATCTTTTCTTGGTTAGCTAGTGCAGTATTAATCTGGTTATAACCAAAAAAAACATCCATAAATGAAAAGATCTCACTGTCGGCACATTCTTCAATGATTTGATCAATAAAGGGAGTAGGATAGTTGTCTTTAGGATAGGCATTATTAAGATCTCGATAATCCACGCAAATGCGGGTCGTGCCTTGTTTTTTAGTCATCAGTACAATATTGGACACCCTGTCTGTAAGGGGGATGGGATAGATGAACCCAGATTTGAGAAGCTTTTTGACTTCACCCTTAATAACATCGGCCTTCCTAGGGTGAACCGGGTGAAGCTGTTGGCGAATGGGCTTCACGTGTGGATATGTTGGTATTTCATGCACCACAATTCTAGGATTGATGCCAGGCATTTATTCATAAGACCATGCAAACACATCATGGAATTCTTGGAATAGACAAGTATATGTATTGATCTCATCCAGAGAACAAGGTACCCCAATATGAACATGTTCAATGACACCAGGTTTGATAAATATGTCAATCGGTATTGTTTGGGTAATATTACCAAAATTTCCTTCCAACCATACTTCATGAGTAACATTCGGTGGCGGAAATGGAGAAGAGGACTCTTCGAAAATGGTAGACATGACTACTAGGCGAGGCAGGAACGAGGATCAATGATAAATATCAATCCATGGTGGTTCCTAGAAAGACATGATTTCCATGATACCTTCATCAATGAGGAAGGTCTCGGGTAAGGAATTAGATGATTCCAAATTGCCAAGACAGGGGGATTGAGATTACATATCGAGAGAGGTCTTCAACATATGAGAATTAGAGGATGCAGAGTTCGGAGCTGAAACAATTTCCATGTAATTGACTTCGATGGGACTAAGCAGCATAACCTCACCCCAAGCATCAACAAGATCTGGTGCAGCTATAACTGAGGGATCATATTTGACCGAGACCATGTTGATAGAGGAAGCATGAGGAGGTGGGAGTGGAAACATTCCCATTAAGGTAGAATCTTTGAAGAGACCTGCCCCTGCACTATCATAGCGAGCACCAGAGTGCTTGACGTACAGAACATTGCCATCGAAGGAGGAAGAGGCAAAGAAAGACAACTGATCGATGGTGAAAATATTCCCTTGATGGGGAAAACAGATCATGCAAAACCAAGAGGAGGCCATAGCATGCATGGCATGAGTCCAACTTCGACCGAGTAGAAGATTATAATTCAGATGAGCGTCAACAATCTCTGTTTTGACTTATACTGTCTTGCCCTTCAGGGTGATGGCAAGGTTAGGTAAGACACCGAAGGGTCACGAATCACACCCATCGAAAGCTTCCAATGTGTTTGGAGACTAGTTTAGTGCATGGGAACTGATAGCCTTCCAACATGTAGTTGACATGATGCAGGTGGAAGTACCTTCATCGATGATAGTGTGGTGGATGGTCTTCTCGTTAATGATTACCTGAATAAGAAAGGCAATCTAATGAGGGAGTCATGGAACATGGTTCTCCATATCAAAATAGTTCATATTAGAATCGGTGGGATCGATGCCCCTGATAGCTGACGTCAAAGATTTCTTCTGCAATGGGCAACTTTGGAGTACCTCAAGAGTCGACATGGCTGATGGTGCCTGAGACAAATCTTCAACAATATTGTAGTGCTTAGTAGCTCGGGCGTTGGGATTATATGAGGGTTTCCACAACACACCTCAAGAGGGTGGCCACATAGCGGAATCAGGGTTAGGGCACTTGATTTGCAGAAAGCCAAAACTTGGGCTAGAAGAAGAAGGTGTATCTTCTTTTTCTTTCCCAGCTATCGGAGCTGGATTTTGATAATATTTCGATTGGGTAGCCACATTAATGGGCATTCTCATCATGAACACTTGAGATCCCGAGGAAGAATATCGGGGTTGGTCTATCATTTGAGTTTGCTGAGATGGAAAAGGATCTTTAAGGATAGCCGGGGTCCCTTTGAGCAGGAAACTAACTTCGGATCACATGGACAATCCTTAGTATAGTGATCCTCCTCGCAAATGAGGTAGGGATACTTAGGTTTCCATTGTGAAGATTCGCCAACAGATAATTTGGGAGGACCCTGTTTTGCGGCATCGGTTTTAGCTTTGCCTTTGGCATTTTCTTTTGCTTTTAAGGATTTTTCCACTGCGGTAGACTGGAAAGCGTGGACCTTTGAGGTTTTTCTAGGGCCTGGTGCATTATGAGATGAACTATTAGGAGCAGCATTCAAGACTAACTTCTTTTTGGAAGAATTTTTAATAGTGGTTTGGGATACTCAACCAATAACTCCATCAACGGGAAGAAAAATTGGTGACTTTGATGCTACTGGATTGGGTGGTGGCCACGGAGCATTGGGTAACAACTCATATAAGGCGCTAGACTTAGAGTAGACCAGATCCAAGTACTGGGCACGGGCAATGTCTTACTCTTCAGTGACGCATCCACCTATAGCTATATCGCAAGAAATTGGGGATATGAATGATTTGGTAAACCATTTAGTGAGCAACTGATCAGTTATCTCGAACTTGAATGGGCGACATATATGTCTCCATTCATGGATATGATCAAAGATGTGCATCATAGTGTCTTGCTTAAGTGATGTGAGCAAATAGGTGCTAGTTTCATAATGAACCAGCAGCTGAAAATGCGTGAGGAAATCCATGGATAACGAATTGAAGTCATGGAAAGTACTTCGAGGTAGCTCGATGTAACATTTCACTGCGGCAACCATGAGGGTCCATTGGAAAAGGCGAAGACGAATGGAATCATCCACGAATGAGTTCGATGAGCACTAGAGGTGATATGTCATCACGTGGTCCTGAGGATCTTCTTTAGATTTTCCATCCAACTTTGGTAAATCACTTGGTATCTTGGACGACATCGGAGGCGAGTACAATGAATCAAGGATAGGATCATTCGTAAGGCACGATACATCTAGCAACTCAAGTGTAGCCATGAAAGGTAATTGAGCATTAAAAGCCATGGGAGGTCGATAAGTGGGCCCACAGGGAGGAGCCCATCCCTGTTGCTAAGGATTTTGGCCCCACAATGGGGGATTTTGGCCATACGACATCTGAGGTTACCCCCATTGTGGATTACCTTGACCATAGGGAGTATTTGGACCTTGAATACCTTCAAACTGTCCAGGCACAGGTTGCTGATAGTTAAAGTATGGGTTAAAAGGTTGTTGAGCATGTTGACCTTAAACATATGGATATGGGACCTTTTGTCCTGGAACATAGGGCTATTGAGCCTGTTTTCCCTGAACAAGAGGGTTATCTACCTATGGTTCTTGGGCATAAGGTTGATACACTTATTTCCCTTGGACGTAGGGTTTTTATACCTGGTACTCTTGGCCAGTAGGATTCTGAACCTATTGACGTAGGACAAGAGGATTCTATGCCTACTGTTGTAGGACTTGACCTTGACCCCGTCCCTGCAAGGGTTGACCTTGTTGATATTTATACAAGGGTTGTTGCTGCCCTAGTTGGTTTTACTGCTGCAAGGGCTGACCTTGCAGTTGCAAAATTTGTCCATGGGTTTGCAGAGGTTGGGCCTGCAAGGGTATGGTTTTAGAGGTATGTGGAGTATATTGCATCTACTGTTGTGTGGCCTACTGCAACTGTTGGAAGGATTGACCTTGTTGTTATTGCAGGTTACCTTGCTGCTAAATAATCTGCCCTTGTTGTTGCACAGAAAACACTTGCTACAACAAAGGTTACCCTTGTGGTAACAAAGGTTTCACTGGTTGTTGTAAAGGTTGTCCTTGCTATTACAAGGGTACCTGAATAGTGCCCGGGAAATTACCGAACTGAATCTCGCTGTAGCGAGGCTTGATGTACTGCCTAGATTGGAGGGTGTAAAGTTGATTAACTAATCCTTCAGAACCATATGGAACATAAGGATTTTGGTATTGGACTTGAGCCCCATAGGGCTGCTGATACTGAACATTGCATGATCCATACGGACCACCAAGATATTGAACCTTTTGGTACTGGACATTGCCTGATCTAGTAGGGTCAACAGGGTTATAAATAATATTAGAAGAGGATTGTTTTATACCAAGCATGTGAGTTTGTGAGACGCTCACACTAGTGGCACTTGACACCATAGAGACATTCAGGCTCTACCCCCTAGGCTGTGACACAATCTGGCCACTGACTAATGGGACAAAAGAATTGATGGAGACAATCTTTGAAACCACCGGTTGTGATTGATGTGCAATTAGGATTGATGATACAAGAGAATTTGGAACGATGGGTTGCACCAAGACTAAAGTAACAGCTAGTTGTGAAGTCATGTTCTTAGCGAATGAACCTGATGTAGGCCTAACACCTGACACTCAAACAGGATTATGGTAGAGTGATGAGGCACTAGCTATGCCTCAGACTAAGTGCCCCAAAGACATATAGCCAGGTGGCAAGCTGGCGGGAATACCTTCCAAATAAGGGAAACCCTCAGGAGGAAATTGCAATTGCAATTCTTCCCCCTCAATAGTGCGTGGAGTAGAAACTTCTAACTCACCCGGAGCAGTTACTAGAGCATTGTCTTCAGGTTCCATGTTTGAAAAAAAAATGATGACGAATGCTCAAACGTGTACTAGGGGATAGTTCCAAAATAACACCTGGTTGGTCATATGGAATGTAAGGACGTTGCGGTGATATTTCAACAACGTCAAACAAAGGTTTTGGAGGATAATTAACCAGTCCAAGCTAACCTTCAGTGGTCAACGAGTTCTATGGTGTTCGAACAAGGCTATCTGGAGATTCTAGGGCAAGATCAGTAGATGATCCTGAATCAAATAGGCAGAGGATGAGATGACAAAGGTTGAACACTCAAAACAATTGTCAGTTCAACATTTTGGTCCTCAAATGGATCTGATAACTTAGGAAACAGCTCCTCAGACAATCTTTTAGATGGTGGAGAAGAAGAGGAATTGGGTGAACCAGATGGTTCATTCACGATGATCTTGTCTTAGTCAACAGAACAAATGACTTCAAGGATTTAAAATTTTCTTTTAAGGGAACTCACGATTTGGTCAAAAAGATTAACATGATATTTTGGATCATGGATAATCAATTATTAAGATGCATAAAAGAATAATTTTCTTTCATTTTCTAAGAGTCAAGAAAGAAACAAAGTTGAATTTATCACTTTCGATTAGAAACGAGCTCGAAAGAACAAGTGCTCGAATGATATTTTAAGTTTAATGAGTCAAAAAGATCAAATGACTACTCTTGATGATCTAGGTAAATAGGATTACTAGGGAACCATGAACTGTATAATACCTCCTGGCAGACCAAGAATTACGAGTAGGAAATCTTCCTGAATGCTATGTTCGGGGTATCACATTCGCAAGGTAGCCGACTCGGCTTCCTAAGGATAAAATGACTGCAGCTCTCGATGATACAAGGAGCACAAATCTATGCTAGTCTAGTCTAATGCCGAAGCTAATGACAACTGCTAGGTTTAAAGACGCCGGAACACATCTCTAGCCTAGACCTTGTAGTTATGATCGTTAATGTCAAATACACCTTAGATTAATTGAATTCATTTTACAGTTGATCTTGAGTTAATTTTTAGTTTTCAAGTCTTAGCGATGCTACTCGAAAAACCTAAAATGCTACTAAATGGGACAATACCCTTTCAATTCGATGAAATGCGTACACTAGAGAGGGTAAAAACTACTCAATAAAATGCAAATAATCAAGCAACTGCAAGCGAAATGATCTTTCACTACTTCACTTTTTCAAAAAATAAACCAATGGAAAATGCATTCCAATTCGTAATTTCCTCACAAGCACTTATCTATCAGTCCTTTCAAATTGAAAAAAATTATCTTCCCCTTTCAAATGCTAATGCAATTCTAGTTTTTAAGAGATGCAAATCATAATGATGCAACAAGCTAGAATTTCATACTTTCTCATGAAACAAAGAAACAAACTTTTCACATACAATCTTTCAATAAAAACTTTTCGAGACTATGAGCTCTTCAAGCAGATGAAAACATGAAAAGAGAAGTTCATTCAGATCAATGAAACATCGACTTTACCAAACGCAAGACCAACAATGAAATCTATGCATAAAAAATATGTTCAAGCTAGTAAACGGAACCTTTTTCAAACTTGTGCAAAAGGAGGTCGAAGTCATAAAAGGACCAAAAAAAAAATGCAAGGAGCAAACACACCCACACCCAGACTTAATGAGTCCACAAGCTACTAAATGGGTTACTAACTAGATGTTCTAGTCTCCCTGACCACTCAATGAATCAATCAATCAAATAGGAAGATGTCAAGCCAACAAGCAAGAAAAAACCAAATGAAAATTTGTTGCCTAATCAGGGAGAAAATAGTCAAAAAGGCTCACGAGGTCGAAAACACAAGAGTAGAAGACACTAGCCAAGATTGGGGTCAAGTCCTAATCTTCACTTACAGGCATCGGCATGATTGCCTAACTAACAACAAGCGCCAGAGCGGATTAAACGCATTGGCTAAGGCAACTAAGGAAAAAAAATGAAAACAGGGACCATATATGCTACTATGAATTTTAGACTTAGGCCAGTAACCAGGAGAAAAGAAATAGAACCAAAGGGAAAACATGAAAGTAACAAAGTTCTGACGAAATCATGGAATCGAAAACAAAAAAGAGATGGGATCTCCCCTGTTGGACACCTAATCCTAAAGGGTTAGTGTGGAAGCCGAAAAGACTAAGCAGTCCAAGAGACCTTGGGATCTGAATCCCAAGAGTCACATATGTGTACTATAAATGTATATCTATTGCTAATAAAAAATGTACTCACTGATTTATCTTTCCTATTGTTTTCTGATTGCCCATGTGTGTTTAACATGGTATCAGAGCCACTTGTTTTTCTGTGGCCTGTTATGTGCTCAGACCTGCCATCTCTGCCCCAGCAAGAACGTATCTCTGACTGCAATGCATTCCTGACCATGGCCTCTACGCATTCCTGAATTTGTAACGCTGGTCCTTTGATTTAAACATTGAAGTGTTATCTGCCATCGTCTGAGCCATTGTCTGCCTGAAACGTTAGTCTCTGCGCATTGATTGTCTGCCTGAAACGCATTGATTGTCTGCGCTTATGCCTGAACGTGTGCATTCTCCTTGAAGTCGTCCACCTGACCACCATAGCATTCAAACTAAACGTGAATACATGAGATTTATCAAAGCGTTATCAGCACGATTCATCATTGTCCACAGAATTCAGAATTCCGCAGGCGTTATCAGCACGATTCATCATTGTCCACAGAATTCAGAATTCCGCAGGCGTTATCAGCACGATTCATCATTGTCCACAGAATTCAGAATTCCGCAGGCGTTATCAGCACGATTCATCATTGTCCACAGAATTCAGAATTCCGCAGAGATACAACTAAACCAGAAAACGGATGCGTCTGCAATCTTAGAATCCGACGTAGCCATTTTCCCAGTGTGAGCTAGAATACCAGTCTAGCGATAATTGTTCGTTGTATTTTTTGGCTTGACTGCCATGGAAGGTAGTGGCTATCTTTGTTGACTAATATGTTTAAAATTGTGCCACATGATTCTTACATTTAAACTATGCATTTGAACTGTATATGCAATGTTTAATGGTGGAATGGAAATGGTTGTTCTATTGCGATGTCTGCTTGGACTGTGCTCCGCTCTATATGCTATTCGTTATTTAAATCATGTTCTGTGCACTGGAGTGTTGTTTATGCATCGAAACCTGACCTGAATCACATCAAAGCTCAGAAACGCCCCTTGGAAACAATGAGCGTGCCACTCTGGACTCATTGGTTGTGCAATATTTGAAGCATCAGCATCGACAGTGCCCTGCTCCTATTACCACTCTTCCTCCATTATCTTTGTTGCATCCACATTTATATACGTATAGCTACTGCAAGTCCTCTAACTAGTGCTTCTTACAGAAGCGGGATCCTCTTCACTAATCAACGTGGTCTGGTTGAAAACTGATGTGAGTGTGAAGCATATGTGGGAATGAAACATACCTCTCGCAACTGATGGCTATGGCATCCCCGGCTTGGTACCTCATCTTATCGAATCCGTAATTTTCTGCAACTGATGAATTGGTCTGCATTAACCATATTCACATCCAGAAGCTTGGCTTCTTCTCTGCTGATGAATTTGTATATTGTGAAACTATCGGAATTGGGCTGATCTTGAAAGTATAGGCTGCACTTATGGAGGTTGAGGAGTTGCAGAAGGAGAACAAGAATTACAAGAAAGAAATGGAGGAATGAATCTGCAGTGTCATTCTCGGTGAAATCAAGCCAGGCATCGTGGAGATTGTTTCAGCGAGGGGAGTATAGAGTTCCTGGGTTCGATTCGATGTCCACCAGTTGCCTGTGCAGCGTTATGTGAATGGCGGAAGCTCCAATACTTCTTTATATTATTGTAAGTGATGAAGATAGCGCAACGAGCCATTGGCTTCATTCAATAACTGGAGATAAGAAAGGTTTTACATAAAGTTAAAAGGGACTGTGTATGAAATTCATGTAAAACTGATGAATTCAATAAATTAAATTGTCAAAAAATATGAGAATGGGATCACAGTGGACGATGCCCCCTTCTTCTTGCTTGCTTAAGCTACATTGGATATGAAATCAATTTTATGGTGTGAGACAATTCAGAATAATGATTTCCAGACTCCATGATCCTCCTCTGCTTGCGCAATCATAAATAGTACTAGTGCATCTAGCCGAAGATAAGTTTGAGGCAAAGTCCCCACTGAGATTGATGTGATGAGCAGGGCTCTGAGACTTGTGTTCATTACTGTAAGGTGATTCAGTTCTACCGTCCGTCCTCCTGTAGCGGCTTTTGACATAATCCTCTGGAATGAAAACGTCTGTAGCCAAATCCATACTGTACTTTCCTGATATCAATCCCAAATAATGAGAAATTTATCTCAAATAATGTTAAATTTTGAGTTCCAAAGCAAGATGAACAGAGATCAAATTTAAGGACCAATAGAGAGGAAGGTGTCCACTTAGTTGGCTGGTTGGCCATAACAAATTTTTTATGCCTGCCGCTTGCATCTAGAAGGTATTTAACAGTGATGATGCACATTGATCGTGGATTGAAGGTATTTAGCAGCTGATAGTTTTTTGCAGCAGTCGAAGGATTTTTTTCAAAATATTAAAGGATTTGGGCTCGGTGATATTTGTATAATTTTCATAGTTTCAAGATATCTCTGGTTGTTTTTTTTTCTTTTAAGCTACAGGGCTTTCTTGTGTAAACTTGAAGATATTTAGCAGCTTACATTTTTCTGTGGGATTTGGAGGATTTTTAAGAAATGGCTAAGCCTGAAAGAATATTAGAGTTATTGAGAACTCTAATCATATCCTCTACTGACAGCGTAATCATAATCAATAAAGACATTATTGCTGACATTCAGACATGTCTACAAAATGCACAGGAAAATATTGAGTTTTTGCAGCTAGAAACAAAGCTACAACAAGAAGAATTACAGCTGTGGAGTCATCATTCTGAACCTGTTTCTGTTCAGAAAATTGAAACAGACTCCCATAAACAGCAAGACACTAATGTTGCAAATTTTGTGCCTAATACAACAACAGATTTACATGCAGATGTTGAAACTCAGTCTGCACTTCCCAAGCCCATCATCAGACCTTGGGAACAGCTTGTCCACAACAAGCACAGAACTGGTCTTGGATATGATAAGGACTTGTCCTTTCATATTCCAGACTATGCCAAGCCCATTCAGTTTCAGAGTGCTGGATTCATTTATGACAGTTCACCTGCTCCTCATGACAGTTCAGCTTCAGCTGTTCCAGACTCTGCCCCTCTTCCACAGCAACACCAACAGCAACAACAACAACAAAAACAACAGATCGTGAAATGCCAACACTGTGACCGAGTTGGCCATCTGAAAGATCACTGTTTTGATCTTCATCCATGTAAGCACTGTCATAAAACCAGCCATTCTTCACACAGGTGCTTCAAAAACAAACGTCCTGCAAGAACAAATATTCATCTTGGATGGATCGCTTCTTGGCAATGGGCATCAACAGCTAAGAAGATATTCCAAACACATGTCAGAACTTGTTCCAGAGTATTGAACAGTCTTGCAGTTGAGTTTTCTCCATCTTATCACCTTGTATCTGACAGGGGGGGAAATGATGGTCATCTACAAGCTTCAAAGTCACATCAAGCGAGCCTGAGCCACAACCTACCACACCAGTTTCAGAGTTGTAGCCAGAGACAAAGATGCCCCTGAACATGCCTTCAGTTGGCAATCTCGGACACTTCCTCTAGCAGAAGACTCCAGCTTCTTGCCAGTTTTGGAAGAGTTCCAGGAATCGCAGAGTTGTTGGTCATCCTTAAACCATCACAGATTAAGAACACTTCCTCTAGCAGAAGACACCAGCTTCTTGCCAGTTTTGGAAGAGTTCCAGGAATTGCATTAAGCATTCCAGAGTTGTTGGTCATCCTTAAACCATCACAGATTGAGAACACTTCCTCTAGCAGAAAACTTCAGTTTCTTGCCAGTTTTGGAAGAGTTCCGGGAACTGCACTAAGCGTTCCAGTGTTGGTGGTCATCCTTAAACCACCGCCCTTTTATACCAACATATCATAGAGCACATTCAGCCTAGTGCTGCCATGCATTCTTTGCACATTTTGTATTACAGCTCTTTTCTTGGACTCATACATAACCCTTCAGATTAAGGGGGGGAATGTTGGACACCTAATCCTAAAGGGTTAGTGTGGAAGCCGAAAAGACTAAGCAGTCCAAGAGACCTTGGGATCTGAATCCCAAGAGTCACATATGTGTACTATAAATGTATATCTATTGCTAATAAAAAATGTACTCACTGATTTATCTTTCCTATTGTTTTCTGATTGCCCATGTGTGTTTAACATCCCCAGTGGAGTCTCCAATTTGTGGTGAAGTAAAATTATAAGTGTGGACACGAATGAATTCCTCTAGCTCGATAATGGGCCTAGCCACAACAGATAAATTCTATGGAATATTTCCTTACGTTAGAATCAATCAAGAGGGCCTACCTCTTGGTCACTTATCCTGCTTGATGATGTCCTCACTTGCTTGCTCTAGCAATCTCTCGCTTCCTTCTTCAAGCTCCTAAAACAAGTAAACAACAACAATACACAAACATAATAATAGAATAATTCCAATTCAACCTACTTAATGAGTCAAGAAGCATTAAGACACGAATATTTAATATTACAAAACATGTATGAAATCAATCAATAGTTGCATATATTAATATCAAAGAGAGATTACAATCATTCGTCTTGATGTCGTAGTATTCCTTTGACAAGATTGAGTTCCCACACACTTCTGCTAGCACTCCATGATGGCTTCAAACAGCAATAGTTTAAATGCTCTTCCGTTTAGACTTCACTCCATACCAAACACACTTCTCCCTCACACAACTAGATGGCTACAACTAGTAATAGCTTGCTTGTCTAATCAAAAAAGTGTACTCACACTCAGCCAACACTCTAACTAGCTTGTGCTTGGGAAGAAGGGAGGTTTATATAGGAAAGATGGACGGGAGATGGATCCTCTTCTCATTGGAGAAGGACTTATTCCTTGAGGTAGTTCCATCATTATGGGGGAAAGGAGCCCAAACTGTCATCCTCGACCCCATCTGGCCAAACCATTTACCAGACTTCCATTATGGAGCTTTTAGAGCTAGAAGCTTTGGCTCTAATTTAAAAAAATTTCCACAACAGGACCAATGTGACTGGAACACAGCTCAGTTGCACCAGTCAGTGCAGGAAATAGTGTTAATCTCTACACATCAGCATGGGGGAGACAAAGTCCATTAGCTTCGATCTTGTAAACTGGGAAAAACAAAAGTTTCAGGGGAAATGGTGCAAAAGGGAAATCATCTGCTCATGAAGAGGGACATAATAGGAGTTTCTCCATGAAGGAAAAGCATGCAAGGTTCACTATAGAGGTCCTACAGGGTCAAGGAACGAGGGGTACAGGGACAGTGACAAAATGTTGTGTAATAGTCACATTATAGAATTCTAGTGTGTGGTGCAGCTAGGTGTTCCAGTCCAGTTGGGTCCATTCCATAAGTTCCTTCAGTGTTATGAATATAACCTCTTTAATCTCTTGCAGTGCTCCATTGATATTTTCAAAGTTGTCTTCAAAGCTCAAAGTCAATAAGAAACCTTCCTTCAATACATCCCACTGCACAGTGCCATGGCGGAGCTCCGTTTCCATATACTAGTTCATGGGAATTGTATCCAAGGTATGGCAAAATATGTGTACCCATTCTAGCTATGGTTTTGTCCCCAATGCCTTAGTCCATTTTGTTAGGTGATCGTGTCGATCATACCTCCCATTATACTTCTTAGTAATTTTGGTAGTAGTGCGCCCAAACCATAGCTTCATCATTCTTCTGTAATATAGCTATCCAAAAAAGCTATCCTTATGCATACCCCACCATCGTGCAGGTGTACCACGAAATGCCAACTCCAATGCTTGAAATCGGTGGTCCTCAGGGACTTCACACTCAAATTCATCTAAAAAGAGATCCACATTATTTAGCCCACCATAATAAGGTAATTTTCTTGCCTCCAACGAAACAAAACGTAATGACTTTGTCATCATATTGCATCACAATGTAGAAATTTCATGTAAGAGATTTTACCAATGCTCTAATTCCTCATCTGAGATAGAGGTGTAGGAACTCTCCCAATCCCATCAAATCTGTCCATCAATCGTGGATTGATCCAGTCCTAATCCCACGTTATTATCTTGTAAATCATATCTAGTTCATCATCACTTTCTTCATAATCGTGGACTGGTTCAGTATAGTGCACCCCTTTTGTAGGGTCTAGTGGAACTATAACCCATAGTGACTTCCTCTCAAACAACATTGTCCTCTTCTTCAAATTGATGACCCCATTCATATCAATATCCCAGTCAATTCCCAGGGGTGTGGGGTACGAATTATTGTCATCAACAATTTCTATAACCTCAAAGTCTGCCATCGCACTCACACCTTCAATATCAACTGTTACTCCATATGACCACCCTATGGGGATGATTTTCTGTTATTTTTCCATCTTGATCTGAATCGAAGACCACTACAACACAGGTCTCCCCATCCTTTCCCATGTTCGTTTTAGTAAAACATTTGCATCAGAACCCAGATCCAATATGACTTGGTCCATTTCATAATCACCTATTTGTGTGGTTAGCCATGTCTCTCGCCCTATTCGTGCCTTATGCTTGCCAATATTTCTGACCACACAGTGTCCATCAAGGGCTTTCTCTTTGCTGGCACATTTATTTATTAATTCCTACAGGCCTTCTTGAGCCTTTTTATCACACAGTAGTTTCATGCAAGTCTCCAAAAACATAGTGAGTACAGAAGGATCAAACTTTATAGGCATGCTAATTTCTTGCATCTTGTCCTAGATTCTTGAGGTGGAGGCCTGAGTGAAGCTTTTGTTTGCTTCCATAAATTTCTCCTTAACACAATCTAGATCAAAGTTGACTTATTTATCTAGAGCTTTGTGAACCCATCCTTATTCTTCAAGTTGTTTACCTTTATCAGTGCTAGTCGTCATTCCACTTCTCAGCATAATATCAACACTTTGATCTTCTTCATGGGGCTCAGCCCTTATCATTTTTAAATTCTACGTAGGTTGCTGACGCTAAATTTTCTTCTCTTGTATGTTAGCTATTAAAATCGGGAATTCTTCTATGGTATGGTCGAACTGCCTACAATATTGACACGATGGATGTGTAGGATTCTGGCATTCTCATGCATATTTCCCTGGCTTTCCGTAGTTGTAGCAGATAATTTGACCGCAACCTCTCCCAGGTCCTCCTCCTCCTCAACCCCATCCTCAAACCTGATAACCTTCGTGAGCTTTCCTGGCACCTTGATCTGGAGGCTGAGTCTTTGCTTGCATACGGTCCATAGAGGTTCTTTCCATCATCAGCTCATAGCTTCGAGAGTGGTGCTCATTGTGGCCCACCGATTTTTAGAAATTACGAAACAATTGTTGGGGTATCTGAATGAATTTCTGAAGTAAATGGAAAATATTCGTCACATGTTGCACAGTAACTTGACAAATGGCACACCATAGCGTATTCTCGAGGCTCGGCCCTACTGAGGCATACGCCATTAGGGGAATTGGCCCCCCTCTTGTAATATAATTTGTGTACATGGGACAATGATCTTTATCGTGCTCGTGGCCCTTACATTTCAAACACAAGAATTCTGCCTACATTTCTAGCTTAATCTCCTTGTCTTTTTTCAAACTCTGTAACTCTAGGTGTAGGCTTTCCAACTGTGAGTGGATCTGCTATACTCCTAGGTTCGTATCCCAAATAGGTGATGTGTGCAGCCTCATCACAATTTCTAGGGCTTATGGCTATGTTCCTAACCTTTTTTTGTGACAAAGCGATTCTCAAATGGGGCAAAAGTAATGCAATAAACAAGTCGTGATGCTGGCTATGTATGATCTACATGTTAGCCTGTCTGATCTGGCACTTCAACCTCTAATCAAAGTCCCAAGGCATCTCCTCCACCTTCATCATGATCTCTTTAAGCTCAATCACTGACTAAGAGTCAAATTTAGGCTTACTAAATTCTTTGTTCAAAGTCGTCTTAGTCTCTGCTAGCGTTGCAAAAGGATTATCAGTGTAATACTTAATGTAACAGTTAGTATGTGAACCTGCAAAATAGCAACCAACTATGCCTTCTTTATATTATCATTAGTGACTTGTTGCGATGTCCATACAACGTTCACAACAAACCAAAATTTCTATGTCTTCACTTCCTATTCCTTTCAAAATCGGCATCTCCATTGTGTTCGCCATGTTGAATGGTGATGGTGGAGGTGGAGGTGTCGGCGAAGGTGTATGTAGTGGAGGTGGAGGTGGAGTGGATGATTGATTTATTCTAGGAATCCCATGAGTGGTTCGTTGAATAGAGCTTTGTGGCATAGTCTACCCCTCCCCTTCATTGTCACTTGAAGGAGTTCCAATCAATGGAATATACTCTAGTCCTGATCCTTCGTGGTTTCTAAATAATCTTCCACTTCACGTAGCTCTGAACATCAAGGTAACGAAATCACATTTTTTTTACATAATAGGATTTTAATCCAAGTATTAAATGATCCTAAATACTTACGTCATAGTCCTTTGAATAATCTTCGCTCCACTTCATTATAGCTGACTGAGATATCAACTGCAAATTCTGTAACAAATCCTCCCAGAATTCAATCGAAGCAATGATCGACAACCCATGCAATATTTTTTGTCAGAAGCTTCTAGTCGTCACACTAATTCTGGAGTCCACACTATATTACTATCGAGCTTCCACCTTCCTTGACTATCTGTTAATTTAGCTAACTACTCATACATTTCAATTGGGAAGGTGCAGAACAAGATCTCATGTATCTCTGTGTACAAATACCTATTCAACCAATCCTCCTTCGACATGTGCATATTCATGTTTTCTTGTGTTGCAAACTCATGAATCTTTTGATCCAACCGCTTTTCAATTTCTTTCTTAGTTGGATTCCAATGGTGCAACATCACACATATCTTTAAGCAGATCTTGGTCCCGCAACAAAACCATTTGTTGGCTTAGGGGGTCCTGACCCAGGTTCGGAGTTAGTTGTGCCAACCAAAAAAAACCTACACTACTAGCCCTCTCAGCAGCAACTCACATAGCATGGGCTGAAGTCTCACCCAAAGTAGTATGGGGGAATGCAAGAACCAAGTTTCTACATCCAGAGACTAGTGTGATGTCTTCCAGTGACTTGGATCTGCCTTCATGTAAATCGATACACTCCTAAGACATCTCACTGTAGCTTATCTAAATCATCCTTCAGACCTTTGCGAAGGTCCACGATCAGCCCTTGTGGACCTTCAACATTCGATTTACCTAATTATGCTCATCAGAAAGCAATCCTAAATTGGACTTCTCGCATATCTACTTAGTTCATCAGAAAACATAAGAGAAATCACTAGAAACTTCACAGAAGTGTGTAAGAATTCATTATGTAGATCATTAAGATAGATTTGAGATAATCGTGTAGCATTCAATTAGTATTTCATAAGACATGTCATTCATCAACAACATATAACATTAATAGATATAAACAGAATTACTGAATAATGCTTCAGAAAATTGTCTTTATTGATCTAAATTTACTAATTACAGACTCAAAGTACCCTGTGCACACAGCTGCAGGGGTCCATGCACTCAGCTGCGGACTCTACCTAGGCATCCATACACTCAACTACGAGCCTTCCCTTATCTACCTAAGCGAAGGAAGCAGATCTTCCTGCCATGGCTCTTGCCCAAGATGTCTTAATGAATGTAATCATCCATCTTCTTTTACTTCGCTCCCCCCTTAGACTCGCTAAGACCCATATATTTATAATATTTCTATATATAATACCATGGTCTAGGGACCATGGGATAATCCAAAAGCTGACAAAAAACAAGGGGCTAAGGCCCCTTTGACTCTATATAACTACGCACTCCACATCCACAGATCATGTAGACTTTACATCTTTTACAAAATTTGTTACAAAAATTAACTAATTAATTCCATTCTGCCCCTAGGGACCCCATCCCAACAATTTACTATTGGGCTTAGATTTTATGTTTCATTTATATGTGAGACAAATTCGATAGAAAATTTTCCTTCAACTCAAGCTTGATGACACTCCTAGTATAATAATTTTTTTTTTTTAAATATGAATATGTTCTTATTAATTGGAACTATAACAATGAATAATTTAGACTTCTATCATTCCCTTACTCAAGAGACCTTAATCATTCCATGGTTGTAAAATTGTTTTCCTGGATGTAATTTGTGGCTTTCTATACTCATCAACATAGAAATCACAATAATAATAGTTGCACACAGTCGTAATTGTGACAAAAAAGGGTGTGGTAGCAACTACTTTTTTGTTTTTTGAAATACATTTATGCACATCCTCTAATGACATAAAGAAAATTTATCAATTACTGGAAAGTAAAACCATCATAACAATACAAAGAGGATTTAGCTTAGAATTTATACAATAAATATGCTAGGTTCAAATCCTAGATGAAGTATTTTTTAATTGTTTATGCAAACAAGAGGGTTATTATATTTTTTCAAATCTAATGTAATAGGATCATTGAATAGTATACTTACATATATTCATGTTGATGAATCCACTAATGAATCTTGTCAAAGACCATTTTTATTTGTATCTTATTATAGAATTAATCCAATTTAGGGATTTACCA
This sequence comes from Pinus tabuliformis, assembly GCA_031772625.1. Lineage (NCBI taxonomy): Eukaryota > Viridiplantae > Streptophyta > Pinopsida > Pinales > Pinaceae > Pinus > Pinus tabuliformis. Next base: position 950,659,065 of record CM062811.1, on the reverse strand, counting down.
AAGGATTTCATATACATATATCACATATGTTTTTCCTTTTAATTTTATATTTGTTTCAACTTGATTTCATGGTAAAATTCAACTTCTATCATTCACAAAAGTTGATTGGCATATAAATGATTGAAAATGATTCCTTTGTATATCAACCACATTTTCTAATGTGGTTTTTATATTTGTACTTATATTTATCTTATTTCTTCCACTTCATTGTAGGGAGTCTATTTTGTTTTCTAAAAATTTGACAATCAATATGTATAAGTACCCACACCGTAACTACCCACTTATTTGTATCATTGGTTCTACACTTCTTCTAAATTGACAGATAATTTTGTTATCAGAAAGATAGTAATATGAATCTTATTCTTGTATTTATAAGTTTGGACAATTTATCAGCCTGATGGGCCCAAATATTTCATTAAGGATGCTGCAATCCCCAAGGTTTTTCAACTTCAATTATCAACCCAAGGTTCATACAAACTTAGAGGTGATAGTGCTATATGCACAGTAGGTTAAGTTCTACTCATGAAACCCTCATTTCTTAGGTCATATCAAGGCATATAGAGACCACTCCTCCATCTAACAACAAATAAATTTTATATGAAATCATATCATGGTTGCAAGGGAATGAAAATGATTCTAACTACATAAATGAAAATACCATTCATTAAATATGAGGACTAATTGCAATTGCATGAAAGGAACAAACTATACTCGTTGCACAAATAGCCTATGGTACTCTATTTTCACACTTAATCAAATAAATTTTCTACTTGCATCAATCATTAGCCTAATTGAAACTTTCCTGAGAAGGAGGAGCTCAATCTACTACACAACTATGGAATTCAAAAAAACTAAGTCTAATCTACTTGTTGTTTTGTTGCAGTGTAGGAGAGATAAGGTTGGAGTGGTAATGGAGTCTCCCGAATCATGAAATAAAAGGACGAGGGCCATTATTTAACTTCAAAATGAAAGATTCAAGGTCCTAAGTAAAATATGGTTGAATTTAAGTAGTGCTACAAGACTGCTAGAGGGTCCTACAGGAAACCCTGTTTTGCTAGAGGATTGCCCTGTTTTTCTACATGAGTGGTTCTAAGAGATTTCTGAGAGAAATGATGGTGTCATGAAGGTGGAGGAAGTTGTATGAATGTGAAAATAGGATGTTTGAGGCCTTCTTCCAAGCCTAGCACCCCTTGGAGCCCTACCTTGCACAAACTTTCATGCTCACAGTCTCCTTCATTGGCCTTGGAAGGATGATCTTAGTGGCAGAGCTTTAGAGCAGTATGAGATGTTTAGAAGGAGGGTGGAAATTCCGAAGTGGATGTGTATGAGTGTGAAAACTCATCCAAGTAACTTGGATTCCCCTATAGATGAATAATCATAACATGCATCTACTGATCAATATTGCACCAAGATAAATCATGGTGGAAAAGATGAGTTGAATTGGATTTCTTCAAGATATACTCTATCCTAAAACATGCATATAATCTTATTTCCAAATCAATGTCTCTAACCTCTAAGTTAGAGAAACAAATAATGAAAAATAATTTTAATCCAAAACTTAGTAATTTCCAAGAAATCATAAACACATATTTCTGGTTTGTTGTTGCAGACCCTTCAACCACACTTCCCACAAGAGAGGTGGTGACTAATCCTGCAACTACAATTTTTACAATATAATTACTACTTAAGCAAGGAAATAAATAAAATGACTTGAAAAAGAACAAGAAAATGATACAAGAGAGAGGCTACAACCTCTGGCTTGGGCCCAAACCGAAGGGTTTATTCCCTCCAAAGTTAACTCAGATATAAGCTAACAGTAATCTTTCCATTAACAGAAAATAAGAGTCACATACATCGTAACAAAGATGAAAATAATAGTGTCAATATCTTGGCTCTCAATATCCATTCCTATATCCAACAAGAATATGAATCCTAATGTGCCCTTGTGCTTGTTTATTTAGAAAAAATGTTGTCGAGGGTCAGCTCCCTTGAGAGGAGGATTGCTTCGCTCCAAAATCTCAAAATTGGTGGATTTGGTTCCCTTGGATATTCACATGTACTTGATTTCATCAATTTTCAAAGGAATTTGAGTTGTTGGTGAGTAATATTTGGTCTCAAATAGAGTTGGAGAATTAATGTAGCAGACAAGCCTCCTACATTCTCTGTAGATTCCTACAATGAGCCCGTGCATAGTATATATCCAAAAATGCCTCTATTGCCAGCATATTAATCACATTAGGCCATCAAATATGAAAATCACCCTTTAATATCCCTACCAATAACATTATGGCTAAAAATTAAAATTAATGTGAGAAAAAGAGAGTTTAACTGTTAGAGGATAGCACAATGGGCCTCAAAATATACCTATTGATGAGATGCATCATCACCCCCTAGTGAAGGTGTTGCTCACACTTCTTCTAAATTGACAAATAATTTTATTATACAAAAAATAGTAATATAAATCTTATTCTAGTATTTATAAGGTTTGTTACATAGTATTTTGTCACCAACCTTGCGTCCCGTAATCTTAGATAGAGTCGTTCCCTGAATGACATCTACTCTTTTTCAAGTACCAAACTATGTGTCCAAATCTTCCATATTACTCAAGAAGATTGCCTAAACTCATTAATCCTGAAGTTGACCCCTTTTTACCCATGTTTCAAAATTGTCATAGGTCATCAATATCCTGCCTGCAACAATAGCCCAAAATGAACTAATGCCTTGCGATGTCATCTTTGAGTCTCAGTGTTTGACCTGTGACAACCCATATATGGCGAATTAGTTCAAACAAAATTCTTCTAGGTGGTTTTGGAGCTGGTTGTTGGGTCAAAGAAGTTTGCCTCTCCTCATTTGAGATGGTGGTTCTGCCTTCTGAGTAACCTCCCATGAAGATAAGCTTCCTCTCCCCTCATTTATGGAGGCTCCTCCTCTTATAAAAGCAACCTCCTTGGCTATGATTAGCTAGTTCTTAGTTAGCTAGCTCTTGGTTTTTTATATTGATAGCTTATAGTTTGGATTGTTGATAGCCTAGCAATAGCTTGTGAGGTATGAGAATAGCCTTTCATGTTGTGGACTGATAGTGTGAAATGGTTTTGTAAGAAGGAAGCCTTGTTGTGATTGCCTTAGTTTCATACTTGTGCTTTTTGGTGAGAGAGAGTCATCAATCTTTCTGGGAGACATTTGAGAGTGAATTCTTATGGAGACATACTGATCAGACCCTTCAAGGAAGCTTACGACATCAAGGCATGGTTGTAAGATTTATTGTTGTTTATATTAATACAAACAATGGTTACTTCCTATGTCATCTATGAAATGTATGTTGATAGCTTATGGTTCCTTAACTCTGTAAGTAGATAGTTCATTGTTGTGCTCTATTATGTGTTCTTTCATTTTCATATGTTGTTTCAGGTGAATCATTCACTAAGGAAAAGAAAGGGATAGCTGAAGCGATGTGACGAAGACTTCATCAAACACAGATATAAGCTAGGCCTCTTTAATGATAACTATTTAAGGAATTAGTTATTGCCTTTGTCTTGTTGTGACTAGACCCACTCTAGGGCTAGAGGGGTTGTCTTTTTCTGCATAGGGAACATACCTGCTTCACAAGGTTGAACTATGTATGAACTTGATGGGCCCTGGTATTGCTTCAAGGATGTTGCAACTCCCAAGGCTTCTCAACTTAAATTATCAACCTAAGATTCATACAAACTTAGGGATAACAATGCTATATGCACAGTAGGTTAAGTTCTACTCATGTCACCCTTAGTCATTACATCATATCAAGTCATACAAAGATCAGTCCTCCAACTAACAACATAGATAATTTAGAAGAAACCATATCATGGTTGCAAGGAAATGAGCTTGATTCTAAATGCATAAATTAAAATACCATTCGTTAAATGTAAACACTAATTTCAATTAAATGGAAGGAACAGGCTATACTAGTTTCATAAATAACCTATAATACTCTATTTCACACTTAATAAAATAAATGTTCTATTTTCAAGGATGATCAATCTAATTGCAACTTCCTTGAGAAGGAGGAATTCAATCTACAACACAACTATGGAAGTCAAAAAAAGTAAGCCTAATATACCTTTTGTTTTATTCTAGTGGTGGATGGATAGCGTTGTAGTGGTCTTCGAGTCTCCTTAATCATGAAATAAAAGGTTGGGAAGAATTATTTATCTTCAAAATGAAAGATTCAATGTCCTAGGTAAAATCTAGTTGAATCTAGGTAGTGCTACAAGACTGCTACAGGGTGCTATAGGAAGGCATGTTTTGTTATAAGGCTACCCTATTTTGTGATGGTATCCTAAATGTGGAGTAAGTTTGATGAAGGTGTATGAAGGATGTGTGAGGCCTTTTTCTAAGCCTAGCACCCCTTGGAGGCATATCTTGCAAAAACGTTCATGTCGATAGTGTCCTTCATTGGCCTTAGAAGGATCATCTCAATGGTAGAGCTTGAGAGAAGTATGAGATGTCCAAGAGGAGGGTAGAAATGCCGAAATAGATGTGGATGAGTGTGTAAACCCCTACAAGTCACTAGGTATATGATGAGGCTCATCAATGGGTATATTATATGGACCTTAATACAACTCTCTAGCTTACTAAAATCAACTTTTCTCATAATTCTTTACATGTTTTGTTATATTTTTCTTAATGAGAAGGGTAAAGATGAGATGTCATGTCTGGTGGTCTAATGTGCATTGATTCCAGTTTTTGGAGCAAATTTTGGCTAGTTAAAGTGCAGGAACTTGAAGGCGACAAGCAACAGGGATTTTAGGAGATGGGGTCTCCCTCCTTAACTCCTCACTCACTCGAAGATTCCTCTATCGAATCTCATCAACTCAGAGTTGAAAGGAGTCGAGCCATTGAGATCATTAGCAAACAAGCCAGTGATATTTGAAGACTAGTTGATCTCAAGATTGGGAGCCAAGCCTCCCTAAAGTTTAGGAAGTTATTGGTAACTTTAGTTTTATAAATAATAAGGCCTAGAGCCTCATTAGGATACGATTTTTGTTCATCATAACCAAGAAGGGTTTTCGAGTTGAAACATTGTGACTGATCACTCTTGTGTATTTTTTATATTTTAATGAAAATGAGAAGCATTCCTTTGATCCAGAACTAAGTTGACTCAAAGGGCTGAAGCTCTTAGGTTAGGGCCCAACCCTAGCAGCAGAGGTTCCTATTTTTCTAGGTGTATGCTTAGATTACATTCATAGTTAGATTTTGAACTGGTTTTGGTGTTGTTAGTTTGCAAATATTGGTATGATTAGTTAGTTTGCTTCCATTTGTGGATAGTTAGAAGAGTGGTATCATAGTGACAGAAGACATTTCAGAAAAGCTGGTGATAGTGGTTTTCACCTCATCTCTCTATTTCGGGATCATGACTTGAGGGACACTTTCATACAACCCAAAAATAGAATTATTGTTTTCCTGCATAATCTAGGGTTTCTTTGATGAGTAGGTCATTAAATTTAAGTTTCCTAGGATAAGTTGCAATTGTCATTTCTGATCTCTTAGGTCCTCTATTGATTTCAAATCAATTCCATTCATGCACTTAACCACTAGATGGTAATATATCTATTTTTTTCCATTTAATAAATATTTCCTATATATAGATGAATTTGTGTATAGATGCAGACAAGAATGTGTGTTGTTGAAGGCGCTTCTACATTGCAGGAAGACCCCATCTCCATTAGGGGAATTTTGAGGTCTAAAATGGGCCTTCTAAGAAAAATCTACAAAAAATATAAACTTTATAAGAACCAATAAGATTCAAGATGATGATGTCAACCATGGGGGATGATTCACCATTTTTGGAGTAAAAACGTAAAAATAATAAAACAATAAAGCTACTTTTTAACCTCATATTTTTAACTTATCTCCCTAAGGTTTTACTCAAATTTTGAGAAGGAGTACTCTTTCGATGCAAATTTAATTCTTCATCCAAGGAGTACCCACAATTCATACTTTCAATAGACCCTACTACCCAATAAATGAGAAATACATGAAAAAATGTGATTGTAATCACATTTTTCATGTATTTCTGATTTTTCATGTAGCAGGGTCCATCAAAAGTATGCAACATGGGTACTCCTTAGATGAGGAATCAAATTATACATCCAATGAGTGTTACTGCTCGAAATTTTAGTAAAGCCATAGGGAGATAAGTTGAAAACACGAGTTGAAAAAATAACTTTTTCTTTTTTCCCTCTAAAATTTGATAATGTAATCTAATCTTATTTTATTATTTTAAACTATTATTTTATAATTTCCTTAGGTGTCCCATTTTATACCTCAAAACTACCCTAATGTATTTGCCTCATCCAAGCCTTATCCACCCATGTCGCCAAAATCCACTAAAATCTCAATCCAAAGTCTTGTTTTATAAGCAAAAATTGTCATTTCCATTGAACAAATGCAACCATCTTGAAGCACTTGATTGAGCTCTAGATAGTGTTCATCCTCTCCATGCCCTACTCCCCCATTCTATACCTTTCCCAAGCTTCATTCAACCTTCTAAACCACTTCCTAAGCTTTCGACCTATTACTGTAGTAAAACAAGAGATCCTATAGGAGAACTAGGACATCATGTAGTTTTCCTGTAGGAAATCCTATAGCAGCCTGTTTTCAGCTCAAATTTGGCAAAATCATCTTTGAATCTAGGATTAGGCCTCTACTCGACCTCCATACCATTAATACCATTCTAACCATCTTCCTCCATACATGTCTCCCTTGCCAAAGAACAAGTGAATATTCGCATTTACATTAAAAAAACGAAAAGATAAAAGAAAGAGTTCTTTTATTTCTTAATTAGCACATGCATGCAAAAATTGATATTCCCTCGATCAAATTCCATACTCAGTAGTTTTAATCATCACATGTGATAAATAGGGTTAACCTAGAGTTCTTTTGCAAGAAAAATGTGCCAATAAGTAGATACAAGATTTCATGTTACTTTATAATAATCTTCCAATTTAGTCCTTCATTCTTTAAAATAGGTAGTATTTCTTTTCTTTCATGTAGGATAATTTTCCCTTATCAAATTGTTAGTCATACTTCTTCTAGTCAATAGAAGACTAGTTTGAGAAACCCTAGTGGTCTATCGCCCCAGTTGAACAGTGACAAGAGTAGACCATTACATTTATTTGTGTATGCAGCACTGTCACCTCCAAGTTTGTATGAACCCCAGCTTGATGAAGTAAAGTGGGTAGCCCAAAGACTTGCACCATTCTTGCTGCAATACTGGCTCTCATCACTTTTTGATGGCGTTGCCTGGGAGGTGTCTGAGTAGATATGATTTCTTCTTTCTTTCTTTCTTTCCTTATTTATTTTTCATTTTGCAAGTATTTCCATTCATCAAGTAGTTGCAATTTGGTTTTTCTTTCTTTCCATTCTGCAAATAGTTCCATTCAGCAAGTAGTTGCATTTGCCTTCTTTCCATTCTGCAAGTAGTTCAAAAAAAAAAAACTTGAAACAAAAAACAAACAAACACCTTTCATGCCTCGTAGGAGTAGAGACAACTTAGGAATTTTTTTGCAAAATACCCCCACCACATCAAACAACCAACCTACCCTCTTCTCTGGTGGTTGTGAGCTAGAGGACCAATCAGGAAAACAACCCAATATTTTTGAAGAGCATATCGGGGAAGAAGAAGAGACCATTCCATAAACTTACACCATGGCTGAAAATAGAAATGAAAGGGGAGATAGAGATAGAGTTGAGGGTGATTTTCCCATCAAAGAAACTAATGGATATGATAAGATGAAAAACATAAGCCAATATTCTCTTCCTCACTTCCATGGCCTCACGTTAGAGGACCCGAATACCTTTTTGTTCGAGTTTGTTGTCATATGAAAAACTTATGATTACACCATTGATGATCAAAATTTGAAATTATTCCCATCCACTCTCAAAGATGCATCCCTGCACCAGTTCATGGGTTTAGCTCGGGATAGTATCATCACCTAGGCTCAGATGCAAATAGCCTTCAAAAACGAGTGTAGGGACCACTGCAGGTCCAAAGATACCAAAGAGGAATTTTTTAGGATGACCTTAGGACATGATGAACTTTAGAAAATTATGAGGAAAGATTCCAACTCACCTACAAAAGGGCCAGGTGAACCCTTGATACGAAATCGCTTAAGTTTGTCCTTCTTAGGGGGGATCAGGGAAGATCTCCTAGAAACCCTAAACTTGTCAAAAGGTGACATCTACCAGTTACCCTATGATGATATCAAGACATTTTTTAGGAATCATTCTAGAGTAGCTAGAAATAAGGTTAGGGCTAGTCATGTTGTGGTCAGTTCGTCCTCTTCCAACACATCCATAAAAAGTGAAATTGGGTACATGTTTGAAGACTTTAAGAGTGAAATGTTCCATACCCTTGCTTTGTAGATGGACACCATGCAAATCAAAAGGAATTCGAAGAAATCAGAGAGAGCCTTATCTGTCTTCTGCCCTAAATGCACCAGGAGGCACCTTAGGAATGAATGTCTATTGAATCTCAAAGAAATTTGCTCAATCTGTGAGGATAACCACTCCATAGACAAGCACCCTTCTCTTCCTAGATTAAAATTTGTGTATCAGGGAACCAAAGGGGTGACTGAACAACTCTACGGCATCAATCAAAGGAGGCCTCAAGGACCTTGACCATACCTACAAGGCATGAAAGGGGCATCCTATTCATATTAAAACCCTAATAAGAATACATTCATTCCCCCTTTTGCCCTCCTGCTCATCCTTCATGGTCCACACCTTCTCCCTGGCCTTTTGCACCTCAATACCATTCCTAATCTTCCAACCAACCATTTTAGCCATATGCTCCTCCACAACCTCTATGGAATGCATTATCCCAAGGGTGGAGGCCCCCATGCAACCAAGTCGTAGCTCTATTGCCTCTAATTCTATCTCAACCATAGCTCCTACACCCTACTCCACCTACACAACCTCAAATGCCTGCCCAAACAAATCTGAACTCAAACAACAGACAGACAAAAAGTGTCTATAGTGGAGAAACATCCTACCCTGCCTATGCTATGGAAATTCATGCAATTAACCTCAGGTCTAGAAGAGTGCTTCTGGATAACCAACCTCCATCTCCACCTGAGGAGCTTGAAGAGGAAAAAGAGGAAATTTTCCCTCAAGGAAATCCCCCTCCTTTTCTTGAGAGATTAACACATCCTATTCAGCACAACCTAGAAGAGATTGAACTTTTGTGTGAGTTGAAAAATCTGTGTTGAAACCTCGCTTCTTGAAGCTATCAAAGATGTCCCAATATACAACAATTTAATCAAGGAGAATTTTTTGAAACATCTAGGAGGGCGAAAGAAAAACACCCCTACCATTAATGTCATTAGACAATTTTATGACTTAATGTTGGGGTGGGTAATTTTCCCAAAGTATCTAGATCCTGAATGTCTGTAATAGATGTACACATCGATGGCACCATTTTCCCCCATACCTTGATCAACCATAGGGCTGCCTTCAATGTGATGACTAAGGATATTATGCTTAGACTAAATCTCTAGGGATCATTAAGAAAGATCACAAGAGTCTTGCAGCTTGCGGATAGATCCCCAATAACTCCTGAGAGAATATTTTAGGATGTGATGTTTTCCATTGATTCCTAGGAATACCCTGCTAACTTGTTAGTTATCAACCTAAGACCAAGTTCAATGGTTATCCTTTCATCCTTGGGAGGCCATGGTTAGCCACTTTTGATGCTTACTTAAGTTGCAGGGCTAGGAATATGACCATTAAAAATAGCCATTTGTCTAATAAAATGGTCTTGTACCCTCCTACTTAACCATCTCTAGAGCATAACTTACATTTATGGTTAGAAGAGGAGGAAGAATATGAAGTCTACTCTTCCCCAATCTATACCCTATATTCTACTATAGGAAGGGGGAAACTTGATGAAGATGACCTGATTCAACACATCCTCCAAAATCAATCCCCCAACACCATGTTTCTTGAGGAGTTGGTAAAGGAAGCCAAAGACGACCCTTGCATTGACCTATTCTTAGCTGACTCAAACCCTACTCATGTCAAGATGATATAGTTCATCCCTAAAAGTGCATTGAAATTCAACCCCTTTCTCTCTCTATACACCAAGAAGAGGAGTTATGTGACATGCTAAGAAAGCATTTGGATGCATTTTCTTGGAGTTACATGGAAATGAAGGGAGTGCACCCTTTGATGTGTACTCACCATATTTACATCAAGGAAGGTTGAAAGCCAGTTTGCCAACCTCAGAGGAGAATGAACCTAGCCCTCAAGGATATAGTTAAGGAAGAACTGTAGAAGTTGTTGGATGCAGTGTTCATTTACCCCATCTCAGATACTGAGTGGGTGTTTCCTCTAGTTCTAGTTCTAAAGAAAAATGGGAAGTGGAGGATCTATGTGGATTACCGAGAGATAAACAAAGCCACAAAAAAGGAATTTTCCCTCTACATTTCATTGACTAAGTATTAGATGGTCTGGTAGGAAAGAAGTTCTTCTCTTTCGTCGATGGATTCAGTGGTTACAATCAAATCCAGATCAGCCCAAAAGACCAAGATAAAACCAACTTCACTTGTCCCTAGGGTACATTTGCTTATAGGGTCCTTCCTTTCGGTTTATGCAATGCCCCTTCCACTTTCTAGAGAGAATTCCTAAGCATATTTGCAGAGCTAGTGCATGTTTTTGTGGAAATTTATATGGATGATTTCACCCCCTATGGGTGTGGTTTCCTAGAGTCTCTCTAACTTGGAAAAGGTGTTAAAAAAATGCATTGAAATAAACTGATCCCTTAGACCCAAGAAGTGTGAATTCTTAATTTCTAAATGGATTGTTCTAGGTCACTCAATATCCCAAGAAGGGTCGTAAGTAGACCTAAATAAGATAGATATCGTAAACAGGGTTTATACTCCTTAGAAGCAGTAAGATGTCAAAAGTTTCTTAGGCTTGTTTGGATATATAGGAGATTCATAAGGTAGCCTCACCCTTGTTTGGTCTATTTGAATTTTTATGGTCGAAAACCTTCCAAGTGGCCCTAAAAACCTTAAAGGACAAGTTGACTACTACACCTATTCTCCAAGGCCCAAATTGAGTTCTTCATTTTCATATACATGTTGATGCCTCTCACAAAGCTATAGGAGCATATATGTGCCAGATAGATGACAAGCTACCTTATGCCATTTACTTCATAAAAAAAAAAAAAAAAAACAAAAACAAAAACAAAAACAAAAAACAAAAAACAAAAAAAAACTAAAAACAAAAACAAAAACAAAAACAAAAACAAAAACAAAAACAAAAACAAAAAACAAAAAACAAAAAAAAACTAAAAACAAAAAAAAAACAAAAAACAAAAAAACAAAACAAAACAAAACAAAACAAAACAAAACAAAAAACAAAAAACAAAAACAAAAAACAAAAACAATAAAAAAAAAAAAAAAAACAAAAAACAAAAAACAAAAAACAAAAAACAAAAAAAAAAAAAAAAAAAAAAAAACAAAACAAAACAAACAAAACAAAACAAAACAAAAAACAAAAAAAACAAAACAAAAAACAAAACAAAACAAAAAACAAAACAAAACAAAAAAAAAAAAATTGTCCAAAGTCTAGTTAAACTACACAGTGACTGAAAAAATCTCCTAGTTGTTGTCCATTCATTGAATAAATTTAGACATTACATTACTGGTTACCAGACATTTGTACATATCGACCATGCTCCCATTAAATATTTGATGAACAAACCTAATGTGAATGCTCAAGTTATTAGATGGCTACTTTTGTTTCAACAATTTTATCTAACTATTATTGATAAGCTTGGTAGAGAAAATGTAGTTGCATATTTTTTGTCCATATTGACTTTGTTGCATGTGAGGAAGGAATGGTTTATGATCAGTTGCTAGATGATATTTTATTCGCCATTTAAGTTCTCTCTCCGTGTTTTTCTGACATATTCAACTACTTAGTAGCTTCACAGTTCTCTCCAAATCTGTGCTCCAAGGAGAAGAGAAGAATTATAAGGAAAAGTGCTTCATTCATGTGGATTGGGGGAAATCTCTTCAAGATGGGACCTAATAAAATTCTAAGAAGCTATGTCAGGGAGGAGGAAGTTTTTGAAATCCTTCTGGCCTGTCATGACGGGCCTTGTGGAGGTCACTTTGTAGCCAAAAGGACATCATTCAAGTTACTACAAGCTAGCTATTACTGGCCCACTCTCCACCAGGATGCAAGAAGATATACCAGCCAGTGTGATCGGTGCCAAAGGATGGGAAACCTACTCCTAGGGATGAAATGACTTTGCAACCTCAAGTGAATTTCAAGCCATTTGACAAGTGGGACATGGATTTCATTGGGCCCATTGATCCTCCATCTAGACAGAAAAATTACATCATTGTGCGCATCGACTAATTAACAAAGTTGGCTAAAACCAAAGAGGTCAAGGTACCCACAGAAGAAAAAGTGGTTGAGTTCTTAAGGGAGAATCTATTTTATAATTTTGGATACCCTAGAGAGATGGTCATTGATCATGGAAGTCATTTCACCTCACACATGATTGAGAATTTGTTAATGTAGCATAAGATCAATCATAGAAATTCCACTCCTTACCACCCTCAGGCTAATGGACAAGTAGAAGTCACGAACAAAGCATTGGAAATCATTCCAACCGAAGTGGTTAGTAGCAGTAGAAAGGATTGGGCACACAGACTAGTGGAGGCCACTTGGGCCTACAATAAAACTTGGAAGACCACCACTAGCTTCACTCATTATGATTTGGTCTATGGGAAGAAGGCTCTGTTGTCCATTGAATTTGAGTACAACACCTTAAGGATGGCAACAAAATTGGATCTAGATGTCACAAGGGCATAACAAGAGACATTTTTGCAACTAAATGGGTTAGATGAATACAGGATGTAATCCCTCCTAAACATAGAAGTGAGTCAAGTACAAAGAAAAATTTTCCATGAAAATAATATCAAAGATAAACTGTTTCAAGAAGGCAATTGGGCCATTTTGTATGACTCTTGGTACAAATATTTCAAAGGAAAGTTGATGACCAGATGGTTGGGACCATATGTGATAGAAAAGTGCCATGATAACGGCAATGTTCTGATAAGAACCATCAATGAAGAAGGTATCCCTTTGCTTGTCAATGGGTACAGGTTGAAAGTCTAAAAAAATCATTTGTCAAAGAAGGAGTTCATCAATAGCATAAACAAGGCAGTTATGGTGAGTGAAGTAGTCTCGACTTCCACCTCACCAGGCTCTTGAGGTCTATTGAAGTTTTGAAAAGGGAAAAAGAAAAAATTAAAGAGATGCAGGTTAAAACCTCCATGAGTCACCTGAGTTCCACTGTTAGGTTGAAAACCTCTTTGAGGCAACCCAAGAGTGTTAAAAAAAAGGAAAAATAAAAGACCTCTGGGTGAAAACCTTTTTTTGAGGTGCCTATGGTAGGCCACCGGTATGAAAACCTCCTTTGAGGTAACCTGGTTGTCTTTCAAAAAAAAAAAAAGATAAAAGGCACAAAAATAATGGTAGGGACCTCAAAGCAAGCCACTCATAACAATTTTGGTTTTTGTAGGTTTTCAAAGAAGATAATGGATATAGAGATCAGAGGGAAGGAATACCTACAAAACCTCACGCTTTTCTTCATCCATTTCATCTAATCCATAATTCCCATGTTCATTCATACATACTCATCACCAGTAGTAGGAAAATTCAAATTTTAGGAAATTTTGTGCTTTCTACATGATTTCTTGAAATTACTACAGAAGTTTCCTCTAGTACTACAGGAAGTCTTGAAAATCTATAGGAAAGATAGTCTGATGGAGAAATTATGATGCAGGCCTATTTTGCGATAAAATAATAAGGCCATTGACTTCACCACACCTCATCCAACCTTGTTCATGACCATGTCACCCCCTGTGTCCATAAAAAACATCAAGTTAGAAAAAAAAGAAAAACAAATAGCAAAAAAAAATGGAGAAAAAAGAAAGAAGAACATAAAATAAGCATTCCGCCAGCAACCTACGTCACCTACCACTCCATGGCCACACCTTCTACTCATTCCAATACCTATTCTCCCTCCAAGCAGAGAAATGATACAAAAATTCAAAAAAAAGGCAACTAGAGGACTTCCTGTAGTAGTATTACAGGAAACCGTGTAGCAACCTATTATGAAGAAAGAACAACTCTAGTCCTAACCTTCAACACCATGAATGAGGAGAAGCATAACTGCAGGCACAATGAAACTCCTCCATAGCTCAGCAATAACAAAGGAAACCAACACTTGCACATCAACAACAAGACAACCCATCAACAAAATAAGATCAACAAAAAAGAAAAGGTCAATCAAGAAGATGTACCTAGGTCATGAGCAGCACAACAACACCACTCTCTAGCATGCATCATCCAGGCAAAGGACCAATAGGTATGTTACCTCATTAATACTCCCTCATAAGTACCAATATTATTAAACTATAGGAATATGTAGAAAGTTTATTTTATAAGCGAAGGTAGTTAGTTAACTTGGTCACCTTCAGTTTGATAACAAAAAGTAAAGTCTTAGTCAACTAGTCATGTGGAAAGGTCACATCAAGGGGAATAAATCTGAAAGGTGGTCAAGTTACGGTGAACATAAGTGGGCGATGATTACAAGGAAGGGTGGCATGTTAACTAGTAGTGGGACCAACAGTCTAAATGGAGAAATACATATTGGGCCAGCCAATAGATCACTCAATAAAATCATCCATAAATAGAAATATTACCTGAATTTCAAGCAAATTATTTTTCATTTCGATAATTTGAGAGTAGAGATAACCTCGAGGAGCCACCGAAAGGAAAATTTAATCTCGGCTTACCTATAGTGAGCACCTACAGGAAACAGAGAAATTATAGGAAACAGTGAGCACCTACAGGAAACTACAAGTAAGCTACAGGAAATAGGGAGAATTGCCACAGATGTTGTAAATGGGTGCCTAGGGTCATCAATTGAAGAGTTCTCATCACCAATGAATTGTAGAGAAAAGTAGGTTCCACATCCTCTATGTTTTCATTTGTAAAGAGGAAAAGGAAAGAAATTGTCATTTCTTTAAAGTATTTACAGTGTGCATAGAGATAGAGAAGATTATGTGGAAGATTGTGTAGAGTAAACTCTAGACATTCATCACCTAGAGAAGCTTTTAAGTTGTAGCCACCCAAACCTCATAAAAAAGGATTGATAGAGAGAAAATATGACAAGGGGTTTCAATAAAAGGGATCCCACCAGAACAACTAGAATACACCAACATCCTCCTGTGGTAGAAATGTTTACAAGGAATCAATGGTTGAGATTCTTCGAGCTACTTAGGGGATATGATGATGATGCAGCTAGGAAATTTGCAATGTCACTCATACCTCTAACTAGAGCTAGTGCCACTGCTAAGGTGAGGGGTTTGTTAGTAACAATTTCTCCTGAGAGCATTAGTAGGATCACCACACTTCCTCTAGGGTTACAATGGAGGAAATAGGAAAAAACTAGCAGAACTCTTGCAAGAAGAGAATTTTCTTGGAAGGAGAAGAACCAATTGAATACAAAAATGGGGTTAGAATGGCAAGCATTCCATATCTTTGGAATGAAGTAAGCTATCACATCATCAACTATATTTCTTGTGAGGGTAGACTCAGTATAGTATATGGGTACCAGTTTAGAATCCTCCATGAGCTGAGATTTGGAGAAGTGATACATCCTCATAGAAGACTTAGTGTGCCTTACTTTTTGTTACAATCAATGATAGACATGAGCATCAAGGTATAAGAGGGAAAGCATTAGCAGTTGACACATCATGGATCGATCAAACTCATACTAGAAGATTCCCTAAACAACTTGAGAATCCATATTATGTGGTCAACATTGTAGGTTTTAACACTGTACAGAAATTACCTGCATACAAATTCTAAAGCATAAAAAATAAAAAATGCAAGAGCATAACAATTAAAACACATATACATAGAGATTTCCCCTGGATCCCAAAACTAGGACTACTAGCTTGATTTTTCATTAGTTTCCTTTCAATGTTACAATACATATTTATACATGCCGAAGCATCCAATACCATGAACTGAAAACCATTGTGTTCAAAACCATGGATCAAAACCATCGCGTTCAAAACCGTGTGAAAAAACCATGCACAAAACCATAGGTAGGTTCCCCCAACCTAATATTCTCCCACTTGTTGTTTTCTTTCCACAAGGGGACACAGGAGAGCTTAGTCATTTATCCAACCCTACAATGCCCATTGTTTCTCTACACCAAGAGAGCTTCTCAAAGCTCACAGATTTTTTCAATCCATCTACAGTATTCTTCAAAGTTTCCACCTTTACCAGCACCACCTTTTTGTCTTCTATCATATCCCTCACCAAGTGATACTAAACATCAATGTGTTTTGTCTTTGAATGATAAGTAGGGTTCTTTGCAAAGAAAATTGCACTTTGGCTGTCACAGTCTATCCTTATAGCTTCCTGTACTAACCCCATACTTGAACACAATCTCTACAACCAAACTGCTTCCTTGCTTGCATGAGTGGCTGCCATGTATTCTGCCTCTGTAGTTGATAGTGCCACTACAAATTGTTTCTTACTCATCCAACTGACTGCACCTCCAAATAGGTGAAACACATACCCACTTGTAGATCTTCTCTTATCTAGATCTTCAGACTAGTATGCATTAACAAAGCCATGAATATCCAACACTCTGTCTAATCCTGGTCTTCCTTGGTAGCACAAACCATAATCACTAGTGCCATGCAAATACCTGAAAACCCACTTCATTGTTGTCCAATGCTCCTTCCCTGGTCTTGACATAAACCTGCTCAATACTCCCACTGCATGTGCAATGTCTGGTCTCGTATAGACCATCGCATAAATCAGGCTACTGACTACACTTACATATGCAACACAAGACATGTCCTCTTCCTCTTCTTGTGTCTTGGGACACTATTTAGCATATAACTTTATACCTATAGGAATAGGAACCTTCACCGATTTACTAGCCTGCATATTAAACCTCTGCAATATTGTCTCATCACACTTCCTCTAGTTTAACAATAGCTTCCTCTATTCCCAATATCTTTTAATTTCCATGCCCAAAATATAGTTTGTAGCACCAAGATCTTTCATGTCAAATTTGGAGGAAAATTGGGTCTTCAAATCCTGGATAATTTCTTTGTCATTTCCAACCAGCAACATGTCATTCACATACAAGACCAGATAAATAACACGGTCACCAATTAATTTGAAATACACACAATGATCTTCTTTGCTTCTGGTGAAGCCAAGTCCCCGTACAAATGTATCAAATTTCTAATACCACATCCTTGGTGACTATTTTAACCCATATAGAGACTTCTTTAACTTGCATACTGGTTATTTCTTACCCTTCACGGCAAAGCCTTTATGTTGCTTCATGTAGATATCCTCTTCTAGATCCCCGTGAAGAAATTTTGTCTTCACATCCATTTGTTCTACCTCAAAATCAAAAGTAGTAGCAAGAGATAAAAGTAATATAATAGAAGCTACCTTGGCAACAGGAGAAAAAAATATCACCAAAATAAATTCCCAACACCTGGGAATAACCTTTTACTACCAACCGAGCTCTATATTATCCACCTTTCCTTTTTCTTTTGTCTTCTTCTTGGACACCAATTTGATGCCAATAGCTTTCCTTTTAGTGGGCAACTCTACTAGATCCCAAGCTTCATTTTTGTGCAAAGATGCCATTTCATCAACCATGGCCTCTTTCCAGAGTTTGTCATCCTCTAAATCTATGGCTTCCTTCACAGTTTTGGGATCATCATCAGTAACAGATAAATAAAAATTTGAACAAAAAGTAGATGGAATATACCTTTCTAGCTGCCTTCTTTATCGAACTGATCTTCTCACACCCGGAGTTTGTCGCTCTTCATCTTTTGATTCCTCCTCTTATGTAGAGTCTAATTCTTCCTCCTTGAGCTCAAACTCTATCTTCTTAGGTTCCTTTGGTTGGACTTCATGTTTAATAACATCTTTCACCTCTCTGAAAACCACATCTTGGTTGTACACAACCTTCCTTGTTACAGGGATCTAAAGCTTATAACCCTTTAAACCATCCTTATACCCAATAAAGATGCACTTTTCAGATTTACTATCCAACTTGGTTCTTTCCTGCTTTGGAACATGTACATATGCATCACATCCAAATACCCTCAAATGTGAAAGAGAGGGTTTCTTACCAGTCCATACCTCTTGTGGAGTCTTATCCTCCAACACTGATGAAGGTGATTTGCTGACCAGGTAACATGCTATCTCCACTGCCTTTCCCTAGAATTCCTGTCCTAACCTGGCACCACTGAGCATGATTCTTGCCCTTTCCATCAACCTCTTGTTCATTCTTTCTGCAAATCCATTTTTCTCAGGTGTGTATGGAGTAGTCTTCTGCCATGCTATACCACACTTCTTACAGAATTCTTTAAATTCCTTGCTACAAAACTCTCCACTGTTATCTATCCTCAACACCTTTATCTTCTTCTCTGTTTGGTTTTCCACCAGAGCCTTAAATTCTTTAAACCTGTCAAAGACTTCAGATTTCTTCTTAAGAAAATATATCCATGTATTCCTTGAGAATTCATCTATAAATGATACATAGTACACAGACTTACCTAGTGATGGACCCTTCACAGGTCCAAACAGATCACTGTGCACAAGTTCTAATATATGTTTCGCCCTCTTACCACCAGAGGGGAAACTCACCCGATTCTACTTCCCATATACACAACTTTCATAGAAATCAAAATCCAGAGAGATATTACTCATACCTTCTACCATACATTTACCATGAAGTATTCAAAGGCCCTTCTCTCCAATATGTCCAAGCCTTTGATGCCACAGCATGGTCTTCTCTCCAGAGACCACTAGATTTTTTTGCTCCACTTTCAGGAACCATGGAGCTATTGCACCCATCAACAACAGTGATACATTACAGCTTGTACAGAGTTCCAATCCAAACTCCCCGCAACAATACTAGTGCTCCCTGAACCATCTTGCAGGTATCCTTCTCGAACCGCGTTTTTACACATGCATCATCTAGCTTGCTTACAAAAATCAGATTTTTTGGCCAATGCAGGAATATGCAGAACACTCGAAAGTGTTCTAACCCTTCCACCTTGCAACTTCAACTTTAATTTTCTGTGACCAATGATTCTAGCCTTCCTATCATTCCCTAATAAGACATCACCAACACCATATTTCTCATACTCGCAAAACCACTCTCTATGGGGAGTGAAGTGAAAGGATGCACCTGAGTCAATCAACCATGCCTCATGATCTACATGTGTGCTTGAAGAAGCCAAGTACACATAGCCACCTTCATCTGTGGTGGCTTTCGCCTCTGTAGAAGGAGCATCATCAGATCCCTTTCCTTTATCAGGAGCTTTAGATTTATAGTCCCTTTTGTATTGCCCTTCCTTTCCGCATTTCTAGCACACCACCTTTACAGGTTTTCCTGGAGATTCAGATCTCCCTCTAGATTTATATCTCCCACTCGATGACTTATTTTTGTTTCTGTTCTGGGACTGTCCTCTTAAAAACAAGGCATCACCATTCTGGCTCTCCATATTTTTCCATCTCATCTCCTCCATTAGCAAGGATGATACTATTTCATCAAACTGCAAGGCACTTATATTGCTACCTATTGCAATAACTAGACTATCCCACGAATCTAGTAGAGATCACAAAAAATTGATGCACTTATCTTCATCTGAAATTTTAATATCAACAGATAATAGCTAACTTACCACAGTATTAAATGCGTTTAGATGTTCTGTCACCAAGTCTCCATCTTTCATCCTCATGTTATACAACTTTTTCTGCATGAAGAGTTTATTCACCAAAGACATACATTGGTACAAAGTCCCTAACTTGTCCCACAAAGCCTTCGTCATAGCTTCCCCTGATACATTCAGGAATACTGAATATAAGACACACAATCATATTGTGCTCTTTTCCTTCCGATCCAACTTCTTCCATTCTTCATTGGACACTCTCATTGGTTTAGTACCTAGAGCTACCGTGATCCACTGATATTTATCCACCAACAGATCCTCCATATTGAGTTTCCACAACTCAAAACTTTGACCATTAAATTTCTTGATCTCTATCTTTCCACTACTCGCCAACTTCTTTCACCACCAGAATCGATCTCGCAGATCTCCCATTGAACAGGGTCTACCACAAGCTTGAGCGAAACCCTCAGCAACAAAGGCGTCCACTTGAAGCCAAAACAACTCTGATACCAAATGTAGGTTTTAACCCTGTACAGAAATTACCTACATACGAATTCTAAATCATAGAAAATAAACAATGTGAGAGCATAACACATAAAACACATACACACAGAAATTTTCCCCTGGATCCCAAAACCAAGACTACTAGATTGATTTTTCATTATTTTCTTTTCAATGTTACAATACATATTTATACATGTTTTAGTATCCAATACCATGGACCGAAAACCATCGCGTCCAAAACCATGTGCAAAAACCATGCACAAAACCATAGGTAGGTTCAACCAACCTAATATAGGGTCCAAAAAAAAATATTCCGGGGCATTGACCCAGACCCCGTAGAGGGGGCTACCCACCCCCCTCAAACCCCATGTGACCCCCCCATTGTGCAATCGACACAATGAAGGGGGGGTGGTCTAGCCCCCTAGTTTGTTAAGAAATTTACTGCATGACATAAATAATTACCGAGAGGAATAAATATAAAAATAACTAGCAACAACCATAAACACATAAATACAAATGTTTATTCGAGAAAACCCTAAATCCAGGGAAAAACCTAACCTAATAAGATCTCATTAGCATTGGCCAAAACCCTGGCCAATCTGACTAAGTGAGCCTTCACGCTCACCTCCAGGTCTTGTGTTACAATGAAGTCCTTCTAGCCTTTTATAAGCTCCATTACATATAATACCACGGGCAAAATACTATGGGTGCACAATACCATGTGCCACAAAACCATCATTGTTTAACCTAGTCAACTTTGACTCTATCCTAAGTCAATTTTACCTAACAATTCCCCCCTTAAACTTGACTTGGGGTTCCTTGACTAACTCCAGCCAAACCTGCTAAGTGAGACAATCCCGCTCACTCTAGCTCTTACCCCCCTCAAAGTTTTTACTCGGGGTATTATTAACCCGACATCCCCCCTATCACCTAGGTCTAACCCAGACTTTACCGATGATCACCGAGGGGTACACATGCCTTACCAGGTCTTATAGTAGTATGCCCATTTACATGCAATAATTTTGACTTCATTATTTTTTTCTGTTTATTTTGATGCAATTTTGATCCATCCTTTCTCAATTTGATTTGCTCAAAAGCTTCTATCAAACCGCTCCAACTACGAGCCCAACGAGAACCTCGTAGATTCCAGCACCGGTGGCCTCACGTAGAAGAAAACGAACAATTTTTGAAGCCGCATGAACAATTTTCTTATGCTGACCTTCTTTAAATAGCTTCATGAATCCCGAACAATTCGTCAGCATGTTCCAAACCAGTAAATATCGCAAATGCACTGTGATCCCTGGCAATTACGGCATTATCTTCTGTTCATTCTCCTCGCGGTTCTTCCGCATACAATTGTTCCACCATCATTTTCAAACCCAAATCTGTAAAACTGCTACATTGATCTCATCAGGCACTATAAACCCTTGGCATCAAAGAATCCTTTGAAGCCAATATCTGGCTCTGATACTAGTTGTTAAGAAATTTACTGCATAACATAAATAATTACCGAGAGGAATAAATATAAAAATAACCAGCAACAACCATAAACACATAAACACAAATGTTTATCCGGGAAAACCCCAAATCCGGGGAAAAATCCAACCTAATAAGATCTCATTAGCATTGGTCAAAACCCTGGCCAATCAGACCAAGTGAGCCTTCACCGCTCACCTCCACGTCTTGCATTACAGTGAAGTCCTTCCAGCCTTTTATAAGCTCCATTACATATAATACCACGGGCAGAATACTATGGGTGCACAATACCATGTGCCAAAAAACCATCATTGTTTAACCTGGTCAACTTTGACTCTATCCTGAGTCAATTTTACCTAACACAGTTCACTACGTAGGCTAGTCGTGGAAAGAATATAACACAAACCAACAAACATTTGCACACATGAATGAAGGAGATGAAATCCAAACCATTGAGTATGAAAGAGACCCTACTTCTAGTGATAAAGAAGAGGGAGAAGAGCCTGTAAAAGAAGAACATGAAGAAGAGGAAGAAGAACCTGAAGAAGAGAAGGAAAACTGAAACAAAGGATGAAAATAAAGCAGGGAATAACTACAAAAGGATGATTCAGGTCCTGAAATATAGAGAAAAGAAGAAGAGTAATCTCCAAGGTGTCTCTGTAGGCCACATAGAAGGAGGCAATTGTTGCCTTAACTTCTTTAAGTACACCTATCAAATCAAAAAGAAAGAGGTATAGGTAGATTCCCTTATACTTCAGAACAAGGAAGATCACTAGCATAAAACAAGGGAGACCTTAAACCCCTACCAAGATTCCCATTATCATAGAGGACTCACTAAAATAACAAGAGAAGTTAGTCCCTCTAAGAAAGTGAGGTGAAGAAGGCACATCACAAAACGCTTCCCCAAGGTCACCAATCACATATGTTAGGAGGCATGTCACCAGGTCAACCTTAGCAAAAACAGTCCTATAGGAAACCCTATCAAAACTACAGGAAACACAGAAACAATATAAGGAAGGAGTGCAAGGGAAAAGGGAAGGAAAAGAGGTAGAAAATACTCAAGAAATAGTATAGGGAGAGTCCCAGGAGCTGAAGGAACGTAGCCCATAGCCAAACCTTAGCTCCTATTACAGATTGATTTAGGGGGGCAGAGTGATACTACAAAAAATTTCCATCCCTCTATTCTTTGAACTTTAAAAGGAGAGATCAATGACACATCGTTGGATGGAAATTGATAAATCAAAAAGTGAATAGGATGCAAGCCATATGGAAGAAAAGATGCCAGAAATGGGTAGAGAGTTGAGTAGCATAAACAAAAGGGAAAGATTGTTGAAATCTCAACTAGAGGTTGAGAACACATGGCTAAGCAGGAAACTACAGGAGAAGGAGGGTTAATTGGAAATTATGGCAAGTTTATCCATGGAGGCACTCCAATGTAGGATTCTAGAAAAATCATATGCCGTATACCTCAAAGAACAATTGATGCAGTTTTAGATAAAAAACCTTGCACAAAGAGGAATTATGCCTTTCCAATACTATAGGCAATTCATTGACCTCTGTGACCAAATCACCTTGGAGGACAAAGCCAAGATATCTGAATTCTATCTACATAACTTGGCCCTAATAGATTTGAATGTGTGGGATGCTAATCCAAAGCTAGGGGACTTACAACCGATGGCCTTAGCATCATGGATGAATAATGAGGAGGACAGTGCTACATAACTAAAAAGGGTATTGCCAAGAGAAGAAACATAACCACTTTTCATCACGGTAGAACTACCCTACTCCATGGCTATCATTAGCACCCACAACCTCATTGTCGGTGATCCCCATCTTGCACCAAGATACTTAGTTGCACAAGAGAAAGTAGTCACTCATTTTGAGGACATGTTGGGATTTCTAGCGGATGAAAGCCAACAAGCTTTCCAAAGGGGGTGGAATACCTTTCCCTACAGCATAAATATTAGGGAGTATCATTCTCCTTACATAAAGAGGGATGCACTAGAAAGGATCCCAATGTATAAGTAAGCACTACAGATACTCAAAGTCAAATGGATTGGCTTGAAACTCAGTCCACCATTTCTTTTGGGTATGTTAGAAGGGAGAAATGAGGAAGAAGAAAGAAAGTAGTGAGAGGTAATAGAGAAGCATCCAAGGTTTTATCCACAAGAGGAGAAGACTACAACAAAATCCTGGAATATTAGGGAGGCCACCAAAGCAATGAAAAACATGGACATAGATTGAGTTTCTCATAGGATGAGAAACACTTTCAGTAGGGAGTGATGATGATGCTCATAAATGGGTAAATTAGATGGACCTTAATATAACTCTCCAGCCTACTAAAATAAACTTTTCTCATAATTCTTTACATGTTTTGTTATATTTTTCTTAATGAGGGATAAACATGAGATGTCATGTCGAGTGGTTTAATGTGCATTGATTATAGGTTTTGGAGAACATTTTGGCTAGTTAAAGTGCAGGAACTCGAAGGAGACAAGAAAGATGGATTTTACGAGATGGTATCTCCCTCCTTAACTCCTCACTCACTCAAATATTCCTCCATTAAATCTCATTAGCTTGAAGTTGCAAGCAGCCGAGCCGTAAAGATCATTGATAGACAAGCCAGTGATAGTTGAAGACCAGTTGATCTCGAGATTGGGAGCCAAGGCTCCCTAAATTTAAGGAAGTTGTTGGTAACTCCATTTATATAAATAAGAAGGACTAGAGCCTTGTTAGGATTCCATTTTTGTTCATTGTAGCTAAGAAGCATTTTTGAGTTGAAATGTTGTGACTAATCACTCTTATGTATTTTTTATATTTTAATGAAAATGAGAAGCATTCCCTTGATCTAGCACTAATTTGACTCAGAGGGTTGAATCTCTTGGGTTAGGGCCCAACCCTAGCAGCATAGGTTCCTCTTTTTGTAGATGTATGCTTAGGTTACATTCATAGTTAGCTGTTGAACTGATTTTGGTGTTGTTAGTTCGAAAATATTGGTATGATTAATTAGTTTTGTTCCATTTGTGGATAGTTAGAACAGTGGTATCATAGTGACAAAAGACATTTCATAAAACCTTATGATATTGGTTTTCACCTCATCTCTCTCTTTTCAGATCATGACTTGAGGAACACTTTCATACAGGCCAAAAACAAAATTCTTGCTTTGCTACATAATCTAGGGTTTCTTGATGAGTAGGTCATTATCTTTAAGTTTCCTAGGATAAGTTGCAATTTTCATTTTTGATCTCTTAGGTCTTTTATTTATTTCAAATCACTTACATTCATGCACTTAGCGAAAGTATGCAACATGGGTACTCCTTGGATGAGGAATTAAGTTTTGCATCCAACGAGTACTCCCACTCAAAATTTGAGTAAAACCTTAGGGATAATTTGAAAATACAATTTGAGAAAATATTTTTATTATTTTATTATTTTTAAATATTTTTACTTTTTTACTCCAAAAATGGTGAATCACCTCCCATGGTTGACATCATCATCTTCAATCCTATTGGTTCTTATAAATTTTATTTTGGTTGTACATTTTTCTTAGGAGGCCCATTTTAGACCTCAAAAATCCCCTAATGTCTATGTGGGTGATCGTTTCCTTGCCCAGAATGTAATGCTTGCATTGATGGAAAACCTACACAATGGAATACATTTCTTTGTTGTAAGTGGGGTACTTTCAGATTGTCTTTGAAAGTGTCTCACTGTGGTAAGCCACTAGATGCACATGTTGAGCAAGAATTGCACCAATAACATAGTCGCAGGCATCTGTCTCATTCTCAAATGGTTGTTGTAGGTTTGGTAATGTGAGAACTCATGCAGAAGAAAGGCAATTCTTCAACTCAGAGAATGCTTATTGTTAGGTTTTAGACCAAAAAAAAATTCTTTGGCTCTACCCTTCATGACATGACTTAAAGGCCAAGTGATATGAGAGAAACCCAACACAAACCTATGATAGAAGTTCGCAAGACCCAAAAATTTGCGGAACTCTATTAGAGTGGTTGGGGTTGGCCACTCCCGAATAACTTGTATCTTGGATGGGTGCACAGGTACACCCTGGTCATCAATGATGTGCCCCAAATATTGAACCTAGGTTAATCCAAAGGTGTATTTTTCCAAGTTAGCACATAACTTGTGTTTTTATAGGGTTTGAAAGACCTATCGAATATGGTGGAGGTGCTCTTCCCAACTCTGGCTGAAGATCATGATGTCATCTAAATATACCACCATGAATGCATTGTTGAAGCATTGCAAAATTTCATCCATTAGTCTCATGAATGTTGTAGTGGCATTTGTTATTCCGAATGGTATGATTAACCATTTAGAAAGGACCTCCTTGAATTTGAAGTCATTCTTCCACACATCGGAGGGTTTGACAAGCACCTAGTGATAACCTAACTTCAAGCCAATATTACTGAAATATTTGGTCCCCTTGAGTTGGTAAAGAAGGTCATCAATCCATGGGATTAGGAACCTATTCCTGATAGTGATCTTGTTTAGCACCTGATAGTCAATACATAGCCTCCAAGTCCCATCCTTCTTATGTACCAAGACAATGAGGTCCCACAGGGTGATGAGCTTGGCTTGATGTGGCCTTTCTCCAATAGTTCTTGAATCTGCCTCTTGATCTCATCATTTCTAGAACAAGGAAATAGTAGATCAGGCCATTGGGTAATGGCACACCTGGGATTATATGAGTGCTTGACCTGACAGTGCAAAGGTACCCCTATAGGTGAGGCAAAAGTATCCTCGTACTCCTCCACAACCTTGTGCATCTGTTGCTGCTTGCAAAGGATCCCTACCTAAAAACCATCGCCAAAACCTTCTTTCCATGAGGGTGAATCATAAGGAAAACAAATTTCCTAGTTTTGGAAATTATCTTGCTGCGTTTCTTTATAGTGATCAAAGAGATGGTGATAGGCGGGGCTACCTCTTGTATCGTGTAGAAATTATTGGCCAAAGTAATAATTATAGAGAGAGGTCTAGACTCATATACATCATGTCGCTTCAATAATTATGGTTGTCCTAACAATACATCACAAACCTCAAGAAGAGCAACATTACATAGTACCTCATCTGTGAAGGGCTTGATGTTGTAGGGAAGGTGACACTGATGGCTAATGCGAAGATCTCATCCTTGGTGAAGCCACGCGATGGTGTACGACTATGGATGTGTTGTAGTCTTTAGGCCTAGTCAATTCATGGCCTCTACTGAAGTTAGGTTCCTTTAGCATTCGTTGTCAACAATGAACTGTAGCAAAGAACCCTTCACCCACATTTGTGAGTGGAAGAGGCTTTCCCACTCCTCTCAATCTTCATGCTCAATCTTCTGGATCTTGGTGGTGGCCACAGTGGCACTGAGCACTGCATCAATAATTTTCTTACCTTTGTCAGTTCCCTTATTTGGTTCTGATACAAAGCCAGAACATGCGTCTGATTCGGAACCCTTCAGCTCAGTCGACAATGATTGTTCGGACTGACACTCACTTGTATTATGAGTGGATCAATTTTGGAACTCGCATCATTTTCCTGTCTCATTTTTTATCTTGATGGTGTTGTTCTTTTCTTGTGGCTTCAGTGGGTTGTCTTAGATAGCCCCACCTTGGCTTGGTCCTTTTTTATGTGGTTTGGGGGCACCTTTTCCTTGCTTTGGATTTGCATGCCTAAAGTCCCACTTCTTCTATTTAAACTTCTTCTCAATCTTGACATCGTACCATTACATCATGCCAAGCAAGGAAATGTGCATGAACTCCATCTCATCTTGGATGTACTTGTGAAAATAGTCATGGTACTTGAGAACAAAATTCCACTTAGTATCCATGATACCCAGCTTCATGCAAAGGGTATGGAAAATATTTGTAAACTCTGGCACATCATGGTACCTTCCCTATCATAGTGTGGTCCACTATATATATTTACCTTCATAGCTCCCGACAGGGTAATATTGTTCCTTGATGGCATCTCAGAAAGAATCCTAAGTGGGTGCGGCTGAAAACAATGAGGGTTCAATCTCACCCTTTTGTTCATAGTAGGTTTCCCACTAATCCTTGATGCATGGGGTAGTTTTTAGAAGTGAAAAAGTAATCGTTTCCCGATTGGAAAACTCATGATCTGAAAAATATCCTTCCAACAAATTTAACTATTTATCTACAGTGTCTGCATCTATTAAGCCTTAAAATATGGGAATATTGAAGTTAACTTGTACCTTAAAAGGATTGGTGCCTCCAGAGTGACTACTAGATGAGCATGCATTGTCTATGGGTAGGCATCGAAGGATCTAGGCAAAGTTATCCATCATCGCATCCCTTTGTTTCTCAAGGGCTTCCTTGAGCAATATTTTAAGAGGATCTCCTACCCCATCATCTTTATTTTCTTCCACCATGGGAGGTCATCGGGTTTTGTGAGGCTGATCTTGTAGTGGTTCAACTAGATCAAGCCCTAACTCCTTATACCTTAACCTCATTCGGGACATGAAAATAAAAAAAGAGAAAGAATATACTGCTCTGATACAATTGATCCGAACTTAAAAAATAATGCAACAACTTATAGATATAATCGTAAATACAGAGATGCAGCAGAAAAACACTTCATTCCATTAATAGAAAAATACTTAACTATGCTTACAAATAGAATGGAAATAAGATAGCTCAGGTGATGGTAGCTTATCTCTAAGAAGAGATGTGGTGGCTATATGCCAACTGAAATGTGTTACAATGAGGCTCAAGGGCCTATTTATTATTGAAAAACATGAGAAAACCCTAAAAAACCAAAACCTTAACCCTAGGAGATGTAACACCAAGTGTTTGTGGGCCCCATTGGGGTTAGTTGGGCAACCAACTTCCCTAGGTCATAACTTGGTCATATTATCTTTCTTTAGTGTGTATGATACCTTGTTGGAAAGGTATCTCTGAGTATTATAGGTTTCACCACAGGCCCCTACCAAACATGATGGGCCTACTATGGACCCCAAGAAAATGTTGTTTAGGGGCTCAAAACTACTCTGGAAGTTTAGGACATGAAAAAATGCTAAAAATAGTAAATGTTGAAATAAACTAGAAATAGATGAAACTAACTGGGGGGTCTAGGTGGAATACGCGGTTGGCCACCAATATCCACATGGATTAGTTTAAGGGTCGAAGTATAGCACAACGAGCCTCAAAATATACCTATTTATGTGACCCATCATTACCCTAAGCTAAAGGTGTTTCTCACCCTCTAAGAAACTCTATCATTGATGTGAACTTTGGGCCTAATGGCCTCTCTAAAATCCCAAGGCATCTCAAATGGTGTTCTTTCCTAGGGATAGAACCATGTATTTGTTGCATGATTTTCCACCCCTTTTGTTCTTATCCCTAGTCTCTTCTCTCTTGTAGGCCCAATAGTAAGGGAGGACTGAGTTTGTGACCTATCTAATTGATATTTAACCTTTTCATGATCCTTTTTCACAATGGGGTTCTCTCTATAGAATTCCTTCATCTTTCAAGAGAGTGATACTCCATGATTTGCAAATTCTGAGGCAGAGCATGTCATCTCCTTTGGCATACCTGCAATCTTTCAATCCCCAACAACCTAAAGGTGTCCTCGAAGTGGAGGATATCTTGTTCCTGCATTTCCATCTCTAGATGGGCCAATTTGGGATCGATGGAGATGATGTTGTGGTTATCGTGACAACCTTGGGGCTCACTAACCCCACTCTATACAAAGGCCCCTTCTAATCTTTTCTCATCGCCCTCTTCACTTCTTCATCTCTTATTTCTTCATGGGTCAACCAAGAGGCTAGTGCCATTAGTTGTATCTCCTCCAATCTTCATTTGGGGTCCCAAAATTTCATGTCTATGAGGATCATATTATGCATATAAAACTCAGCCATTTTGGATTTGTCCAATGAACTCACCCATTTTTTCTCTATCCAATGAAGTTATTGTAGTCTTGTAATAGTAGAGATCCATACTGTGCTAATGTCTTTATCTTGAATTGTAGTCACTTCTCCTTGAGGAAGATGCCATAAGACTTGGATGGTTGTTTTCATTATATGGATTCCATGGACAAACTTTCCATGGTGGCAAGTTCTACCTCCTTCCTCCTTTTCCTGCAACTTCTCCCTTAGCCTCTTGTTTTTTTACTATGGTTTATTCTTCATGACTGACTCCCTTAGCCTTAAGTCACTCAATTCCTTGTTATCTTCATGAATTGTTTCCTCCATGAGTCCCATGTCTTCCACCTTCATGGATCTTGCAATTTGGATCCATCAATGAGTTATGCCTTTTTCCCGTTCCAACTCAAAGAAGAGTGGTATTTCAAAATTGGTGGGTATAATTCTCCCATCCTCAATGAATTTGTAGTAGGATACTAGACCAGATTGTGGATTAGGCTCCTAGACTTCATGGAGGTATTCATCTTCCACTTTTGATGTGGTTTTCCCTTCTTGTATAATTTCTTGTTGCTCATCTAACAGTTGTTATTGCTCTTGTCGTAGTTATTTCTCTTCTTGTAGTAGCCCCATTTTTGTCTGTAGCTCCTATGTTTTCTCCTGTAGCAAAATAGCTTGTTCTTTCAACCTCTTGTATGTGGCTTCTCTAGTGACAGGCCTCCCTATGGGTGGAAAAGGATATTTAACCTTGGCATAGGGGAGGTAACCTCCTCAATTTTTCCTTCATGACATCCTAATTCTTCTTCTTGACTAGATGACTCATTAATTGTGATGGGACCTGTTGAAGGAGCCTAAGGCTTCCCTTGCTTCATCCTAGTGATCTTTATCCTCTTGTATTACAAGGTGCCTTGCTTGAGTTTCCTTCTTTTGGGATCATTGGGTCTGTTCATTGTGACGAAAATAGCAACCATCCCTTGTTTTGTATTTCCTAGTAAGAAACTTATTTGCTTCCCTTGTTTTCTTGTCCTTTGAGATCTAAAGGGAACTTAAGGGTTCTCTTCCTTTGTTTTATGTTCCTCTACCTCTTCTTCCTATGTTATTTCTTTCTCTTCCTCCTTTGTCTTGTCTTCCCTACCCCCAATACTAGATGTTGGTGTCTCTTCTTGTTGTGTGGAGTTAAGGGTGTGTGTCTCAATGAAGGCCTCCATATCCATGTCCATAAATTCATCCCAAAACATGAGACTTTTGAGATGGCTTAAGGCATTCGTGATAATGAGCTTGATTAAGTCGTGATGGGAAAAGTGTTGGTGCTTCCCTTCCATTACTCTCTGGCTCATTTCAATGATGGATAGAAAGAGGAAATGTGGAACATTGACGCTTCTTGGAATTGGTAACTCTATCTGGAACCTGAGCTGATGGAGCAACCTAAATTGATAGTTATTCACAAAAATCAACCTCCCCTCGCAATATATGTACTTGAGGTTGTTATAGGCTAATTCATCCCAAGGATAAGGGATGATCTCCCTTATAACTCCATTTTTATCTTCAACAAACTCCTCTTTAGGAAGGAAGAAGTTTTTCTTGGCTATGACATTTAGTGTCCTATCCTATTTGCTCCCTCGAACTCCTAAGGGTATGTTGGTTAGTCTATTAATGAGATTTTCTTTCAAATGGATGGAAATTCCTCTAAAAATAGTAGTAGAACTGTCTTCTCCCTCGGAATTGATGACCGTGCAAAATTCATGGGTTACCTCATCATCATACCCCTTTAATTTCTCAAAGAACCCCATCCAATGATGTCTCAGAAAAATATCACTAACAAGAGGATATTGATGGGTTCTTTTTGCTTTTGTGTGTTCTCTACGATTGAAACATCCCCCCATGTCTCCTAATGCTCCTACCTTAAGTTACTTCAGGGGAATTTTTCAAGGTTTCCCTTTGAGTAGTCTTAGATGCATAGGTAGGGATAGAGTGGATAATTCTTTTTCTTTTTGTGTCAGAGATGAAGAAGGGTAAGCCTCTTTACAGTAGTGAGAAAGTACTTTTACTCTTCTCCTACCTTGATTTTATTATGCAATAAAATAATTTTTCAAAGAAATTTGCTTAAACAAGGGTTTGGTACAGGATGAATGTAGAAAAAATAATTTTTTTTATGAAATTGTATGGAAAGTGAGGAGGAAGGAGGCCACTTACCATTTTTTAGGATGATTTATTTATATTCACAGGGGCTTAAGGAAATTTCTTGGTAGTTTGGTTTCCTTTTCTCCTCTTAATTTAGTTGTGTAGCACCTCTTTTATGCTGTTGTACAAACCCAGGTGCTCCTGTAGTAGTGGTATCCAATCCTATATCATGT
The DNA here is from genome assembly GCA_031772625.1 of Pinus tabuliformis. NCBI lineage: Eukaryota > Viridiplantae > Streptophyta > Pinopsida > Pinales > Pinaceae > Pinus > Pinus tabuliformis. The sequence goes on along the minus strand of CM062811.1, from coordinate 950,627,065 downwards.
GCAAACTTAGCCTGTAACAACTCTCTAACACCCTAGGAAAACTCTGGTAGCATCTAGCTCATCCTTCGGTGCCTTGATGGGCCTCTCCAATCATTTGTTAGGAATGATAAATTTAAGTGGAATCGAGCCTCGTAATTTTATTCACTTTTGTGGTAATGGGCTCCGAGCACTTTGGTGATCAGTCCCTTGCACAAATTTCCTCTATTAGCCATTATCCCCACTCCTCATAATTATCACTCCCCCTATTTGATGTTTCCATGTTGCATGGGTGGATGAGTAAGATGAATTTTACTAATCAAAGGTGGCCAAGTTTACTAGCCTCATCCATCCCATAAAAACTTGATTCTCATTCATTAAACACATTTTTTTACCATTATGTGTATCGAGAAGACATGAGGGGCGTCATGGCTAAGCCTACCTATGATATTTAATTGTTAGAGATGCATGCATGTTGCTGAGTTGATCATCGATCAAATGTCATCTTGAGGTGTTGACTTACTTTGTTTTTCTTATGGAAAGTTCTTCCAAACAAGATGATGTAGTTGACTAATGATGTCTTCCCTTCCATGCAAGTCTCTCTCCATTATTCGATATGCTATTGTTGGAGTGGATAGGTAACATTACAATTTCTCCTTAGGAATGGTGTTACTTCTCTAGGCCTCGGGAATGGCCTCTTGAGGCCTCAAGGTGGCTAAATTTTCATTATGGTGCTACAATAATCCTTTTTCTATGGTGTTGTTGGATCTATTCAAGCTACTACAGATTGGTCTCCTTCGTGTATGACTCTTCGGTAAGAGTTGATGTCATTACCTCAGTGAGATTGACATAATACATGTAACAAGCCAGTTAGTGTTAATCTTCATACTATATATTCCTAGTAATGATACCAATCTAATCATAGAGAAGCTTCATAATTAGTTTGATATGTTGTAGATACAAGTTATGTTTAACATATGTTAAGTGATTGGTCCCGTCATCTCTTGATAAGTCGAGTGGAGTCTAGTTAAGCTAGTTTCATATCTCCATAATTTTTTTGTCTTGTTTCTATCAATCTTAATATTTTTTAAAATTATATAATATAATATAGAAATGTTAACAAATGAGCAACATGTAGCCTCATATTTGTTCCTATTCCTATCGTTTTCTTATGTAAAACCACTTTAACAATTAAAAAACAAGAGTGAAGGAAATCGTCACAGAGAGGAGCATCTATCTATTTTCTTTCCTCACTGGTTCTCGATCATAGTCAATGATGGAAGAACTAATCTCCATCAGCTCGTAGATGAAAAATTATAGTGTAGGAATTTATGTTATCACACGCATGGACTTGCTCCATAAACTTCTTTCATCAATAGGGGTTCTTTTTATTCCACAAGTGCAACAAATATCCATGGATACTACTAGAAGACTATAAGAAAGGGAGAAAACTATCATATGAAAGAAGGGTACTACTTGAAGTGAAAAGATAACCATACCATTAAGTAGTGGATCAAGCTACCACTATTCTGAAAACTCCATTGATAGCCACTTTGTCTATATGTCAATGGCCACTGCATCAATAACTAATAAAAAGAACAATAAAAAAAATCATAATTAAAGTAAAATTTTTGTACTAATTAAATAATGATAGCATTATATCCACTTTAGAAATAATAGTGGTGCAAACCCTTTTAACTTAAAGAATATAAAGAATGTGGTATAATAAAGTCGTCAAATATTCTGATTAATTGTACTATATGATAATTTCACATAAAAAATATATATTGAAATAACAAATGAAAACTTTACTTCAAAAAGTTTTATTTATACATGAAATAATACAAGGAATTAAAAATCAATTACTAATAGTATATGATGTGACAACAAGGACTAATAATATCTAACCCATCCACTATGCCAAACTTTGATCGGCCCATATATTGCATACGTAGAAGTAGGAATGTTCACCAATTCATTGTTAATAAACTTGGTGGAAGTTCTTTATGTGAATTATAGGCATTGTAGATCTATTTTATATTCGCCCACCTATTATTCATGGAAAGGAAATACCTAGGTCACGCCAAGGGATCATGTGACTTCACATGGCTATGCTAGATAGCTCACCATCAATCATCTAGGGGGATCATATGACTTCACATGGATATGCTAGCTAGCCCACAATCAACAATCTAAATTTAGTGTGGTCAATTATTTAGGGTTTTGAATGGAACATAAAACCTTCTGTCTCTGTCGTTTGGTCATTTGTGCCTTTGGTTGTAGCAATTAGATCATTGCTCCCCCCTCTTCGACTTTTCTTGTCAACTTGTGATGAATTGAATCTACATGTATTTTCTTTGGGTATTGACAGGAGTTGTAGGCTTCCCTTCCAACAGTGTTCAGGCCGACACATTACAACATTGGAGCTACCATGGCTGTATATAGTTGTAATTTAATTAACCCTTGGTGAGTTTTATATTTACTACTACTACACATTTGACTTCTTATGCTAATATCAATCACACTTAGACTTGCAGACACACTAGCTTTCAACTCCAAATTGCTCCATTGATTGCCAAAAATTGAAGGGAACAAAACATGGAGTAGAGAACAGCTCTTATGAGTATTATGAATCAGTAAAATAAGATTACATTAGAAACATCAGTAATAAATGACTGGAATTAAACTCGACTTAAACTGGACTAAGTGAAACTGAACTAGGACACTTGGAGGGATAGTTTTGACACCTGACAGGTCGTTGGAATCAAATTTTCCAACACTCGCCCTTAATTACAACCAATAAAAATTCAATTAAGATACATGTTGGTATATGTCTCAGCTAGGCTTACAATTTAAAATATTGACTTCAACTACATTTACTTTTCTTCTTTTCTTCTTCCAGATTCTATAGCATCTAAATTATTTCAGATTTTTCTCTTTGTTCTATCCTTCAAACCTCAGTTTCTTCAATTGGTGGTGCAGATCTTCCATTCTTCCAGGTTGTCTAAGCATATCCTCAACTTCTTCAAAAAATGACTTATATGTGGGTTGTTGCCACATATTATCTTCTGTAGTGCGCTTTTCATTATCAATCTTCTACAACATAAGACCATAATATAATTTCATATCTTTAAGCTCCAATACCTGAACTTTTCATTAATTTATTCATCATGCGTGTTGTCTTCAACTTTCATTTCTTCAACTTCTATACAGACTTCATCTAGACATGGTGTTGTAAGACATGCTTCAAGGAAATTTAACTATTCTTCAACATCATTTTATGTACTTGCACACTGGAAATCCATATTAGAATTAAAAATATTTGGAGAACCACATTTCTTATGTTCCTTCAGCTCTGCATGAGAGCTTTTTCCTGTTGCGCTTCTTTCTCTGCCTCTTTTTTTGTCTATGTTTTTTCTTTGTGGAATTCCTTATATGTCTCTACATCTATATCTGTCTTTGTCTTTGTCTCTTCCACTTGGTTTTCGTATTCAAGTGGGATTATCTCACGAAATAGAATCATGTCAATATGATGTTTTTTTGCATCACCTGCAACCATTCATCATTAGCCAATAATTCTTCATCAAAATTTATATCAACAATATTCATTGTTGGCTTCACCATAGCATTTACTGCTATAATGGCAGCTTCACTTTCATCAACAAGCTCTGTTATTGTATTCACCAAAATTTCATCAGCAAACTTGTTGCTAGATTCACCAAATTTTCATCAGCAAGCTTTGTTGCTGGAATAATCATATTTCGATTAGCCAGCTCCATTGCAAGAATCACCAAGTTTTCATCAGCCAGCTCTATTGCTGGATTCACCAAATTTTCATCAACAATCTCTACTGCTAGAATCATCAAATTTTTGTCCACTTATGGCTGAGCATAGTGGGATTCAATGAACATTTCATCTGGATGTAAATATGAAACTATAAATCCACCTTCAACTTCAACTTCAATACTCCCCTCTACACTAAAACTCATCTCAAGGGTATCCAAAGCCTCCTTGGTTGTCTTGGCATCTAAAATCACGGGAAGAATGTTGTCATCAACATATTCTTTTATTTATTTCAATGCAAAGGTGTCCTTTTTCCTCTTCACTTCCAAATTTAGAAAGATCTCAAACATGTCGTGTTGTCACTTTGACCTTCTTAGCATCGTGGATTTTCCCATTTGTTCATGATCTTCTCACACAGGTTGGACACTACAAGTCCAACTCTCTTTACTCTATCCTGGCTTTCATCTTTAAAAAAAAAAAAAAAACTTTGCTTATCTATAGATAAAATCCCTCCTCTTATTTCTATTTTAAAAACAATATTTCAATGCTCAATTGATTTCATAAGATCCTCTTCTAAAACAAAGTTGAATGTCTTTTGTGTTTGAAAAGAACAATCAACATTTTAATGAATTCCCCTTTTTAAAAAATTACATAAGCATTTTTAAAACACTTTTGAGTTCTAGCGAAGACCTCGAAGTCTTTTCTGATAAGCAACAAAAGTGTTCACATGTGGAAGCCCTTTTAAAACCAAATACATGAACACTTTTAAAACAAGGGGAGTTGTAAAGCAACAAGTCCCTGCCAATGTCAAGTAAAAGTTACAACTCATTCTTAAATGAAAAAATCTTGAAATATTGAGAAAGTAAAAGCTATGGTTTATATGTAACCACAAAAATCTAGAAAAGATGGGTATTGGACATGAAAAGGGATGTTAGCAAGCAACAAGTTTATATGGCATAGACTTTATGTTTCCAAGTAGCAAGTAACAAGTTTATATGGCATAGACTTTTATGTTTTGGCCCTTGATGATAGTTCCTGGCAAGGCTGGGGATCTCTTTGACGTTCAGACTCGAGACTGGAAGCTCTGTCCTGCCTTGAAGGTTGAATGAAATTTAGCCAACATAGGCGATATAATTATTTAGTGGATAAAAGAGCTTATTACAGATGATTTGTTTCTTATATGATCAAGGCTTGTCCCCAATTACAAAATACTAGATATTCGACCCTTGAGCTGAGATAGATACTACTAATGTCTGATTGTGGAATATTAGTTTTCTATGGTAAGATCATCATCAGAATACAAAAATCTGCTTGAGGTTTGTACTCCAAAATAGCAAGTAAAAACATGAGTTTTTATGTGTGTTTTCTTAAGTTAATTTCATGAAAAGATTTAAATATGAAATCAAAACACTGAATGGAAGCATGCATCAATTAGTAATACACAAGCCATTGTTATAGGAGCTCACCCCTCTAGGGCTACATCTCCTTGGATCAACTCTAATGGCATGAACCCTTCTCATTATGATCAATTTTTAGAAAAGGAAGAGTACATAAAGTGTTGAAATGGAATGGTTAGTTCTACTTCAAAGAAACAAACTTCTGTAAGATTTAGCACTCCATATACATGTTAACCTACAATTAAACATGTAAACTTTCAACAAACAAAGGCATCTTGCACCAAGACCCCATACTCCAACTTCCAAGAGCATCAATAGTACCACAATCCACTTGAAGTACATAAACAATTCTCTCCTCCAAAAGACATAGGGAAAAGAGAAATACAAGATAAAACACTGATGTAATAGCTCTTGCACAAAGTATGTTGAGGCTAGAAAACACCTGCAAGGTCATATCCATCTTCTAACTTCTCCATAAACTGATTCAATGCTCTGGCTGACCATGACACCCATAGAATTCAACCTGAGAAAATCCTATCTAGAAGTGCTCCTTTGATTCTAAAACCTACTCCAATGAGTCCCGAATGTCCAAAAATGGCTACCCAACCTCTCTTTCTTACCCAATTTTGTTATGAAACCAGCTCAAGAAAAGATAGGAAAGATAGATCAACGCCTTAGATTTTAGCCTCTTCGAGGGGGCAACCTCCTTTACATTACATAAATGAACAATTCTTGGATGATACAAATGAAAAGACCTCCTTTCTATATATGGGAGTCTAAGGGGTCATAACATAAGCAAAGCCGACATAACAATAATAATGTAAGGGCACAATAATAACAATAGTGGGCTTCTATGTGGCACAATAGTAACAATATGGGCACTACATGGGTACATCAATATAATAAGTGGGTTGTACTAATAACAATAAGGGGTTACACTAGTAGTATAGGGGCCTAACATGCCCCTCTCCTTCAAAAAGCGTTGTCCTCAATGCTTGAGTAGTTCTTGATGCTTCTGTATAAAATTCTTGTCCTCCCATGTGGAATCTTCAGTGGGTAAGTTCTTCCACTTGATGAGAGACTCTGAAATTGATCGATTTCGTAGCTGTCAGGTTCTTGTTTCTGTGATTGCTCCAGGTTCCAATATCATTTTTCCTTCCTCTTCAATTTCTGGTAATATTGTTTGAATTGGGATCTTTTGCAGCTTTTGAATAAGTGGCCATACTTCTTTGTCATTCTTCCATTCATCCCTTGCTTCGTTTATCCAATTTGGTTGGATAATATGAATAGCACAAAACAATGCTTCCACATCCTCATCCTTGAAGAGTCTTCCCATTCGGTAAGGTCGCCATTTTTTAAGTGCATGTAGTATTGCCAACATTTCCTTCTCATAAATAGCTTGCTTGAGATGTAGCAGTAAAAATACCCAATCACCTACATCAAAACATTTTTCACTACGATGTTGATCTACCTGTTGTTTCATTTGATTTTGCACCGAAGTGGCGTTATCCTTTAAAAGTTGGAGAACTTGTTGTTGATGCTCGATGTGATCTTTCTCTGCTTGAACCTTTTTCTTCTTGATATGTCCTTATATCTCTAGAGTTTGAGGAGTTGTAATTTCTTCCAATCCTTTACAAGATATGGTCGGATTCACTTCTTGATGCTCGATGTGATCTTTCACTTCTTGAACATTTTTCTTCTTGATATGTCCTTCTATCTTGATAGTTTGAGAAGTGGTAATTTCGACCAATGAATTACAAGATATGGTTGGATTCATTTCTTCTTTCTCGATGGTGGGGTCCTGGGGTATACCCTCTTCTTTTGATGTTTCTTGATCCTTTTATTTCTCCTCTTCATATTATATGTAAAATAATTTCTTCTCAGCACACTTATGACCTTTAGTGCATTTTCTATCACAATTGTAACAAAGCCCTTTTTCTCTTTTTTCTTCCAATTGTTGTGGCGTAACCCTTGTAGGTTGTGGAAGGCTGGCAGAAACAACACTTCCATCTTTATAGTTGTGAGGGGTATGCTTCTTGGTTTCCATAATTTTGCTTTTCACTATGTCACAAAGCCCTTTTATTCTTTCCAATTGTTGTGGTGTTGCTCTAAAGAAGGTGTTTCTCTTTGTATCCTCATAATGTGCTATCATTTCCTCCGTGAAAATTTACCACGTAAAAAGTTGTTTACAAGAACAAAGCCCTTCATACCATAAAAATTGATCCGGTTCTAAATATGAAGATGCAATACATACCTTTTGTAATAGTGGTACACCATATAGATCAAAATATTGCTCCATCTGAAGTATCCAATTTACCGGATCCTTGCCATCAAACTTCCTCATCTTGCTTTTTCTTAATTTTAGGAGCTCGATCTCAAAACCATTGTAACTCTGTACTTTCAGATCTTTAAGTTTTGAAATTTTTATCTGTAGTAGCCCTCTACGTCCTCTTTCCAATGCCACCAGTTTGATCCAAATTGGATTCTCCAAGGACGAGTTATGCCAAATCTCCCATATTGACCTGATTATAGACTAGTTCAGTAGAACGAACTTGTACGACTTGCCACGTGTCCCTATTTCAACCTTTGGCTATGAAAAATATATACAAGAAACTAAAGTCCATCCTCTTTCTATACCTTCTTACGAAATTTCAATCCGATTCTCAGAGAGAAAGTTATGACGATTTTCCCCAGGTCACCTGTTTGGAATGTAGTTCAGGAGTCTGCAAAAATACCAACGTCCTCAGATCATATCTCTGAAACTATAGCACAAAAAGCTCTGAAATTAGGACCCGAGATTCATCATGATGTCTTCTCAAATGGGTTTTTTTTTAGCTTTTGAAACGTCATAGAAAAAGAGTTATAGCAAAAATTCCACAATGACCTGTTTGGAGAAGCGAAACCCTAGAATCCAAAGCCTCTAATACCAAATGTTATGAAACCAGCTCAAGAAAAGATAGGAAAGATAGATCAACGCCTTAGAATTCAGCCTCTTTTAGGGAGCAACCTCCTTTACATTACATAAATGAACAATTCTTGGATGATACAAATGAAAAGACCTCCTTTCTATATATAGGAGTCTAAGGGGTCATAACATAATCAGAGCCGACATAACAATAATAATGTAAGGGCACAATGATAACAATAGTGGGCTTCTATGTGGCACAATAGTAACAATATGGGCACTACATGGGTACATAAATATAATAAGTGGGTTGTACTAATAACAATAAGGGGTTACACTAGTAGTATAGGGGCCTAACAAATTTCATCGAAAACTGGAGAAGTTATGACCTCTCCTAGTTTCTCCACTATTCACTCTACAAATTGCACAAAATCCGGCATCATCTTACAATTTCTCCTACCAAGCACTCTAATGGAGCGAGAATTTTTCCGAAAACCAAGTGAAATTGTCAAATCATTAAAAAGACCTCTAATGCTTAACTTCTGAAAATTTTGGCCACGTGGGGTGACCACATGCCCCAGGGCTAAGGCCAATGGCCCACCCCCGCTAGCCAAGCCCCCCACTCCACCTCAGTCATAGTGTTCACATGGGAGATTTATAAACCCCATGGGATGGCCCCACACGGGCTGGCCCTCTTCCCAAATTGTGCATGTATGCCATTTAAATATAAACCAAAATGCATAAGGTTAAGAAACATAGCATAAGGTCTGTTGGTAAGGCATTTGTATTAGCATGGGGAAGTCATGGGTTTGACCCCCGCTGCCTATGCCCGGTCTATACAACCATTTTGGTGTCCTCCGAGACTGCCACATGGCAGCCTTCGGCTGGGCCACATGTCAGCCCATGGTTGGCCACCACAAAAACACATGAACCACAATATACTTGCCCTTTGGACCACTACCAAGGTGCCACTTAGTGCCACCTAATTTGCAAAAGAATGTGTTGACCAAGTCAAACTTCCAACTCACCTACCTAGTTAGTGCCACATCAACAATACAGACTGCTAACTGGGCTGTCCCTTTTTTTAAATTTGCTTTTTTGGCTAAATGATCAGAACGTGATAACTTGAGAATATGATATCGTTTTTCATTAAACGAGTTGCAACTGGAATTAGGAAGAAAAGATATATGTGGTCATTCGGGTTCCACAATATTCTAATAGCTTCGAATTTTTGGAAAATTTTGAGCTCCTGATCATACTGCCTAAATATAGAAATTGTTCAAGCTTCAGAACAGATTTTGAAATCCAAAAAATGTAAAAACACACTGCTCTTCCATGGATTTTGAATTGATCAATCTATGCCCTGGGTAGAAGTCGCTAGAATGTTTTCCTCCATCAGACAAAGAAGGTTTAGAAGGTTTTTTCGAGAGACCCTCATGGTATAGACATGGTACAAACATGACAGTTCTACTAATTTTTTTGTTTCTATCTAGACTATTGTTGGCATTGTACCTAGAACATGGCATTTGATGCTTGAATGGATTGAATGGACATATGTTTGTACTCCTACCCCCTTGATTTTGTTGTTCACCTACCCAGGAAGCTTTTAGATATATATTATTACAGTTAAACATAACACATGCATCGACCCTTGACCCTTTAGCTTGGTTTTTTCTATTAACATAGCGTGGTTGATGGTTGAACTTTACCAACAATTTCCCCTTGCAATTACCCCACCTTCAATCAGACATATGCTTCGAACCTTCATTGAGCTGGACAGAATAGTTACCCTTGCGGTTACCTTGATTCAACAAGACATATGCTTTGACCCTTGCCCTTTGCACACTACAAGAAAAAATAACATATCTAGATTTTGAATGATAAGGATGTGGGAAACAAAGAATTAGAATCATATGCTCCTATATAATTCTAGTTACCCTATAACTTGATTGGGAGTTTGATACATACCATATCTACACTATTTGGAGTAGGCAACAATTCTCCTTGAATAAAATTTCACAAAACACTCTAAATTGACATTCTTATTTAATGAAATATTGTTTTAAGCTTGTCCAAGGACTCATCGGTGGTAATAAAATGAGTTTCTTATTTATCAAATTTGGCATTTAATGAAGTGTCTATATAATCTCCCATGATTGATTCATACGCTTTGTTAGGCTACTCAACTTAGCTACTTAGCTTTGGGGAGATATTCAGATGGAGGAAGGAATGAAAAAGATGTGAGGAGGATGCTCTAGATTTAGCATTGGTTTGGCACAGACATAATTTTTTCTTGGTGTTGAATTAGGAAAACCTTAAACATGACAGCTCTACTAATATTTTTGTTACTATCTAGACTATTGTTGGCACTGTTCCTGGGACATGGCATTGGCACAAAATTAGGTGTGAAGAGAGTCAATACAATCTATTACACAAAAACTTTCGAGAGAAAGCAAACAAACAATATCGATCCGCAATCCCCTTTGTTTCACAATGAAACCAATTTCCAATCAATTAGTTTACACAGTCAAATAAACCAACCTTACAAACATTTTCCAATCAAAATCCAAATGTTATAACTGCAAAACAAAACAAGTTAGGTTTCAATAAATAATGTACAAATAGAAATACAAGAACTCGCCCAGGTTTTCAAAGAGATTTATAAAAACATAAGAGATATTTCTATGCCAAAACATGTAGTTCATGTTCATGTATGTCAAGTTGTTGATTGACGTGCTAGAAAAGAAAATACTAAAGGTTATTCCATCCCTTAAATGTGATTTTATCTTTTCACATTATTTTAGTTTATGTTTAGTAAGGATATTTTGTTTCAAAGACAAATGCGAAATTGTGTTAATTGAATCCTCATGTTGTTGATAATTGCAGGCTTGGTGTTAAACCATTGGTGCTTGAGGAAGCAGATTCCCTAAGAACAGATGGAACTTCTTTTACTTTTTTCAAGAATGGATGGCAGGTGTTGGATGTTTTGGGGGTGGTCGAGGACCTTTGAAAAGAGAACAAGGAAATAATTGGGTGTGTTTCTAGATTAAAATAATCAAATAAAATCATTTATTCGAGTTCAATAGATTTAACATTGATCTTTACTTGGATGCTCAAAATTGACAGCTCACCTTTTCCTTTAGGTTTGGTTCTCATAGTTTGTAAATAGTGTAAGGAAAGGTACAATCATGAGATATTCATAAACAATACTAATCCCAATGTGTCATAATGAGGATAGCTAAGAAAGTAGTTAGAAGAAAACTTATAATTGTCAAACTAGGGATGAAAAGAGTATTGAAATTTCTAAGGCCTTCTATTAGAGATTGTGCCACAACTTAGTTGCAATGAAACCTGTGCCACAACAAAGCTACAATAAATAGAAGTTATGGGAATAACTCCATCGAAACAAAATAATCTCAATGATGAGTCCAAACCCTTGAATTTCATGCAATTTGGGAGTTGTTAGGTTGGCCAAAATGTCCTCTCTACCAATTGAAATTCAAAACTATTAATCCAATAAATGTTGGGTGAGGAATGAGGTTCTCCTTTGTCATTTATTAGCACTACTATTGTTCTTGTTTTCCTTGTTTTTCATTATGGGCAACTAAAAAAGACTGGATAATTGAATTTCTAGCTCACCTATCAAATTCAATGAGAGTGTTGATTCCTACAAGTTACTCCAATGAGCGGAAAAATGCTACTGATAATGCCTTATTTCTATGTGACTATATTGTCAAAACTCAACTGCAACTAGAACAAAAACTTATGCATATATAGATTCTCTGCTAGATTATTAGATATCACGTTTGCATCAAATGTGTCAATATAGGCACTTTTTGTTAGAGGTTAATTATCTTGAGTCTCGACTCTTCAAAGAAAGTTACAAAAGCATCTATATGACCCATATGCTAATCGTATAAGTTAATTTCTTACTCATTCTCGTGTGTAGATATAACATGGAAAGGAAAGAAACAAATACCAATTAGATAATTCCACTAATACATATAAACCACTAAGAATATTAAAGAGCAAGAAAACCAAGGAATGAAAACTAAATACACCACAAAAGTACATATATTAGGATTACCTTAATTTGTACTGACTAAGATTCACTAATGTGATTCCCTGTCAATTCATTAGGACAACCCAGCTTCCTGTAGACAACACACAAGAAAAGAAAAAACAAAAGTATAACTTGATACCATGCAAAAAAGCTCTTAAAAATTATTAGACCTCTCTCCCTACCTTCACATAGACGGTAGATAAGAAAAAACATGAGAACTCTTTGATACCATGCCAAAAGGATCTTTAAAATATTATTGAATATCTCTCTCTCTCTCTCTCTCTCTCTGTGTGTGTGTGTGTGTATAACAAAATAGTTGGACAAAGGCCAAGCAACATTCAGACCAAATAAGGCTTCACTCTAAGTGGAATGGTAAAGAAAATGTGGAATGGCAAAGACATAATTTTGATGGTTTGTATAGTTCAAGAAAGAACTGAACATTAGTTCCAAGGTTAAAATTATGGGAAAGGCTCTTGGAGTTAGAAGTCCTAGCAAAATGGAGAGTAGATGTAAACATATTGTATGAGCAGGTCAAGGCTGAAGAAAATACCCGAGGAATATAATTACCTAGGCATAAAGTTCAAAAAATGCTCAATTTAGAGAAATACTCAGAAAGAGGTTGCAACGCAGTTGGAAGGAAACATTTCTCCCATAAATTAGATGTAAGAGAACGAAGAATTTAGACTGGGATGTATTCCAAAAACTAATCACACTGATTCTTCTATAGTTTGAGAAAGAAAATATCAACACCATACTAGATTTTGCTAGTTGAAACAAGTTTGCACTCATGGCAACTGAAGGGAAGGCCATATGAAGTTTGATACTATACGTAAAGGAGTTGAAATGACCTGCAAGAGAATGCCCAGTCAAATTTGCAAGAAGATATGACAACAAAAGAACAATTATCGGAAACTTCAATACAAAATATGGTTTTCAAGCTAGAATATATCAGGAAAATATTGACCACTTGATAAAATAGAGATGAGACAACATTTAGAGGACCAACACAGATAGAGTAGGTAAATGTGAAGCATATCGTTATTACAAAAAAACACAAAGCACTGCATCAAGTCCAAACGACATAAGTAAATCCACATATTACATCCTTGTTTATAGAAGCTGGAGATATATGTTACCATGTCTATGTAAAGTCATACTAGCACTCTCAAAACCTCACGAGGTTGAATCTATGTCGACTCAATTTTCAATCCCACAACTCTATTGACTATGCACTTGTTAAAGGGGTCCCTGAATCATTGACAAAGAAAATCTTTCAGTGTCTACGATTGGACAGAAAGCAAGACACACAGAAATAAATAATTCTGAGCATTCCCCAGAATTTCTTAACAGTAGTTCTCACACCTCTCGAAATCTGTAAAATATTACTAAGAAAAAAAATGAGCTAGAAATATTAAATATATTAATAGAATATTAATTATATTAATAAAAATATTAGTTTGTATTTCAATTTTTCTTGGTATAATTGAATCCGCCTGCATGCATTACACGTGCTATTGCTCTATATAGTTCAAAATGGTCTACAAGATACTCACAAGCCATCCATAGTCATATTCCTAAGCACCAGTGTTGAAAAACCTACTAGTAAGTCCCATTATCTTAGCTACAAGTCCCAATATCTTAGCTACAGGTCAGATACTTTTTTACGAAGCTTATGTCGATGGGTAAACTAGGGAAACTATTAGAACATTAATCACGACTACAGTCTATGGAAAACAGCGCCGCCCACTGTTCCCACCTCATGTAATTTAATGTGATTCAGTGAGAGTGGCTAAGACATCATTTCAAGATGACAGAGATCGGCGAAGGTCATTATTGATTCTCCTTCATATGTATCTATAAATAATTATGTTTAGTAATGAAATACCAAGCTCATTCTATGAGTCTTCAGTGCTTTTGATATGGTATCAAAACTCAAGTGACCTGTTGTGAGTTTGCTAAGGGTGTACCTGGAGCTTTGTGAAGTTTTTTGTTGCAATGCATTATACAGAAAGCATTGTTGGCTATTCGATCCCTTGAAAAAAAAATTGGATGAGCCATGGTGGATCATAGAAGCTGATTAGAGTAGCCACTAGGGTAGAGTGTGAGAAGCAGCAGAGTTCGACATAGGTGGGGTTATCTGTGTGTGGTGGGGCATTGTGGTTCCCATCATGGGGCAAGTTTTCCTATTGTTAGCGTTGTTGAAGAGCGTTGTGAAAGGAGTTGTGTGGAGGAGTAGTCAAAAGTGTGGGAATGTTGTGGAGCTGTGTGCCAGTGGTTGGCTCAACCAGTTGCAATTTTCTCTTGCCACCCAGAAAACTGACCATTGGTGAAGTCAATCAGATCACTATGAAGGGCCTGCTGCTTTGAACAGGTCTGATTGTGGTCCTTTTTTTTGGTGCGACCTATCTGAGCATTGAGGTGTGCTGCAGAGAGGCAGTAGAAGAGGCGTTATGTTTCAAGTGTGATAGCTCACTGCCTAATGCGAAGGATCCTAAAGGCCGAGGAGTGGAGAAACCTGTGAAGGTCTCATGAAATGATCTGTGTGTGAATAGTGGTGGATTGTGTGCCACTGGAGAGCATTGTGAAGCTGTCTCATCCCTTTGAAGAAATTGTTGGAAAATGGTGATCAGTGAAAGTGTGGTGCCCATCCGGGGAAGTGAGTGGTAGAGGTAAAGTGGAACCGAGCTAATATGTCTATCTTTTTAGATTTTTTTGACAATGACCCTTTCGATGATCATTTTCTCAGGAACCCATTTGGAAAACATTTTGGGTCTCGCAGTATTTTTGAGTCCGAAGAAATCTTTGACAAACAATGTGATGTTATTGAGGATTATGTTATTGATGATCATGAGCTAAAGTCCATTCCACATCAGAGCTTGTCCTTGAACCTAATTGATAGTATTGTGATTGGATCCACTCCTAGGATTTCTGTGAAAGTGGAGGATACTACCATAGATGTTGTTTGGAGGCTGCTCATGCTCGAAGATGAGTGCATTTTGGTGTCTCCTCATGGAAAGTAGGGAGAACATGAATTAGATTACCTTGTTTGGGATCTTGCTTTACATCTCAATATGGAAAAAGTCATTGTGTTAAGTACATAAGCAAGGAGCAGAGGAAGCTCATAAGCAAACCCAAAAAGGTGAAGATGAAACTGCACTAGCTAATACACAAGCATGGACCCTGTAGCAAGAAGGAAAAAATGAAATATTTTGTTGTAAGCCTAGCCGAGACTTAGACCAGCAAGAAAGTTAAATTTTAGGTCGTTGTGATTAAGGAGAGAAGTTAGAACATTAATCATGACTAAGGTCTATAGAAAATAGCACTGCCCACTGTTCCCACCTCATGTAATTTAATGTGAATCGACGAGAGTGGCTAAGACATCATTTCAAGACAGCAGAGATCAACAGAGGTCATTATTGATTCTCCTTCATATGTATCTATAAATAATTATGTTTAGTAATGAAATATCAAGCCCATTCTATGAGTCTAGAAACCACTATTTTTTCTTATATTTTTCACATAGCCAATAAACGTTTCATAGATTTTGCCAACTTTTCATAGTTTTTTCCTCTCATTTATACCCCCAATCGAGATTTAATTGCATATATATAACCAGTAGCAGCACAAGTAGCAGAGGAACGAGTAACAATTCTTTACCGTATTAGTGTGCGTCAGAGTCTAAACTCCAGGCTAGGCCAAGCACCAACCAAAGGATATTGCATAGGCAGCAGTAGACAAAGGAATGTATTTTTATCTCATTAAGTGAGTGTAGATTTGTGTGTCGAGCCCAGCGAAGCAACTTCATGAGGGATGGGAAACAGAGCTGAGCCTTTCAAATATTTGTGGGATAACCATAACCTTACCTTCCTCACCTGTCTTATGACATATATACCATAAGATATTGTTGCTCTTTGAATCTCACCCCACCACTCTTGCCCTTTCCTCTTAAGCTGGAAACGATGAACGTATGAGAATATGAACATGCACAAGTGATCATGATGAAAACCAAACAGTGGAAATACAGAGACACTTGGATTCGAACCGAGACAAAGAAATAAAACCAAGTATCATCTCTTGGAATGGAAGCCAACTCAAAAGAAGTATTATGGGTTCTACTAATATGAAGCCATCTAGTTTTAGTTGCCGCAAGAAAAGCAGTAACAAATGGGATGAATCTTTTTCCAAAAATTCTTTCCATATTTAGATCCATAGCCCAGTCCAAATTCAGCTTATGATGCGAGTAAGCTCCATGATTAAGTACCTAAGGTTGCAAATCTCATCACAAATCTATCAACATCTCTATCTCTATATAAAGCACAAGAAGTTTCATAGCACGAGAAGCTCCAAGACAAAAGTCACTCCATACCTGGTGATTAATTTCGTTATAGGCAGACTTATTTGTTAGTGTCTTCATTCATCATGTCGTAAATGATTATTTAACTAAGAGTCATACACTGCTATACATGCTTATTTTCACAATATCGACTACGAGTTGTCTTCTCCATGGAGTCACTTTGTGGTGAAGAAGAAAGTGAATTCCTTTGAAGAAACCGAATTCCTCTTTGAAGATAGGAGGAAAAGAGGAAGGCTGAGGAAGGTTGCATTACATAGGTATACAAATGGCAGTTTTGCAAGGTTGTACTGTGGCAGTTGTACAATATTCAAGTATTCATGCAAACATTTAATGTAATTAGCATTAGTTTCACCGAAAAAAATAACAAAAAAATAACAACTAAACAATGAAACATATCCAATATTATATAGTTATAGCCATTATAAAACTATAATTTATAGCCTAATTACGAACCATCAAATCTGATTACTATAATCCCATACCACATAGAAAAGACTAATAATAAGCTCAAAACCATTTTAATTAATCACATACCATGCCAAAAGGATCTTTAAAATATTATTAAATCTCTCTCTCTCTCTCTCTGTATAACAAAATAGTTGGCCAAAGGCCAAGCAACATTCAAACCAAATGCGGCTTCACTCTAAGAGGAATGGCAAAGAAAATGTGGAATGGCAAAGACATAATTTTGATGGTATGTATAGTTCAAGAAAGAACTGAACATTAGTTCCAAGGTTAAAACTATGGGAAAGGCTCTTGGAGTTAGAAGTCCTAGCAGAATGGAGAGTAGATGTAAACATATTATATGAGCAGGTCAAGGCTGAAGCAAATACCCAATGAGGAATATAATTACCTAAGCATAAAGTTCAAAAAATGCTCAATTTGGAGCAATACTCAGAAAGAGGTTGCAACGCAGTTGGAAGGAAACATTTCTCCCATAAAATAGATGTAAGAGAACGAAGAATTTAGACTGGGATATATTCCAAAAACTAATCACAATGATTCTTCTATAGTTTGAGAAAGAAAATATCAACACCATACTAGATTTTGCTAGTTGAAACAAGTTTGCACTCATGGCAACTGAAGGGAAGGCCATATGAAGGTTGATACTATACATAAAGGAGTTGAAATGACCTGCAAGAGAATGCCCAGTCGAATTTGCAAGAAGATATGACAAGAAAAGAACAATTATCAGAAACTTTGTGCGTCGAGCCCAGCGAAGCAACTTCATGAGGGATGGGAATCAGAGCTGAGCCTTTCAAATATGTGTGGGATAATCATAACCTTACCTTCCTCGCCTGTCTTATGACATATATACCATAAGATATTGTTGCTCTTTGAATCTCACCGCGCCCCTGCTGCCCTTTTCTTTCAAGTTGGAAACAATGAAGGTATGAGAATATGAACACGCACAAGTGAGCGTGATGAAAACCACATAGTGGAAATACAGAGACGCTTGGATTCGAACCGAGACAAAGAAATAAAACCAAGTATCGTCTCTTGGAATGGGAACCAACTCAAAAGAAGTATTATGGGTTCTACTAATATGATGCCATCTGGTTTTAGTTGCCGCAGGAAAATCAGTAACAAATGGGATGACTCTTTCGCCTAAAATTCTTTCCACCTTTAGATCCATAGCCGAGTCCAAATTCAGCTTATGATGCGAGTAAGCTCCATGATTAAGTACCTAAGTTGCAGATCTCATTGCAAATCTATCAACATCTCTATCTCTAGAAGTTTCATAGCATGAGCAGCTCCAAGACAAAAGTCACTCCATACCTGGTGATTAATTTCGTTAGTGCCTTCATTCGTCATGTCGTACATGATTATTTACCTGAGAGTCGTGCGCTGCGATACATGCTTATTTTCACAATATGGACTACGAGCTGTCTTCTCCATGGAGTCACTTCGTGGCGAAGAAGAAAGTGAAGTCCTTTGAAGAAAGCGAATTCCTCTTTGAAGATAGGAGGAAAAGAGGAAGGGTGAGGAAGGTTGCATTGCATAGCTATACAAATGGCAGTTTTGCAAGGGTGTACCATGGCAGTTGTACAATATTCAAGTATCCATGCAAACATTTAATGTAATTAGCATTAGTTTCACTAAAAAAATAACGACTAAACAAGGAAACATATCCAATATTATATAAGTATAGCCATTATAAAACTAAAATTTATAACCTAATTACTAACCATCAAATCACATACCACATAGAAAAGATTAATAATACGGTCAAAACCCTTTTAAGTAATCACATAAACCTCTTTTTTAAGATAACAAAATATGACCTTACAATCATGAATTTTGGTGGCTCTATCCCGCGTCAATTGGGAAACGGTGTAAGGAATGTTGACTACTGCGATCTTTTAAATTGGAGCGAGCGTTAGTAACAGTAACGCTTAATGCAACACTTAATACTTTTCAACTGGTTAATAACTCAATGTTCCCAAATAATAAAGAGTGTTATCACAAGAGTTATGTTTTGTTTTAATCTGATTTTGAGTTGAACTTTTTTTCAATCCCTTTAGCCTTCGCCTTCACCTTAGCTTTTTCGCAGGTTTCTTTAAACTTCTGCGGCTCTCTCAAAGAGTCTTATGCGCAATTGGTCTCTTACTGAAAAGGGAGTCTTATTCAAACCAGCCTATTTTTTATCAGAACTCTTATACCATGACAATAGAACAAAACATGGAGCAGAGAACTGCTCTTCTAAATATTACCAATCAGTTAAATAAAATTACATTACAAACATGAGTATTACTAATAAATTAAATAACATTAGATTATAACAATTACATTACAAACATGAGTATTACTAATAAATTAAATAACATTAGATTATAACATTACATTAGAAACATTTAGAAACATGACTAATAAATTAGACTAAATAAAGCTTAACTAAAATGGCATCACCAAATTTTAAAATCAATGTGGAATGTTTTTTTACAGAAATTCGCTGCTTTTCAGTGTACTTTACTAAAATTTACATGACTTTCCACTAATCTATATCTTCGATTTTATAAGTGGAGAAGCATTTTATGTTCAAAGTGTATGCAATGGTTCCATTTAGCGTCGGGAAATTCAAAGGTAATATGTTTACCATGTTAGAATTTCTAAAGTTTCAACAATGATTCTTCATGCGGAATAAACTCAAAGAATCATTAAATCTTAATGCCCAGGGATACGAGTTACCTCCAGCCATTGGTGATGTTCTGATGGAGGCTACAATCCACTTGCTTCTTCTTCAGCACTCCAGCTTCAATCCAAGCAAAAGGAAAAGAACACAAAAATTCTGAAGGCACTTCCAAGCTCTGCTATCTTAGCTACATGGTGTAAAACTGAAGGGGGTTGAGAGAGGAGCTTGGGGACCAAACAGATGAACATATAGCTAAGCTTCCATCAAGCTTCTCATAGCTATGTGTTAGATGTCCACAAATCAAGGCAGAGAACTCGAATCAAAGTGATGGACCACTTTAGTAGCTCCTAATTACAAAATTAGTAATTGCAGTTGACTTTTCTTAACTTATGGAAACTACTGCAGTTGGTTTCCATAAGTTAAGGAAAGACTGCAACTCCATAATTGTAGGCAGCAATTTGTGCAAAATTAATGGAGCTAACATTCTCCCACTTGGTCCATTCTTCCAAACTTAATGTCTCAACTTAAAAACCATTGATAATCTGTATTAAGTAATAGATACATGAATCATGGTGATAAGTCCTCTAATGACGAATATTATCTTCCATGTATTACTATGCATTTATCCTTATTATAATTTATGTGGCAACAATTTCTTAATGAATAAACCTTATGTTTATTCTTGGTCCTTCTTAAATGAATTTTCTCAAATCAACTTAAGGTGCACATAAATATGAGAAAAAACATCACAATAATTAAGAATTTCATCAAAATAACATTGTCCATACAATGAAAAACTTCATAATGGAACCAAGTCCCATATTCAATACATGATCCTTGAATTTAAACGGTGGCATGCCCTTAGTCAAAGGATCAGCGATCATTATCTCAGTGCTGACGTGCTCAATGACCACTTTCTTTTCTTTAGCACGTTCCCTTATAGCTAAATACTTAATGTCGATGTGTTTATTTCGACTCCCACTTTTTTAGCCATAAAAACAACAGCTGAATTATCACAATATATTCTCAATGGCTTAGAGATAGAATCCATAATTCTAAGCCCAGAAATGAAATTCCTAAGCCATACACCATGTAAAGTAGCCTCAAAACAGGAGACGAACTCGGCTTCCATAGTGGAAGTGGCAATGATACAGCTCCACTGGCCATCATAAAAATGTAACCTGATGTTGATTTACGTGAATCAACACATCCAGCGAAGTCAGAATCTGAGTAGCCAATTACTTTCCAAGTTGTCCGTCCGTCTATACATAAGCATGTAGTCTTTGGTTCCTTGAAGGTACCTCATAACTTTCTTTGCAGCTCTCCAGTGGTCTAAACCTGGATCACTCTGATATCGTCCCAACATTCCCACAACAAATGCAATGTCAGGTCTTGTGCAGACTTGAGCATACATTAGGCTTCCGACAGCAGAAGCATATGGAATGTTCTTCATTTGTTCCCTTTCAAATTCGTTCTTCGGGCATTGGTTCAAATTGAACGTATCACCCTTCACAATGGGAGCTACACTTGGTGAACAATCCTTCATCCGAAATCTCTCTAAAATTTTATTAATATAGGTTTCCTGGGACAGACCCAAGATGCCTCGAAATCTGTCTCTATGGATCTTAATGCCAATGACATAAGATGCCTCACCCATATCCTTCATATCAAAATTTTTAGAGAGGAATTGTTTCACCTCATGTAGCAAACCCTTATCATTGGTTGCTAGCAAAAGATCATCCACATATAAAACAAGAAAACAAATTTTACTCCCACTAACCTTCAGGTATATACATTGATCCATAATGTTTTCTACAAAACCAAAAGAAGAAATTACATTATGGAATTTCAAATATCATTGGCGGGATGCTTGTTTTAAACCATATAATGACTTCTTGAGCTTGCAAACCAATTGCTCACCATCACTAGAGGGGAATCAATGAAGATGTGTTATTAATGAAGAAGTGTTATCAATCATTAATGAAGAAGTGTTATTAATGAAGAAGTGTTAATAACCATCATCTTTTAGTGCCAGTGTGAACATGCATTGAATCATATGTGACATTGTTTTGTAAATTAATGCAGTAAAGACCATTAGACAAAATACCATTCCCAACATAATCAGATTTATTGAATAGACTGAAAGATTTTTCTGAAAAGTTTAAGGAATATCCAAAAGGTACAAGCCTTGAAACTGAGATCAAGTTTCTAGAAAAACTTGGAACATAAAAGGTCTTTTCTAACTCCAAAACAAAACCACTACTTAAAGTTAAATAACATGTTCCTATAGCTTCCACATGCGAGCCCATCTTGTTTCCTAATAAGATGCTTTGCTCACTTCCCACTGGCTTCCTTAGGTTTTGCAAACCCTTTGTCTGCAAGCCATTTCTGAAATTTGGCGCATTCCTTCTTCACGTGTCCCTTCTTCCTACAGAAAAAACACTTGGAAACCTTCTGGATATCGGCTTGGGGAGGTACTTTACCTTTCCCTTTCCGATTGGCTTGAGATTTGCCTTTTCCACGCGTTGCCAACATTGCACTCTCTCCCAGTTCCATCACCAGTCTCTCTTCCTCTTGAACACACATGGTCATGAGTTCATTAATTGACCATTTATCCTTATGTGTGTTGTATGAGATTTTGAAAGGTCCATATTGGTGCGGAAGGGTGTTCAGGATGTAGTGCACTAGGAAAGACTCCGATATTTCAACCTCGAGTTTCTTCAATTGAGCCACAGTGTCCCTCATCTGCATGATGTGTTCGCGCACACCTTTCACACTGGTGAGCCTCAGGGATGAGAACTTCATGATTAGGGTGCTTGCTAGTGCCTTGTCTAAAGAGACGAATTGTTCATCAATGGCCTTCAACAAGTCTCGGACCTTATCATGCTGATCAACGGAACCTCAAATACTAGCTGAAATTTTGGTCTTAATGAACATCATGCTTAGACGATTAGATCGCTCCCATCGTTCATAAAGCATGATGTCCGCTGCAGTGCTGGTATTAGTGAGTGCCGATGGTTCATCTTTCCTGATAGCATAATCTATGTCCATCCACCCTAGATGAAGGAGAATCCTCTCCTTCCAAATCTTGTAGTTATCTCCCTTAAGTTCGGGAATGTCACAACGAATTTCAGAGAAATTTGCAGGTTGTACTACTGCATCAAAATAAAGAATCACGTGCTTATGTTAAAATTGAGGCTTAATAAACTTTCATGTTTTACCAATGTAAATCATGCTAAAAAGAACTGAATCAAATGACATAAAAATTGCCTGTGGGCTAAATTTTTAATTCAAACAGATTCAATAAAACTTTATGATAAAACTTATTAATTCATAACTCCTTTGGGTAGGTTATGAAATTTTATCCTAATTAATTACATAAATATAATAAAGATTCCTGTGGGATAAAATTCATTATATTTAGTGTAAATCATGCTAAAAAAGAATTGAATCAAATGACATAAAAATTGCCTGTGGGCTAAATTTTTAATTCAAACAGATTCAATAAAACTTTATGATAAAACTTATTAATTCATAACTCCTGTGGGTAGGTTATGAAATTTTATCCTAATTAATTACATAAATATAATAAAGATTCCTGTGGGATAAAATTTATTATATTCAGTGTAATTAATTACAATTTAATGTCTAAATAATCTTTATGTGATCTTATCAAACAAAATATATAATTTTATTTAATTAAAGATGCTGTGACTATTCTCTAATTAATTAAAATTATATGGATCACTAGACATTATTTGCTGCATAAACAAAACTGAACCAGAGAGAAAAATAATGTTTACTGAAAGGAGTAAGTCAAAATGACATTTTAATAAATTCCATATAACTGTAATATTTTTCCAGCAAAATCAAAATTAAGGTTAAAGCAGTCAGCATTACCGAAAATGACTACAAATTGATTGTTCAATTTATAAACTTAACCCGGAGATTGACTGAAGCAACGTTGATCTACTTTGCACTTGTATAGCAAATGCAGTTCGAAGGCTAGCTGGCTTGACTTCAGGCTCCGTCCTTAAGTTTATAAAACAACAAAAAATGACCAGCAAACAAGCTATTTTGGTCACAAGATAAAATTAAAATCAAATTTACATTCCTTAGTCTAACTGTCCCATAATTTATTTAAGACTAATTCTTAAATTAATTACAAAAATGGACTCTAAACAATTTGCAAACAAACTGCAAATTTGAAATATTATTTATATATATTTATATAAAATTTCATGTGAGCCTCCATAATTAAATATAACTTCAAAATAATAAAATAAAAATTGAACCAATATGGATTTCAACCTATTGTCATTACATTGGATATTCATTAGTAAATGAACTAATGTTCATTTCAGCATTATGGGAATTATTTGCAAGCAAATCCAATTAATAACAATTTATAAATTTATAATTGATGTAATTATAGGCCCTCCTTTCACGAATAACAATAGATCATAATGCCAACATAATTTATTTCCCATGACCTGATATACATCACTTCCAATAACCACATGCAAGCGCAATATACGTCCATTCTAATATATAACCAACATGCCCAAAGAATTATTCAATATCAAAAATCAAAATACGATTTACCACCATTCCTTTATGACCTGGTTAATAATGTGCTTCAAACAATATTACAATACTTCCATACATTTCTCTCACATTATATATTGCGTATATATTGTATACGGTCAAGATATGCACGTTAATGGTAAATGAAGCACTTAATATAAAGTTCTTGGAATTCTGGTTGTATTGCTTTTGTTTCAGTTAAGATTTAAAATATGACTCTGATTACTTTCATTTACGCTTAAAGAACGCTTAATTCCAAGAGCATACTGACTCTCTTCGAATATTTGTGGTCGTAAAAAGGACGAGATGACACAATCTTTCGGTGATATGACATGCTAATATATATATCACATTTCTGAACAACGTTTAACCAATATTCTTAGTCATCGTTCAACCAGAGTATTTCTTTTGATAATCATTTTATGCAGGTTAATACATTGTTAATATTCTCAACGCACTATCTAATAAATAAAATTACAAGAGTAATTATATTAAATAAACAAGTTGAGAATATCTAATTATGTTATCCTACATTGTTAATATTCTCAACGCACTATCTAATAAATAAAATTACAAGAGTAATTATATTAAATAAGCAAGTTGAGAATATCTAATTATGTTATCCTACATTGTTAATATTCTCAACGCACTATCTAATAAATAAAATTAATAAAATTTTATTAATTACAAACGCTGTTTTTTATCTTGAAATTTCAAAATAAAAAATCATAACAGATTTGAGAAGAAGAAAGCTCCAGACCTCGGCAGAGAAAGCCCCTTTCACGTCCCCCGACACTGAAAATGCCCTGGCTTTGTGTTGGCAAATGCACAGAGATCAAGACATAGCATGCGAAATGGCCACAAATGACTCCTAGGCTTCACATGGATAACCGACCAGCGTAAAGATGGCAGAGTTGAGGACAGAAATGTATGGGCCATGAGAGAAGTAAATTTTTAATTCGTCTTGCTTTTCAGGAAAGTATACTTTTCATCTTCACTGTTTTATAAGGCGAGAGCCAGAGAACGGCTTTGGGTATTCATTGCTTTCAGATATTCTAACAGTCTTTTAGTTTTAGACGATACTTGGTATTAAAGCTATGTACGAAAAAAAAAAGCCATAATGCAGGTCGTTGAAACTTGAGATGGTTGTTGGTTAGAGGCGGCCATTCATGTCATGCAATGTATGTAACGGGTTCAGTGATTGCAAGTGGATAAGCTGAAATACTCTCAGAAAATAAACCAAAAAATAACACCACTCACATCAAAAACCTCACGAATGCCATGCATAACCCAATCATATAATACACTAATGGCCGCCACCAATAAAATCGAGAAACTGAAAATATGGCAAGCCCTATTGAAATTTCAATCGAGAAAGAAAATTACGAATCGAAAAGTGTGAAGCAAAAACAGGGTACTCTTTGAAGTAATTATTTATAAGTAAATCTCACACCAAGACAGAGGTAAAATTTTGCTCCCATACCAAATGTTAGAATTTCTACAGTTTCAACAATGATTCTTCTTGCGGAATAAACTCAAAGAATCATTAAATCTTAATGCCCAGGGATACGAGTTACCTCCAGCGATTGGTGATGTTCTGATGGAGGCCACAGTCCACTTGATTCTTCTTCAGCACTCCAGCTTCAATCCAAGCAAAAGGAAAAGAACACAAAAATTCTGAAGGCACTTCCAAGCTCTGTTATCTCAGCTACATGGTGTAAAACTGAAGGGGGTTGAGAGAAGAGCTTGGGGACCAAACAGATGAACATATAGCTAATCTTCCATCAAGCTTCTCATAGCAGCGTCTCATAGCTATGTGTTAGATGTCCACAAATCAAGATAGAGAACTCAAATCAAAGTGATGGACCACTTTAGTAGCTCCTAATTACAAAATTAGTAATTGCAGTTGACTTTTCTTAAGGAAACCACTGTATTGTTTTCCATAAGTTAAAGAAAGACTGCAACTCCATAATTGTAGGCAGCAATTTGTGCAAAATTAATGGAGCTAACATACCATGCCACTACTGTACTGTGCCGAAGAAAAGAAATTTGTATTATTTTGATGGGCCGTTGTCAGCTAACTTCTCTTTTGAGCAGATTTTCGTTCGGATATTCTTCAAGTAGTTTTTATGTGATTAGGGTTATAGTCTTTAATCACTAATTGCATGTGTATGGTTATTTTCTGGAATCATTCCGTTAGGGTCTCAACCCAGTTTTTGCTAATTATTTAATTATGATCAGTGGCCATTTCCCTTAAAATTCATGCACGTTTCGTCGCTCTTAATTCTATTCAATATTACTAGAAACAAAACAGCGAGGGAAAACTTATACGACTTATACATTAAAGGGTTTGCACAACCCTCTTCATTATCATGGAATTTCTATACATATATTCGTGTAAGAGTATATTTACTAACTCATAATGAGAGATACATATAGAGATAGAATTAATTGGTACACAAACTAGTTATGTATTCAATACAACTAGAAACAAAACAGTGAGGGAAGACTTATACTCTTACGGGTTTGCACAACCCTCTTCATTATTATGGAATTTTTATAAATATATTCATATAAGAGTATATTTACTAACTCATATGGAATTGAAAGTTAAGTTAAATATAGAGATGGAATTAATTGGTACACAAACTTCTCTGGTTAAGATGGACTTGCTCTTAATAAAACTGCATGGACTGTTTACAATTGTATGTTTTTCTATATGGATTACGAGATATATCAGGCTTGATTATGTAATATGCTTTTCTTTTCCTTAGGAACTAGACTTGCTCTTAATAAAATTGCATGGACTGTTTACAAGGGTATGTTTTTGCATATCGATTACAAGATATATCAGGTTTGATTATGCAATATGCTTCCTTTTTTTTGGGAACTTTAATTATGCTTATATCAGGTTTGATTATGCAATATGCTTCCTTTTTTTTGGAACTTTAATTATGCTTAGTTCGATTCCTCTTGATAGATATTTATAAATTATTTTTAATATTTTTTTATATAATAATGTATTATTTTCATTATTATTCATATAATTTTCTAATCAATATTGGTTTTTATCTTTAGTAGAACTTAAAATTCAACTAATAATTAAAAATTTTCCTTAAATTTCAATAATGCTATTACCATATGGACTAACACAGTGGTTACATGGGACCATATAAGCTAGCTTGGTCTCCATGGTCTCTGCCTCTAGATATTATGTAGGAAGACAAATGAAAATCAGACAAATATATTCCTAAATGCCAATTCTTCATGGTGATCTGAGCTTTGTTCTCAAAGATTTAGGCCTGGATAGAGAATGGTCTTTGAAACGCAGATTTGTCTCTATTTTCATCATATGGGATATATGGCATGCAAGAAATAAAATATATTTTATTACAAGAAATTGGGCATCAACTATACTTCTTCTCACATCTTTGTTGTCTATTTCCAATATGCTAAAAAGTATCGGACTCTAGAGACCTCTAATTTGATTCCACAAAGATTAATAGATAATAGTATATATGTAGCTAAAGCTATAAATTGAAATTAGAATAGTTAGATGACAACCATTTAAAAATAGCACACTCAGCATTATATAACTATGACAATATTTGATGTGAAAAACTTTATCACGAGGCTAGATGCTTTTGACTTCTGATGTTTTGATTCAAACTAATCAAACTAATCACTAAATGTACCTATTTTTTGGCTTAAATGAAAAGCCAAATTTTTTTTGTTACTTGGAAAACTTCTAAAATGCTTTCCACAGCTTTTTTTTATATATGTGGAATGCACACATCAATAGAAATGTCTGCTTATATATATGTTACGTGTTCTACAACACATTCTAATCATATGCAATTATGAAGATTATGCCTAAATCCATTCCCATTCCAAAAAAACACAAGCCTCCCTGCATTAAAGATTTTATCTCTTCTTATCCATTATTTAGGTTCTTCACCCTGCTCTCTTAGAATTCACTAGGGAATCTGTATAAATAAAACTAATAAAATTTACATTTTTTTGGGTCAAAGCCAAATCAAAAACTAAATAAAATATTCTTCAAAAAAAAATTGCAATTTAAACAAACACATTAATTTATTTATTTTTTAAATTAAAAAAAAAAAAAATAAGATTAATTAAAAATCAATCAAAAATTTATTTATATTAAATTTAAAAATTAAAATGTAGTGTGGAGGAAGGATGAAATGTGATATCGCTACACAACTTCAGCATGAGATTTGTGGAATCTCTATTAATCTGCAGTAGGGAGATCAGCATGAGATGTGTGGAATCTCTATTAATCTGCAGTAGGGAGATTAAAAAAAGAAACATCCCATGCAAAGAAATGCCAACTCAAACGATTGAATGCGTCTCTAAAGACATCACGAGAGATTACTTTGTGTGTTCCAAGTGAGCTGTTGCTAGGAGCAGCAGGACAAGCTTTTTTAATGGTTGTTTCAGGCAGTGGAATTTCATATAGTACATTATCAGTGTTGCGAACGGCCCTCATTTTTGGCAAGGCCCAATCAAAAGTATCTTCGCGCTTGAAACTATTGCCTAATATGA
This sequence comes from Pinus tabuliformis, assembly GCA_031772625.1. NCBI lineage: Eukaryota > Viridiplantae > Streptophyta > Pinopsida > Pinales > Pinaceae > Pinus > Pinus tabuliformis. The sequence continues at coordinate 950,598,301 of CM062811.1, read as the reverse complement.
TAATCTTACTCAAATTGTCAGGCGTCCAGTTCGCCTCCAATGCAAATTCATGGAGTTGTACAGGGCAGTGAGCCGTGAAAAATAGCGTGGGTCTGTCCACAGTTCGTCTAGCTTGTTCATCCACATGAAGACTAGTGCAGTTAAGTTCATTTATGACTCTTCGCTCTAGTGGCGACAGAATTGGATCGTAAACCTCTATATCATTAACCCATGTAAATTTCTCTCTCAATAAAAGGGCAAACGCTAACTGCATCTGACTATGTCCCACATCCAGGTATCCCAACCTAGGATTGAAACTTCCAACGCCGTAGAGAACCAGTTGCAAGTGTGAATGATGGGGGTCTGTGCCAATTACCCTTTCTATTCCGGCCACCAGCTCTGGGCTCTGCATTTGTCTCATAAATTCCACAAAAAAAACAGATTTCTCTAACTTTTCCTGAGCGAGGCGTATATCTTTGGTTATTTTCTGAACTTTCGCATCAAATTGTGTTTGAACACCTGCGGCTATTCCTGGGAGCTGAATGAGTTCATTAAACACTCTATAATGTTGTAAACACTTTTCGTAAGGGAGCTGTAATATTGTCATAATGTTCTGAATTTTTAATATATCCATAATCTCCTGCATTTTTGATTGGATTTCTGCATCATCAAAAGAGGCACTCTCTTGAACTTCTAATATATCGATAATCTCCTGAGCTTTTCCAGTCATTTCTGCACCAGAAGCACTGTCAGTCATCACTTTTAATTTATCGATAAGCTCGTCAATTTTTCCAGTCATTTCTGCATCAGAAGCACTCTGCCTGATAACTTTTAATTTTTCGATAGGCTCGTCAACTTTTCCAGTCATTTCTGCATCAGAAGCACTCACCGTGATAACTTTTAATTTATCCATAACCTCCTGAACTTTCCCATTGGTTTCTGTATCAGAGGCCCTCTCCATGATTACCAATCCAAACTTCTTAGCATGTGAGAATGAGAAATGTAATCTGCGGCTAGTGGTTCTATTTATTTATGCATTATGGATCGTTTATCAACGTTGTACCGTGTAACTGTACGTCCATTCAATGTGACTTTTTTTTGCAACGACAAACAAAATGGTGTCGGCCAATTAATTAATTATTAAAAATCAATGTTTTTTATAAATATAATTTAATAAACATTTATTCTAAACCAATTCTATTAAAAAAATTCTATTAAGTAAAAAAATAAAAATTTAGATACGTTGATGTGTAATGAAGATGTTGATCGATAATATAATGTAAGAAAATGAAATATATTATTATTATAAGTTTGATTTCAAATGTTATAAACAAACTACATGTAATATATATATAGAAATATATTTTTATTATAAGTTTGATTTCAAATGTTATAAAGAAACTACATGTAATATATATAGAATTTTTATGAATAAAAATGGATAAAAAATAAAAAATTGGAGAAAGGATAATACATTTTTAATCTCCATTTAGTGAAGGAAGTTAGAGAATGTTCTTTTAATATTAAAATCATTAATAGTATTATCACAATTATTTTAATGTTATTATAATATTGAAAATAAGAAAGAATTTAATTTATTATAAATAAATTTTTCTCAAAAAAATCAAAAATATTTCTATTTCATTCTTAATTTTATAAATAATGAAAGGGAAAGGTGAACAAGGCCTAAAACATTATGGTCACATAAAATTTGTAAATTTTGTCATTCCAAGAACACCTAAGAGGAAAGGCAATTTTTGTTGGAATATTAAAACTTAATGAAACCTAATTCATTTGTTTTATTGGAAAAAAAACATTCATTTTTATTTTTTATTTTTATAAATGTCCGAATCATTAACATTGCAAATATTTTAAACCTGAGTCCTAGTATGCTGCCGATAGTAACAGCTTTTTAAGGTGAATCCTAGTATTACAATATTAAGGGAATTTTAAGATTAAAGTGATATTGATCTTGTACTTCTTTAGTATTACAAAGATTCAAAAGATTTTTAGGATGCCCCCTTTCACTCTCAAGCAGGTGATTGTTTATCTAATTTTAATTAACTTTCTTTTATTCTCTATTTCTTCATGGCCCCATAGATTTTCTTAATTATTATAATGCGTCTGTTGGGTGATTTAATTGTTTGTTAAATCCCTCGGGGTTTAGTAAACTTAGAAGAAAACCAAAATATATGGGACCTCACATAAAATTGGTGTAGGAAGTTTGTTTAGAGTGGAAATGCATATTACAAATCTAAATTATCAGATCTATTTTATGAAAGCATAAAAATGTTTGATCAATGGAATTATTTTACTTTAGAAGATAGAGAAGAGTCTCTTGTTCAAGAGTTCTGATTGTCCTTCTACAATTTTTCTATAATAACATTGTCAAACATCTAAGAAAGTAAGAAAGAAATAAAAGCAAGTAAATATTGTTTTCAGTTCAGTTCTTAGCTCATGGAAAAGAGTCTTCTAGCTTAGGAGGAATTGGTTGTCCTTCTCACATAAAAACTAGCTACCTAAAGGAAATCAATCTTCACATAAATGTAATCTAAGAAAGCATATAAGAAAGTAAATCTTGTTTCAGTTCAGTCTAGCTCATGGAGAAGAGGCTCCTAACTTAGGAGTTCCTGGTTGTCTTTCTCACATAAAAACTAGCTACTGAAAGGAGATCAACCTTCACAGAACAAAACATGGCCATAACATGAATTCATACTGAAATTATCTACAAGTATTTACAACAAAGAAATAAATGAACATCAAAATTAAAATTAGTATATTCACAACATTACTGTACAACAAAGTGTACTTATCTCGGTATGGGGATCCTTCCATTCCTCAATGAGCACACATGAATAACTATCACACCTTAAGAATCAAAAAACACTCATAATTCATGATTTGGAGAAAATAATATTATTCATAATAACTCATAAATGTTATCTTTATTTTTAAGGATGCTCCTCTTATTTATACATGAATTAGGGATATCTACTCAATAAATGTAGATCCCTTAAATATCTACTAAATCCATATTTGTATCAACTTATCCCTAAATACTAGATACAAATCCTATGACACATCAAGATCTCCACGATCTTTCTCCTTGGAATATGGTCCACCTCTTGAGTTTAAATTCGAATTTGACCTTGGGAGGCCACATAAGGGTGCCTTGGAAGCTTCCAAATGATCTACACATGTCATCAAACTCAAGCCACTTTTAGGTATAAGAAAATACATTCTATTTCTCTAACTTTTAATCATAAATTCACTCTAAATACATAAAATTAATAACTTTGGAAAATGTAAATGTGAACTCATGTAGTAATGATAATGTAGGTTTATGTAATGATAATGTGATGGAATGAGGTGACAAAATGAGGATAAAGGTGAAAAATAGAGTGAAAGTGAATGTTAATTTGGCGGCCCAACATACCACCCAACTTAAGTTATTGCATGTCCTCATGAAATCTATTGCATTCATTCTCTTAATCATGATTTAATATTTTTGCACTATCTTGCTTTTATATCGACTTTGACTTATATCGACTTTGGGTGATATCCTATTTTGCAAAGTCTTCTTTCTAATGCAACCTATTATTTTGTTTGGTTCTTGTGTGACAACCAAAATTTGATTAGTATTGGTTCGTGTGTAACAATACTTTTTGTGTTGCATCAAAAGACTTTGAAAACATTTAATCAACCATTCATTCTTTGATCATTATTTGCAAAACATGTAACGTTTGAATCATAATGCAATAATAGTTGCTTGGAAAAAGTATGTTGGTTAGGATGACATGTGTATAAAGGACATATATGACATATGAAAGGTGATAATGGAGTTTGAATGTGAATATGAGGTATGAAAATGAACATGGTGAAACATTTTCCAATTATAATTTCAGCATTAAAGGAATTGTATGATAAAAATCTAGAAAAGAACATACCTTTACTTACCTAGGTGGACAAACTGTGTATATGTAGAAAAGTGTAGATCCTGCTACTGAATCATGGAATGAAGAATACAAGAATGTGATATATGTCTTGGTTGCATACATGATGGATGAAGTTGTGAAGGAAAGAAAATGGGTATCCCTCCTCTGATTTCTTTTGCTGTCTTCAAAAAAAAAAAAAAAAAAAAAAAAAAAAAAAAACAACCTTATTGCTCACATTAATTTTTCCATGATATAACTTGTCCACCATTTCAAAGCACCTGAGCAGAGGATCCCTGAGGTTCCGTCAATTTTACCCTCTCCAGTAAACTGGAATCCTTGACAAGATCGACCATTATTTTGTCCCTCCTTGGGAAAGGGACTTTCAACTTGAACCCCATAGTAGCTATGGTTGCAAGAATTCTTCAAACTTGAGCAGCTGAAGTTCTTGGATTGCAGTGACACTCTTCGAGTTTCAACCGCAAAACCGACGAAAGCACTGGAACGTTGTATCGATCCTCCTGATGGTGAACTGGACAATTTCTGGTGCAAAACTAGAGGATTGATCGAGGGATTTACATAGGAACAAAAGCTTGTGCAGGCTCCCGCACTACACATTCCGAAAAAGGTAAAGAAGCTGAAACAGAACATGACAGCACAAAACGAGGAGAGAATTTCCATACCATTGGAGTTTCATTACTCTTTTGTTGAGCATGTTACAAGGTGGCGTGGAAAAGCATGCTGCCAATGGCGAGTGCCATGTTGGATAAATGCATAACACTAGTTTTTTCAAACCTTTGCCTTAATGAGTACACGTCTGTTGAGACTCCTGTTGCACTTTCCGTGGTCCAACAACTGCATCAACAGCTCTATGTGCTATAGCACTTCTAATTCCAAAGGCCACACCTTGAGCTATGGTAGAACCGATTCCACTAAGCATAGACCCACCACCACTAGGTTCAACAGGTGTTGGAGGAGGAGCATGGGAAACTAGCTCAGGAGGACTATGAAATGGTGCATGAGGTGGTGCACGAGGAGCAGACCTTCCTTCTCCACCACGATGATCCATGATTTCAAGTACGATGATGAGAGAGAAGTTAGTAACGCTTGAACAACGTCCAATCACAAACCAAGAAACGTTGACAAGAAAACTCATTGTGTGGAGTAAATATATAGATGTAGATGTATGCAAGTTCAAAACCTATTAGACAGGCCCCAAATAAATACTTTTCTGTAAAGATTGCATGGGAATTGGCATGACCTCTTCCATATTTTGCTAACAGAAACCTGATTTTCATCACTGGTGAGTTCGACTTCTAAATATATTGCTCAATGTAATCACACCTTTGCATGAATGTTGGGCTAGGTAGTCGAGATGCGATGAAATCTAATTTGGAGATCACAGGAAATCCAAGAGGCCGACTTTACAGTGAAAAATGAGGATTTTTCTCAACCATACACGAACTCCATGCTTCGTCGAATCCCTTATCTCCGATGCGTATTTTCCCACGGATGCTTCCTCACTCCTCTATAATGCATTTCACTCCCTTTCGAGACCGATCATTGTAAAACCGAAGCCATGGGCACACTCAAATTTCCACTGCAGCTTGCGCATGAGCTTGAGTGCCGACTCCAATATTTCAATTATAGTTAACAAGAGTTCGTTAGGGCTCTCACAGATAAGATGTGCACATGCATATTAGCACGATGGTCAGCCTGTTACATATCATCAGGTCCATGTCCATTTACGACCTGAGGTATTTGACATTATTGGGCATTAAGCGTATACGAACCAGCTATTATAGAATTTCCACACCTAGAACACCATGTGATTATAACTCCTCATATTTCTTTTGATGGTGATATTTTTTTACCAGCGAGCAGTGATGCCTCTATATGTGTCGACAATCGGACTCGAAACTATGACGTCGCTTCCCCACCATGACAAACTCTGCCTCGTTTCCTTCATCAAAAGCATTCTTTGCTTCTTCTCCTCGTTGTCGAAAAGAACAGCTAAATGATCTCATCCCTGATCTCGATCTCTCCATGCCTATGCATTGTCCTCATCTCATCCAATTTATTGTGCATAGGAAGAATGTCAAATGGTCTTGGGTCCTTCTTCCTACAACTTACTTCATCTTACAAACTACATTCATGTGTATTCATGGGTTTTTTTCCATACAGCAAGATCACTCTTTTGGCAACATCTTCAATAACATCTTGCTCTTGTTTCAAGTCCTCAAAGGTTCTTTCCAATCCTTTATTATTATTAATTTTTTTAATTACAAAAAATTAAAAAGAAATGAAATTTATTTCTAATGATTTTTTTTTAATGTTATTTTACAAGTCTTTAAAAACAAACTGAATTTCATTTCTAAATTTCTTTTTAATTTTTTTAAATTAAATTTAAAAAAAAAAAAAAAAATTATTCTAATTTATTTATTGACTTTTTATTAAAATCAAAATCTTAAAAAAAAAAAAAGAAATTGAATTTTATTCTAAATATTTTATGTGGTTACAAAAAATAAATAAATAAAAATAAAAAGCAATTAAATTTATTCCTAAGATTTTTTATGTTGTTGTTGTTTTTTTTTAAATCTTTAAAAATAATTTAAATTTTATTCTAATTCTAAAACAATCTAGAAAAATTATTGATTTAGGATGAAGAATTTTTTTAGCAAACGGAGACAAGAATATTGCAAACCTTCATAATGCTTATAAACATTCTACTTTCTGATCCTCGAGATCGTGCAAAGATGGAGGAGGAGAGCATACTTATTCGAGATTGAAAATATCATCCTACCTACTCTATGCTAATTGAAATTTACAAACCATTACATGTAACTAAGTTTCCAATGTAACCACTCACGTAACAGTAGTAAAATATGTTCATTTTAAATTTTGCAATTTTAAAATGAAAATATATAAGGATGATTGAATCTAGTTTTTGTGTGTGATTTAATGAAATAAAAACAAAATTGGTCTAACCTCGTACTTGTTTGAAACCATCGAAACCCACCTGTCGATAAGGCTTTCATAGGCATGATTTCCACTCTAATTCAGATCATGTTGCAACTTCTCTTTGTCCTCCTCAATCTCCTGTTCAAATAATTGTTCATCGTGAGATATACAGGGTTATTTGAATGTTAATTCATTGTTTTCTTCTAGAGGAGTAGTTAAGCTTTAGGCTGCTATCAAGATCTCTTCTTCACAAGAAGAGGAGATATTGACACTTGTTAGGATTTGAGTGAGTTGTTCCAAAATTATGCTCATTGTTCTTCCATATATACATATGGATTTTTATTGTGTTTTTGTTTTTTTTAGTGAATGGGGGTTTTTGATTTGTGTTCTATTTCTATGTTTTTTATATGAGGATAAATGTAAATGAAAATTCCTAAATGCAATTAACCCTAAATAAAAATGATCCTATATAAAAATGCTTCCTAAAAAATCCCCCTAACTAGCTTACATCTAAGTTTGCTTCCCTGGCAACAATGCCAAAATGTTGGGCAATTTAATTGTCTGTTAAACTGTTGTCATTTAATTTGTCAACCCAGGGATTTCGTAAACTTAGAAGCAAACCAAAATATATGGGACCTCAAATAAAACCGGTGTAGGAAGTTTGTTTAGAGTGGAAATGCATATTACAAATCTAAATTATCAAATCTATTTTATGAAAGCATAGAAATCTCTTATCAATGGAATTATTTTACTTTAGAAGATGGAGAAGAGTCTTGTTCAAGAGTCCTGATTATCCTTCTAAAATCCTTCTATAATAACATTTTCAAACATCTAAGAAAGTAAGAAAGAAATAAAAGCAAGTAAATATTATTTTCAGTTCAGTTCTTAGCTCATGGAGAAGAGTCTTCTAGTTTAGGAGGAATTGGTTGTCCTTCTCACATAAAAACTAGCTACTTAAAGGAAATCAATCTTCACATAAATTTAATCTAAGAAAGCATATAAGAAAGTAAATCTTGTTTCAGTTCAGTCTAGCTCATGGAGAAGAGGCTCCTAACTTAGGAGTTCCTGGTTGTCTTTCTCACATAAAAACTAGCTACTGAAAGGAGATCAACCTTCACAGAACAAAACATGGCCATAACATGAATTCATACTGAAATTATCTACAAGTATTTACAACAAAGAAATAAATGAACATCAAAATTAAAATTAGTATATTCACAACATTACTCTACAACAAAGTGTACTTATCTCGGTGTGGGGATCCTTCCATTCCTCAATGAGCACACATGAATAACTATCACACCTTAAGAATCAAATAACACTCATAACTCATGATTTGGAGAAAATGATATTATTCATGTTGAATGAACATAAATCTGATGCTAATGAATAACTGATAATTGTTCTCTTTATTTTTAAGGATGCTCCTCTTATTTATACATGAATTAGGGATATCTACTCAATAAATGTAGATCCCTTAAATATCTACTAAATCCATATTTGTATCAACTTATCCCTAAATACTAGATACAAATCCTATGACACATCAAGATCTCCATGATCTTTCTCCTTGGAATATGGTCCACCTCTTGAGTTGAAATTCGAATTTGATCTTGGGAGGCCACATAAGGGTGCCTTGGAAGCTTCCAAATGATCTACACATGTCATCAAACTCAAGCCACTTTTAGGTATAAGCAAATACGTTCTATTTCTCTAACTTTTAATCATAAATTCACTCTAAATACATAAAATTAATAACTTTGGAAAATGTAAATGTGAACTCATGTAGTAATGATAATGTAGGTTTATGTAATGATAATGTGATGGAATGAGGTGACAAAATGAGGATAAAGGTGAAAAATAGAGTGAAAGTGAATGTTAATTTGGCGGCCCAACATACCACCCAACTTAAGTTATTGCATGTCCTCATGAAATCTATTGCATTCATTCACTTAATCATGATTTAATATTTTTTCATTATCTTGCTTTTATATCGACTTTAGGTGATATCCTTTTTTGCAAAGTCTTCTTTCTAATGCAACCTATTATTTTGTTTGGTTCTTGTGTGACAACCAAAATTTGATTAGTATTGGTTCGTGTGTAACAATACTTTTTGTGTTGCATCAAAATACTTCGAAAAAATTTAATCAACCATTCATTCTTTGATCATTATTTGCAAAACATGTAATGTTTGAATCATAATGCAATAGTAGTTGCTTGGAAAAAGCATGTTGGTTAGGATGACATGTGTATAAAGGACATATATGACATATGAAAGGTGATAATGGAGTTTGAATGTGAACATGAGGTATGAAAATGAACATGGTGAAACATTTTCCAATTATAATTTCAGCATTAAAGGAATTGTATGATAAAAAGCTAGAAAAGAACATACCTTTACTTACCTAGGTGGACAAACTGTGTATATGTAGAAAAGTGTAGCTCCTGCTACTGAATCACGGAATGAAGAATACAAGAATGTGATCTATGTCTTGGTTGCATAGATGATGGATGAAGTTGTGAAGGAAAGAAAATGGGTATCCCTCCTCTGATTTCTTTTGGTGTCTTAAAAAAAAAAGAAAAAAAACCTTATTGCTCACATTAATTTTTCCATGATATAACTTGTCCAGCATATAAAAGCACCTGAGCACAGGATCCCTGAGGTTCCGTCAATTTTACCCTCTCCAGTAAACTGGAATCCTTGACGAGATCGACCATTATTTTGTCCCTCCTTGGGAAAGGGACTTTCAACTTGAACCCCGTAGTAGCTATGGTTTCAAGAATTCTTCAAACTTGAGCAGCTAAAGTTCTTGGATTGCAATGACACTCTTCAAGTTTCGACTGCGAAATCGACGAAAGCACTTGAACGTTGTATCGATCCTCCCGATGATGAACTGGATGATTTCTGGTGCAAAACTAGAGGATCGATCGAGGGATTTACATAGGAACAAAAACTTGTGCAGGCTCTCACACTACACATTCTGAAAAAGGTAAAGTAGCTGAAATGGAACATGACACGACAGAACGAGGAGATCATTTCCATAGCATTGGAGTTTCATTACCCTTTTGTTGAGCATGTTGCAAGGTGGCGTGGAAAAGCATGCTGCCAATGGCGAGTGCCATGTTGGATAAATGCATAACACTAATTTTTTCAAACCTTTTCCTGAATCAGTACACGTCTTCTGAAACTCCTGTTGCACTTTCCGTGGTCCAACAACTGCATCAACAGCTCTGTGTGCTATAACACTTCTAGTTCCAAAGGCCACACCTTGAGCTATGGTAGAACCGATTCCAATAAACATAGACCCACCACCACTAGGTTGAGCAGGCGTTGGAGGAGGAGCATGGGCAACTAGCTCAGGAGGACTATGAACTGGTGCACAAGGTGGTGCACTAGGAGCAGACCTTCCTCCTCCACTATGACCTTCCATGACTGCAAGTACGATGATGAGGGAGAAGTTAGTAACACTTGAACAATGTCCAATCACAAACCAAGAAACGTTGACAAGAAAACTCATTGTGTGGAGTAAATATATGGATGTAGATGTATGCGAGTTCAAAACCTAATAGACAGACCCCAAATAAATACTTTTCTGTAAAGATTGTATGGGAATTGGCACGACCTCTTCCATATTTTGCTAACAGAAACCTGATTTTCCTCACTGGCGAGTTTGACTTCTAAATATATTGCTCAATGTAATCACACCTTTGCTTGAATGTTGGACTAGGTAATCGAGATGTGATGAAATCTGATTTGGAGATCACAGGAAATCCAAGACGCCGACTTTACAGTGAAAAATGAGGATTTTTCTCAACCATACACGGACTCTATGCTTCGTCGAATCCCTTATCTTCGGTGCGTATTTTCCCACAGACGCTTCCTCACTCCTCTATAATGCATTTCACTCCCTTTCGAGACCGATCATTGTAAAACCGAAGCCATGGGCACACTCAAATTTCCACTGCAGCTTGCGCATGAGCTTGAGTGCCAAATCCAATATTTCAATTGTAGTTAACAAGAGTTCGCTAGGGCTCTCACAGATAAGACGTGCACATGAATATTAGCACAATGGTCAACCTGTTACATATCATCAGGTCCATGTCCATTTATGACCTGAGGTATTTGACATTGTTGGGCGTTAAGCGTATACGAACCAGCTACTACAAAATTGCCACACCTAGAACACCACGTGATTATAACTCCTCATCTTTCTTTTGATGGTGATATTTCTTTACCAGGGAGCAGTGATGCCTCTATATGTGTCGACAATCAGACTCGAAACTATGACGTCACTTCCCCACCATGACAAACTCTGCCTCATTTCCTTCATCAAAAGCATTCTTTGCTTCTTCTCCTTGTTGTCAAAAAGGACAGCTAAATGATCTCATCCTCGATCTCGATCTCTCCATGTCTACGCATTGTCCTCATCTCATCCAATTTATTGTGCATAGGAAGAATGTCAAATGGTCTCAGGTCCTTCTTCCTGCAGCTTACTTCATCTTACAAATTGCATTCATGTGTATTCATGGGTTTTTTTCCATACAATAAGATCACAGCATCTTCAATAACATCTTGCTTTTGTTTCAAGTCCTCAGAAGTTCTTTCCAATCCTTTCTTATTATTAATTTTTTTTACTTGTTTATTTTGTTATTGTGTTAAAAACTAAAAATAAAAATAAAAATTAAAAAAAATAAAAATAAACCCTAAATTATTTTTTTTTAATTAAAATCTTCTAAAAAGAATAATTTTTTTTTTTTGTAATTTGATTTATTTTCTAAATTAAAATTGATTTTTTATAAAAAATTAAAAATAAATACTATTTGCAAAAAATTAAAAAGAAATGAAATTTATTTCTAATGATTTTTTTAATGTTATTTTACAAATCTTTAAAAACAAACTGAATTTCATTTCTAAATTTCTTTTTAATTTTTTTAAATTAAATTTTAAAAAAAAATTATCTAATTTATCTATTTATTTTTTATTAAAATCATAATCTTTAAAAAAAATAAAAAAATTGAATTTTATTCTAAATTTTTTATGTGGCTACAAAAAATAAATAAATAAAAATAAAAAGAAATTAAATTTATTCCTAAGATTTTTTATGTTGTTGTTGTTTTTTTCTTTAAATCTTTAAAAATAAATTAAATTTTATTCCTAATTCTCTTTTTAATTTTTTTTAATTAAAATTAAAATCATTAAAAATAATTTAAATTTTATTCTAATCCTAAAACAATCCAGAAAATTTATTGATTTAGGATGAAGAATTTTTTTAGCAAATGGAGGCAAGAATATTGCAAACCTTGATAATGTTTAAAAACATTCTACTTTTTGATCCTCAAGATCATGCAAAGATGGAGGAGGAGAGCATACTTATTTGCGATTGAAAATATCATCCTACCTACTCTATGCTAATTGAAAATTACAAACCATTACGGTGTAACTAAATTTCCAATGTAACCACTGACGTAACAGTAGTAAAAATATGTTCATTTTAAATTTTGCAATTTTAAAATGAAAATCTTTAAGGATGATTGAATCTAGTTTTTATGAGTGTGATTTAATGAAATAAAAACAAAATTAATCTAACCTCGTACTTGTTTGAAACCATCGAAATCCACCTATCAATAAGGCTTTCATAGGCATGATTTCCACTCTAATTCAGATCATGCTGCAACTTCTCTTTGTCCTCCTCAATCTCTTGTTCAAATAATTGTTCATCGTGAGTTATACAGGGTTCTTTGAATTTTAATTCATAGTTTTCTTCTGGAGGAGTAGTTAAGCTTTAGGATGTTGTCAAGATCTCTTCTTCACAAGAAGAGGAGATCCTGACACTTGTTAGGATTTGAGTGAGTTATTCCAAAATTATACTCATCGTTATTCCATATATACATATGGATTTTTATTGTGTTTTTGTTTTTTTTTTAGTGAATGAGGGTTTTTGATTTGTGTTCTATTTCTATGTTTTTTATATGACGATAAATGTAAATGAAAATTCCTAAATGCAACTACCCTTAATAAAAAAGATCCTATATAAAAATGCTTCCTAAACAATCCCCCTAACTAGCTTACATCTAAGTTTTCTTCCCTAGCAATGGTGCCAAAATGTTGGGCGATTTAATTGTCTGTTAAATCCCTGTCCTTTAATTTTTCAACCCAGGGATTTCATAAACTTAGAAGCAAACAAAAATATATGGGAACTCAGATAAAACTGGTGTAGGAAGTTTGTTTAGAGTGGAAATGCATATTTGCTAATCTAAATTATCAGATCTATTTTATGAAAGCATAAAAATGTTTGATCAATGGAATTATTTTACTTTAGAAGATAGAGAAGAGTCTTGTTCAAGAATCCTGATTATCCTTCTAAAATCCTTCTATAATAACATTGTCAAACATCTAAGAAAGCAAGAAAGAAAAAAAAACAAGTAAATATTTTTTTCAGTTTAGTTCTTAGCTCATGGAAAAGAGTATCCTAACTTAGGAGGAACTAGTTGTCCTTCTCACATAAAAACTAGTTACTGAAAAGAAATCAATCTTCACATAAATGTAATCTAGGAAGGCATATAAGAAAGTAAATCTTGTTTTAGTTCAGTCTAGCTCATGGAGAAGAGGCTCCTAACTTAGGAGTTCCCGGTTCTCCTAAGTTAGGAGCCTATTCTCCATAGGTTCTCACCATAGGTGACATCTCCAATGCATGATTTCTGATGAAGACATCACAACAAATGCAATGAAAGTGGATGTTAGACAAGAGTGCACCAACACAAGGTGTCAAAAAACTAACTCGAGGCATCCATTGGTCACATGTAGGAAGCTTTGTTGCATGGTGAATGTGAGTGACCGAGTTCCCTCCATGGCCTAATGGTGGGTGAGGAAGCCTAGGAAAACACCATGAAGAGTAGCATGGACACCTGAAGACATGGGATGAAAAACCCTAGACAAATGACTAAGTGGTATATGAGGTTGACCCACGTGAAGTTGGACTGAGTGAAGATTCTGTAGTGGAATGGATGGTGGGTCAAGTCCCCAAGATGAGACAAGTCGAGCTAAAATTTATAATCATTTGAGTGATACGAGACAATTAGAGTCAAAATTTGGCATCGACACAACGAGATGAGATAGTTGAGACAAAATTTTGTATCAACCAATTAGGACAAGTCAGGCAAGCCATGGGTGTTGATCGAGACATAATGGGTGGAATGATTCATATATATACATGACTTGCACAATGAAACAATCGCACAAGATAAGTAGGATCAAACAAAGAGAAGATGAGTAAGGGAGTCGAAGGGAAGTCACATCCAAGTCTTGGAAAAGTGAGGGGAGATAGAACAAACTCAGGCATGTGTCATGTAGGGAATGAGGTCATGTAGTGTGGTAGGGTGGAAGAGTGACCTCATGGGGTCCTAAGGCTGTGAAGACAAGTTCTTTGTAATCACTTTGTATTTCTAGGTTTCGTAAATTTGTGGAACAAGCATTTGTCTTAGGGAATTTTCATTATCTATATATTTAAGAAAATTAGAAGGTTATAGGGACATTTCTGATCCGGATTTAAACAGGGACACAAAAAAGTACAGAAATAACCATAAACACAGAGACATGGTGGCTACATGCCTCTGAACTGTGTTACAATGAGGCTCGAAGGCCTATTTATTGTTGAGAAACAATGGAAAACCCTTAACATCCCAAAACCTAACCCTAGAAGATGAAACGCTAAATTATGGGCCCCATTTGGGTAAATTGGTACATCAATTTCCCGGGGTCGTAAGTTTGGCATACGATCTCTGTTTGACACATATAATAGCTCGTTAGAAAGATCTATCTGAGAATTATAACTTTAGGAAGAGCAACATCAGTCCATGGACCCATGTTGCTCCTAGATTTCCCAAAAAACGTCGTTTAGGGCCTCAAAACAACTTCGGAAGTTCAGGACCTGGAAAAACTGCTAAAAATAGTAAATTGTGCTACAATTAATGAAACTGAAAAAGTTGAAAGAGACAGTTGTGGGGGTCTAAATGGAATAGGTGGGTGGCCACCAACATCCACCTGGATCAAGTTCATTTATAAATGTGTGCACGTTTATGATGTTATTGATTATGTACTAATGTCTTTCATATAATGCCCACATATTTACGAATGAAAGAATTAATTGAAGTAAAAGTGATAATAAAGTTGCTTGGACTATAACAAAGAGTTGTAATTTTCTTCTATATAACTAATGATATAGATATTATATAAGTAAACTTACTAGTAGGCATACTCTAAGTGAAGCAAATTTATACTCCATAAGGCAAAGATGAAGCACATCAGTGTCACATTCTTCATGGACCGTGATGGACCCAAAAAGGTGCCTTATGACTACATGAAACCCTCGAGTGGTCACCAGTGGTAATAGATTTGATAACCACTTTATACCCAGAGGTAGAGAAGCTAGCATCATATCTCTTCTACCACCCAAAGGTGGTATCATAATATACCACTCTACATGTCGGCTATACTAAGGGAAGTAAGGTTAAAGGATGATTGCAAGGACATTTTCCTTACATTACAAGTTGTTGTGAGAAGGGCCTTCTATAATCGATTGTGAGGAGGGAAGAGGGGTTTTGACTATTATCTCTTAGTACAAGCTAAGGATGGATGGTCCCTTCAGAGTGGCTCATGAAGGTTCATCATCAGAGAAGGATGTAGAAATGTGCCTAATAAGTATCCAAATTATTTCAGGAAGATGGGCTAAGTAATTGGACAAGATGAAAGAATTCTCCAAAGAAATATCGTATTTCTAGAAGTAAGTGGAGGAAGGGATGAAAGTGTCCCCCACTATGTCAAGGGTTATAAAGTGCAACATATTTTCAGAGAAGCACATTGAGGAGTTTTTCCCACAGATTAAGGAAGTTTGTGATAACTCTAAAAGAGTCCAAGTTGATGAAGATAAAAGGAAAGTAAGCCATCCACATGATGATTGGTTGATTGTTGACCGCAAGAAGAAGGTTTCGGTCAACCAAGCAAGCCTTGAGATCAAGCACCTACACAATTATAAAAATAAGGAAGTCCCATCAAGAGAACATAAGGGAGTTGAGTTGTGTTATTAGCACAATTTAGAACAATGAATAATTAATAACAAGTAGTGAGGAGATGGTCCCATCGATCAACCAAATAATATAGTAGATAATGTGTTGCACGAAACAATGATAATGCTTGAAAAATCCATGAAGGATAATGGGAGGATGAGTGGTGGATTGGGTCTTCAAATTTTTCAAGAAACAATTAATGGAAGGAAGCTAGTAGCTCTTATGGATTCAAGAGATACTCATAGCATCATAAGTCAGAAGACAATCAAGTCCATATGACATCATTGAGATCATGAACAAGGTATGATCAAGGTAGTTAATTTAGCAGAAAGAGGAAATACAAATGTATTTAAAGCAGTTCAACTTAGAGTGACACATTTGTTTGGAAATATGGATCTAAGGATCACTCCAATAGATGATTGTGCCACAGTATCGGGTCAATATTTCTTGGAAGAAACCAAAGCAACACCTATGCTTTCTAAAGGAGAGTTGGTATTTCTAGGAGAAGGAACAAACATACATGTTCCACTAACAAGGAAGAGCAACGTGGGATATCGACTGGGGATAAAATTCATCAAATTATAGAGAGAGGGATTATTTGCATCAATAATTCAACAGGAAATGGGTTATTAATTATTCAAATAGAGAAACCAAGTAGTAGCAAGGACCAAAAATATTTCCAAAGGACTGCCCTTTGAAAATAGAAGTGAAAGTCCTTCTTGAATATGTGTCATGTACAACATGGATGAAAGCTACAAGAAGAAAGTAATTGGGAAGAGGAAGAAGAAGAAGGCATGGATCCCACCTCCTTTGTATAATATTGCAATTATTGTATGAGCATATATGTATTCCAGCTGACACTAGGAAGGTTGAAGAATATGGAATGCACCAATAAAGAAGTTGAAGTGTTGACGTGAAATTTCTTGGAAGGTGTACCAAAAACACTTCACCTAAGTCGCTAGGTGACAAGTGACCCTAACAACAAGTTGATGGCTTCTAGCGATTCAGATATGCAATAAAAATAGAAAACCTGCAACAAAAGTATAAACAATCTAGAATAGAAAGGAGCAATGAAAAATATCCAATGAAATATCCCAAATGGAAAGAATTTAATCAAATAATTTATTTATTAAAAACACCTTGTGAAGGAGATCTACAAATGAGTCTATAAGTCCCCCTCTATGGGATGCGTCCTTTGATGTCCTTCATGCTTCAGAAAATGATCTTCTCTCTCAAAATGTGAAAACTCGAGACAAAATGTGGAGAACTCAAATGGGAGCTCAAGAAAAGAAGATGATAATGGTAACGATGATTATGATCATGGTGAAGAATGAATTAAAAACCCTCCAATTTATAACAAAATATCGAGTTAATATAAAAAAATGGAGGATAATAAAATAATATTCATCAAATCAAGATCTAACCATTTGGAATAATTTGTTATATTTATTCGAGAGGGGAAATATATTTAAAATGGCTAAATATATTTATTTAGAAATAATTAACAAATAAAATGATGTATTAATTATTTCTCGAGAATTAAGAATGGTGTGAAGTCAAAATAATTATTAAATAGTGATTTAATATTTATTATAATAACATAAATAAGGAAAATTAAATGAATAGTGATTTATTTAAATATTCCTAAGGGATTTAGTCAAATGTGAGAAGGAATTATTTAAATAATGATATTATAAGTATTCCTAGAGAAAATGAAATAAATAATGATTTATCTAATTATTCTCATGAGGCTTTTTTATTTAAATAAGAAAAAAAATTAATAAAAGTGGTTTACTAAATTATTTTCCACAGTGAAAGTGATTTTACTATGGGAAAAATAAATCTACACGGTGTATTTTGATTCACCTAGTTAGAAATGGCTAGGTGATCATTTTTGGTGATAACAGATTTCCCCCACATGTTTGGGTGTTATGAAAAAATTGTATGCCCAAAATACGTTGTAGATTATACTTCCATGAGACACCAAAAGGGGAGTAAAAGGGGGAGAGAGAGAGAGAGAGAGAGAGAGAGAGAGAGAGAGAGAATTGAAGCAAGTCAAGGATAAACAAATTGTTATGTAGAATTCTTTTCAAAGGTGTACGAAAAGAAACCACTTTAGGTTGTGGATGAGAAACAACCCTAATTGTCAAAATGGTTGTTAAACAGTGTGGAACTGCAACAAATGATAGAAACAAAACTTCCCAAGCCTGATCTATGTAATAGAAATAGTAAAATAAGTAAAATGAAGTAAACGCAAGTAACTCCAATAATCCAATGGAAACCAGATATATAAAGAATATATTTTATTAAATAACACCTATGAAGGGAACAAATAATGTTACCAGTCCTCCTCTATGAGATGGGTTCTTGGCTATCGTCAATGTGTTCAGCTTTTGCAGAGTCTCTCTCCTTTATAATGTGTAAAACCCAGCAAACAAAATGTTTGGGCTCAATGAGAACTCAAATGGAAACGAAAATGGTGTGTGAAAGTGATAATAATCAGAGTTATAATAATGAGTGCAATAATAAAATGATCAAATTGAAGAATGAATGTAAAACCCTTCTATTTATAACAAAATATTAGGTTATCCTGGAATAATGAGCAATAATAAAACAATATTAACCCCATTCTAGAATTAACCATTTGGAATATTTTATTATATTTGGTTTGGAGGGAAAACGTATTTAAACTTTTATTTAAAAATAATAAATAAATAAATGATTTATTTATTATCTCAAGAAATATGGTTAAGGAATAATAAACAAATAATTATTTATTTAATTATTCCTTATGGATTTAGTCAAACTTGACAAGGAATAATAATTAATTAGTGATTAATGAATTTTTCTTAGAGAAAAATAAGATAATTAATGATTTATCTATTTATTTCTCATAATTGGGTCAAATGTGATAAGGAATATTAATTAAACAATGGTTTAATTAATTATTCCTAGAAGATAATTAAATAAATAGTGATTTATTTAATTATTCTTCATGGGTTTAATTATAAATGACTTAACAAATGTGGTTTATTAAGTAATTTTTCATAGTGGAAGAAATTTGACTATAGTAAAATTGTTCGTACATGGTGTACTTCGATCCATCTAGTAAATTATGGCTAGATGATCATTTTTTTGTGATAACATATTGCCCCCCAACATACGAGTGTTAGGATAAAAACGTATGACCAAAGTACGTTATAAGGACACAATCACTAGAAAACGAAGTGGAGTGAGAGAGAGAGAGAGAGATAGAGAGAGACCAATGGAGCTGAAGCAAAAGAGGATAGTGACAGAGGGGGTGAGACCAATGCAAGTCTCCTTTTATGTTTTGGTATCAAATCTCAGTAAGGCGGGGGAGGCATACCTATACCCGCCAAGATAACTTAGTACAAAAATAATGATGCACCCAAAACATGAAACTGACCAATAAAATACATGTTGATTGGTACATGACATGCTGGTACAAATGAGCCAGAAAATAATACAATGTGTCCCATATACATAATGCACCTAAGAAAAACATGAGCCACGACTAAATACAATAACATCTAAGTACATGAGATATAATGGCCCTTCCCTAAAAAAATGGGTGGGAGGGAGGGTAGAACAACCAAAGAAGCCATGCTAAATAGGTTAGGGTTCTGCAAACTGAATGGATCATATGAAGGAGATACGTATGTCATGAGTGCTTCAAGTGGAAGGAACCAAACCCATCAAATCTGTGAAACTTCATCTGAGGTTGTAGCATAATAGGAAGGTATCTGTGCATGTGGGGGCTACCTGAAGGGGAACCCCCTCATGTGGTCTGAAACATCTCACACATACTTGGGAATCATTGGTACAATATGTTACATCACTGGACCATCAAGTGTATGAATCATGAGCATGAAACAACCAAGTCAAAGGGAAATGATGATTCCCTTTTCTTGATATGAGGCACTGAACAAGAGTGGAAGTTGGAACCAAGATACACCGCCCTCTAGGCCATTCCTTTGGAATAGATGTGTTGATGTCAACAGAATAGGGTCTGCCGTAAGTGAGGCAATGAGGATCTTCAAGTAAGGCATGAGGGAAAATAGTAATGTTACTGATAGAATGACACCAATGAAAATGGAGAAACTAGGACTGAGGGACAAACAAATGACTTCCCTTGTTAGAGCATAAAGTGCATAATTAACATGGCATCAATTGACTCAACTCGAGAGGGGATGGTGGATAGTATGTTTGAAGGCCAAAATGGGAAATGCGAGATGAATGGTATGAAATGATGGATGGAATAGTGTGACATAGCACAATGGGACATGAAACAGACTCCATGGATGCAAAGGTGACTCGTCGTAGATGACCTGAACAAGGGTAACTCGATGATGCTGGCACATAGAATAGGCCCAGTGGGGACCATGAAAACATGAGCAAATGATGGTTACTCATTAAGAAAATTGACACATGAGACAACAAGAACTAAGGGTAGGTGGTCCCAAAGGTACAAGTGTCGCATATGAAGAACTTTGATTTTAAGAAGTGACGAAGTGATCCTTCTTAACAAAATGGCTTTTGTATGAAGTGTCAAATAATCAAAAACTAAGAAATACCCATTATATTACTTGATGAAAGATTTCCAATGGTGCTAATAGTTCATCAAACTGAGGTACGGTTTGGTCGCAGTGTGTGATAGAAAAAACTCTAGGTTTTCCTATAAAAGGGCATTTCCCTTCCAATTTGAGAGGAGGAGAAATCCCTAAATCTTGTGGAGATCATAGTGGAGAAACCGACCATTGGAATCAGGATCTGCAACTTTCAAGAAAGTGGCCTTACTTGTCTAAATATGGCCTTAATACTTCTTGGAATGATGGTTCCTAGTGTTGAATTAAGAGAAGAAGAAAACGAGAATGAACTACTTAAGGAGGTCTAGAATCATCCTCACCCACTAAGTCAAACATGGGGACTATGTGGTAAAGGTGGTATGACATAATATTTGAAGATATGGTATCAAATGTCTACAATATGCAATGTGAATATGGCTCGCCGAAGAGGCTGGTAGGGTAAACCATCCAAGGAAAGGGAGGATAATCGACCATACCTAGATCCAATGGGGTCTAGGCTGAGACTTATGTTAACCAATATGTGATGGAGGGGACTAATCTATTTGTACATGTGGGAATGATGCCCCCCTAGCAGGAGAAGTTTGTGGAGCACCATTGTGTTTCGAGTGCTTGAAAAAGGGATTCAAGCATCTCGAACCAACTTTCCATGAGATCCTCCATAGGATGATAAGGAACAAGGAATCTAAACAAATCAACTTCACCATGGATGAATTCTTTTGATTCCACAACATATTGTTCATGAGATTGCCATGGGAGGAAGTACGCACGATGGTGCATATCATCCCAAGGGTAATCATGGGTAGACATAGCTTCCATGATGTCCTCATCAGAATGGAAGATGGCCAAATGGGAGGAAGACTGACTACATGATGCGGCGGTGGGACCTGGTGCATAATCCTGAGAAATAATGTTCACATACGCATCATCTGGAATGGTAGACTACAAGCTAGTAGATGAAAAATATGCCGGTGTTGATACTTGGGTTTTCGACGAGGGAAGTTCGATAGAAGCATGTGCAGGAACCTCGGAGAGGTTTTACTGTGAAGATCTCAAGTATGAAAATAGGTAAAGGATATAGTTCATGGTGTCTGCCATCTCGACATTTGGGGGAGGGATCACAATGGTGGGACAAAATTCTCCATAATCTGGTGTACTAGTGGTACCAGAATCCTCAAGTAGAGGAGTAGATGATCCACTATGAGTGGCCTCGAATTCATGAAGAACATGGAGGCATTCAGGAAATTTGTCAAGATGAGGGAGACAATGGGAATAATGACCATAATGATCACACAAGGCACAAGGGTGATTTGTGCACAACATTTTAAGTCTCTTGGCTGAATCTGGTAAGGTAACTTGGACCTCATGGATATTAGACTCAGGAAATGTTTCATGAACCAAATGTTTGAGATGAGGAAGTTCAGGATAGTTATTGGTGGCATGCCCAACAACCTCACGCAAAGCACATGAGGGTGTCTTCTATGGAGCTTTGAGGGCTAGAGGAGCTTGGGGAGGCTTGTCCTTAGGTTCTTTCCTCCTGGATTTGCCCCCTTGTCCAGATATTTTCGCAACAGAAGTGGGTTCTTGTTGAGGTTGTAGTGGAACTGAAGCAGTTTCACGGGCCATAGGGATTGGTTGAACTTGGGTCAAAGAATGATAAGGTCTAAGATGACCAGTCCGAGCATTCCTAGGGGATCAACGTACCAGACTGGGATCCCAAAATTCATATTAGGGAGAGTCAATGAAGCCATGACAGGGGCAAAAAATATTCCAGGAGGAGGAAACAAAAAAGGTATTTGTCCTGCAGGGTAATGTCTCGGTGGAACAACTCTTAGATGGTTAAGACCTGGAGAAATAGTTCCTAGTGGGAACAAAGGAGAGGCACCCATAAAAGGAGGAGGTCCTTGGGGGGTGGATCTGGATGGCTCAGCTGAGATGGTAATAACATGGTGCTGAGGAGCTGACTATTTTCCAGATGTACCATACTACTTTTGAGCAGCCCATGATGCTTTTAACATGCAAACACTCAAAGAGATACGCTTAAAGATGGGAGGGGGAGGACCAGGGAAATCACCCAATGAGGAACCTTTGTCGACTCTGGGTGAAAAACCGGTGGGAGGGGTGGAAGACTTCTTGTTGGTCATCAATGAGATAATGGACTCAAGGGAGGTTAAGGATGACAGCTCATAGTATGTCAACTAATAGGGGAAGCACATATTGTAGAAAACCGCAAACGCGACGACAGACATGGCATAAGTGTAACTACAACCCAAGAGAATGTTGTAATATACAGGGGCATTAATAACCTCGATGTCAACATGGATAGTCTTGCTCGCAAGAGTCACTAGACAATTGCAGTACATTTCAAGAGGCTAGGAGGAATGATCATCCCAAGAACACAAAGTTATGGTGGATGGGGATAGCTCAGGTGACTTGAGTTACTTCAAAATAGCAACGGACATCACACAGGTGCATGCACCTTCATCAATAATACATTGGAAGATGATGGAATTATGGACTCAGAATGGTATCCAGAAAGAAACGGATGGAGGTAATTGAGGATATTTTGATGTATCAATAGGAAAGACAATCAAATGATCATCTGAAGGATCTATTACACCCAAAGTAGTTAGTAGAGATTTATTTTGAGATGAGCACAACTGGAGCACCTCCATCATCGGTATGGCAGTAGGTGATTGTGCTAAGTCATCTACTATACTGTATGTATGGGAAGCTCAATTAGAAGTCACATTATGGTGCAATGGTTCCTTGGGGATATTAGAAATTGACATAACTAGATTGAGCATAAATCAAGTCATATCTCAGAGCAGTCTTGAGAGCCTTTTCCTCAGTTTGAGGAAAGTGAGACACAACATCTTCAGCAATAGGAGCTAAAAGAGTCCTAAGAAACCAATGAAGGTAGACACAGTGTTCAAATAGTGGAGCAGGACACATGCTCCTCCTTCTACACCATTCCTAAACATGATCGGAAAGACGGGTAGCAGAGGACTGACGGAATGTGGTCAAGAGCTTTGTACCAGTGTCGTATCAAAGAGGTAACTGAAAATATGAAAGGAACGCTTTAGCAAGCATCGCAAAAGTGGAATGAGAGGGGGCAGACTAGTCAAAATACCACTTCATAACATCTCCAGTGAGTGTGCGTTGGAACAACCGAAGACAGATGGAATCATTAGTGATGGATTTGGATGAACACCACATATGGAAGGAGGGGACATGATTTGTATGGTCCTCTCCAGAATTACCCTCAAACTTGGGAATGTTGGAGGGAATCGTAGTCGGCATAGTTGGCCAAATAGAATCATGGAGTATAGGTTCATTAATCAACTGGCCAAAATCTGGGAGGCTTAACTCAACCATGAAAGGTAGCATTGGAGCTGCCATAATGTTCATGTAACGGTTCCACTAGATGTGACTACCGGGATAGAAACCGATCCAACAGTGGGTTGGTTCCCTGCACCTACAGTGGGTCCTGACATGATGATGGTATGCAGTGAAGGAGGCTTAGAATTGAATAAGGAATCAGATGAACTAGAAGAGAAGTTAGTATGGGGGCTCGAGGGACTATGAACTTGAACCTTGTGGGGAGGAGTAATATGCCCAAGCAGAAACTGGGCATGAAGTTATAAGATTCTTCACGACAAACTCCTTGGTGGCGCAATGATTGTAAGACATAAGTGATATGGGAATGGTGAAGGGAGATCAACAAGATGTTTTTGTCTCTGTGTGGGGACATAAATTACTTAAGTTAAGTCTTGGATTGGCAATGTAAACCAAGTGCCCTTCTATTAAGGTGCACTTGTTTGTGCAAGTGTGTTTATTAATTAAGGCCATATTGTGTTTGAAAAAAAAAAAGATTGTTGAAATAAACTGAAATTAAAAATAGAGAATAAACAGCAAATCAACTATCTAAACCTCACCCAAACTAGGTTTGCAAACATTGTGCTGGTTGGTGGTGAAATCAACTTAAAACGCATGAAAAAGGCCAAGATATCTAAGCGTCAATGTGACTGGGATCAAATGACACTATGCTGCTCAAAAGTAGTGCAACAACAACAAAATACCAGGGAGGAAAATTGTTGCAAAAAGATAGGGAGATGGGTGTGAAGCCTATGGAAAATAGTTGCACCATAAGGAAAATGACCAAACAAGGTTCAAGATGTAACTTTGGATGGAAACAACCTATCTGTGATGATCTGAAAAAGGAAGCTATAGATCTGGAAAATATGGCTGACAACTCTGCCGAAACTCAAACTTCTTACTCAACTAAACTCCTCCTATCAAGGTGGAAGCGTACTAGAAGCCCTAAGGGGCTAAATTCCACTTCAACGAGCGAAACAGAGTAGATCAAGGCCTAAGCGAATTGAGATAGTGGTCAACCAACCTAGTAGACAACTCTCAGCAAAACCCAAAAAAATATCAGAAAAAAATACCAGAAACCCTAAAATCGCAGATACTTACCTACTTAGGGGGATATCACACTTTTTGGCCCAGAAAGTGTGCTCTATACCTCCATATCACACTTTTGGGGAAGAAAAGTTTGATTTATGCTCCTTAGTTCTCAGGCAGCAAGTGTCAGAAAAATTCACTATCTCTGTCGCGATTGGTTCCTGTGACCTGCGAAAATGACCAGAAAACTTACGAAAGTTAGAGATTTGACTAATATAGAGTTAGAATGCTAGTAAACAACATTAAGAGATTGAAAAACATAAAACCCTAAGCTGAAAACTGAAGGTCACGTAGGTTTCTGAATCAGAATTAAAAACGCAGTGGAGTCGCCAATTTGTTATGTAGAATTCTTCTCGAAGGTGTATGAAAAGAAACCACTTTAGGTTGTGGATGAAAAACAAACCTAACAATAAATATGGTTGTTAAATAGTGTGGATATGGAACAAATGATAGAAACAAAATCTTCCAAAGCCCTGATCTATGCAAAAAAAATAGTTAAATAGAAAAATGAAGTGTAACTCCATTAATCCAATGGAAACCAGATATATAAAGAATATATTTTATTAAACAACACCTCTGAAGGGAACAATTAATGTTACCAATCCTCTTATATGGGATGGGTTCTTGGCTATCCTCAATGCATTCAGCTTTTGTAGAGTCTCTCTCCTCTATAATGTGTAAAACCTAGCAAACAAAATGTTTGAGCTCAATGAGAACTCAAAAGGAAAAGAAAATGGTGTGTGACAGTGATAATAATCAGAGTTACAGCGATGAGTGGAACAACGAAAATTATCAAAAGTGAAGAATAAATGTAAAACCCTTCTATTTATAACAAAATATTAGGTTATCCTCGAATAATGAGAATTAATAAAATATTATTAACCTCATTATAGAATTAACCATTTGGAATATTTTATTATATTTGGTTTGGAGGGAAAAAGTATTTAACCTTTTATTTAGAATTAATAAATAAATAATTTTTTTTTTAATCTCAAGAAATATGGTTAAGGAATAATAATTAAATAATGATTTATTTAATTATTCGTAAGGGATTTAGCCAAACTTGAGAAGGAATGATAACTAATTAGTGATTAATTAATTATTCTTAGAGAAAAATAAGATAATTAATGATTTATCTATTTATTTCTCATAACTCGGTCAAATGTGGCAAGGAATATTAATTAAACAATTCTTTAATTAATCATTCCTAGAAGATAATTAGCTAAATAGTGATTTATTTAATTATTCTTCAGGGGTTTAATTATAAATGACTTAAGAAATATTGTTTATTAAGTAATTTCTCACAGTGAAAGAAATTTTACTACGTTAAAATTGGCCCTACATGGTGTACTTCAATCCCTCCAATAAATTATGGCTAAATGATCAATTTTTTCTAATAACACAAATAATGGAGGGGGCGAGACCTATTAAACTGATAACAGCCTCCTTTTATGTGGTAGTACATGATCTCAAATGACACAGGGGAGGCCTACCCATACCCATTGAGATAACTACATATAAAGAATAAGGATGAGCCCAACAATGTGGGACTGAGCTACAAACTACATGACACATGATACATGATACACGATACATGATACACTAGCATCAATGGGTCAAAAAATAATACAATGGATCGCATATACATAATGCATCTAGAAAAAACATAGGCCAAGACTAAATACAATAACATATGAGTATGTGAGACATTATTCCCCTCAAGCTAACATGGTGAGGGGGGATCGCAACCAAAGAATCCCTACTAAACAAGAAAGGGCTCTGAATATCTGAATGGATCATATGAAGGAGACATGCATGTTGTGGGCACTACAAGTAGTGGAAACCAAACCCATCACATATACGGAACTGAATCTGAGGCTAGATCGATATCTATGGTCATCTGAGCATGTGGGGACCCTAAAGAGCCACCCCCTCATGAGGTTTGAAACATCTCACACACCCAAGAATCACTAGTACAATCATCTGGATCGCCGAACCATCAAGTGTACGAATATCAAGCATGTGATGAAGAGTTGGTGTCGAGCACGAGTAATAACCAAGTCAAAGGGCAATGATGAGTCCCTTTTCTTGATCTAAGGCACTGGACAATATGGAAGTTGGAACCAATGTACACCACCCTCTAGACCACTCTCCTGGAATAAATCTGTTGAGGTCAACATAAGATGGCCCGCCAAAGTTAGGGCAATAAGGAATCCTTAGTAAAGGCATGAGGAATCATAGTAGAGTGAATGATGGAATGACACCAGGGATGATGATGGAAGGAAACAAGATGGGTGGTGGACTAATGACTTCCCTTGTCAAAGCATAATAAGAATGGATGACATAGAAACGACTGACTCAATTCAAGAGGGGATGGTCAATGACTCAAATGAGGTTTCGACAAAGATGGAGAAGAATAACTGGAGGCCAAATATGAAAAACGGGATGGATGCAACATGGCGATGTATGGAACATTGTAACTAGACTCAAGGGGATTTAGAACAAACTCCATAAATACAAGGTTGACTCATCTCTGATGATCTAAACAAGGGTGACTCAATGATGCTGCCATGTGGGGGAGGCTCGGAGGGGAGCATGAAAACATGAATAAATGATGGTTATTATTGAAAAAAATGACACGTGAGTTAACTAGTGCAAAGGTAAAGTGGTACCAGATTACAGGTGGCCCAAATGAAGACATTCAATTTTGATAGGCGGCAAAGTGAGACCTCATGGAAAAAATGGCTTCCGGGTGAAGTGTCAAATTACCAAAAAAGGATAGACCCATTATATAACTCAATGAGATATTCCCAACGGTGTTGATGGTTCATCAAACAAATTACGGTTTGGTTGCAATGGGCGATGGAAAAACTAGGGATTTTCCTATAAAAGGGCTTTTTTCCCCCAATCCAATTCATTTGCGTAGTGAGCTGTGGAGAATTTAGAGAGGAGGAGAAGGCCCTAAATCTTGGGGAGATTGTAACAGACAAACCAACCATTAGAATATAGATCTGTGAATATTAGGTAGGTGACCTTACTTATCTAAAAATGGCCCTAATGCTTCTCGGAAGAATGGTTCCTGATGAAGAATCAACGTAAGAAAACATGAGGGAATGAGCTACTAGAATGAGGTCTAGAATCATCCCCTCCCACCAAGTCAAACATGGGGACTAAGTGGTAATGGTGGCATCACATAGAGGAGAATGGTTGAATATATGGTATTAAGGATATACAATATGTGATGTGTATATGGCTCGCTAGAGAGACCAGTAGGACAAACTATGCAAGGAATGAAAGTATAATCGACCACACTGAGGTCATTGGGGTCTAGGTCGATACTTATGTTAATCAAGTGAGAAGGTGGCTAGGGCAGGTCATTATGCCCCTAAGCATGGGATAATGCCCCCAACCATATGTGATAGAGGGGACTGATCTGGTATGCAAGGGTGGGAATGATGCCCCTAGTTGGATGAGTTTGTGGAGTGCCATGGTGTTCAAAGTGCTCAAAAATTGGATTCAAGAATTCGACCTTGTTGGCAAAAGATCCTACAGATGATAATGAATAAATGTAGGGGAATATGTTCCCCCTAGTTTGGTAGGGATAGATGGAGTATTCTTATGCACATACCAGATGTATTTAGAGTAGTGGACTCCAAACAACATAGTTATCGATCAAACAAGAAAATGAGCTGGTACCTATTTTCTTGAGGTAGCAAAAAATCCCTGATTTTGAAAAGTGGTGAGGAGTCCCAGGAATGGGTAATTATATGGGCTTCTAGAGTGAGATGGGTTGGTTATTATGCCATGGAGTCTAATGTGTGTTTAATGCAGATTTTTGTTGAATTTTGGAGAAAAATTCAAAGATTTAATGGACAATTGGCAGAAATAATTCGAAGTAGACAAGGGAGACGATTTATAGGAGAGTATCACCCCTCATTTATGACTCCCCACTTCGAATTCTCCATCATGCAACTCAGAGCACAAATAGCCACATTAATGCACTAGGAGGCAGTCGAGCAAGTAGAGGATAACTTCGGTTTATCTCAAGTTTTGGGAGCCAAGCCTCCCTGATTTTAAGGAAGATATTGGGAGCTTCAGTTGTATAAGTAGAAAGTCCTAGGGCCTCATTAGGAATTTAGTCAAATTTTTGAATTTTTGTTGCAGCTTTTCTCTGCTCAACTTCAAGCTTACTTTTGTTGACAGTTTCATGTAATCCTATTATTATTTCGATAATAAAGATGAGATCATTTTTTAGCTAGCACTGAGTTACCTCAGAGGGCTAAAGCTCTTGGGTTAGGGCCCAATCCAAGCAGCCAAACTCCTCTTGTTTGTATTTATATGCTTTGTTTCAGTTTATGAATTAGTTGCAGTTATATAAATTTATTTCTTGGTTAAGAATAGATTTCTTTTGGTGATTTAGAAGGTTGTTTCCATTTCAGTTCTCTGTAGCAGGTTGAACAGTGATAGAAAGAAGATACAAAAAGGCCATCAACATAGCCTTGGCTTCCTTTCATCCCTTTGGGACCATGAACTAAGGCCAAGACCCTCTTGTTGCCACAAAAACAAAGATTTTCCTTCTCCATAAGATTTCTAGTGTTGCAGTTTGTTAGAAGGTTAATGCTTTTCTTTAGATCTATTTCACCATGCTCATTTCTATCTTTGCAATAAATTCCCTTCCATGTTTTCTTTCCATGTAGCACTTTTTAGCATTTACTTTCCTAGATCAAAGTTTAGATTAGCTTAATGAAAATTCTGTTTTTTTTTATGTATCTAGTTTCTTTGCTTGCTTAATTTCATTGTTTGATTTTCAGTTCTCTTGTAGCAAATATCTTCTCACAATAATTCAGCCAATCAACCATCACCATCTCTCTTTGATTTATGTTCCACAGGTCACCCAAAGCCCCTCGCAAATCTACCTTAGTTTTCTGCACTTTCCCATAAACTTTCCTCTCTTTCCTTGGACAAATCTGACCACCTTTCTCTCTCCTAAACATTCTTGATGAACCCTAGAAACCTTAACACATCATCCTAGCCTTCAGCTACCCTTTCCACCCACTTTCCCACCTTCAAAACCTCCAAAACTACTCTCGACATCCTCTTGTAGACCTCTTGTAGACCTCTTGTAGATCCCCTGCAGCCTCCTGTAGGTTTTCCTGTAGGCTTCTTTTTGAAGTCGAATTACGGGAAAAGGCTCCAGAAGGCCTCCTAAGACCTCCTAGGACCCATCCACACCATCCTACATCTTCTCAAGTCCCAAAACCACCCTCCATTGCCACCAAATCACTGCCACATTCACAATCAAATAAATGACGTGCATGACAATTTCACATAAAAATACATAAAAATCCGAAAAGATGTTTTTTCTCATTTACTTCTATAAATAGCATGAGTAGATGTTGTTTACTTCCTGAGTAGGTAATGGCATTCATTTCATGGTTTTTCATCTCTCTTTCTACAAAAGTAGGATTAGTTGGTTAAGTAGGGTTTGTTAGGTTTACTTTACATTTTAGTCTGCTTTTCCTTTCTGCAAGTAGAGTAGCCTCTGTAGAGTAAGCTTTCCTTTCTTTTATCACATATAGAGCTTCTTCTGGAATTCATAGAGGTTGGCTTCAACTCCTAGTGATATTGCGCCAGCTGACCAAGTGACAGCCTACATTAAGAACTAGTACTTGTGCATATGGCACCATTGCTTCCAAGTTTGTTACGAAGTACCGGGTTGATAAAAGTAAAGTAGGAAGCCTAGGAGTTGCAACATTATTACTGCAATATTAGTGCTCACCATCTTTTTGGCATCATTGTTGGGGAAGTGTCAGAGTATTTTATGATTACTGCTTTCTTCTATTTTCTACTACAACATTCTGCTATGTAGTTATTTCAGCAAAAGTAGATTAGTCATTTCCTTGCTTTCCTTTCAATTTTGCAATTTCCATTTCAGCAAAATTAGATTAGTCATTTCTTTGCTTTCCTTTCAATTCTGGAATTTCCATTTCAGCAAAAGTAGATTAGTCATTTCTTTGCTTTCCTTTCAATTCTGCAATTTCCATTTCAACAAAAGTAGATTAGTCATTTCCTTGCTTTCCTTTCAATTTTGCAATTTCCATTTCAACAAAAGTAGATTAGTCATTTCCTTGCTTTCAGTTTTGCATTTTCATTTCAGCACGTTCATTTCAGTTAGTTGCAATTCGTTTGTTCAATCAATTTTAGTTTTGCAGGTACCAAAAAAAAAAAAAAAAAACAAAAAACAAAACAAAACAAAACAAAAAAAAAAAAAAAACAAAACAAAACAAAAATCAACCAAAAGATTTATTTTGATGCCTTGTAGGAACAGAGATAATTCAGGAAAATTCTTGCCCAACACCCCCACCACATCACATAGCCACCCTTCTCTCTTCTTCGGTGGCAGTGACCAGGAAGAACCTTTAGGTGAACAACCAAAGATATTTGAAGAACCTATAGGGGAAGAAGAAGAAGAAAACATCCCTCCTAAGACAATGGTTGAAAACAGAAATTCTAGGGGAAATGGAGAAAGAGTAGAGGGTACCTTTCCCACCGAGAGACCAGTGGGGACACCAAAATGAAGAACATAAGCCCTTCAACCCTACCTCACTTCCATGGGTTGACTATAGAAGACCCTGGCACCTTTTTGTTTGAGTTTGTTGTAATCTATCGAACCTATGACTATGTAGAAGATGAGAAAAAGTTGAAACTATTTCTTTCTACCCTCAAGGATGTAGCATTATGTTGGTTCATGGGGTTACCTGGCAATAGCATCACAACTTGGGCTCAGATGCAACAAGCCTTTAATAACAAATATCGAGACTACTATAGGTCAAAAGATACCAAGGAATAAATCTTCCAAATGACCATGGGAAGTGATGAATCTTTGGAAGATTATGAAGAGAGGTTCCAGCTCAGTTATAAAATGGATAGGTGCACACTTGGCCCCGAATCTCTGAAGTTAATCCTGCTCAGGGGAATTCCGGAAGACCTTCTACACACCCTCATTCTACTGGCTGGGGGAGAAATCTACCAAATACCTTATGAGAACATAAATACTATTTTTAGAAGCCATTCTAGAGCAGCTAGAAAGAGAGGTAGGGGGAGTCAACCCATAGCCAGTACCTCCTCATCCAGTTCATCCATCAAAGGTGAACTTGGACACATGCTGGAAGACTTCAAGAGTGAGATGTTGTAGACTCTTGCCATGCAAATGGATACCTTGCATATCAAAAGGAAACAAGAGGAAGCATAGAGGGCTTTGGCCATTTTCTATCCTAGGTGCACCAAAAGGCATCCTAAGAACGAATGTCCATTGAACTCTATAGAGGTTTGTTCAATCCATGAAGACGATCATTCTACAGATAAGTGCCCTTCCTTTCCCGGACTTAAAGCTATATACCAGGGGGCTGAAGGAGCCACTGAATCACTCTATTTCATGAACCAAAGGAGACCACATGGACCTAGACCATACCAACAGGGGATGCAAGGGACATCCCAGGCATACTACAACCCCAACCAAGCCACTTCCATACCTTCTTGGGGCCCTCCTACTCAGCCTTCCTGGTCCATGCCTCCTCCTTTGTCCTATCCATCTCAATATCATGCCCAACCAGCCACCTATTCATTTCAATCCTATGCTCAGCCACAACTGTTACACAAAAATATCGTCACCATGATTATTTGCAGTTAGCATGGGTCTATCATCACTTGTACTGTCCTCCTAAGCAAGTCTAGGACCTCAGCTCTTCAAATCAAGCTTTGGAAGTGGGAGAAAGACATTAAAAATCAATGTAACTATGGTTCTGCACTTTCTCTCATGGTCACCTGCGGTCCCGCACCTTCTGTGTACAAAAGCTGCGTACCTACCCGCTATGTTCCTAACGGTGCAGGTGCGGACCCCTGTGAAAGTCAAAAGGCACAATTTTTATCTTAAAAAACTCACTTTGGGTTAATTCTAGAGTTTTCTAGAAGGAATTTTGACGTGGATTGTTCGCTCTAAGGTGGTTCATGCATCCCAAAAGAGAAGGAGCTAATCCCTTGACTAAAGGAGCTATCCCTTTGAAGGAGGACTTTATCCCTTTGAAGGAGGACCTAGTAACTTCCCTCCATTGCACTATAAATACAGACATTGGGGTGAAGACTAGGGAGGTTAGAAGCTGAACATTTTGAGGGTAAATGCTGGTGAAATTAAGACTCTTTGGTTGAGCTTGAGAGGAAAGATCACATACCTCTTGGTTCCATTGGAGAGTCAGTGAAACTTGTCAAAGTAGAGGAGACATCTTGTTGGACCCTGGGAGGAGCTTGTACAGCGTCAAGGCAAAGGTTGTAAAGTTCTTCTTCTTTTGAATTAATACAATCAAACTCATTTTTCTCAACAAGTATATTATGTTATTTGTTTCATGGACTCCTTGACTTTCATGTTAAATATGTTTTATGCAATTGGTTTTTCAGGTGCTATTTAATTTGTTTGCCTTGTTTGTGTTTGCATATTCGTGAAGAGGAGCTCATTTGGATCAAAAGAGCGAGGGCATCCACAAGCTTGCGTTGGACCAAAGGTAGGCCCTAAAAACCCTTGTTTGCTATTGTTTATTGAAGCATATTTAGAGAAAGATAGTATCTGGTTGGTTTGCTTGTCGTTAGGTCTTCTTTAGATTCTAGGAAGGTCTATCTTGTCCACAAGATCGACTCATTCCGTGCAACAACAACCTAAGTGGAATACATCTCATCAGGGGTCGAGGCCCTAATACAACTCTTCTCCCTCTCTTTTGCCTCCACCACCTACTCAACCACAACCATTGCCTCCTGCTCCACCAAGGCAACCCCAAATGCCTGCCCAACCGAACCCGAACCCGAACAATAGACAGGCCCAGCAAGTATATCGTGGGGAACCATCATGCCCAACCTATGCTATGGAGATTCAGGAGATTAACCTGCGATCTAGGAAGGTTCTCCCAGATATCCATCCTCCCCCCTAAGGAGTTTGAGGAAGATAAAGAGGAAAGTGAGCCTAAAGCAATTCCACCCTTTCCTGAGAGACCATCTGGGACAACACAGCCCACCCTAGAAGAAACTAAGCTTCTGGGAGAGTTGAAACAGTTATGTGTAAAGATACCACTTGTCCAAGCCATAAAGGATGTGCCTATATACAATAGAATGATCAAAGAGAAGTGCTTTAGGCATCTAGGCAAGCGCAAGAGAGATGCCCCAACCATCAATGTCATAGGACAACTGTCTGACCCGATGTTGGGGCAAGTAATCTATCCGAAATATCTGGACCCTAGAAGCCCAGTAGTTGATGTCCACATCAATGGCACCATGATCCCACACACCTTAATTGATCTGGGAGTTGCCATTAATGTGATTACAAAGGACACCATTCTCAAACTTAACCTCCAGGGCTCCTTGCGGAAGACCATGACAGTACTGCAGCTAGCATACTGCTCCACTGTGACTCTTGAAGGGATTGTGGAGGATGTGATGGCCTCCATTGATTCTTGGGAGTACCTTGCTGATTTATTAGTTCTCCAGCTAAAGGAAAAGCTCACTGTGTATCCTCTCATCTTGGGAGACCCTGGTTAACCACTGTCGATGCTTACATCAGTTGTCGGGCTGGGAACATGACCATCAAGAATGGGCATAAGTCCAAGCAGCTAATCCTATACCCTCTTGCCTAACCCTTGCTAGAACATGATCTACCTCTCTGGTTGGAGGAGAAGGATGCGGATGAAGTCTATTTTGCACCACTATGTGTAGTAGAAACTATCATGTGGGGAAACTGCAAAATGAGGATGATATCATTGAAAATTTAATTTAGAATCCACCCGCTAGTATTTTTCCATTAGAAGATCTAGTGAAAGAAACCCAAGACAATCCCTTAACCAACCTCCGTGTGGTCGACCCAACCACTCTTCTTGTTAAGAATATAGAGTTCGGCCCAGAAAGAACCTTGAAAATCAACTCATCCCTATCGACTTCCCAGGAGAAGGAACTGTGTAGCTTATCGAGGAAACATTTAGATGTCTTCACCTGGAGTTGTAAGTAGATTAAGGGAGTGCACCCTTCAGTGTGTACTCATCATCTATACATTAAGGAAGATTGAAAATTAGTCAGACAGCCTCAAAGGAGGATGAATCCAGCTCTTAAAGACATTGTTAAGGAAGAATTGCAAAAATTACTTGATGCAAGATTCATCTACACCGTCTCTGATAGTGAATGGGTCTCTCCTTTCATGCTAGTGAAAAATAAAAATGGTAAGTGGAGAATTTGTGTCGATTATCGGGAACTAAATGAAGCCACTAAAAAGGACCATTTTCCTTTACCTTTCATATATCAAGTGTTAAATGGTCTGGCGGGGAAAAAAAAAAATCTCCTTCCTAGATGGGTTTAGCGGGTACAATCAGATTCAAATCAGCCTGGGAGACCAAGATAAGACCACTTTCACTTTTCCTTGGGGTACCTTCACATATCGGGTCCTTCCTTTTGGTTTATGCAATGCTCCAACCACTTTCAAGAGAGAAATATTGAGTATATTTTCTGAACTGGTTCACGATGCAGTGGAGATATATATGGATGATTTTACTCCTTATGGTTCTAACTTTCAAGAAGCTTTATCTAACCTAGGAAAAGTTTTGGACAAGTGTATTGAAATGAACCTGTCCCTTAGTCTGAAAAAATGTGAATTCTTTATGACTGAAGGGACCATGCTAGGTCATGCAATATCTCAACAAGGACTGCAGGTGGACTCCAACAAAGTTGCCATCATCCAAAGGGTCCCACTGCCTCAAAAGGTGAGAGATGTCCCAATTTTCCTAGGCTTAGCTAGATATTACAAAAGATTCATTAAAGATTTCAGTAAGTTAGCCTTTCCGTTGTTTTGTCTTTTAGGAAAAGATGTCGATTTCATATGGACTGATAACTATCAAGAAGCCCTAGATACCTTAAAAATCAAACTTGTGACTGCCCCAATTTTGAGAGGCCCAAACTGGACCCTATCTTTCCACATTCACACAGATGCCTCGAAAAAATCAATAGGAGTAGCCTTGCGACAAATTGATGAAAAGTCACCTTATGCATATACTTTATAAGTAAAAATTTGTCAAAGGCAGAGTTAAACTACATGGTAATCGAGAAGGAACTCCTAGCTGTAGTGCATTTCTTAAACAAATTTAGGCATTACATCACATGCTATCAAACCTTTGTACACACTCATCATGCTGCAATTAGGTATTTAATGAACAAACCAGATGTAAATGCTCACATTATTAGATGGTTGATTTTACTGCATCAGTTTGATTTAACCATTATTGATAAGCCTGGTAAAGAAAATGTTGTTGCTAACTTTTTGTCTAGAGTAAATTTGCCTGTAGGTGATGAAGGAATGGTGGATGATCAAATGCTAGATGAACACCTATTTTCTATCTTAGTACTATCTCCGTGGTTTGTTGATATAGAAAATTACTTAGTTTCAGAAAGTTCCCACCATACCTGTTATCAAAAGAGAAGAGTAAGATCGTAAGGAAAAGCGCCCCTTTCACCTGGATTGGGGGAAATCCCTTCAAACTTGGCCCAGATCAGATCTTGAGAAGATGTACCAAGGAGGAGGAAGTTTTTGACATTCTCCTGCCCTGTCATGACGGTCCTTGTGGAGGTCATTTTGCAGCAAAGAGAATTGCCTTCAAAATATTGCAAGTAGGCTACCATTGGCCCACTCTTCATCAATATGTAAAAAAGGAGATATACCAGCCAATGTGATCAGTGTCAAAGGATGGGGAAACCTACTCCAAAGGATGAGATTCCCAGTGACCTTTGAGCCATTTGAGAAGTGGGGCATGGACTTTGTGGGTCTTATCAACCCTCCTTCAAAACAGAAGCAATACATCATTATGTGCACTAATTATCTGACAAAATGGGCAGAGAACAAAGTCATCAAGGCAGCAACAGAGGAAAAAGTATCTGAGTTTTTAAGAGAAAACATATTCTATAAGTTCGAGTATCCAGGAGAACTGGTCACAGATCAAGGCAATCAGTTCACTTCCAATTTGATTGAAGACCTGTGTGGAGTACTAAAAAGGTATGTTTTTGATGATCATTTTAGTGGATTTTCAGTGGAACTTGTGAACCTTTTTATATCATGAACTTGGAAAACAATAAAGAATTATAACAAAACATGTGAGATTAATATGCAAAACTTAACCGTTGATAATTGTCATTCTCCTATGCAGGAAAGGGTGAAAACGAGGAGTTGTTGTTCCAAAGAAAAAGACAAGAACAGGCTAACTGTTGTCCCTTTGACGGGGGACCGAGTGCAAACAAGGCTAAGCAGATCAAAGCAAACCGGCCCGGAAAAGGAGGAGAAGACACCGGCTCGGCAGAGGAGAAAAGAAATGATTAAGGATTAACAATTTGGCGAATCCCTCAGGACCTTGATCCTGAGGGATCGCTGCTTTATCTATCTTGTTACTTAAACATCTCCGCTGTCACCCTTATATAAAGGGACAACACTGTTAGCTTTGGGGGATCATGCTTTTATGTAATTTTCTGTTAAAGATCAAACTTTGATCATCGAGTCTCGTTGAGAACTGGTTCATTGTACTTTTGTTTTATGCATTAATATAAACTTGGTGATTATCTTATCTCTGCATCTAGATTAACTTAAAGTGGTGTACCCTTGGAGGCTAAGGGCCCAGCCCCAGAGGACACTTGCTTCTGTATCACTACGATTTGATTTCTGCGTGGTTTGCTTATTGTTGTTATTTGGTATTCTGATATGCTTTATAAATTGACATCACATGCTCTGTTAAGATTAATCCATTAAGGCTTTTACAGAGAGAACTGTGTATTGACTCTGCATTACATTACTGATCCTTTCAGAGTTGATTGAATGTTATTAGTCTTGACCGAATATTATTACTATTTAGTTACAGAGCTTTTGTGTTGTACATTCATGTTATAGAATTTATCCAAAAGTTGTGTTCTTTACGATTGTTGGATTCAGGAGCAATGTTGTTCCATTTTGAAATGCAGTCGTATTCCTGTTAATTAAGGTTGATGCTAGATTAGATTACTCCTTAAGCATGTTGTGCGTGTATATTATTTCCAAGCATTGTTCCATAACTTATCAGTAATTAGGTGATGTTCTATTAATGTGTGCTGCTTGATTTGCCTTAAGAATGAAAGATTGTTGTTTGATTACAATGAGTGCATTTGAGTTAGTAGATTAAGTTTGATTACTGTTCATGAGACTTAGTTGTTCGATTTCTGTTCCATTTCAGAATTGTTGTTCCATTTTATCATTGTTGTTCCATTCCAGATTCGTTGTTCGATTTCTTATTTGTTGTTCCATTTTTCTATCTGCCATTTCATTTACTCGCATTTGTTGTTTTGTTGTGAGAGATGATCTGTGGTTGTAGTGAGCCTTGACATTAACTGTCTAGCTCCCAGACCCGTGGTCCATGCTCTAATTTTCTTTCCATCAGTTTCCAAAGGGATGGGCTATCGCTGCCGAACCCTTGACTGATAAGTTGCCCAGTTTCTGAGTGTGTGATTTATTCCTTTGAAGTAACTTAGTTATAGACAAGCATTCGTTTACTCTTGTATTTTTTAACGTTGTACTACTAGCATTACTCTAACAAATTATAGCCTCAGACTGAGACACTCTTTGAAATAACAAAACGCTCTCGGATTGACATATTAATGTGAGGTAGAGGTGAAATAGACCCCTTTTATAGCTCTACATTTTGGCGTCGTTGTCGGGGAAAGAGTGTAGCCATTTGTCTTTTTCAGAGTAGTGTACGAACCTGCTAGGGAAGAGTTGGATCTTAAAAACGGAAGGTAAGAACCTGCTTGCGGAGCATGTAAAAGCCCTGCTCCACTGTCCGCTTTCCTAATAGATTTGTTATTGCTTTGTTTGAATAGAATTTAGTAGTTCATTTGAGTGCATGACTAAGCAGAAAAAACAAGAAAAGAATATCAAACCTCCACCCAAACTTGAAAAAGCTATGGGGCCGGTGACCCTTGGCCGAATGACCTTCATAGACGAAATCTATAAGAGAACAGAATCTTAGCCATCAGTAGGCCCTAGGAAAATCATTTCTAAACAACCTACTAGTTCCCTTCAGGCCACAGGATCACCATCTGTAGCCTTTGTTGAGGTGCATAGTCAAAATGAAGAGCAGGACTTTCAAGAAATTGAAAATTCTACTCCAGAACTATTGCAGGAAGGGAACTTCAGCACATTTTGTGAAGGAGAAGGAGAAACAGGGGAAACTGAGGAACCAAAGTCTCCTATTGGAACAAATCAGCCACTAAATAGCCCAGATAAGGGGAGCGTTACAAAAATCATTGTTGAAGGAACCCAATCTCCTCAGACATCAGGTATTCTCATTATCCCAGATAAAGGAAGTGCTATTAAAACTATCCCTTTCAAAGCCATTCCCTCTCAACCTAGGAATACCCTCCTAGATATCCCAGAAGGTTATTGGCATATATTCGATCCCACGGCTCAGAACCAGCCAAACACTCAAACCTCTACATTACAATACCCTATAGTGGATTCTGCAGCAAATGCACCCATGAAAGCTATCCCTCTTCAACATATCCCTACATTTCACGGTCTCACATCAGATGATCCGGATGCATTTTTATTTGAATTCGATGTGTTGTGTAGGGGATATGATTACACCACCGATCCCCAGAAATTGAAATTATTCCCCTCTACATCAAAAAGGGCTGCTTTAAGATGGTTTATGGGACTAGGTGGTGGGGTCATCAACAATTGGGATCAAATGAAGAATCTTTCTTAAAAAAATATCAGGACTATTGTAGGTCTAGAGAATTAAAGGACGAAATATTCCAAATAACAACCAAACCAAATGAAACATTAGAGGAGTATGTGGAACATTTTCAGTACAATCTACAAAGATCTCCTTATGCATCACTACCTTTACCTGATAATGTGTTAAAAACTGCATTGATAAGGGGCATGAAGGAACAATGGATTGAAACATTAAACATCATGGGAAAAGGGGATATTTATCAAGAGAATTTTTCTGACATCATTGATTTATGTATCAGGAGTTCGAGAGGCAGCACAAGAGTAAAACCGGCAGAATATGATCGGTTTGTAAGAGATAATAAAATACCAACAGAAGGAGTAACACGTGTAGCGATTGGAAATTTATTGGAAAATTTTAAAACTAATATTCTAGGGACACTAACTACACAACTTGATATTATGCAGGCTAAACAGAAGCAGATGGAGGCAGAACAAAATTTGGCGATCTTCTATCCCCAATGCAGGAAAAAGCATAGTCACAAGGAATGTCCACTAGATACAGTCCAAACATGCGTCATCTGTACAAAAGATCACCTTACGGAGAGCTACCCCTCACTTCCTGGATTGAAGGAAGTATATAAGGAAGCGGAAGAAGAACCAGAATCGGTGTACTTGATCAACCAGCGCCGGCAGTGGCAGCCGAGACAATCCGGTATGTTTCCAGACCCAACTTCTTCTTTTCAGCCTCCACAGTATAATGCTCAACAATATAGTATGTGGCAAAGTCAGTCCCAACCCCCATTTTCAAATTGGTCACCACAGTCGTTTCCTTCTTCAAACCCATGGCTGAATCAGGCAAGCCAATCTGGTTGGCCGAATTTCCCTTACACTCCACCATATTGGCAAAATAGCTCATATCCTCCACAATGGACTCCCCCTACTTCACAAAGTTCACCCTGGCAGACAAACTGGCAAAGACCGATGCACCAGCTAGTAGGAACTATTCCGCTCCCTCAACCTACTCTACCAGCCTTACAACAAAATCCCCAGTCTAATCTGAGACCGCAACTCCCAGCCCAACCCAACCCCAATCCAAATAACAGACCGGTTCAATCTCTTCAAATTGTAGAATCACTAGAAATAGGACCCGACCTGAGGGAGTGTAATGATCTTCAGTTACAATCTTGACATATTATTGAAACTGAGGGAGATAAAACAGTTCCTATTGAAGATCAGTTACCAAGAGAACATCAGTTGCAACAAGAGGATGTAAATAAGCAGAAGACTCATAATCAAGCAACCACATCCTCTACTCCGTTCCCAGAACGATTAGTCATACCTCGACCTTTATAGTATCCTGACTTTGACATTCTAGGAGAATTACAAAATCTGTACATAAAAATCCCATTCCTCCAATCCATTCAAGGAATTCCTATAAAACTATCAAATAATTTTGCATAAAGAAACCAAGGAGGAATATAACAACTAATCCAAGAGTCCAAGTAGTCGGTACTTTATCTGATTTACTATCCGGGAAAGAAACACCCATTAAATATGAAGACCCAGGAAATCCAATTGTAACTGTTCAAATTTATGGTCAGACCCTGTCTAATGCCTTAGTTGATCTAGGAGCTGCAATTAATATTTTAACAACCACTACTTGCCAAAAGCTCGGCATTACATCTGTAGAACCCACCTCTACTTTGTTAGAATTGGCTGACCGATCTGTGGTTAGACCAGAGGGTACTCTACATGATGTCATGGTCTCTGTAGATTCCTGGGAATATCCAACCGATTTCCTGATAATTAATCCAAAAACCCGACTTGATGGACACCCGCTAATCCTAGGTAGACCTTGGCTTGCCACTGTCGATGCTTACATTGGTTGCCGGCAAGGAAATATGACCATAACCAAAGGACCAAAAATCAAGAATTTAGTTCTATATCCTCCAGCGTAGCCAAGTGTCACAATAATGAAAACTAACAAGCACCCTGTATCATACCTTACTGATAACATTAGATCTCCATTAACTATACAAGAGGCACTTGACTTTAAAGATCAAACAGAAAATGATGCCATTAACAACTTCATTAGTCAAACTGAATCTGGATCCTGCACACAGTGTCACATGATAGAAGCAGCAGATAATGAATTAGAAGAAGATCCTCTGAAAGATACGCATGACCAAACAATACCTGTTACTTTTGTTGCAAATAGTAAAATTGTGGAAATTGAACCGGGAAAAACTTTAAATATCAATGCCAACCTCACACCTGAACAAGAAACAAAGCTCATCCATTTGTTAAGAAAATATCAAGAAGCATTCGCATGGGATTACCCTGATATGAAAGGAATCGATCCCCAATTGTGTACACACCACATTTATATAGAAAAAGATGTCAGACCTGTTCGTCAACCGCAAAGGAGACTTAATCCTCATCTAAAGGATGTGGTAAAAGCTGAACTTCAGAAACTTTTAGATGTCAATTTTATCTATCCTATTTCTGACAGTAAATGGGTCTCTCCGCTTGTGGTGGTACGAAAAAAGAATGGGAAATGGAGAATTTTTGTGGATTACAGGGAACTAAATAAAGCAACACAAAAAGATCACTTTCCTCTCCCATTCATAGACCAAGTATTATATACTTTAGCAGGAAAGAAATTCTTTTCTTTCCTAGATGGCTTTAGTGGATACAATCAGATTCAGATTGCCCCTGAAGACCAGGACAAAACTACTTTTACTTGTCCTTGGGGAACATTTGCCTATCGAGTTCTACCTTTTGGCTTATGTAATGCTCTTGCCACATTCCAAAGGGCTATCCTTATCATTTTTGCAGATTTAATAAATGATGGACTTGAAGTATACATGGATGACTTTACACCATATGGAGATGATTTTGATCCAGCACTAGACACCCTAGAAAAAGTCCTACAATGCTGCATAGCTACCAGGCTTTGCTTAAGTCACGAAAAATGTTACATGATGATGACTGAAGGACTTATCCTAGGACACTATGTTTCAGTAGCCGGCATTTAGGTAGACCCGGCCAATATCCAAATACTTTTGCTTATTCCCACTCCTAGTACTCAAACAGAGGTACACAGCTTTCTTGGATTTTCTGGTTATTATAGACGATTTATAGAACATTATTCACACATTGCTACACCTTTATATGCACTAACTAGTAATGTTGATTTTCTTTGGACAAAAAAATGTGAGCGTGCTTTCAAGGATTTAAAGAAGCTCGTATCCACAGCCCCAGTCCTTCGAGGACCAAACTGGGATTTGCCATTTCAGATATCATCTGATGCCTCAGATACAGCCATTGACGCAGTCCTTGGGCAGGAAGAGGATAAAAAACCATATGCTATCTATTACATCAGCAAAAATTTACCCCTGCTGAATTAAATTACACTGTTACTGAAAAAGAATTCCTAGCTGTAATACATGATATCAATAAGTTTAGACATTATATTACAAGCTATCATGTTATCTTGTATACAGATCATTCTGCCATAAAATATTTAGCAAATAAGCCTGTCACAAATGCCATAATAACTAGATGGTTGATTTTATTGCAGGAATTCAATATCACAATCAAGGATCGGCCTGGCAAAGAAAACCCTGTAGCTGATTTTCTCTCAAGAATGCCAAAGCCAATCGATGCAGCAGCAGTTGAAGATCAATTTCCAAAAGAACATTTGTTTGCTGTTGCCGTTCAAACACCCTGGTATCCAGATGTTGCCAATTACCTCACAGTAGGTAAACTACCAAAACACCTAACCCCTAATGAACGCAAACAAATTGTTCAGAAGAGTACTCGATTCTCGTGGATTGGGGGCTATTTGTTTCACACAGGGGCAGACATGCATATCAGGAGATGTGTTCGAGAAGATGAAATCTTTGACATCCTAAAAGCCTGTCATGATGGACCATGTGGTGGACACTTCGCTGAGCGTAGAACTGGATATAAAGTATTGCAGACAAGATATTATTGGCCCATGATTTTCAGAGATGCAAAGAAATTTTTCCAAGCCTGTGACAGCTGCCAGCGAGCAGGACATCCTGGTCAAGTTGACGAGATGCCTTTGAAACCACAGTTAGTCATTGAACCATTCGAGCGATGGGCTCTTGATTTCGTTGGACCCATCAACCCATCATCAAGTCAGAAAACATATATCTTGGTGGCAACAGAATATGTCACCAAATGGGTTGAAGCAGAAGCATTACCCAGAGCCACAGAGGACTCTGTCATACAGTTCCTATTCCATCTATTTGTACGTTATGGCCTTCCAAGAGAAATAATTACAGATGGAGGAGCACAAGTTGTTGGGAATAGATTAGCTGCAACACTCAATAATTATCACGTCCAGCATAAAATCACTACTCCATACCACCCACAGATGAATGGACAAGTAGAAAGCAGCAATAAGGTAATAGAATCAATCCTAACAAAAGCCATTGCGTCACATAGGCGTGATTGGGCTGCCAGACTACCTGAAGCACTCTGGGCCTATAGAACAACATGGAGAAGCACCACTAGTTAGTCACCTTATCAATTAGTGTTTGGAAAACAACC
This sequence comes from Pinus tabuliformis, assembly GCA_031772625.1. Taxonomy (NCBI): domain Eukaryota; kingdom Viridiplantae; phylum Streptophyta; class Pinopsida; order Pinales; family Pinaceae; genus Pinus; species Pinus tabuliformis. The sequence goes on along the minus strand of CM062811.1, from coordinate 950,553,941 downwards.
CATTTTTCCCATATAATTTGAACTCCAAACATTACGAACAACACAGGAAGTTGGCTTAGATCTAAGTGAGGCACAGATTAATCAACTACAACAGATCAATGAGTTGGATGAAATTAGGCTCTCTGCACTTCGAAATATAGCACTAATTCAACAGCAGCGAGCTAAATGGCATGATGCGCTCATTAAAAACAAAGTCTTCCATGAGGGAGACTGGGCTCTGTTGTACGACTCTCGGTTTCACGACTTCCCTGGAAAACTCCAGACTCATTGGTTGGGACCATACGAAATCCAGAAGATACATGACAATGGGACCCTTACTCTAATCACCATTGACGGTTCTGGATATGCCTTCAAAGTAAATGGCCATTGAGTTCGTCTCTATCGTAAACCACTCACTCGGGAATCCTTCTGCCAGCAGCTACGCCGAGACACTGATATGGAGATTTTAGGAGAGGAAGAGAAGTCTTCCTCACCTATAATTCATTAAGGAATTCATTTCTTTTTACAATTTGTACATAAGTTCTTTTCTTTGAGTCGTTCTTGTACATATGTTTGAACTAATGTTTTCCTGTCATTTTTGTTGTTCCTTTTCTTTCTCAAAAGAACAACATTTCGATTTTTGTCGTTCTGTTTCTAAAAGAATGGCATTTGTGTGTTTCTGCTGTTCCTTTTCAAAAGGAACAACATTCTTGATTTTTGTTGTTCCTTTTCTAAAGGAACAACATTCTTGATTTTCTGCTGTTCCTTTTCAAAAGGAACAACATTCTTGATTTTCTACTGTTCCTTTTCAAAAGGAACAACATTCTTGATTTTTTCTGCTGTTCCTTTTCAAAAGGAACATCATTCTTGATTTTCTGTTGTTCCTTTTCAAAAGGAACAACATTCTTGATTTTTTGTTGTTCCTTTTGAAAAGGAACAACATTCTTGATTTTTCTGTTGTCCCTTTTTCAAAGGAACGGCATTTTCTTGTTCTGTTGTTCCTTTTTCAAAGGAACAACATTTGCTTGTTCTGTTGTTCATTTTTCAAAGGAACGACATTTGCTTATTCTTTTGTTCCTTTTTCAAAGGAATGGCATTTTCTTGTTCTGTTGTTCCTTTTTCAAAGGAACGACATTTGCTTGTTCTGTTGTTCCTTTTCTAAAAGGAACAACATTTTGATTTTTGCTGTTCCTTTTTCAAAAGGAACGGCACTACAGTGTGTTTGCTGCCCCTTTTCCAAAGGCGCGGCATATTTTTGATTTCTGTTGTTCCTTTTTCAAAGGAACAACATTTTTGCATCTTTTGCTATTCCTTTTTCAAAGGAACAACATTTTTAATGGCTACTGTTCCTTTTTCAAAAGGAACGTCATTTTGAGTGTTTTGTTGTCCTTTTCCAAGAGAATAACATTTTTTTAATTTTTGATGTTCCTTTTTCAAAGTAACGGCATTGGTGTGTTCTGTTGTTCCTTTTTCAAAAGGAACGGCATTTGCACTTCTATCTATGCTCCTTTGTTGGAACACCATTAGCATACTTTTTCTCTCCTTGTGAAACAGCTCATTCCTTTTGCTGACCTAAATTGAGGATGCTCCTTGCTCCTGTTCTTTCAAAGTCTTTAAGATACAACTATGCACTTATGCAATGAACACAAAATCACAACATACTGAAATCCGCAAATTATAAATCGCTATCTTTATAAGGCTCTGTATTGGTAAGAGGACAAAAGGAAGGACACACTTATTCATCATCTTTTGTTGTCATTGTCTTACTAATTTTGCTTTGATTGGTTATCTTTATCATGACATTCCCTTTAATCCTCTTTGATTATTATTTAGGAATAAGAGCAAAGGGTTTATATCTTCCTATTGAGATGATAAGACTTCTTCCACCATTCCTACTCTTAAGGAGTGTTGAACCACCCTTTGTGTATAAATAAGGAAAAGTTCTTTATGAAAAAGAAAAAAGTAAAAAGATGAATTATAAGTTGTCAAATGCAGGATAGGGGGTCTCATCAAGAGCCAGCCTACCATGATCATGAGGATGAAAGTGAAGTGGCATTCCCACTATGGCCACCACACCAGGGATATGGTCCAAAAGGTATATCAAATAAACAAACCTTGGAACAGGAGGTCTCATCACGAGCCCGCCTACCCACTTTTCGCTCCTTCCTCGTGAATGGCATTATGGCTAACTAGTTACCAAGCCAACATAATGGCCTACACTTTGACATTACACTCCTTAATATACACATAAGGATCATGGTTCCAGGGGTGAAATAAACAACTCTGCCAAGGTTATGGACACCTGTCGGCAGCAGAGCACTATTAATGGTATTGAAGTCACATTGGTTACACCAATAGGTAAGATACTAATACTCTTTTGTTTCTTATATCCTAGGAACTAATCATATATTATTTCCCAACTTATATATCGCATGAACATTTATTTACCACCAATCATGGCAAAGTAAGTGACAATGACCACTTGAGATTTGGCAAGTACGACAGACGTCCTATCCCCCCAGCCTCGCATCATATCACAACAGCCTCTTACGTAATACGCGATCCAACTTTATGCCTCGATTTCGGTAATTCGTTGTTTTTATAAACATGGCATATTTTCATACATTGTTCCTTTATGACTCTATTGCAAATCGGGTGCTGCTCCTTTATTTGACAGCTAGGATAGCCTATCACATTGTGGAGGGGGAGGTTAACCTCATTATTCCCCGGATTATGTGTCAGCTCACTATTCGGGAAAGATAGTGTAATAGGGTATGGCACGGCTTAACGGCATGATATTTCTATTTTTTTTACACAAGTTGTTGTTCATAAGCCATTTCTGTTGCATACTCTGTGTTTTTTCAAAATCCTGCGATTATTACCCTCTCTATGTTTCAAACAGCACAAGCAGTTATTGTTCCATTGAGAATCCATAGTGAAACCATGGGAGGAAGGGCAATTCGAGGGGAACCTCAGGTGTTGACAGTCTCTGCTGCTGCCCGGGAGATCCTGGAAAGAGCAGGGTGGCTGACTTATCTCAACTGCTTGCAGGAGTCTAACGAAACAATGGCAATTGAATTCCTGCAAAATCTCCACGAGGATTACTCCATAGTAATGGGGAGACAGATAGCAGTCACCGATGATATAATCGCAGAAGTCTCGGGACTACCAACCACCGGACCTGTATGGACACTAAAAAAGGAAAGATTACAGAAGATTATAGAAATCTTCCAGGACGAAGGCCAGAGCTTGACGATTAAAGGGAAGGGAGTTCTGCCATCAATGCTAGGAGAGCCCTGGGAAGAATTAGCAAGAACCGTGCAAAGCTACATCACCTGTGAGGGTAGAAAAGACGTGGTAAGACCACAACATCTTAAACTCTTAGCTGTTCTAAAGCAAAAATGCTCTGTAAATCTACCTGTACTTTTGAATTCATTACTTCATGACGTTGCACGAAGCATAAAAAAGGCACAACATGTAGAGTCAGTTGTCAATCACCATGGGTTAATTCGATTAATTGTTAGTCATAGCCTCACCCAGCAGCAAAGCAGTTGGGAAGAGCTAATTACAATAATTGAGGGAAGGGCGACAACACCATCCCCAAAATGTAAACATACTACTAGCGCACTAGAACATCCGGAAAAACGCAGAGAATTAGTAAAACAAAAATATGTTGCTAGTACATCTGAACGTCCAGAAACACGCCAAGAATCGGCAAAGCGTAAACATGCCACCGGTACACCCGAACAGCCAAAGAAACGCAGAAAATCAACTGGTTAGATCAGATACGAGGAAGGCTAGAAAAGCTCCAGAAAAGCACCAGCCAACCAGTAGAAATTGAGGATGAGCAATCCTCACGGCCAGAAGTAGAAGTAGAGCAAGCTGAAGGAGAAGAGAAAGAAGAGATCGAGCAATCTGAAGAGGAGGCCAAGAAATCTGAAGCGGAAAATGAGGAAGAAGCTGAGCATTCTGAAACGGAAGTTGAGCATTCTGATGCAGAAGCTGAACAATCCAAGCAGGAGGAGGAAATGGGACAGCAGGAAGGTAGCCCACCACAGGACCCAGTGGGAGAAGATGAATTGGTCGCAGTTTTGGCCAATATGGGTGAGTATGGCCAACCTTCCAGTCCAGTAGACCTCCATGACAAACCCCAAGAGGAAAATGCATCTGAAAAACCACATGCAGAAGAGGCAGAAGAAGGAAATATGCCTATTCATGATGAAGAAGAGATAAGAGATACTGAACAGGAACAATCTGTTCCTAAAGCACCAGAGGAAATTCCGAAGGAAGTAGGAGCAGAAAAAGAAGTTGCCCAGGAAGTGATGGAACCAGTTAAGGTTCCTACCCCAGAACAGCCAGAGCAAAACAACGAAGAAACACCCCAGGAGAAAGATCCAGGGACTAGTCACAGTCCAAACCGCAGCAGACAGCCTACTATTCCTTCTAATGAAATGCTGGAAATTAAGGAATTGCGAAAAGAACAGCAGAGATTATTGAGCATAATAGCCCAACTCCACCAGTAGATCAGGATCCTGAAAGCAAGGCAGAGGGTAAGGAAGACCGTAGGGAAGAAAAAGGTGACCATTCCAGTAAAACTCCCCAAGGAAAAAAGGAAGAGGACTAAAAATCGCCCTGCTGTTCAAAACCCTATTGAAAATCCAGCTGTTGTTCTAAACGATGCTGAAGAACAGACTATTGTTCCATTTGGAAAGGAACAACAGCAAACTGATATTCATGTTAAAATAGAAATGGATGATATGATGACTTGTGACAAGGAAATCCAGACGGAGGCACCACCCTCAGGGTGATAAGAGTTCTGAACTCAAAACAACGCAATAAGAAAGTTCAGGTAAAACTCCCGGCCACCACTACTGCATGGAGAAGAGATCCAAAGACAGTGACCTTGTGCAAGGGATTGAAACAGGCTCAGCAAGAAGCAGAAAGGCTTAGAGAGCAAACGGTCCCTCGCGAGAAGTATGAAGAACTACAACAACAACTAAGGAATGTCAATCAATCCGAAAGCCAGGCCTTTGAAGGATGGCGAAAGGAACAAGAGAAAGTTGCAAAGGTAACTCGTAGGCTAGATACTGTTATCAAGTAGATGGATACCTTGTGTTCTTTATACAATGACGTTTTAGCATGTAGGGCCCCTACCAAAAACTATGCTCTGTTTTTACTGGAACGGTATTTACAATTAAAATAAAAGTTGTTAAAGCAGGTGCCCCTATACAAATTAACACTGTCAATGACTGCATAACTGTGAAGGTCCAGAGATTGCTGTGTGAATTCCATTTGCATAACCTCGTGCTAGATCAGGAGACTGAGCTGAACCCTGGCCCTTTTGTTGGAGACATCCAGTTGCAAGCATTCATCTCATTCGGGGTTAATAATATTAAATGGCTCAAAGCCTATAATACTTTCCAGAGGCAGGAAAATGGCCTAGATTTGTGGGTAAGGGATGAGCCTAGGGACCCAGTGCAGTTGTGGAAAGCACATAGAAACCTCATGAGGACTCCGAGTGTCATTGAAACGTTAGGACCCATGCATGAGGCACTCATTCGACAAAGTTTAGAATATTTTCTTTCTATCAAAGACCTCGCCATTGATGCAGCCAAATTTCGATACCGAATCTCTAATCCAAACATCCAGCTCAGGGAACCGTTTAAGTATGAGAATTTTGAATTAGCTGCCAACCGTTTGAACCTCTATGGCGAAAGAATTTTGAGAGCAGGGCCATCCTGGTTAGGATATAGATTCCGCAGTCCAATTATTTGGCACCCTGCACCCGGATATCAAGCCCTGTATGAGATGCCTGAGGGTCAAACAGGCCAGTTCTTTGACTAGCTAGTCACTCATCATGGCTGTAGGCCTCCACATGAGATTCCTTCTCCAGCCTATTCTCTCACTACCTTGCATGTCAACTACAACGTTTTCATGAGGGCATGAAACAGGGTAAGCAGGGGGGTGTGTGGAGTACTAAAAAGGTATGTTTATGATGATCATTTCAGTGGCTTTTCAGTGGAACTTGTGAACCTTTTTGCATCATGAACTTGGAAAACAATAAAGAATTATAACAAAACATGTGATATTAATATGCAAGACTTAACCGCTGATAATTGTCATTATCCTGTGCAGGAAAGGGTGAAAACGAGGAGTTGCCGTTCCAAAGAAAAAGACAAGAACAGGGCAATTTCTGTCCCTTTGACGGGGGACCGAGTGCAAACAAGGCTAAGCAAATCAAAGCAAACCGGCCCGGAAAAGGAGGAGAAGATACCAGCTTGGTGGAGGAGAAAAGAAATGATTAAGGATTAACAGTTTGGTGAATCCCTCGGGATCTTTGATAATCCTATTGTTATTTTGATAATAAAGATGAGATCCTTTTTGAGCTAGCACTGAGTTACCTCAGAGGGATAAAGCTTTTGGGTTAGGACCAATCCAAGCAACCAAGCTCCTCTTGTTTGTATTTATATTCTTTGTTTCAGTTTATGAATTAGTTGCAGTTAGATAAATTTCTTTCTTGGTTAAGAATAGGTTGCTTTTGGTGATTTAGAAGGTTGTTTCCATTTCAGTTCTCTGTAGCAGGTTGAACAGTGATAGAAAGAAGATAAAAAAAGGCCATCAACAGAGCCTTGGCTTCTTTTCATCCCCTTGGGACCATGAACTGAGGCCAAGACCCTCTTGCTGCCACAAAAACACAGATTTTCCTTCTCCATAGGATTTCTAGTACTTTGCATTAGATATATTTCATCATGCTCATTTCTATCTTTGCAATAAATTCCCTTCCATGCTTTCTTTCCATGTAGCATTTTTCAGCATTTACTTTCCTAGATCAAAGTTTAGATTAGCTTGATGAAAATTTTGTTTTTTTTATGTATCTAGTTTCTTTGCTTGCTTAATTTCATTGTTTGATTTTCAGTTCTCTTGCAGCAAATATCTTCTCACAATAATTCAGCCAATCAGCCATCACCATCTTTCTTTGATCTATGTTCCATAGGTCACCCAAAGTCCCTCACAAATCTGCCTTAGTTTTCTATACTTTTCCCATAAACTTTCTTCTCTTTCCTTAGAAAAATCTGACCACCTTTCTCTCTCCTAAACATTCTTGATGAACCCTAGACACCTTAACACATCATCCTAGCCTTCAGCTACCCTTTTCACCCACTTTTCCACCTTCAAAACCTTCAAAACGGCTCTCGACATCCTCTTGTAGACCTGTTGTAGATCCCCTGCAGCCTCCTATAGATTTTCTTGTAGGCTTCTTTTTGAAGTCGGATTGTGGGAAAAGCCTCCAGAAGGCCACTTAGGACCTCCTAATATCCATCCACACCATTCTACATCTTCTCAAGTCCCAAAACCACCCTCCATCACCACCAAATCACTACCACATTCACAATCAAATAAATTACATGCATGACAATTTCACATAAAAATCCAAAAAGATGTTTTTTGTTCATTTACTTTTAGAAATAGCTTGAGCAGATGTTTTTTACTTCCTGAGTAGGTAATGGCATTCATTTCATGGTTTTTCTCCTCTCTTTCTGCAAAAGTAGGATTAGTTGGTTAAGTAGGGTTTGCTAGGTTTACTTTAAATTTCAGTATTCTTTTCCGTTCTGCATGTAGAGTAGCCTCTGTAGAGTAAGATTTCCTTTCTTTTATCACATATAGAGCTTCTTCTGGAATTCATAGAGGTTGGCTTGAGCTCCCAGTGATCTTGCGCCAGCTAACCAAGTGACAACCTACAGTAAGAACTAGTACTTGTGCATACAATATCTTCACTTCCAAGTTTGTTACAAACTACAAGGTTGATAAAAGTAAAGTAGGAAGCCCAGGAGTTGCAGCATTATTGCTGCAATACTGGCACTCACCAAGTGGTGATGCTATAATGCACTTCTTTTTTAGCATATCTTTGGCACTTTAAATTTTCTTATGTATAAAGTATGAGCATTTTTTTTAGATGTTAGTGATTTTCATGTTGATTTTGAAAAGTGTTAATGCAACATCAACCCCTTTGTTTTAGAGGGTTGATTTTTGACACTTTAAATTTTCTAATGCCTTCTTCTTCTCGTAAGATTTTTTTTAAGTGTATTTTTTGTGTTTGTATGTTTTCATTTTTTATTTCAATTTTGTTTGTAATGAAATCTTAATTTTTTCACGTAGTTAATTTTTTTTTTAAATGGTCAATATTTTGAAGTTAGTATTTTCTATATGTTTATGTAATGTTAATTAATATTTCAATGGACATCAAATAATTGTCACTAAAACACAATAATTTTAAACATTTGACCAAAAAAAACACATTTTCTATATAAATATAATGAAAAAAATACACATTTTCAGAATTTTTGTCAAAAATGACATGTCAAATAAATGATTTTTATGGGAAAATCCTAACAAAAAACTTTAAAAATTAACATTTTTTATGAATTTTATGTTAAAAAATAGTAGTGATCACAGGTTTTTAACAAAAAAAAAATGATTCACATAAAAATTAAAGTGAAAATGAGATAAAACAAATATTGAACATATAACAACAATAATCAACTGTTCATTCTTCTCATAAAATCTCAAAGTCAAAACATTACAAATAAAACTAATGAAGATCTCTCAAAATTGAGTTTGATTTGCAATCATAGCTTAAATGTCATCAAGAATATCATATAATCCATGTTCATAATCTTCTTCAACTTCATTATTTTCTTCTTCCACAAAATTTCTTGCTTGAGTTTCTTCATTTTCCTCTTCTAATCGATCTTTCATTATTGGAAATCTCCCAAAGTGTCATTTCCCAATCATTACATATAATGGTGGTTGAGGTTCCTTTTCCTTTTTCACCACACATGATTCGTTAAAATATCCTTTCCTCAAACCAACTTCTTGCATTGCATTTGGAAGAAATTGAAGAGAATTAATTCTTTGTTGAATAAAATTGCATTGTAGTGGGTCTCTTTCAATCACAATGCAATGTCTTCCTTTTTGTAGGTAACATGTTAGTGTTGTACCTAATCATCAAGCACAAAATCAATAAGTAAGTAAATTAGTATAAACACATAAAAACAGAAAAATAAAATATTAAAATTCAATTTTATATATTAAAACTTACATGAACCTGAAAATAAATCCAAAACCCAATCTCCTTCATTGGAACATAAATCTATAAGATAGTTAATCAATGTTTATCCCCTTTAGTAAATGTTAACTATCTCTCCTTTTGCATCTTTATCCTCACATGTTAACTTTTTTACGACAACATCATGAACCAGTGCTTGGCTATGACTCTTTCCATCTACTTGGATCAGAAGAATGGACTTATAGCTATCATCTTTGGCCCAACATTCAACATGGATGAACTCATAATCACTTGTAATTGGCTGATCTCTGGAAGAAATAAGATTTGACTTTTTCCTATAACATGACATAGTAAAAGTTCAATCCACTTGTACATAAAAAGAATTACATTAATCAGACATACAATTTCAATGTCTTACCATGTAGGCTGCATCTTTGAGTTTGATTTTTCCCTTAAAGCTTATTAATAACATTGCAAATTGTGTGTCTGAATAAAATTTTACAAATCTCAAAAGTGGTGATGTTGTGACTTCTTGAAAGCCCGTAACCACTTTATCAAAAGCTTGATAAGTGTAAGGCTCGCTATCATATTCAATGTTTGGGAAATTGAAACCATGCGGAATCTCTGCAATAACCAAGTCATATTCCCTTTTAGGTATGAATGTCTTCACAGTCACCTTGTATTATTTGATATTGGATAGTGTCCAGCCCATTCCAAATGAAATGAGTAAGAGTAGGATCAAATTCAACATTCCTAAGATGTTACTTTCTAAGCCTTTCCAACTTGATTTTTTTTAATGAAACTTTTGAAAGTATTTGGTACTCCATTCGCATCCTTCTTCAACATATTTAATGAAATAAATAAATATAAGTATATTTAATATAATAAAATAAAAAATTATATGAATAAAATGAATATAAAAATCAACATGCCTTTTTGAATGCAAGATAAAAATCTTTAAGTGTTGTTGTAGAACTTGATTCTGGGTAGTTGAATAAAACGTCATTCCAACTCTCTTCATTCAACATTTTAACCATATGTTCTTGCATTTTCATATAAATCTTATGAATGATAAATAAAGTAAAAATTGCTAATATAGTGGTATGTATAACAAACAACAATATATTATATTTAAAAGGAAATTATAATCCAAGAAAAAGTAAAATTAATTCAATAAACTTACTTTTGAAATTCCAAGCACATTTTCTCCAATGACAATTCACCAACTTCACGCGACATAATGTTGATTTGACTAGTTTGTCATCTTTCACACCTTGCAATGTTCTCCAAGGTGTGATAGTCATATCATCTGGAAGTTGATTCATTTCAGGACCTGTCTTACTGTTGATACATATTATGGGTTTAGACCTTTTAACCTTCTAATTTTTTATGGAAATATTGTCCCACATTTCGAAAATGTCATCAATCAATTCCCATATCTCCCCTGCTCTAAATGCCAACTGGAAAATGTTATCTATGCCTCTGAATAGTTTTGAATTTATTTTTCCACCTTTTGATTTGATTCTATCCTCAATTTGATAGCCTGTTTCCATACAACATTGCTTTTGAAAGCTTAAACTAACCTTTGTCTTATCCCTACCACATTTTTCTAAAAATTCATTATGAATAAATCTGACCCTTTAGACGAAAGTCATAGACATTCTATACTCATTATCTTCATTATCATCTTATGCCAATAACTTTTCTTCTATTTCTGTTAAGCCAACATAAATGATGCATTTCACTATTTCAAAAATATATTTCCTAGGATATTGCTCGATCAATTGTCTTTTTCCCTTTCCTGAATAGTTCCCTTCAATTACATAATATTTGTAGTCAAAACATTGTGTCCTATCAAATTCCTCCTTGTTGGGAACTTAATTTGGATTAACAAGAACCATATTTTCCACCACATGTGCATATGGATTGTACCTTAACAATGTTTTCAAATTATGGACATGTAGGTGATGTGCCTTTCTAATTTGATATTGAGATTGTCCTTCATCTGGCCTATAGAATTGGGTGACATTAAGCTCAAATGTTTTTCCACCATTAATTAATTTATTCTTCCTCAAGTGATTCTGAATGGCATTTTGTTTTGTTTTCATAATGCCATCCTCTAAATCAACACTTGGTGTTATGATTTCTTTGCTTCCTTTAGAACTTTCACTTTGTTCTTCACTGTTGCTTATGATTTTAATAGATTCACCAATTTTTTATTTCTTCTTCTTCCTAGTTAACATATCTTCTTCTACATAAATAATGTCATCATAATCAAGTGGAAGAGCGACATGCATGGGTATTTTTCTTTTCAGTTTTTTATTTCTTTTCTCCTTTTAAACAACAGTTCTAACCTCCTCCTCACTAATGGAATCATATTTTTGAGCTTCAGCTTGAGCTACAACTACCACATCTTCAAAAGAAACATGTTTATCTTTGTTAGATTGACCCACCGTATGGATTCTTTGTTGATCCCCTACATGCACCATTGCAGTGTCATGGATTGTTGATTTTTTCTTCATTCTCTTTTCTTGTTCTGACTCTATATGGAAATTGTTGATCACATGCATAATATTTGGTTCCATAATATAAATACCCTCCATCATCATTGAAAGACTCTCAACAAAATCCTATCAAAGAAATTACAATATGTCAATGATTAATCATTTATAAAAAATTTAATGATCATTATAATAATATATTACACATAACTATAAATAAGCATACTTACAATGTTTTTTTTTTTTTTTGCATAAATACTAAATCTATTAAAAAAGATGAAAATATGTACATGAAGGTCGAAACCTCAGAGGGGGCAGAGGCCAGCCCTCAGCCAGAGATTTTGAGACATACATATCCTGCTATCTGCCCTTTCAGGATTAAAAGACTTCAAAACATGATTTGTTAAACACTGACACACAAAAAAATAATTTTGTTCTGAGTCTAACACAGCATTACTATCGCCTGCAATGGCTTTATTGAGAAGCATTATGTCATACCCGCCATGGACAAAAAAAGAGGCGAAACTCTTGTATCATTGTGGGAAGCTATGCATTCCACAAACTGAAAGAGTAAAGATAATTTGAGAAGCTCACACTTATCTAATATCAAGTCACTTTCGTGTAAGTAAAACGGTTGCACAGCTACAAAGATTTTGTTATTGGCCGAAAATGAATGAGACGGTTTCTAGATATGTAAGAGGGTGTACCATGTGTGCTAAAAGCAAGCCCAACAATATAAAACTAGGCTTGTACACTCCACTACCAGTTCCTTCTCATCCTTGGGAAAGTGTTTCCATGGACTTTGATGGAGGACTGCCTAAATCTAGGAAAGGTCATGACTATTTATATGTTGTTGTGGATAGGTTCAGTAAAATGTGTATTTTCATACCTTGTAACAAACAAATAACATCTGAAAAAATTGCAAAGTTGTTCTTTCAGCATGTATGGGTTCACTTTGGATTACCCACTTCCATAATATCTTATCAAGATACCAGATTTCTTGGGAATGTTTGGTCAAGCTTATGGGAATTGATGGACACCAGGTTGAAGAAAAGCACAACTTTTCATTCGCAAACAGATGGTCAAACAGAAGTGGTCAATAGGATAATGATCCAATTTCTCAGAGGCTATTGCAGCAAGCATCCCAAACTTTGGGATGAACATTTATGCTATGTGCAGCATGCTTACAATTGAGCTAAACATTCTTCTACACAAAGATCTCCTTTTGAGACTTGTTTTGGTTTCACACCAAGGTCTCCCTTAGATTTTGACTTTAGTAAAGACATAGAAATTAATGGACACAGTGATGTAGACAAAGCAACCAAGTTCATTGAACAAATCCAAGAGATTCACCAGGTAGTACAGGAACAACTGGAAAAGAGCCAAGTCAAGTACAAGGCAAGGCATGACAAGCATCGGGTGGAGCATAGTTTCCAAGTTGGTGACCAAGTTTGGTTGTATATCAACAAAGACATGATGTAAGGTGAAGGTAAGAAGTTGAAGCCAATAAGTTATGGACCTTTCAAGATACTTGAGAAAATTGATGAGAATGCTTTTTGCCTTGATCTACCAGCGTACATGCACATCTACTCAGTTGTTAATGCAGACAACTTGAGACTATTTGAACCTCATTAATTGAAGATCCCAAAGAGTAGAGTCAATTGCCTTCTATTGATGATCTGTTACCTAAATATCTTAATGAGTTGCAGGAAGATATAGTTCTAGACAAGAAGGTAAGAACTACATGCAAAGGGGATGTCAAGTACCTCAAGATTAGACTCAAAGGTTCAAAACCAAGCAGTGTGAAATGCATAGAAATTGAGCAAGCAAGGAAGCAATACCCTCACTTGATTGATTCTTGAAGGAAAACCAACTTTTGGTGTTCCAAAAGGTTTTTCATTGGGAAGGTCGTGATCCGAATTGGATCCTAAAACTCTCTAAGTTTCATGACTATATAAAATTATGCTAAAATATTCAAGTCCTATAAAAGATCGAAGCTATCAGAAGGAATCCTCATAAAAATTGCAGTTGTGGCCAAAGGGGAGCAACGAGGACCCTCGATCAAGTGCACAAATCGTTGGCCCATGATAAAGCACAAAGGCACAAAACTGGAAAAATCAGAGGCTAATTTAGGAAACAGAGGTGGATTCTGATATGCGATTAGTGTTAAGCGCTAATTGTGTATCGCAGGGCATCCCCCTTAGTGAAGGAAAGCCCTGAAATGCTCGAACCCGAAAACGCTATAATATTTGGAAAAGTAACTATTTCGATTCTGTAGCACGGGATTCCCCAAACTAGCAGGATATCGGAAGGGTTCGAGGTGGTAAGTAGTTTTGAATGAGTCCCTCTTGATGCCACACATCGAGCGACACGTGTCCAGTGGAAGAGAGATAAAATCGCCCACATCAAACGGGTAAACGTCATGCGACTTATTCGCCCGATATGAAGGACGACCGTAGGATCTGGGGGGTCCAGATCGACAATGGAGATACGTCCTGATGGCTGACCGGATTTGACAGGTCAAAAAGCAAGATGATAGGGATTTGAAGTCAAACATGGATGATGAGTTGGTTAAAGGTTCGTGTTCGCGATTGATCTTGAAGCAAACAGATTTAATGACCATTTGAATATGATTTAGGGAATCTAACACTGAGTTCGTTAGCAAATAGGTGGCCACTTTCCTGCAAGGCGTTACCAAGTGATGATGACGTAGAGAATAGGAATTCAAACAGACAGAGGAAAGGAAACCAGAAGGCCAAGAAGTGGAATCGAGTAGCCAAAGAGCAGACTGGCTTTAAAACCATGAACTGACAGAAGCAGAGAAGGAGGTGGAATACAGAGAGGCAACACATAGAGACGAAGAAAGATAATAGCAAAGAATAGAGAGTAGAAGCTGAGCTAACCTGAAGGTAGCATCAAGCCAGACAGAGACAAAAAGAGTTAGAGAGTCTGTGTACTCCATTGAAGTCTTGAGAGGTTCAAGTAAGCTCCTCGGTGTAGGCCTGTCATACTACTATGACCCTCAGAGGTCAAGTTTCAGTAAGGAGAGTATGTGCACTCCATTCCTACTAACTTCATTCTGTTAGTGAGACTCTAATCGAGCTCATTGTTGTAAAACTCTGCTTGAAACATAATAGAGAGGCCACCACTGAAAGGCTGGACCAGGATACGTAGCCTAGGAGCATTGGGTGAACTCCTTATTAAACTTGTTTTGTTTACATGTTTGACTATTATGTTTCCTCTGATTGCCTTAGTGCTTATGTATTTCACAATCTTATTGATCTATTGCATAAAGTAGCATAGGCACATCCATGCACATGAGTATGTAATACCTTTCATTCTTTATCATGGATAAATTCTAGATCAAATACCATGGATCAAAATACCATGGACCAAATACTTCGGACCAAACACTTAGTTTTCCAAGGTATACGCACTTTTCCTTTTGTGAAAGTGCATGTGTACATACACGTGACTTATATACAGTGAGCCTACGTGTATATGAGGCTTGGTCAATGGTGTACCTGCATATACCTCTCTTTCTTCATTTTGTGTAGTCTGATATGTAACTCTGTGCTGTTAACCTATAGTATTGTGATTTTTCATCTGAATGAGTTGCTTTCTGAACTGATTCCTTGAACCTGCCCTACAATTCATCTCATTTTTAAACACTCCTGTCATGCTTTCTGTCACATCTGATATCTCTTCTCTAGATTCATCTAGTTACCATATACAAGAGAGTTGTTCTGCTACAAGTGGGTTGCCATCAAGTACAACACATACATCATAATGCCAACACAAAGTCCATCTCCTAGCTCATTGCCCTTAGAAGAAGCAGTAAAGGAAACCCAAAACAAACATCCAATTGACTTATGCTTGGCCAATTCCAACCCACTCCATGTCAAAACCATAGACTTCAGCCTAGAGAGAACCTTGAAAATTAATCTGTCTCTTTATGCTCTCCAAGAAGAGAAGTTATGCAACATGTTAAAGGAAAATCTAGAATCCTTCGCGTGGAGTTACAAGGAAATGAAAGGAGTACACCCCTCAGTGTGTACTCACCCATATACATCAAAGAATTTTGCAAGCTGGTCCAGAAACTACAAAGGAGGATGAATCGAGCTCTTAAAGATATAGTCAAAGAAGAACTACAAAAACTACTAGATGTAGGATTCATTTACCCTATCTCTGACAGTGAGTGGGTCTATCCTTTGGTGTTGCTTCCCAAGAAAAATGGTAAGTGGAGAATTTTTGTCGATTACAGGCAATTGAACAAAGCCACAAAGAAGGATCACTTTCCTCTACCCGTCATTGACCAAGTGCTAGATGGCCTGGCAAGAAAAAAAAAATTCTTTCCTAGATGGATTAAATGGGTACAACCAAATCCAGATATGTCCAGAAGACCAAGATAAAACCACATTCACTTTTCCTTGGGGTACGTTTACCTATATGGTCCTTCCTTTTGGCCTATGCAATGCTCCTGCCACTTTCTAGAGAGCAGTCTTGAGTATTTTTGCTGAATTAGTCCATGATGCGGTGGAGATTTATATGGATGATTTTACACCTTATGGCTGTGATTTTCAAGAAGCCCTGTCTAACCTAGGAAAAGTGTTGCACAAATGCATCGAGATGAACCCGTCTCTCAGTCCTGAAAAATGTGAATTCTTAATCACTGCAGGGACCGTGCTAGGTCATTCAATATCTCAACAAGGACAGCAGGTGGACCCAAACAAAATAGCTATCTTCCAAAGGGTCCCACCTCCTTAAAAGCGAAGAGATGTCAAAAGTTTCTAGGGTTAGCTAGATACTACCGAAGGTTCATAAAGGACTTCAGCGAGTTGGCCTCTCCTTTATTTGGTCTGTTGGCCAAAGACTCTGAGTTTATATGGTCAAAAAGTTGTCAAGAGGCCTTAGACATCTTGAAGGATAAGTTAACTACTGCACTGATTCTCCAAGGCCCAAATTGGGCCCTCCCCTTTCATATTCATGATGATGCCTCACACAAAGCCATAAGAGCAGCCCTAGGTCAGATAGATGAAAAACAACCTTATGTTATCTATTTTGTCAGTAAGAATTTATCAAAGGCTGAACTAAATTATACAGTGACCGAAAAGGAACTCCTACCTATTGTGCATTCATTAAACAAATTCAGGCATTACATTACAGGCTATCAAACATTTGTGCATATTGACCATGCTGAATCAAATATTTAATGAACAAACCAGATGTGAATGCTCGAATTATAAGATGGTTAGTTTTATTACAGCAGTTTGATTTAACCATTGTTGATAAGCCTAGTAAGGAAAATGTTGTTGTAGACTTTTTGTCTAGAGTAAATTTTCCTGCAGGTGAAGAAGAAATCATGGATGACAAGTTACTGGATGAGCACTTATTTTCTATTTTAGTTCTCTCTCCATGGTTTGCTAATATAGAAAACTATTTGGTATCAAAACAATTCCCACCAAACTTTTCCTCCAAAGAAAAGAGAAAGATAGTCAGGAAAAGTGCCCCCTTGACTTGGATTGGGGGCAATCTCTTCAAAATTGGCCCAGATCAAATCTTGAGAAGGTGTTTCAGGAAGGAGGAAGTCTTTGACATCCTTCTGACCTGTCATGATGGGCCTTCTGGAGGTCACTTTGCAGCAAAGAGGATGGAATTCCAAGTGTTGCAAGTAGGCTATTATTGGCCCACTCTTCATCAGAATGTGAAAAAAAACACTAGTCAGTATGATCGATGCCAAAGCATGGGAAGGCCTACTCGAAGAGATGAAATGCCTTCGTAGCCTCACTTTCGAGCCATTTGATAATTGGGGCATGGACTTAATTGGGCCTATTGACCCTCCTTCAAAGCAAAAACAGTACATTACTGTGTGCACTGATTATTTGACTGAGTGGGCTGAAACCAAGGCAATTAAGGTAGAAACAGAAGAGAAGGTGGTTCAGTTCCTAAGGGAGAATATATTCTAGAAATTTGGGTACCCTAGAGTGTTACAGGGAAAAGTGTCTATATAGAACTGCTCTATACCACTAAGGTGTGACAGCTGCCTTAGAAACAAACAGAGAAAAGCTACTTTCGTTTTTCCTTTATGAATTATAGGTAGAGAGGAACAGAAAGACCAACCTCTGTCTTGCGCTAATCTCCTGATTTGATTCCTCTCTTCTTTGATAGTCTTTAGCTACCTGCTCCCTTGCACGCCCAGCTTCACAAAGTACTTGTAAGATCACAGAAGCATAGCACTATACAAAGATATGGATCTATAATCATAAAAAATCTAGGATCAGATGTAAATTGACCATACAAATGTAGCAAACATCAATGACATAAGAGCATGGAGGAAACTTGAATAGCTTTTATTAATAAACAAGAAAGAGGCAAGAAGAGTTACAACTAGTAGTTCTAACACAGCATCAACCTCTCAGCAAGGAAGCTCCTCTTCACCTCAAACAAAGCTTAGATCACCCAACAATCTGATGTTTGTCTCAAGAAACCAACAACAATTCCTTACAATATACAAAATTCCAGCCTCTGGATCTCTGGGATGAGGGATCCATATATAGATATCTGTAATGGAGATGAGTCAGCTTATGATTTGATTAGTGTCTTTCCTCTGATAGTTCTTGCTTCCACTTGGAGATTGATGATCTCTTACTCATCCTTGGTCGAATTCAGAGAGGCAAGTGTCACAGGAGAAGATTCTGGAAGCTTCCATTGCCTCTCCACCTCGCGGAATGACACTGCCATTTGTCATTTCTCGCCCATCGCACCCCATAGAAGGGATTTTTGAAATGCAACGCACCCACACAGTGTATTTAGGTGAGATGAAACGCACTTGGCCAGTGGAGCAGCTGAAATGATCCTGTTTTGACCAATTCTGGGCAGTTTTTCATGGAGAACTTCTGGGAGAAGCTGTAATCTGTTGACCTAGTTCCTTTAGGGGTTAGAAAAACACTTTTAGGGACTTAGGAGCCCTTGGTTTATGGACATTTCATGCTTGGGGTTTTAGTACCCAAAAATGTCTATAACAGTTGCCCCCTAAAGCATGAGGTCATTAATCTTTTGATGTCGGGTGAAATGCTTTATTATGAGGATCCGAAGTTCTTTCAAGCTGGGAGGAGACCTGTAATAAGATACAATACAATACATTATCTTCATAATATTTTCATGATCTAGCTGAGGCGGGCATTCCCGTGCTCATCTCTATAAATTCATTTTCATGTACATAGGACAGACAATTGTCTGAGTGTAGACTGATGATTCTGATAGAGCCATCATCCTTTTGATTGGATGATTATCTATGCATCAATGATGTACATTTGATGTCTTTATTTCCCTGAATATATATCGCAGCCCAGATGGATGAAACTAGATCTGGGGTCTTCAATCTCGTTCGATCTTTACTCGAAGCACAAGTCGATCCATGTGAAAGTTGTTCTGGAGTCGAACATGGAAAGACATTGCCTGATTACCAGCCAATGATGTAAGCTGTTAACAGGCGCGAGAGGAATCACCGATAATGATAATGACCCTCAAGGTACTGCAGTACAATTCATGTGGTGTGAATAAAGGACTTGGCGTCGAACACCATGCAAAATCTTTCGGTCGAAGGCCATTGATGTAAACCTGTCGCCGGAAGTGAGAAACTTGCCATTGAGGCATGCAAGCTTCAAAGTACTGAATGGGGTGTTCCTAGATCAACTTGTTGGATAATGAGCTGATGTCGACAAGAAATGATCCGTCACAGGAGGTCCTTAATGAATCCCACATCAATGACACGGAATGGAGCAAATGATTCTAATGGAGGTGAAAACTATCTGGTGATATAAGGTTCAGGGTGGCGGTCATGAAAGAATGGAGTATAAATGTATGGTAATGGGTGAGACACAGGTGAATTCTCTGAATGACTTCTCTTGAACATATCGGCGACACTGATGTGATGGATTGGTAGCATTAACCCCAAATGTGGATGGTATGATGGGACCATGGTGATGTGACCGGTGAATGAAACAACCCACCCGACTTGGACGCAGAGTGGAAGTGTCATGTTCAAGAGCGACTTGCTACCAACAAAGTTTCTTCAAGTTTTCTTCCCAATTTTCCCCAGTCATTGCTGACCAGTACCTCTTTATTTTTGTCAAGCTTGAGGAGGATAACATATGCTTATTCTATAATTTGCCCTTCGGGCAAACCCATCGCTATGTTTTAACGAGCCTAGCGATAGTGAAACTCGTTCTCGTCTATAGACAAGTTTGTCGCTATTAAACTTTTAACGAGTTTAACGACAAAGATAACTCGGTCCTTTTCAATTTTAGAGAGTCTAAAAAGGAACGTAAAGGTAACTCCAAAATTCCTTTTTCGTCATCTAATCCCTTAAGTCCGAAAAAGTATAAAACAATACAAAAGGGATGAATTTTCGATACTTTTAACGAGCCGAACAAAACAAGCACTCGATATTTTTGTGTAATAATCTCTCAGGTCCAAAAAGATTAAAATTTAGAGGAGAGATAGCACTTCCTGTCCCTTTAATGAGCTGGAGAGGCTAATGGCTCGACAATCTTTTCATATTTTACGAGTGAGTTGAAAAGAGCTTAAAGGAGACTTGTATTTTGAGGAACGAGTGATAAAATGGATAGCAATTGATTCCAGGTAAGGTTGGAATTTTCCAATCACGGCAGTGTTACAAGGATGGCTAGTGAAATCACTCTTCGCAGCTGTTCCTCGAAATGGGTAAACAATCAAATGGAGGTGAATGATCGGCCAATGCAAAAGTGGAGGTGATGGTGCAAACACGACCAAGGATTTAATGGCTGAAGTACTACATTCACGATGGTTATTTACCGGTGAATAGTTCATTTTTTAATGAGCTTAAACGTGGGGGGAAACATTTGCTCATGTCTTATGTTTATTTTTTAACGAGCTTGAACTATGTGCTAAAACTACTCGATTAATCCAATCGTGTGATAAGAATGTCTCATATAAAAATGGCAACTTTTAGATTTTTGCCCCACATCCTTTCTTTACGCAAGTTAGGAAATGACCAATCCAAAAAACAGATAAATGATCACTCTTTGCTTGCACTCCAAAAGGTTTGCATGCCCCCAGGTATAAAACAGAGTTTCAAGGTTACCCCTTCTTTCTTCCGTTAAAACATTTGTTTTACCGAGAGAGGCCTACCTCTTACAGTTACCAAAGATTGTTCTATTCACAGCGTAAACAAAACACTTCTTCGGCGATGTCTACCGAAATAGACAAAGGTGAGTGAAGGAGGCTACTCCACTCACATAACTTTGACAAGAAAATCTCGTTCTAGAATAACCCCCTCTTCCAATCACGGACGGGAGTATAGACTAGTCATATTTTCTCGCAGAAACCTACCCTATACCCAAAGTTTTCCTGCCGAAGCAGACCAGGGTGCATGCCCCCTGGGTTTCAGTCATGTCCCCCGAATCACTCGCACTCATCGGGTGGGCGGACTGGGGTTTGATACATTTCTTGCGTGAAAATACCATTTAAGGATGGTATATGACTATTTGCTATGCGTGAACCAGGGAATGAAAGCTGGTCTATGAGCTTGACCACTCTTCCTTCGTGCGGAAAACACATTACTCTAAAGAGTGAGGAGACAATTGCTCCCATGCAATAAATATAGTCTCGTCCAAGGAGTAGATTGTAATCTAGGGGTCCTTGAACTACCATCACGTTCATGTGAATGGTTTTCCCTCTCAATGTTATGGGCACATTGGGAAGGATCCCTAACGGTCGACTGGTTCCTTTATCAAAGCCTGTTAGATTTCTCATCTCAGGCAAAAGCGATGGTGAACCAAGCGCTTTCCAAGCAGTTAAGGAAAGGATACTCACAAAAGCCCCTTCATCTATGATGGTACCGGCCATAACCATTCTATATATTTGAACAATGATTCGGAATGGTATACTAGCTGGTAAACGGGGTCTGCCTAGTTGATTCCAGTCGAAGGAGACAACTAGGTTGCTTGGAGGTGGGACCGAATAGATGGCCGGGTACGACTCTGACGAACTTCCTTCCTGCGGTAAAGGAACGGGTAAATTTCCCCCATGTTCATTGGAGTCTGTGCTTATGAAAAGAATTTGGACGGTGTCATCCTTGTTCTTTTCGATGATTGTATCATCTGAAGATGGAACCTCTGAAGGCAAGACCGGGTCAACTGCCGCCTCGACCTTTTGACTTTTGTCTGGTATGGGTTCAGATGGTTTGTCTTCAATGATAGATGCTTCAGCCGACCACTTGAGTGGGCCAGCTGGATTTTCAACTAGTGACGAACTCGGCAAGAGTTTTTTATATCCAGGAGGAAGTCGTAACGGTGAAACCGGACGATCATCCAAAATTCTTTTAGCATCGTCTAAGAAGGGAAAATGGTGGATAGCATGATCGCCTTCGCACAGTTTACAAGGAAATCTATATTTTCCTTTTTGTCCTAGGGCTTCACTTTCACTAGTTGACGGTGTGTTTTCAACATGATCATCAGAGGTTGACGACACCGGGTTGTGCAAACGAGGAGACCAGTCCCTTAAGATCCAAGGGATACAAGGACAATCTCTATGATAGTGGTCTCCTTTGCAAATGACACATGGCGATTTAGGCCTGGTCGGTGCAGTGTGTGGATTTTTGCTAGACGACACTCGTTTGCCCCCATTCGCTTTTGGCTCCTTCTTCTTCTTCTCTTTCTTCTTCTTCTCTTTCTTCTTCTTTTCCTTCTTCTTCTCAGGTACTTGACTTTTGGTTTTACTAGCCCCATCAAGCGAAGAGGAAGGAGGAGAGGAAGAATTAGAGGAAGTAGAAGGTTGGTGGGTAACTCTGGACTCGTCTAGTTGTTGATTCGATTGTTCAGGTTTTGTGGTGTTCTGAATGACAGAGGTTGAGAAGAGCCATACAGGCAAGCCGATTTTCAGTCCTGGAAGCGACAATGTGGCCATATGGGGTGCACCAACATCTCCCCAAGAGGAGAAAGGACTAGGATTCCCTCCAAGGGGGATTCCTTGGTTGGTGGATTCCATTTTCTCAACCCAAGATCAACGTAGGAAAGGGGTAATGGATATTCCGTTTAAAATAAATTTTAGACACTTTGACACAACTTGTTTTTTCAATTTTTAAGAGTCGAGAAAAAACAAAAGATGACTCTAGTCTCCTTCGATTTTTAATGAGCCTGAAGTGACAAGTGCTCAGATGGACCTTTTCTGTTAAGGAGTCTGAAAAGGAACGAAAGGGACTGCTCTGGAAATCTAGGTAGAGGGATTACCAAACCAATCGCAAAACTGCAGAATAATTTTTACGGTACGGCAGTCAATCTTCCCGAATGTTGTGTTCAGTGCATTGCGATCGATAGGGCGGCAGACACGGCTTCCTATGGATAAAGGATTAAGCCTATTGGGGTCTCCCAAAATATACTCGACGGTACGTGGGAGCACAAGTCCATACTGGCACTTATCGCCTCAAAGTGGAGGAATCACCCAACCATCAGTGAGAACAATAGTTACCAGGCTTTACGACGCCAGAGTACGTCTCTAGCCTAGACTTCTAAATGTTGTGCGTTAAGTTCCAAAGCGTTGTTAGATTCATTGAATTTATTTTAAGTTGATCTTGTTTATGAAGTTTGCCTTTCAGGTTCACTGTGAGATGTAGATGTAATTCCTAAAATGCAATCTAAGATGATAAACAAACTTTTTATCCTCTTTGTGCAATGAAAATCCTAGCTACTAAGGAAAAGAAAGATAGAATCTTTTCACAAAGAGCAAAGAGCACACTCTAAATGCACTTCCCTAAATCAAGCCAATCAGACTGTCTATATGCAAATGCACATGCATGTATTTGTTTTCGACTTTCTTAGTATATGAATGCTAAAAAGAAAGTTGATGCACAAATCTGAATTTCTTTTCAAGCGACAAATATCAACAAGTTTCTTTTCGAAATAAAAAATGGAGACAATCACAACACCTTACGATTTTGAAATGAATACTTGTTCTTAACACTAGAAAATTACAAATTCAGACCAAAAACATTAGTAGCAGGATAATCGACCATCAACAGCAATCAAACTCTTTCCTACGACTGAAATCGACACTTGCGACAGTTTCAAATCAAAGGACGACAATACGATTATGCTACTTTTGCAAAGGAGAACTAAAAATGACTCAACAAACACACAAAAACATCTACAGTTCTTTTGTACAAAGGAGGCGGAATAAAAGCAAGGAAAAGGGGTTTCAAACAGACATATACTGATCATGGGCAGCAAAATTAAGGAATAGAACTGGAAAGAATGAATCACAGAAACCAAAACTGCACAGAGCCTAGTCTGATCAGCGCACCTGTAACAGAGAGAATTTGAAATGCAGCGCACCTTGTCCACTCGGGAAGTGCACTGAAGTTCATATTCTCTGAACAGTACCTGCGTTGGGCCAGAAACGAGACTCTGTTTGGGTTCCGGGTCACAGTTTGCAGTTCAGTTCTTGGGTTTTGGCTGAGCAAAAAGCAATCAGTAATGCAACAATCAAGGGTAGATCTAAGGATGATCTAAGAGCTATCACAAGGGCAATCAGATAGTTTATGAATCAGTTGTTTAAATCATAAACAGATCCAGTAGATGGATTGAAGTAACATTTATCTACTTTGCATTTGTTATGGCAAATGCAGTTCGAATGCTACTTGTAAGTTTATGAAACAGACAACAAAGAATGATAAACAAACAAACTAATTCTTCCCCAGCGGAGTCGCCATTTTGTTACAGGGAAAAGTGTCTATATAGAACTGCTCTATCCCACTAAGGTGTGACAACTGCCTTAGAAACAAACAGAGAAAAGCTACTTTCGTTTTTCCTTTATGAATTATAGGTAGAGAGGAACAGAAAGACCAACCTCTGTCTTGCGCTAATCTCTTGATTTGATTCCTCTCTTCTTTGATAGTCTTTAGCTACCTGCTCCCTTGCATGCCCAGCTTCACAAAGTACCTGTAAGATCACAGTAGCATAGCACTATACAAAGATATGGATCTATAATCATAAACAATCTAGGATCAGATGTAAATTGACCATACAAATGTAGAAAACATCAATGACACAAGAGCACGGAGGAAAACTTGAATAGCTTTTATTGATAAACAAGAAAGAGCCAAGAAGAGTTACAACCAGTAGTTCTGACCCAGCATCAACCTCTCAGCAAGGAAGCCCCTCTTCACCTCAAACAAAGCTTAGATTGTAGGAATTTACAGGGTAAGTTCCTTAGACAGAACACCAAAAGGACACCGCTCACAACCAGATCGCAGATCAATACACCAGTATTTTGACGTGGTTAAAACCCTCAAAGAGGGAAACAGTCCACGGCCTAAGCCAACGCGGCCACTTCAGGCAATTTATTAATAAAAGAATGAAAATTTACATATGTTTCTCTCATGCACGGATTACCCTACAAATGACCCTCCATGCGCTTTAAATAGAATTCATGGACCAATCAGGTGTCAAGCCACGGATCAAGTGTCGGTAATACCGAGGAGAGAATGAACCGTCGGATCACTACATATCGTGACCGTCGGATTGTAAGTTACAAAATGTACAACGGTAAAGAAACACACTTTACCTAACTCTATACCTAACTCTACACTAGACCAAGTTGTACTTAACTATTTCCTATGTGTCGGAATATCCTAACATCCCCCCTTAAGAACAACTTGGGATAGGATTGAAGGATTTACAAATATGACACAATAGGAGAAGGAAGGAGGCACTAGAGCCTATCCCCCCTTAGTGACAACTTCCTGAACTCTAGCCATAAATCGAAGTTTAGTGAACTTCGCCTCTGTGAGAGCCTTTGTGAAGATGTCTGCAACTTGATCATCTGTTGAACAATATTGCACTTCAAGAACATGGTCGTGAATGAGCTTTCTGATGAAGTGCATGTGCAGTTCAATGTGTTTGTTGCGCTGATGTTGGACTGGATCTTTGCATAGCTGAATGGAACTTTGATTATCACACCAAAGTGTAGTCGGATGCTGCTGCTGAAAGCCAAACTCTGACAGGATCTGACGAAGCCACAAGGCTTCCTTACTAGCTTCTACGGCACCACGATACTCTGTTTCTGCTGATGAAAGAGAAATGGCAGCTTGTTTCTTACAAGCCCATGTAATAGGTCCTAAACCAAGAGTGAACACATAACCGGCAGTAGAATTCCGATCATCAGGGTCACCAGCCCAATCGGAATCAGTGAAACCAACCAATAGAGGAGATGCTTCGGCACTGTAATGAATCCCAAACTGAACTGTACCTCGAACATAACAAAGTATTCTTTTAGCTGCTTTCCAATGACTTTCACGGGGGTTTTGCATGAACCGAGAAACAAGGCCAACAACAAAGGAAAGGTCAGGACGAGTATGGGTTAGATACAAAAGTTTTCCTACAAGTTGACGGTATAAGGTAGCATCAACTTCAGGAGAAGTACAAGTGACTGAAAGTTTGACTCCAGACTGAAAAGGAGAAGGGGCTGTCTTACAATCTTCCATGTGAAAATGACGTAGAATATCACAAGCATACTTGGACTGGGAAAGGGAAATACCCTCCTTGGATTGCAAGACTTGAAGACCGAGAAAATAGTGTAAGTGTCCTAAGTCTGTCATTTCAAATTTCCTTTTAAGGCTAGACTTCACATGGTTTATAAGGTTGGGATCACTACCAGTAAGGATAAGATCATCAACATAAAGAACAAGGATGATAAGAGAGTTGCCCACTTTCTTGGTGTAGACAGTATTGTCAGAATGACACCTAGAAAAGCCAGATTCTAAAAGAAAGCTATCCATTTTGGCATACGAAGCCCGAGGAGCTTGCTTGAGACCATAAAGGGATTTCTTAAGTCGACATACAAGGCTGGAGTCTGTTTGTATGAAGCCAATGGGTTGTTCCATATAGATTTATTCATGCAAGTCCCCATGCAAGAAGGCAGATTTAACATCCATCTGATGGACTTCCCATTTGAAAGAGGCAGCAAGAGAAAGAACAAGGCGGATAGAGTTTATTTTGGCAACAGGGGAGAAGGTTTCAGTGTAGTCAATGCCTTCAACCTGTGAAAAACCTTTAGCAACAAGACGAGCTTTATGTTTATCAACTTTCCCATCTGGTCCATACTTGGTTCTGTAAACCCATTTGCATCTAACAAGTTTTCGTCCCTTTGGTAGAGGAACAAGATCCCATGTATCATTTGCCAATAATGAATGATATTCTTCATTCATAGTTGCTTCCCAATCTGGATGGCCTGAAGCTTCTGCAAAGGTGTCAGGATCATAATTTACTGGAGCTTGAGCCAGTAAAGAAGAGGCTCTCTCGAACTGAGAATGTGTGCATCGCTGATCTGTAGGATCACCGGCAAGATCACCTGTTGCATCTCGAGTAGCATGAACCCATTTTGGAAGCTCAGGAGCTGAAGGAGGATCCTGAGATGGTGGGGGAGGATTGTCATCCTCACTTTCATCATCTGAAGAAGAAATGTTTTCAAAGGTAGAAGAGATAGGGAGAGGTGGCACATCCGCCGGACTAGGCTCGCAAGTCGATATATTTTCATCAAATTTTACATCTCTTCTAATGATAACATTTTTGGACTTAAATGGAATAAGTCTATAGCCTTTGACATCTTCAGAATATCCAACAAAAGTACATTTTTCACTCTTAGGTTCTAAAGCTTTATGCTTTTCATATGGAATATGGGCCCACGCTTCACTTCCAAAAACACGAAAGTGACTTACATCTGGTTTGATTGAGCTCCATGCTTCTTCTGGAGTGATATTCTTTAAAGCCTTAGTAGGAGTATGATTTATTATGTAATTTGCACAGTTAATTGCTTCTGCCCAAAAACTAAGACCAAGTCCTTTAGATTGTAGCATACAATTAGCCATTTCCTTTAAGGTGCGATTCTTCCTTTCAGCTACACCATTTTGTTGTGGAGTATATGGAACAGTATGTTGCATTTGAATTCCATTCTCAGTGCAATAGTTGATGAATGTGTTTTTAACATATTCTTCGCCATTATCAGATCTTAACTTAAGAATTTGATGTCCAGATTGTTTTTCAACAAAGGCCTTGAAGGCCAAAAAAGTGTTAAATACTTCACTCTTGAGTTTTAAGAAGTATACCCAAGTGCGTCTGGAGAAATCATCAATGAAAGTTAAGAAATACTTGCAGCCAGAGAATGACACAACTGGAAGTGGACCACATAAATCACTATGCACAAGCTGTAAAGGGGCTGAGGCGTGCCAAGAGGCACGTTTTTCAAAACTGTCCCGATGATGTTTTCCGAGTACACATCCGGAACAAACACCATCTCTGCAAGATACCATAGGAAGACCTGTCACCATATTTTCTTTACATAGATTCTGAAGGGAGCGATAGTTTAAGTGACCAAATCGCTCATGCCAAAGTTTGCTCACTTCATCGTTATGAGCAACAAATACTGAGGGAATATTTGATGACCCAAAGTTGTGAAACTTATACAACCTTGTAGAATCATCAGCAATGCCAGTAGCCAAAATCTGTTTAGGATCTCTTAAGTCCTTGATTACAACATCATGAGGTGAAAATTCAACGATTTTACCTTCACCTGAATGAGTTATCTGATATACAGATAGAAGGTTGCAGGATAAGGTTGGAACACATAATACATCATTAAACTGACCATTGTCTAGATGAACAGTTCCAGTCCCTACAACATTAAGAGATCTATCATCACCAACATATATATTTTTGGTGTTACAATCATTTAAAGAAGAAAACATGGCTTTGATTTTGGCCATGTGATAAGAAGCTCCAGAATCAATGAGCCACTCATGGGAATGAGAAGAAGAAGATACATTTAATGCATAGCCAGACCGAGATGCTTGACAACCACATGCAGAAAGTGCCATTCCTGAAGATGAAGTTGAAGTTGAAGATTTCCCCAAATGGATGTTATGCTTCTTCATTGCTCCTTCCAAGGCTTCCATGTTCTTAAAGCATTTTGATTCTAAGTGGCCAACTCGATTACAAAAATTGCAATGTCTATCAGTCTTCTTCCCTTTGTTTTTATTTGTCTTATCATTTTGTTGAAATGATTTTTCATTTTGGGGCTGAAATTGCTTAGGACCCTTGTTTGGTTTAGGACCATTCTTTTTAGGATATGACTTCTTAGGATTCTTTGAATTTGGTTGCTGCTAGGCGGCTAATGCTTTCTTGGAAGAGTTTCCAAGATTAAGAAGACCAAGGTGTAAGAGTTTTTCTTGTTCTCTTAATAAAGAATCACAAAAAGAGTCAAAGGAAGGGGGCTTGTAGTCTGTTCCTTGAGAAATGAAGGCTTCTCTTGTAGAATGGAAGGTGGAAACAAACACAGAGTAGGCTGGTCCCAACTTTGTAAGAATGGAATAGATAAGGTTACTATCTTCTTTCTTAACTTTAACACCTTCCAAAAGATATCTAAGGGTCTTGAATTTGGACAAGAAATCTTCAATGCAAGAAAAATTATTAGGGTCCAATGTAAGTAACTCATTTTCAAGTTGATGGGCTCTAATTTCATTTTTAATCCCAAAAAATTTATTGATTTGTTTCATTGCTTCATCAGGAGTATCAATTTCTGAAATATGGAATCTAAGATCTGGAGAAATAGACATCCCTATCAATCCACGTGCTTGATCTTGCCTATTTTCCCATTTAGTAGCCTTATCTTCATCCTTCGGTTTCTTTTCTTGGCCTGAGGCTATTCTGTAGAGACCTTTACTTCTAAGTAAATCCTCAATGTAAGCCAACCGTTGGAAGTAGTTGGTGCTGTCAAGGGTAACTTGGTATTGACTTTCCATTTCAATGGAAACTGAAGCTAAAGATGCTAAAAATAAGTGTTCCAATGGATATATCTCGAAAAATTAGGCTGGTTTAAAAAAAACGGCTCTGAAAACGGCTTCCGGATGAAGAAGTTATGGCTTTTTGAAACAAAGTTGTTGAAGTTGCCGACGAAGTGCGGGAATGTGCGGAAATGAAAAAGTCCGCCCCCACAAAATGGAGACTTGAACCCAAGACCTGTACTCTCTTAAAATAGCTTTGAACCAATTGATCTATACAAAAAATTTGAGAGAGAGAGAGAGAGAGAGAGAGGGGGGGGGGTGCTTTGGGTTGCGTGCTTGCTTTGAGAAAGCTCTTTTTCCCTACAAAACAAAAAACACAAAACCCAACACGGACATGCAAAGAAAACGAACCTTATGGCTCGAAGTTAGCTTTAGCCGAAAAAACTAAATATTTTCAAAAATGAACCTTGTGGCTCAAAGTTAGCTTTGGCCGGAAACTAAATATTTTCCTCAATGTTTCTGATTTTCCGAGATCACCCTAAGGCGCAGGGAAAAGAGCATACGCATGAGAAAAATCCTTTCTTTCTGTTTTTGATTTACCCAGATCGCACAGAGTCACGGGGCAAAGAGCATACGCAGAAATGAAAGGTATAGATCCGGTAATAAAAAAGCTAAATAAACCGAAACCGAAATAAACAGAGAGAAAATAACAGTAAACTGCAAATAAACACTGTATACCTCCAGATCTTAAAAATGACGCAACTAGGGCTACCAGAAACCTTTTCGCATGAAACGAAAGGGGTTCCCCACTGGAACAGATGCTCCTAACACAACAGAGCAGTCCTCTCGGCCCGAAAGCAGTCAGAAATAGCAGATCTAGGAAACAGCAGTCGGATGCAGTTCTACCGGCTTCAGATTTGGATCACCAACGGACGCGGCCCTCAAATCGCTCTGATACCATGTAGGAATTTACAGGGTAAGTTCCTCAGACAGAACACCAAAAGGACACCACTCACAACCAGATCGCAGATCAATACACCAGTATTTTGACGTGGTTAAAACCCTCAAAGAGGGAAACGGTCCACGGCCTGAGCCAACGCGGCCACTTCAGGCAATTTATTAATAAAAGAATAAAAATTTACATATGTTTCTCTCATGCACAGATTACCCTACAAATGACCCTCCATGTGCTTTAAATAGAATTCATGGACCAATCGGGTGTCAAGCCACGGATCAAGTGTCGGTAATACCGAGGAGAGAATGAACCGTCGGATCACTACATATCGTGACCGTCGGATTGTAAGTTACAAAATGTACAACGGTAAAGAAACACACTTTACCTAACTCTATACCTAACTCTACACTAGACCAAGTTGTACTTAACTATTTCCTATGTGTCGGAATATCCTAACATAGATCACCCAACAATCTGATGTTTGTCTCAAGAAACCAACAACAATTCCTTACAATATGCAAAATTCCAGCCTCTGGATCTCTGGGATGAGGGATCCATATATAGATATATGTAATGGAGATGAGTTAGCTTATGATTTGATTAGTGTCTTCCCTCTGATATTTCTTGCTTCCACTTGGAGATTGATGATCTCTTACTCATCCTTGGTCGAATTCAGAGAGGCAAGTGTCACAGGAGAAGATTCTGGAAGCTTCCATTGCCTCTCCACCTCGCGGAATGACACTGCCATTTGTCATTTCTCGCCCATCACACCCCATAGAAGGGATTTTTGAAATTCAACACACCCACACAGTGTATTTAGGTGAGATGCAACGCACTTGGCCAGTGGAGCAGCTGAAATGATCCTGTTTTGACCAATTATGGGCAGTTTTTCATGGAGAACTTCTGGGAGAAGCTGTAATCTGTTGACCTTGTTCCTTTAGGGGTTATAAAAACACTTTTAGGGACTTAGGAGCCTTTGGTTTATGGACATTTCATGCTTGGGGTTGTAGTGCCTAAAAATGTCTATAACATAGAGAGCTAGTCACAGAACAAGGCAGCTAGTTTACCTCCAACATGATTGAAGACTTGCTCAACCATCACAAGATCAAGCATAGAACATCCATTGCCTATCATCGACAAGCTAATGGGTAAGTGGAGGTGACCAACAGAGCATTGGAGGGCATCTTGACCAAAGTGGTAAGCAACAGAAAGAAGGATTGGGCAGAAAGACTAGTTGAGGCCACCTGGGCCTATAATACCACATGGAAGACCACCACTGGATTCACACCCTATGCACTGCTTTATGAGAAAAAGACCTTGATGTCCATTGAATTTTATTATAACACATTAAGGATGGTGGCTCAACTAGATTTGGATCTCAGTAATGCACAGAAAGAGAGATTGTTCTAGTTGAATGTCTTGGATGAATTCAAAATTCAGACCCTCCTACAAACAAAGGTATTTCAACTTCAGAGAAAGATCTGGAATGATAAAAATATCAAGGAGAAGCAATTTTAGGAAGGCGATTGGGCATTGCTATATGATTCTAGGTATAAAGACTTCAAGGGAAAGTTAACTACAAGAATGCTAGTACCTTATGTTGTGGAAAGATGCCATGATAATAGTTTAGTGCAAATTAGAACCATCAATGAAGAAGCCATTCCTTTGCTTGTTAATGGACACCGATTGAAAATTTACAAGAGACCTTTATTAAAACAAGAGTTCATTGATGATATCAATAAGACAGTGATGATAGTGGAGCAAGTTCCAGCTCATCCCTCATCAAATCACTGAGAAAAAAAAAGAATAAGGACTCAGGTGGAAACCTCCATGAGGCTCCTGAGTCCCATCATTGGGTTGAAAACTTCTTGAGGTGACCCAGTGGTGTCAAAAAAAAAAGAGAGAGAATAAGAAAGATCCCTAGGTGAAAACCTTTCTTGAGGCACCTAGGGCAAACAACTAGGGTGAAAACCTCTCAGAGGTAGCCTAGTTGTTTCCCAAAAAAAAAAATCATGAAATTCCCATTTGCAGGTCAGCAAGAAGGATAGTCAAGGAGCAAAGGAGGATTGCAAAGAGACCCTTTTCACTCACATATTTATTTTTCCACTCATTACCATGCATTCCTCCATCATTTCTGGTGGTTTTTTCACTCCATTACTTCATTTTATAAAAGGATTGTGTTTTCTACAGGATCCCATGTATTCCTATAGGATCCCTTGAAAACCTACAGGATGATACTGTAGGAATTATAGTGACCCAGAAATCCTATAGGAAGTAGTCCTCAGGCAAATGAATGACTTTCTAGGCCACTAAAATTCACCCTCTTCATCATCAATCACCACACTTTGTCCACCATCATCATCCCTACACTCACCATTAAAAAGCGAAAAAAAATCAGTTTCAAGAGTATTCTTTCACCTGAATATTCCTTGCTCTCCACACTCCATTCCTTCTTTCCATCCATGTCACCATCCTCATAAACCTAGTAGGAAGAATGATTAAAGAGTTTTGAGGGAGAAGCAGCTACAAGACATCCTGTAGGAAATCCTGTAGCATCCTATCCCATAGAATACTAATCATACTAGCAACAAGCCTTCAGCATGATGATCCAGGAACTCCAAAGTAGCAACATCATATCTTCAACCATAGGTACCTGCACAAACAAAGAAGTCATTAGCAGACAACAAGAGGAGGAATAAGAATAGCATGCAACAGATACACACAAAAACACCTCTGGTCTTCGACAAGTACAGCATAACATTGGAACCACAGGTAAGTATCCCACTCGCTCTCTCATATGCATCATGTAGTTAAAAAAATGTAAGGGTTACCAGATAGTTTGTTTATAAGTGAAAATGTGGCCACTTAACTTGGCCACCTTCATTCAGTCAACACATACAAAACCAGGTGTCCTCTCACACGTGGCTATAGTCAACTCAAAGACAGAGAAGGAGTAGGACAAAAGTGGTTAAAACTATAGATCCATAAGGTGGGAGCTGATTACGAGGAGTGGGGAATGATGAGGTGGTAGTGGGGACCAACAGTCCAAAAATGGAAACGTACCTTTGTTGCCAGCACACCACCTCACCCTGAATCACCATAAGAGGAAATAAAACATCGTTCCCATGCATTCATGCATTTCACTTCCTCGAAACTCACTCACTCAGGTCGCTCTCATACCTAGGCAACCCACCAGAAGCAAAACTCCATCATTTTACTGCATAGGAATTCCTACAGGATTGCACAAGAATTCCTACAGGATCATGCACAAGAATTCCTACAGGATACACAAAGACTGTCTACAAGATTGGCAGAGAAGAGTTCAGAAGGGATATCACAGGAGTTGGCCACTGCAAACAATATAAAGAGGTAGGCTCTATAATTACATCCCTCTTTACGAGTAATTGAACCAGAAATCCCCTAAGTTTGAGTGAATTTAGCAACTGTGTAAGGGAATTACATACATAGTTATTTTTGTTTTGGTTCTACATTTGAAAATTGTTTCAACCCTCACATCTCCTCAAGCTTCACCAACAAGATGATAGGAGGATTTAATAGGAGGGAGCCCACCAACACTGTGAGAATCCAACAACACCCCCAAGTACTTGAAATCTTCACAAGACATAATTAGATGTGGTTTTTCGAAAAATTCTGAGGGTATGATGATGACGTGGCTCAAGAATTTGCTCTCTCCCTCACTTCACTCACTAGAATCCATGCCACTATTTTAATAAGGGGCTTCTTTATTGATCTCACCCCTAAGCTCATCAGCAAAGTCACCACACTTCCCCTAGGAAGACCATGGAGGAATGAAGACAAAGGAGATAGCCAGGTTGCCAACAGTTAGATCACCATGGGTTAATTAGGATCCTTATAGAATATGCCCTCTAGAACCTCAGAACTCCTATAACATGGTAAGTTTTCAGAGACATACCAGTAGAGGATGACATCAAAGCTTTCACTTATGATGTTAGCCCTACTATCAGTGAAGTGGAAGTAAAGCAGGAAGAGGAAGATAGAGAAGGAGATGAGGTTGAGATGGATAAAGAAGTAGATGACACAGAGGAACATGGTGAAGATGAAGAAGAAGAGGGAGAAGAGAAGGAGGATGATGAAGAAACAAAGGAGGATGTTAAGAAGGAAACTGATAGAGATGATGAAGATCTACAAGAAGAAGAATACAGGAAGGACATAGAGGAAGAAGGCAATGGAAAATAGAGGACAGAAAATAAGGAGCAGTCACCTAGGGTGTTTCCGGAAGAAATTGAGAGAGTGGCAGCAGATGCCCTCACTAATCTTAGCACCCAATCAAGGAAAAAGGAAAAAGGCAGAGGAAAACCCCATTATATTTCATGACAAGAAAAAGAACAAAAATAAGACAGGGGAAACCCCAAACATCAACCAAAATTCTTATTGTGATTGAAGACTCCCCTACACAAAAAGAGAAAATTCCTTCACCTAAGTCCCCTATCACCTATGTGAGGAGGCCTACTACTATATCAAATTCCTCTAAGGGAAAGGAAATCCTATAGGATACACAGCAAAATCTACAGGAAGAAAAAACAGTCCTACAACATACTTTGTTGAATCTACAGGAGGCATAAAAATT
Source organism: Pinus tabuliformis (assembly GCA_031772625.1). Taxonomy (NCBI): domain Eukaryota; kingdom Viridiplantae; phylum Streptophyta; class Pinopsida; order Pinales; family Pinaceae; genus Pinus; species Pinus tabuliformis. Next base: position 950,519,015 of record CM062811.1, on the reverse strand, counting down.
GGAAAGGAAGGGAGGGGAGTAGCAAGAAACTAAAGAAGAGGACCCAAAGATAAAATAACCCGGCCCCCAACCTAACATGGACTCCTATTACTGGTTTACTAAAGGAGGCAGGGTCATACCTCAAAAATTTGCCATCCCATTATTCTTCGAGCTTGAGAAGGAGAGGGTCAGAACTCACCAATGGATGCAGACCGCCAAATCAAAGGGGGTGGAAGACATTGGGCACATGGAAGAGAAACTCAAGGAGATGGGCAAAGAGTTAAGTGGCTTAAGGGATAGAGAAGCTATAATGAGAAATCAACTAGAGACAGAAAACTCATGGTTGAGGGGACAGCTGTAGGAAAGAGAGAATCAATTGGCATGTATGGCCAGTCTCTCTTTGGAAGCAATCCAGTGTAGGATTCTAGCTAAATCCTATGCTCTCTACCTCAAAGAACAATGGCTACAGTTTTAGATTAATACCTGAGCACAAAGAGGAACCATGCCATTTTAGGACTACAAGTAGTTTATTAATCTTTATGATCAAAGTACACTAGAAGATAGGGCCAAAATGGCTGAGTTTTATTTTCACAACATGGCCCTCATAGACAAGAATGTATGGGACCCTAATGCCAAGCTAGCAGATCTAAAATTAATGGCTTTGGCATCATGGATGAACCATGAGGAGTCAAGGGATACAGAGATGAAAAGGATATTGGCAAGAGAGAAAACTAAACCTCTTGTAATCAGAACTGAACAATCAAATCCCATGGCCCTCACCAGTACCCATAATTTGATTGCAAACAATCCTCAGTTGGAACCTAGATATCTTGTTGCCCAAGTGAAAGAAATTTCACATTTTGAAGACATGTTGAAGTTTCTAAGAGATGATAGTCTACATGCTTTCTTGAGGAGATGGAACACACTGCCATACAACTTAAAGATAAGAGAGTATCATTGTCCTCAAAGGTTGAGAGACACTCAATAAGACACCTATGTATAAGAAATCTATGCAAATGTTGAAGGTCGATTGGATTGGCCTAAAACTCAATCCACCACTACTCTTACGGATGCTAGAAGGGAGAAAAGAAGAAGAAGAAAAGAGGCAGTGGGAGGAGGTAGAAAAGAAATCAGGCTTCTATGAACAAGAAGAGGAGACCATAGCAGAGGCATGGGATGTCATAGAGGCCACTAGAGCCATGAAGGATATGGATATTGATTAAGTTGCTCATAGGATGAACAACACTTCTAGTAGGGGGTGATGATGAGCCACATCATTGGGTAATTATATGGGCCTTAATTCACCTCCTAACTTAGTCAAACCAACTTTTCTCATAACTTATTACATGTTTTTTATTATATTTTGTTTATGAGGTGAGTTAGAGTTGTGGACTAATATGCATTGAATGCAAGACTAAAGGAGAAAATCAAGGAATTTTGGCAAAAACCAAGGTCAGAACTCGAATGGGACAAGAGAGAGGGATTGTAGGAGGTAAATCCTCCTCATTTACTACTCCTCCATTCGAATATTCCTCCATTCATCACATCATATTGGAGTTCCAGCAACCAAATCATGAGGACTAGAAGGCAATCGAGCAAGTGAGAGACAAAGCACAAGTTTATCTCAAGTTTGGGAGGTGAGCCTCCCTAATTTTAAGGAATTCATTGGGGACTTCAAATGTATAAGTAGAAAGGCATAGGACCTCAGTAGGATTTGGATATTTATTGTATATAATTTAATTTCGAGCTGCAATACTTGTGAAAGTTCTCTTGATGTAATTTGTTGTTTTGATAATAAGGATGAGTTTTGTTTTGAGCCAGCACTGAGTTAACTCAGAGGGCTGAAGCTCTTGGGTTAGGGCCCAACCCTAGTAGCCAAGGCTCTTCTTTATTGTACATGTACGTTTAGTGTATATTCATAGCTTCATTATTAATTTTGTTTTTAGATGCATCTCCATTACAAGTACTGTAGATTAGATTGGTTGTTTAATAGTCTGCTTCCATTTATGCCTTATTTCAAGTAGCAGGTTAGCAAGGAGAAAAAGGATCACCACAAGTTTGTTAGAAAGTGTCTCGGCCTCATTTCCTCCCTTTGGGACCATGACTTGAGGAAGGGACCCTTAAGCAGCCCCAAAAGCACAAATTTCTACTTCTTTTATGAGCTTTGGAGTTCGATGTCTTTAATTTAGTATTTGGTTAGTTTTTCAAGGTAGATTTCATTGTCATCTTTTTCATCTCCATTTCTGTAGTAGATCTCACTTACGCTTTCATTCCTTTCAGCAACTTTCTTCATGCATAGTATAGGCAGTTGATTCATTAATTTTGCTTTTCTAGATCATGAAATGTGTCTTGTTGCATATCTTTTTGGGAAGACACACATGTTTTATGCAGAATAGGTGCTTCAGGAGGAGACTAAGACTTCATAGCCAACAACCACTTTCCACTTCATCCACCTTAGTCATCCCTTGTTTTCACCATTGCCTTCAGTATTTCCCATCATTATTTGATAGAAATTCTCCCAAGGACATTGAGCAAATCTATCCATCTATTATCTTGGATATTGACTCCTGAGTGATCCTAGACCTTCTCCCACTCCATTACACCAATCACACACCTTTCCTAATCCTCCCATCACCTCCAAAACCTCACATTTAGCTCTCGGCTATGTCCTGTAGGTTTCATGTAATTCCTACAAGATCATCATGTAGGTTTCAAGTACATCTTGTAAGTTTTCCTAAAACTGCCTGTTTTGAGGCAAAATTGATGGAAAACCTCTAGGAAGTCACCAAAATCTTCCTAGGGGTCCTCCACACCATCCAACCATTTCATAACCCTTCCATCCATCCTCAAACATCCTTCATTCACCTGCCACATCCACAAGAAAAATTTGTTTGCATACTTGATTTTGCATAAAAAGACCTTAAAGGAAAAAAAAAAATTAGTTTAGTCTCTTTACTTGCACATTAGTGTTGTTTGATGCTTCTTAATTATACAACTTATATAATATCATTTGTTTCATGTTGATTTAGCATTTCTTCCTAGCATATCTTCTTAAATGGTTAAATAGGGAATGGTGTGATTTAGCATTACATGTCGACCTTCTCCATTATTTCAGTAGAGTAACTCTCTTAGAAAGTAGATTTAAATTTCATCCATCAAAGAATCAAGCTTCTTCTGACTCCATAAAGGTCTGGCTTGGAACCCCAGTGGTCTCTTGCTAGTTGAACAATGACAACAGGCAATACCATCACTTTTACTTGTGCATACTGAACTGTCACCTCCAAGTTTGTATGAACCTCGGGTTGATAAGTAAAGTTGGTAGCCCAGCAGTTGCAACATCCTTGCTACAATACTAGTGCTTATCAATAGAAAGTAAATCTTTCCACTTCCTCCTAACCCTAAGGATTATGAGAGCACCACTAATGAAGGGGGGGATGAAGAATTTCCAGAGTCAAAGTTTCCACATAGTCCTAATCCAAAGGATTATGAGAGCAACACTAATGAAGGGGGTGATGAAGAATTTCCCCAGTCAAAGTTTCCACTTCATCCTAATCGTAAGGATTATGAGAGAACCACTGATGAAGGGGGTGGGTAAAGAATTTACAGAGTCAAAGTTTCCACTTCCTCCTAATCCTAAGGATTATAAGAGCACCACTGATGAAGCAGGGGATGAAGAATTTGCAAATTCAAAGTTTCCACATTGTTCTAATCCTAAGGATTATGAGAGAAGCATTGGTGAAGGGGGGAATGAAGAATTTGTAGAGTCAAAGTTTCCACATAGTATTAATCCTAAGAATTATGAGAGTAGCATTGATGAAGGGGGGGATGAAGAATTTGTAGAGTCAAAGTTTCCACATATTCCTAATCCTAAGGATTATGAGAACACCACTAATGAAGGGGGGGATGAAGAATTTGTAGAGTCAAAGTTTCCACATATTTCTAATCCTAAGGATTGTGAGAGCACCACTGATGAAGGGAGGGCAAGGACGAACAATTTCCAGTAAATAGAGATTCAAAGCTTCCACTTAGTCCTAATCCTAAGGATTATGAGAGAACCACTAACACATGGGAGGATGAAGAATTTCCATTAAATAGAAATTCAAAGTTCCACTTATTCCTAATCCCAAGGATTATGAAACCACCACTAATGAAGGGGAGGATGAAGAATTTCATGCAAATGATAATTTGACTATGAATATAGAGTGATATTTTCCACTTAGTCATAATCCTAAGGATTTTGTGAGCACCAGTGGTGAAGGGGAGGATGAATATTTCTTGCGAATGATAATTTTAGAGGCACAAATGTCAATAGTGAATTTTATCTAAGTGAGTGTTTAAAAGGTAGTTGTGGTGATGATGAATTGAATCCTCCAAGGGAGGTTTTCAAAATCAATGATGAATATGGTGAGGAATTTCATTTGAGTCAAGATTTCAAAAGCACAGATGTTGGTAGTGAAGAATTTCCTTCATGTGAGGTTGGTAATGAATATTTTCCAAGCAATGATGGTGATGAATTTTCTAACTATCTTTGTCATTATAATATTCCTCCTATTGATGATGACAATGCTTCTCCATATAATAATGAAATGAGGGAGACGTTGCAAGAAAATATTGTATCTAGGAGTAGGAGTAGGCCTTTTCATATCAATCCAAAATATTCCAGTTATACAAGGCTTAGGATAGAATATCTCACAAGTAGAAATTATGTTGGTGATATTATTTCAAGTGAATGTTGTCGAAAGGATTGCTTGAAACATATGGATTTCAATTTTTCTTTGGAGAAAATGAAGAAATATTTGTAAATGAAGAAAATAATGAAAAAATCATTTTTAGTGGGTTGCATGCAATCTACACTGGCAGGTTATTATTATCATATTGGAATTGTATTGATCTTTAGAAAGACTTTCAAAATGTTGCATTCAGTTGGTAATTTTCGTTTGTCAAGAATCTAAGAAAGACTGGAAAAATACCCTACATATTATTTAGAAGTACATTATAAAAGAGAGGTTGGACCATAGGAAATTACTGCAATGTCATGGACGAAATACTTCTTTTCAAATCATGGAGAGTGTATTCCAAATAAAGACACAATACATATTCCAAGTAATTTCTCAAGACGATAAATCTACAAATTATACATAGAAAATGCAGAAGGTGTTGAAGGAGATGGTAATTTTATTACATATTCATATTTTACAAGGATATGGAGGAACAAATTCAACACTGTTTGTATTCCTAAGAAGACAAGGATGGGGATTTGCAGTACATGTGCTTCTCTTAAATAAAAAAGAGATAAATTTCAAGGGGAAGAAAGAGGTATGCATTCATTGTTGTGTGTGGAGCATGATTGTTCAGAGGTCTTTGTTTCAGCCAGATGTATACTCTAGGATGTTTGTACATCCCTCCAAGCGGAGGGGTGCGGGGGGTCTGGGGGCCAGCGGTCCCCCGGCGGGGACTCAGAGGCAACGCCCCCGAAGCTAAAAACAAATGTAAAATTGCCTTGTAAAAGTATAGTAATTTCTAGTCAATCTGGGCCGTTCATTAGGCAGATGATCTGACGGTAGAACTTATTTTTAGTTTAGGGTTTTTTGCCCTAGAAGGCAACCCCTCTCTTTGTATGAGGGTATTGTATTGGAGGCTGAGATATAGATGTGTATTCTGTGAGCGAGAAACAGAGAGGTGAGACTGTGAGAGAAAACAGAGGATATTACAGCGGATTTGTTGTAGGTTGTGTCTCTTCATTTTGCTGGATAATAGAAAGGAAGGATTGGCTGTTCGGGGTGGATGTAGCCCAAACTGGGTGAATCACATATATCTGTGTCTCTCTTGTTTTGTGCGTTTTCTGTGTTAATATTTCTGCAATATTTTATGTGTTCCATTGCTCCGTAATATATAATTTTCTAACATTCATAATATTATTTTTAAAAATTGGATAGTTATAAACTATGAAAATATATTTATTAATATATTTCTTTTATTTTATGTGCAGATTCCATTGTCAAAGCACTTCAAGAGCATCACAATAAGCAAACAAGTGAAAGGAAAAAATTGTATAAACATAGAAAAAAGTGTTATGATAATCCAAATAAATATTTGGGTTTGATAATTGATGGTATAGACCAAAAGAAAACACTTCTTCCACATTTTGTCCTCACACCAAAAAAATTACAAGAAGAAAATTTTATTCAGTTTCACTTGGTTAGTTGTATGGTCTTTAATGGGAAGATGTTGCCAAGGGTTTACTTCACATCTCCAAATATTAATAATGATGAAAATATTACCATAACTATAATCCATGATGTGCTTTCTCATTGGTTTGGTATTCTTCCTGAAGTTTTGTATCTTCAATTGGACAACACAAGCCGTGAAAATAAAAATCAAGTTATTTTTGGATATCTAAACATACTTGTTCAATTGGGAATTTTTAAAAAGGTAAAGGTTGGTTTCATTATTGTTGGGCACACTCATGACCATATTGATCATATGTTTAGTCATTTTTCAGTAACATTGAGGAGGAATAATGTTGGGAGCCTTCCACCATTAATTGAATGTATTAAGAAAGCATATATTCCAGAGCTTGTTTTTCATGTGCGGGAAGAAACTATTGACATGCGAAGGTTTATTTTGGGATCGCATGGTGAGGAGAAATAAATTGAACAACTTAATGACGTTAACTTCCAACATCAATTTTGTATCAAAAAAATTGATGGAAAAACACTTATATGGGGCAAGAAGTATTCAACTATTGTAGAATGGGGGTCGTCATCAATTTTATCATTTTTGAAGTTCATTCCATATCATCCAATATTTGCATCAAAGATAATAGTATTACAATTAGTTGTTGAACTCAATAATGCACGAAGGCATAAGAGAGAGATAAATTATTCTAAATGTCTAGAAGAAATAAAAAAATGTATTAGAGATACATATGACTACTTTGATGTTGGTGATTTAGTTTGGTGGGAGTCTTTTTTCAATGATCAAAGTGATATCATCTCAATAACAGGAAATGAATATACACTTTTGAAGGCTCCATTTATTTGGCCTCAAAATATGCCAAATGAACAGGAGGAAAGACACATTGTTGAACAACAACAATCTCAATATTATTTCTCAACAGGAAGAGGAAAGAGAAAACTATATTGGTTTTAGAAGATCGCATGCACAACGTGAAGCCATGGAAGATATTTTCAGGGGTTCTATGCAAGATGTTAAGGAGGGTTTCATGATATTAGTATTAGCATATGGAGATCCACTTTGCTATCCATTTTGGGTTGCGAAGGTTATAAAATTCATTAAAGAAAATGAATATATTACAGTTGTTGAGGTACATTGATATGCCACAAATACCAACCCATTCAATGGTGTGTACAAGCCAGATATGGTAGTTGATAAAAAAATTCACAAAGAGAGAAAAATAAAGGGTACAAATATAAATCGTTGCCGCACAGACCTATTAAAGGTCTATGACTTCACTTTAACAAACAAAGGAACTCTTCACTTCAAGACCATAGATATTTTGAAGAATTATCTTCGAGAAGGAACAATGTTGAGATGGGAGTCTATTGAACTTAGTCATAGATCAAGAAGACTTTTGAAACTTGAAATGGTGGGCATGCATCTTGAATCAAATGGGGCTCTAGTTGATGTAAGAGAAGAATATGGGTAATCTTCATCTACATCCAGTCATTTGTCTGAAGATGTAGATTATGATGGTGTGCTAGATCCTATGGGTGTGCCAAATCCTATGGATGATTTTGAATAAATTTCTAAGACATTTTATGTAAATGAAGTTTGCATGGTAACTTGAAATAAATATTTTGACTTCCATATGATCTTACATGAAGTTATGGCTCATTTCTAGCTTTTTTGGATTATATGCTTTAGTATATGTGATATTCAATCTACGAAAGTTGATATTTTGATTAAAAGTAAATAAATATTAGAAATTAATGTTGATTTTTTAAATCATACAATGATATTTCTATGATATTATTTATTGTTATCGTTTGGTATAAGATAGTTTTAAAATTATTGAAATTTTAATGCCTCATTAAAAAGAACACTTCATTTTGATGGTTGACTTTTAGGTTTTTCTTACAGTAGGATAAGTTGTCTTAGGCTAAAAATTGAAAAGAGCTGTAGTTTTATCCTTTGAAATAAAATTACTCTTGGAATAATGAATCTTCCATTTACTTGTTCATTTTTAAAAATTGTTTTGGTCATATAATTTGTCCATAATTTCATGGTTGAAATGTGTTACAAAGTGAAGGTTTTTAATTACAAGGTTGAAAATTTGTCAAACTATTAAAGTGTTTCTGAATTATGATATTTTATCTTTAATGATATGGTTGAAAACAATTACAATTTCAAGGTTTTTTAGAGTCAATATATTTTATCTTTAACTCCATTTCTAAAAATTACTCTTGGAATAATGAATCTTTCATTTACCTATTCATTTTTAAAAATTGTTTTAGTCATATAATTTGTCCATAATTTCATGGTTGAAATGTGTTACGAACTAAAGGTTTTTAATTACAAGGTTGAAAATTTGTCAAAATGTTAAGGTGTTTCTGAATTATGATATTTTATCTTTAATACTATGGTTGAAAACAATTACAATTTCAAATTTTTTTAAGAGTCAAGATATTTTATCTTTAACAACATAAATGGAAATAGTTGGAGTTATTACAATTCGAGACACGATATTTTATCTTTAACATCATGTACAGGAATTGTTGGAATTTTACAGTTTTTCAAAGTCCGGATATTTTATCTTTAACTCCATTGCTAATAATTACTATTGGAATAATGAATTTTTCATTTACTTGTTCATTTTTAAAAATTGTTTGTCATATAATTTGTCCATAATTTCATGGTTGAAATGTGTTACAAACTGAAGGTTTTTAATTACAAGGTTGAAAATATGTCAAAATGTTAAGGTGTTTCTAAATTATGATGTTTTTATCTTTAATGCTATGGTCGAAAAAAATTACAATTTCAAGGTTTTTTAGAGTCAAGATATTTTATCTTTAACAACATGGATGGAAATAGTTGGAATTATCCGGATTCGAGACATGATATTTTATCTTTAACATCATGTCCAAGAATTGATGATATTTTACAATTTTTTCAAAGTCCATATATTTTCTCTTTAACTCCATTTCTAAAAAATGTCAAAACTATAACCCGGTTTTTTTTTTTTGTTATTCCAGAATAAACACTTTTTTTTAAGGGTGTTTTTTTCATCCATTTTTCAAAACAAAGATGGTTTTTAATTCCATTTTCAAAAAAATGTTGAAAATTTAAACTAAAAAAAAGCATCATTCTGGCATAAACAATTTTCATTTTTGGTTTTTTTTCATGTTTTTTTTTTGTGTTTTTCGGCTCGAGTACCCGTTTTGAGGTAATAGTTCCCATTTGATCGATAAATATGTTAAACACATTTTAATGATGTGGTTCACCATTTTTTTATGTTTTGGATGTCTTCTTGTGGGAAGAGTGGATAAATACAGTTAGAGAAAGGAAATAGTGAATTACCAATCTCGTTTGGCACTGCATATGTAAGTTAAATGGATTGAATTTATGGGTTTTCATAAATGGTGTCACTATACCAAAGACTGGCTTCAGATATAAGGAACTGATGATCACCTAGAAAACATGGTTGTTGAACAACAACAATGTCTAAGGGACTGGTTTGTTGAGGTAAGTTCAAGGGATGAGTAAGTGGATCATCCCAAGAGGGATCTAACATGATATGAGACTCTAGAGGTTCTTCTGAATGGTGAATAATAATGGTACTAGAGTCGACACTACTAGATGCACTTGGAGGGTTAGGGAGAATTGTTTCTCCTAGTTTCGCAAAATTGGATGCTCCCTTACCCAAACATGGAGTGGAAATGTAATGGCCACATGGTGGTTGTGGTTCAAATTCATGGGTTAAAAGTAAGGGGTGATTGAACCAATTGACCTCACCATGGATGAAGTCTTTAGACTCCACAACATATTAATCATGGGTTTACTACAGAATGCAGTATGCATGATGGTGCATATCATCCCAAGGATAATCGGGAGTGTTCATAGCTTCCATGATGTCTTCATCGGAGTAGAATATGAGTAGACTAGAGGAATAACAACCACATGATGGCGAATATATACATGAAGCATCTTCATGAGAGACAAGGTTCACATACGCCTTGTCAAGGTTGGGAGAAATATGACTAGTAGAGGGAATATATACTAATGTTGAGACTGGGTGTTCATCGAAGGAGGGTCAATAGAATCACAATAGGAGAAATCAAGAGAGTTCCAAGGTATCGATCTCATGGATGAATACACGTAGAGAATGGGGGTGGTACTATCCATCATCTTGACATCATAGGGAGGGATAAAAATGGGTGTTTGAGAGACCTGTTGTTCCGGTGTAGGAGTGGGACCAGAATCTACAGGTAGAGGAGAGGTGGACCCACTAAAAGCAAACTCCAATTTGTGAATCATTGAAGTGTATAACAAAAATCTTCAAGACAGGGACAACAATGGGAATAGTGGCCATAATTATCACATAAATCACATGGGTGATTCATGTGTAATTATTTATTCTTCTTAGCTAACTCAGGTAAGGTGACATGGACTTTAGGAATATTAGAATGAAGGAAGCTATCAGTTACCACATCCTTACATCAGGGAGTTCAGGACAATTATTGGTGGTTGACCAACAACATCACACAAAGCACAAGGAGGAAGAGGCTTTGGCAGCTTAGGTGGAGCTAGAGTTTTTGCCGGGGGGGGGCTTGTCTTTGGTTCCCATTTTTTGGGCTTTGCCCCCCTCGCTAGATGCTTTCTCAATAGGAGTAAGCTCCTTTTGAGGTTGTTGTGGAATTGAAGCAAAGGCAGGGGCCAGAACAATAGGTTAGACCAGGGTCAAAGAAGTGTAAGGTTTTAACTTGTTGGATGGAGTGTTTGTGGGAGGATCGATGTACAAGACTGGGATCCATAAGGTGATGTTGGGTAAATATAGCATAGCCATAACAGGTGTAGAATAAAATCCAGGAGGTAGAAAGAAGAATGGTATTTGACCAGATGAATAGTGTCCTGGAGGAACTGCTTCGAGATGGTTATGGTGTTGGCTCGAAAAAGTCATTAGGGAAAAGACCTTGGGTTCAGGCACAGGAGGCCAACAGTGGTCCGCTATAGTCTAGGACAATGTTGGCATTTTTACCCCACCCCGAAGGGCAAGGAGTCTCACCTGAAGCGCGTCGCAACCAAAAGGGAGAAGGGTTCAACATGGGGTTGAGAGAATACCAATTGGGCACAGGCGATAACACACATATGCATCCATAATACATGAAATAAAGATAACAGTACCCATAATTCATATGCATGGATCCATCATAAACATCATAGAACTAACAACATCCTTGCATCAATATATGAATCATCATTTACATGCAACAGGTAGACTATTTAAGATTTTAATAGGCTCACAAAGCATGATGCTCAATACATTAAAAGTCTCAACAACCATCAGCTCTGTTTATATTAACTTAGCATAACAGAATACAACAGAATCTGACATTTCGCCATAAACAATACATAAAATACCTGGCTCAGTAGCTCAGGTAAAATCAACTCCACAACCTAGTTCCTCGACTCCTAGCTCTTTTTGCTTTAGCTTCTACACCTGCGTACCTCCTCGACAACCAAATCCTCTTGCTTCTAGTGGGTTCAACAACAACCTTCTTCCTTTCTATTCTTCCCCTTTTATATCCTTCTTAGCTGCCTAGACTATCAGTTCTCGCTCGACTACTTGCTCCTTTGGCTGCTTCTATGCCTTCCTATCTCCTCGGCTGCCTTTGCCTTCCACTGCCACCTTGCCATCACTCCTCTACAACTGTTTGTTCCACCACCCAACCATTGTTGCCATTTGTCCTCTCCTACCCTTCAGTCAATCGAAACTGGTCAAAATCATTCAAAATTAATGAAAGGCTCCAAAAAGCCCCGACTACAATTTCTTGACTCATCCTCGAGTCAAGTCATTTTGACCTCTGGTGGTTCTATTGTTGCTTCCATGTGTTCTATGGGTGGTGGTTGCGTTGTTGCCAATGTTATCTCCACTGTCTGTTGTGTTGGCACTTCTGCTACTTTGATACTTGCTTGTGAAGTAGGAATTTCTTCTGTCTCAATCCTAGCTTGTGGAATGGAATTTGTTTCTGTGGCCCTTTCTTGACCTCGTGGCTCCTCCATTCCAAACAAAGGCTCCAACTCTAGGACCGAGGTTCTTGTTTACTGCCTGAACTCAGTGTAGCGCTAAATTTCTAGGTTCCAGTTAGTGAGGATTGCATCGGCGCCTTGTGTGAATGCCTCGGTCGATTGTGATGTTAAAGTGGTTGGCCGATATCTCTGCAAGTCATCCCATTGTTGGCCACTTGAATCGCATGCCTCCTTCAAGATCAGAACCTGCATACAAACCGAGGGCCGCAAGTCTCATATTATCATTTTCGTCCTCACTGATTCCTCCTCAATGCTGTCAACCTGGGCCTGGAGGATGTCGATTTGTTCGTTTATTTGTTGGAGCTGAGCATGGTCTGTACAGTCCCTTGTGCTAGAAAACAAGGATTGAATTTGTTCTCTTAATGGTAGATCTAATGGTTCTTCAGAGATAGATTGCCTTACCAGTCATGGACCTTGCCCATTAAGGCGTATCCATCGGTGAGGGCTTCAGCTAAGGCTTTTTTCTTCATTTCTAGCTCCCTGACCTTGCCTTCAGCCATCCGCACATAGATTTCCATAGGATCTAGCAGTGCGAACTTGGAAATCTCTAGCTTCTACTTCATTTCTACATTTGTGGTTGCTAGGCGCATGCATGCCGTCTATATATGATCGCAGCAGTCAGTCAATGTGCAATCGGGCATGTCTGTTGATGCTTCTATGTTGGCTTCGGTGACGGTTGGCCATATGGATTGGAACCATTGTGTAATATGATCCACCTAGGCTTGCAATCCTGTATTTGCTTCCCGTAGGTGATCTCGTTCTTCAATCACTGTGAGAAATTACATCCTTTACTTCTCATGTTCTTTGGATAGGTCTTCATGAAGGCTCTCGGCCTTGTGGGCCGCTTGCTGAATAAAAGTGAATAAATGGGTTTATGACCAGTGATGGAGTGTATTAGCCTGCATTGTGTCTGGTTCTGGGAATTGTTATTGTAGGGGTAGGGTGCTTGCAATGGACTTATCAGAATGGGAGGTGGGTGAATGTTCTTGTTGAGATGGTGGAGTGAGTTGTGGTGTGGCTAGAGTGATGCTAGGGTTTGGAGAGACTATGATATTTATAGGGAGAGCAGGCAAGTATAGGGCAGTCCTTTGTTCCTGCCAACTGGTATCCAGGTGTCTCCTAGTTGGTGGGTCCAACCCAAGCATCAGTATTGTACTATCTATTTGTGGCATCCCTATGGTAGAGGTGGTGCCTTCTGTCGGGCTGGCCGCCTAAACTTCTGCTTCCACAGTAGTCTACCGATGGTCGAACGGGAGGATCTCAGACAAGGTTACGGAGGTGGAAGCAATTTTTGGGGCTAACTCTTGTGACGGTTGTACTGTAGTGGATGTGGTGGCAGGGATCTCCTCGACTATGATAGTTGCGGGAATCGGGTGTTCGACCTCAACAATGAGGTCGAGGACTGGAGTTGCGGGGTTAATTTTTGAAATTTTGGTAGCCGACTTTTTGACTTGGGGGTATAGATGACTCGCTTCTTTTTCAGTTTAGGGACTGGCATCTAGGAGGGAACCTGGGTTGCTCCCGCAGGGATTTCCATAGATAGCGGTGGCATTATAATGGGGAACAACATGGTGGAACCTTGAAAATGCTTGAGATAGTCACTCTCACCTGGCTCAAAGCTTGCGACTGTCCTCCTTCCTTCGAACATTTTCTCTTCCATTTGGAGTAGCATTGGTTGGAGTACTTCATCTGTTGCTCGCTTCCTACTACTTTCTGCCCCATCTTCCTCTCGGTTTTGTGGCATCAGAGTTCCAAATAGGTACCTGGGCTTCCCTTCTCTCATCTCGCAGACCACTCCCTTCCAGGACTCCACTTCTCTGTGTAAGGCTTCCTCCGTCAGGCTAAACCTCTGCGGCCTTAATTTGAACGTGGTGGGGTTGACACACCGCGGTCTTAGATATGTGTGCACGTGGGAGGCACCAAACCAAAGATCGCCTGAGAACTCATCCAAGAGAGTCCTGGGTATCTTGTCAGTTGACTAAATGGCGTGCACCATCTGTGCGTACTAGCTCTTGAAAGCTCTTTCGTTGATCTCCTTTGTGTTGGGATCCCCCGATGCCCTCCATGGTTCATACCTAAGTGTGATTGGTTGTTCTTTAGCAATGGTTTCAATCTGCCTCTCTGGTGGTGGCCTCCATTTCCACATTTCCAATGCCATTACCAAGTATCCGAACACAAATCCAATGCTCCTCTGGTAGACATCCTCACATGCCTTGAATAGTTCCTTAAGCATGAAAGCTGACCAGTTGAGTATTTCTCCCTGGCATTAGTGTTCCGCTATCAAAACGGTGTCCATGGTGCACTCTTTCCTCGTGAAATGGCTCATTGTCTTGCCTACAATAAGGTAGCAGTGGAACCTGATGTTATCTTTGTTGATTTTGTCTAGCTTCGCTCCCTTACCCCCTCACTCTGTCCCATAGCAGGCGTAGAAGTTTTCTATCTGCTTCTTCCCCTACTTGACCCCAGCCTGGAATGTTGTGTTGACTCTATTCCCCACTTCTTCCAGCCCAATTAGTCGATCTTCGACATGAATAGGGTATTCTCTGTCCAACCATAGCGAGCCTCCATGCATCTTGCTTGCTAATAATTTGGTGCACTGCATGGCGGTAAATTGGGTGCAAAATATAGGAAAATTTCATAGGTTGAACAATGTGTACCTCTGTATCCCTCTAAAGTCCTCTCTGATTCTAGAGTTCCTAGTGCCATCCTCCCTTTGAAATTCTTCCATGTATACTTCCCTCTTCATTGCTAGAAACTGGAATCCGTTTGTGAAGTCGTTTTTGATGATATTCGACCTGTCATACTTCCCATATAGATCATCCACCACTTCAATTCTTGCATTTAGAGCAGTTTGTGGGACTGATATGACTCCTTTTACCATTGTTCCTCTTGTGCGCTAAACAATCTGTACTGGTGGTCTCCCAGTTCTCTTCTTCTACTCCTGGTCTTCTGAGCGATCCTGGAATTCTTTTGTTGTTTGAAACTCTACCGTTCCCTGCATTCTGCTACGATTTATGTGGCCAACTCTGATACGATGTCCCCTAACTGACGAGTCTTTAATCAACTAATTACTCCAACGACCTTTCCATGTATTCTAGCTATATTTTGTCATCGTCAGCCATCTAGTACGTGCCAACTATGATGTGGTTTGGAAGGTACAAAGTGGACTGCATGGCATCTTTATTATGCCATGATGGGATTATTTATTAGCTAATTCTATGCTTAATGGGAAAGATTTTGTGACCCTATCTTGACAGTTGCCTTATTGATTACTTAATCAGGAAATAACTACTGGTATGGTGGATGGGATGGGTACTTGTGCAGCCATCAATTCTGGAAAAGGTTTGGACCTACATGTATTCTACTGACAAGGGTGACATGCGTGGCTACTGTCCCTGCTGACTAGGCCTACCAATGTGATCTGACACTATATGTCCGCTGACACTACCCCCCGACCACAAATGGGTTGTGGTATCCCAACCATGGCCACAACCTTATTATTCGAAAGATTTTTTTTTTTAACTTGCAGAAGAGTTTCAGGTGTGCGCCATTCACCCATCCCTGCATTAGACTCCATCTAGTTGTGTGAGTCTTACTGTGCTAAATTATTTTATTTCTGTGATTATGAATGGTTATAACCAGTGCATCTGTAGTTTTCTTGGGAACTTCAAGAACTTGCTGTCATAAAGGAGCACTTGGTCACCAACTTCAAACGATTTCTTCTTGATGTGACTATCGTCCCAAGCCTTCTATCTTCGTTTCTCAACTGATTGATGGAATTCCGCTAGGAATTGGGTTTCATCGAGTTCCATCAGTTGGCTCCGCCTGTTCCACAAGGCACTATTATCCGCCATTCCTATAGCCGTTGAGATTAACATGCTAGGTAGTATGAAATCCATTGGCACCACCACCTCTCTACTGTAGACAAGCTGGAATGGAGTTTTTTTGTGGAATATTTTAATTGTTGTCCTATATTCCCATAGAGTCACTGGAATTCTTTCATCCCAGTCATCCTGGTTGGAAGATCCAATTTTTGTTAGCCCTTTTTCCAGTATTTTGTTAAATGCCTCCACTGCACTGTTTTCTTGTGAATGGTAAGGACTACTCTTACTATGTTGTACCATAAAAGTTGTTAGCAAAACTTCAATTGTTTCATTCAGAAAGTGAGTGCCATGGTCACTTGTGAGGCTCTGCGGGCATCCGAACCTTGAGATGATATTTTCAAAAATGAATCTTGCCACTATTTCTGTTGTGTAGTCTTTCACTGGTGTGGCCTCTGCCCATCTTGTGAGGTATTATATTGCCATGATTATGTATAGGTCTTGGGAGTGCCTTTCTGGTGGAGAAATTGTCCTAATGAAATCTACTACCCACTTATCAAATACCTGCACCGTATGGACCGGGTGTAGTGGTAGCTCATCATGTAGGGAAGTCTTACTGACCCTCTGATAGACATCACATTCTTTGGCAAAAACTTTCGAATCCTTATGGATAGTGGGCCACCACAACCCCGTGTGTAGTATCTTCCTTGTGGTAGCCTTGCCTCCTACATGGCCTCCCGCTACCCTTGCGTGGCATTCCCAGAGGATGGCCTTTCTTTCGTGTTGTAGGACACAGCATCTGAGTATTTGGTCCAAGCCCATTTTGTAGAGGTGTCCCGCTATGAGCTGGTAATCTGCTGCTCTGACCACTAAGTGCCTCCTCTGTGTTGTCGTGTATCCCTATGGGCAACTGCTTGTTGTTAGTAAAGTAGCAATCTCCTCTAGGTAATCAAGTATGGCTTCTATCCTGAACAGGTTGACATCGGGCAACCAATCATCTATTTCTCAGTCATTCTCCCCTGTTTCCAGGCGAGACAGGTGATATGGCCCTACATTCAATCTGTCTAGCTTAACAACCACTTCAAACGTGAATTCTTGAAATAGTAACAACCACCTGCTTATTCTTCCTTATAGTACCAACTTGTTTACTAGGTACTTCAGTGCAAAGTGGTCTATGAAGAATTTTAATGGCGCACCTAGTAGGTAGTGCCTGAACTTTTGGAGAGAGTAGACCATTGCTAGATCTTCCTGTTCTGATGTTGTGTAGTTCTTTTCCACCGTGGAGAGCTTTCTGATAGCGTAGTATACTGGATGGTCCATCTTTTCTCTCGGTTTCACTAAGACTGCTCCTAGCGCTATTCCAGATGCGTCGATGTGTACGTGCAACATTTTGTTCCAATCGGGTTACACTAATATCGGGGCACTTACTAACCTTTCTTTCAGTTTGTTTAGTGTTGCTTGAAAATCTGTGGTCCAGATGAATTCCTCTGTCTTCTTTAGTAGTTTCTCCATTGGGGCTGTTATGGTTGAATAGTTCCTGATGAACCTTCCATAGTACCCCGTGTGGCCTAGAGTTGCTCTTAGTTGCTTCACATTGCGGGATGGTTCCATGTTGACAATTTTTGCTATTTTGGTAGGGTCTACGCAGACTCCATCTTTGTAGACAATATGGCCCAGTAGAGTTCCAAAGGGAACTGCGAAAATACATTTCTTCAAATTTAAAGAGATCTGCAACTGTCTACATCTTTCAAACATCACTCTCAATAGGCTGGTATGCTTCTTCAGCACGCTGTATACGGTCTAGTTGTCCATGTAAACTTCTAGAAACTTATGAATGTAATCCCGAAATGCGGCTATTACAATCCTTGAAAAAACTACTGGCACATTCTTTAATCTGAATGGCATTACATTGTATGTGTACGACCCCCACTCCAACATGAAAGTTGTTTTCCTTTTATCTTCTTTGGATATCCAGACCTGGTGGTAGCCTGAGAACCCATTTGTGAATGAATATGCCTCATTCCCTGCAACATTGTCTAGGACTTCATCGTTGAAAGGCGTGGGGAATGGGTCATGCATGCATGCATTGTTCAAGCTTCTATAGTCGACGCATACCCTAATCTCGGTTGCATCCTTCTTGTTCTGAATAAGTATAGGACTTATCCATTCAGCTTAATTTACTAGAAATATGATCCCTTCATCGAACATTTTTCCAATCTCCCTTTTAACTTTCTCTTTTACCCTTGGGTTCAGTTGGTATGGTCTATGCTTTACTAGTTAGACACCTAGTTTCAGAACAATTTTCATCTCTCCCAGGTTACCTTTTATCCCCTTGAGTTTTTCCACTGAAGCTCAAAACAGGTCCTGGTATTATTGTAATAAATCAAAAATTTCTTTGGTGGTCTGTTCATCACAGTAGCCTCCCACTGATGCTATCTTGGGCTTATCTTCCATCCCTACATTTTGTTTTCTCAGCTTCACTGGTAGGATATGGGTGCCTTCCGTCGAGGGGTTCTCCCGAATTCCTCTTTCTCCCTCTGTTTCTTCAAAGGCTAGGTGTCTAAGCCCCTCCAATCCATCATCTTCTAGTTCTGCATCAATTTTGTCATAGGTCACAAATCTTGGCAATTCCATATCATACAAGCATTGCAGAAAGTTTTCTTCATGATCCCTTTGAACTAGCATCTCCGGGGTGAAAAAAACCCCCTTTACCACCTGAAGTACCTCTATCATTTATGCTTCACTTCTTTTGAATGAAAAATCACCAACAAACTGTCCTTCCAAGGCATCCCAACTAGCCGTTTGTCATCATAGCTCCTCCTGGATATACCAAGCCTGGGGGATGGTGTTGAGGGTATGCATAAAAGCATGTACCCATAGGTTCCTTGGTAGTCCCCGGATTTCCTAGTTGTTCGTGCAATATTTGATGTGCTCCTTAGGACTTGAATTTCCCATGTATTCCTTTCTGTCTTGCGGTCGATCTTCTTTCTTGTTAAACCTCTACTTCATTTCTTGCTTAGAATCCTTCCAGTATTTTAGTACTTGGCAGTGTGCCTTCCACCACCTTGCTGGAGTTGCCATGAGCACAATGTCTAGCAAGGGAATTCTTTGGTCTCCCTTTACATCCTAGTCCACCCTATCTAGGAACCAATCCATCGGCTCAAGGTCGTAGTACTTCGGGTTTTCGCCCCTTCCCATATCTCCTGAGTTCACTCACTTATCATTGCACATCGTCAGGTTGTCAATTCGTATCCACCCTATTGCCATGCATCCCATGCAGCTTCTGACCCAGCTTTTGAGCTTTGAATGCTTCACCAGGTAACTGATCCTCCGATTGTAAGATTTATGTAGTCCTTCCTTTTCCCTACTGTGAGTGTAAACAAATGATCTAACACCCTTGGTTCCTCCCTGTCATCTGTTGGCTCTGTAAACCTAGGTCCTTGGTAAGGGTCCAATGACTGGATCACCCTTAGCCCTTCTGCTTCAAAAATCATTAGCTCCTTCTTCAAATCTATGACAACATAGTTTTCGTATGCCCAGTCAATCCCCAAGAGTGTTGGATACGGGTCTTTATCCCCCATAATATCTATTACTTCAAACTTAGTGTGTGTTTTCACCCCTGCCACATCAACCTCTACATTTTCCAATCTCCCGATAGGAAATATACAATACTGATTCACCATTCTTAATTGAATTGGCGAGTACTTCAGTTGTGGCTTCCCCATTGCCTCCTAGGTCTTCCTGGGTAGGATGTTTACATCTGACCCTAAATCTAGCATGGTGTCCCTTATCTGGAATCCTGCCACCTACACATTGATTCAGAACTCCTTTCCACTTCTTTTCTTATTCTGCTTCACTCTCCTAGAGGCTTTCTCTGACTAGGTTTCACATGGTTGTTCCACGTCCTCTTTTTCTATGGATACTGCGGCCTTTAAGCTTTTCTGCAATTCCTTTAGCATGGCCTCATCTTCAACAATTTTTAAGAATAATTTAAACCATTCCCCAATGGGCTGGGTGGGAGCGGGCCCATGGACTTGTGGTCTTCGGGTGTCCCTATCTTTAGTCATTCCCTCGAACAATTTGGCTGCTTCTTGATAACACTACTTTTGGTGCTCGAGATGATATGCCCTTCGTGGTGACACTGCTTTAATGATCACGGAGGGTTCCTTAGCATAACGATCCTCCTCTGTCTTCTTCCCTCCTCAGGTGACTATATTAATATTAGTTGCGGGGAAACCCTCATCGATACGAGGCTCAGCATTCACTAGGTTGGCCCCTCACTGTCTGGTTCTCTCTTCCCATTTCGCAATGAGCTCTAGGCAGTCCTCCGTCGCATGGGTGTTAAATCTGCACTGCAAACACCATGGTCTTCTCGGGAGTGGGTATTCCCTTATAACATGTCCCTCCTAATTGTAGTTGTAGCACCTTAAGGGTCCTCTACCTCTCATTCTTCCTTTACTCCTCGTCCCCTCAACTCGCTTCATTGACCCTGAACGTGGATATTTCTAGACTTTCTGCTAGAGCATCCAACGCTCACCACTGATCGGTGTGATGAGTGGTCGATGCGCAGAACTCACAATAGTTGTTATTGCGGACATTAGAATACTTTTTGCAGAATTGAACACATCCATGGCAGGTTTCCATACATTCTACAAATATGATAGAAGTCTGTGTTATTCCTTCCTAGGAAGGGACCTTGCACTCCGATTGTCGCAACTTATGCACTGGGAGGGGTTGTTGATGACCCTGCCACACCCCTATTTGGTAAAGACCCTACAATTGCGGGCACTCTGTTGCAACATTCCCTTCCACCAGGTAATGGGGGCACCAAACATTGGGCCTAGCTAGTCGTATGGGCTGGAGATCTCTCAGCTTCTTGGTCAGGTTCGCGATCTGGCTTTGCAGGCCCGTGATCACCAGATCTTGCAGACTCGCACCTTCCTCTAGTCATGGGGATATCATGCCAGTGCTTCTATCTGATAAGATTGCTCTAATGCATCCTGTAGTGTTCCTATCTTCTGTTGTGTCAGTGGTGTTCTATTCAGGGGAAAGAGTGCCTTGATGAACTAGTCCCGCTGGTGGTTCAGGTCCAGGGTGTAACTCAACTTGGAAATGGCATCCTTAAACCTTTGCATGAGCTCCCAAGCCATCTCACCTTCCCTCTACTTAATTTCCCACAGCTATGATAAACCCTACTGATTTGTCTACGGTACCTTGAATTCTTGCACAAATCCTCTCTTAATATCATCTATGGTGGGGTTTTGGTTCTACTCTGCCCACTTTATGAACCAGCGTAGAGCCCATTCTCTTAGCGTGGTCTGGAATTCCACTGCCTGAATGTTATCCAGAGTCTGATGGGCCCTCCAGATGGCTTCGCAGAGGTACCAGTGTTGCTCCACATCCTCGTTCCCCTTTCCTGCAAATTTCGGGTATCTAGTAAATGAACCTGCCATAGTGCTCTAAGTATGGGCTAACAGCACATAACCTTTGCTTCCCAGCTGTAGGGATCCATGTAGTCCCAAGTTACTGCTATAGCCAGTTCTTGTATTACTTCCAATGTTGAGACCGGTCCTGTATTTCTCCCGCGCACTGTATATGTGCACCACTTTGGCTATGTTAATGATAAATTCTTCTGGTTTGTGATAAGGTACCATGGGAAGGTTGAGGAAAATGACACTTATATTTCAGGGTTAGGGCTGCTAAATTTTGATGGATGCTTATTCCTCGTCAAACAGCCTCCTCATCCCATTGCCCACATTGTCATCATCTTCATTCCAACATGGGTATTGATCTTGCGATCCTACTTCCATAACCTTTAGGGAGGATTCCCCATCTGTTCCCTGTTGTGATTCCAATTCTACAGCATTCTGAGATGGTCCCCCTCCAAATTCTCGTTGCGATCCTATTTCCACAACCTACAGGGAACGTCTTCCCTACTCTTCCTGATTCCAACATCCCTTCTTCCCGCATTTGGGTTGCCTAGCACCATCTTCTCCCTTCATCTCAACTTGAGGTTTTCCCATCACCACTCCTATTTCGTGGGACCCCTTCCTTATTTTTCCCTAGGGTATGAACCACTCTTTCATGCCACTTGTCCGCTAGCAGTGCCCTCCTCTATGTTCTAACAACCATAGATCTCTTCAATCCTTCTGCATCCATCCCCTCATAGCATCCCTATCACCTTGTAGGTATCATTCCCCCTTTAATTCCTTCCCTTGATACTGGGGTTTTATGCTTCCATCCCAACAGTGGGTAAAGATAGCAGTCCTTCTTCTACCAAAAACATCTTAATCCACGTCGGGACTTCCCCTATCAATTCCCCCCTTAGCTCAGAGTTGAACACTACCTCTGCCTTTGAGTAGGATTGATAGCTCTCTGCAGCGAACTCGACCACATACCCCTCCACTGTAGCCTTCACCCAGAAATCAACTGCTCTCGTCTAATCGTTATCCAGATGTAGTAATAACGTAGTGTCCTATGGAGTCCAACTGTGGCAAACTGTCACCGAGCCACTTGATTGACTCTACCTCTTCAGCTCCCTCAAACAATTGTATAGGTCCTTAGGGAACATGCACTAGAAAATTTCGTACTGGTCATCTGAGCTGTCAGCGTATAAAATCCCCTCACATACCTTTCCGATCGGTTGATTCCTACAGGTAGCTTTCTCTGCCAAAAATTAATCTACTTTGTGGTTCCACCAATCTCTAATTTCTCTTCTAAATACCCTTGACACCACATTCTAAACCAGTTCTCCTAACTTCAAGTCCCGGCAACGGAACCATTTGTTGGCTCGAAAGAGTCATCAGCGAAAAGACCCTAGGTTTAGGCACAGGAGGCCAACAGTGGTCCGCTATAGTCTAGGACAGCACTGGCATTTTTTACCCCACACTGAAGGGCAAGGAGTCTCACTCGAAGCATGCCGCGACCAAAAGGGAGAAGGGTTCAGCATGGGGTTGAGAGAATATCAATTAGGCATATGTGATAACACACATATTCATCCATAATACATGAAACAAATATAATAGTACCATAAATCATACGCATGGATCCATCATAAACAACACATATCTAACAACATGATTGCATCAATCTATGAATCACCATTTACATGCAATAGGTAGACTATTTAAAATTTTAATAGGCTCACAAAGCACGATGCTCAATACATTAAAATTCTCAACAACCATCAGCTCTGTTTATATTAACTTAGCATAACAGAACACAACAGAATCCTGCATTTCACCATAAACAATACATAGAATACCCGGCTCAGTAGCTTTGGTTAGATCAGCTCCGCAACTCAGTTCCTCGACTCCTAGCTCTTTTTGATTCAGTGTCTGCACCTACGTACCTCCTCGGCAACCAACTCCTCCTGCTTCTGGTGGGTTCAACAACAACCTTCTTCCTTTCTGTTCTTCCCCTTTTATATCCTTCCCAGTTGCCTAGATTGCCAGTTCTCGCTTGGCTACCTTCTCCCTTGGTTGCTTCTACACCTTCTCGTCTCATCGGTTGCCTTTCCCTTACGTTGCCACCTTGCCATCACTCCTTCGCAACTATTTGTTCCACCACCCAACCGTTGTTGCCATTTGTCCTTTCCCGCCCTTTGGTCAGTCAAAACTGGTCAAAATCATTCAAAATTAACAAAGGCTCCAACATATGACCTGGGGGAATGGTTCCAGATGGAAATGGATTAGGAGAGACACCATTAGAGGGAAATTATCCTTAAGGAGTAGTACCAGAAGGTTAGGTTGAGTTAGGGACAACTTGTTGTGGAGGTGGTGTTTGTTGTGAAGGCATACCAAATCGTTTGTGGGCAGCCTTCGATGCTTGAATCATGCAAACACTAGATGATCTAGGCTCAAAAGGGGTAGGTGGTGGACCATATTAAGAACATAGAAAAGTGGAATCTCTATAGAGTCCTAGAGAGACATTGGTGAAGGGTGAGATAGTCTTATTGTCAGCCACAAAAGAAATGTTGCGTTGAGGTGAAGTCTAGGCTTTTGGATCATATTACGTCAACTAATCAATTGTGACAATATTCCCATTGTGGGGAAAGAAAATATTACATTAAACCACATATGCAACAGATGACAAGGAATAAGTATAACTACGGCCCAAAAGGATGTTATATTTTAAGGGAGCATCAATGACTTTATGTTAATCCATACAATATTTCTAGAAACTGTGAATGGGAAGTTGTGATATAATCCAAGGGGCTATGAAGGATGATCATCCCATGCCTTACGAGTGATGGTAGACAAACATAGGTCAGTGGAACCAAGTTTCTTCCAAAAACTAGTGGCCATCACACAAGTGGAGGCACCTTCATCGATGATACACTGCTAAAAAATGGTGTTTCTAATGGAGACTGGTATTTGAAATGAAACGAATGAAGGTAGGAGAGGATTTTCCGACTTGTCTTGGGGATCCACAACACCCAGAGTAGGTAGTAGGTATTTTTTTGTGACGTCCATGTTTGGAGGACTTCCAGCATTGACATGGCAATAAGGGACTGCAGCAACTGATCTGTTATGCTATATGTATGGGTGACTTTGGGAGAATCAACATTTCGATGTAATGGACATTTGGGGATATTAGGAATAACCTTGACCTTAGTCTAATGGATCTGTAAGGTGCCATTGGGTAATGATAGAGGCTCTTTGGAAACTTTGGGTTGGGACTCAGTTATTGATTTAGCAGATGGACTATCGTGTTAGCGTGATCGAGTCTCAAGGTTGAATTTCTTAGTATTTACCTCATCAGAATTCATCATAATAATCTGATAATCATGGTGACCAAATGGTGGAGATGGTTGAGCTTCTTTACCTTATGTATATTGGGTAGCTATGTATCCTTGCTGAGGGAAAGGATTGGTAAGAACTGCGAGTTGAGATGAAGCAGTTGGGGGAGGAGGGCCGGTGGGCTATGATCCTCAAGAAGTTTCTTGAGTTTCCGATACTTAGCATATATGTGGTAAAAGAGGACACTCATGTGTATATTAACCATATACATTGCAACAAGAATAATGTTTTTTGATATGAAGACCCTTGTTTTTCTTGGGTTGATCTCTCTATTGCTAGGTTGCAAGAATATGTTGAACACCCTTAGGGGCATTGAGTGTAGGATTTTGGTTGCCTTGATTAGCTTGAGACTGTTGGTTCTAATTACCCTTCCCCTTGTTCCTTTTATTGGTGTTATGGTGATTGAGTCCACTCTGTTGAGCATACACTTGACCTTGTGGAGAAGGTGGATGTTGTGGTAGAGGGGGAGTAGGCATAGGGGGTAGGGTCGCTCGTGCTGGAGGAGATGGAGTGCTAGGTGGTGCATACTGGTAATAAGGAGATGGAGAAACATTGGGATAGATAGGTGATTCGACAAGTGGACACAAAATCTATTGATGTGGATGGGGATATGTGTATGCATATGGTGTGTTAGGATCTATATAAGGGTTTCCATGTTGAGTTTTGTGGGAGGGATAATTGTAAGTGGAATTGGTCCCTCCTTGAGGTGGGCAATAACTCATATGAGGTGTATCACATGGTTGATGGTGTGATATGGTTCCAACTATTTCATCCATGGCATGAGACTCCCTCGGTTCATTAGCAGCACTAGGCTGAGGCAAATCAGGGATGACATTATAAACATAACCTGACTAGGCATAAATTAGATCAAATTTTAAATCTATTTGGAGTGCCTCTTCCTTAGACTGGGGGAAGTGTGACATGAAATATTTAGCAATGGGGGCCAACAATGATCTAAGGAACCAATCCATATAGACTCGATCTTATAAATCATGAGCTCTACAAATGCTACTCCTTCTACGCCATTGCTGAACATGGTAGGGAAAGACAAGTGGCAGAAGTTTGACGGAAAGAAGTAAAATGTTCAGTACCAATACCATACCACTTAGCAACAACTTCAATGAGCATATGTTGGAACAAATGAAGACGAATGGATTCTTCAGTAATGAAATTTGATGAACACAACATGTGGAATGAGTGAACATTATTAGTTGGAGTTTAGTAGGCATAGCTGGTGAAGTGGGATCTTGTTGAAGAGGATCATTGATAAGCTGGCTAAAATTGGGGAGACTTAAACCAACCATAAAAGGAAGAAAGGGAGTAGGAGTGACCACACAGGTGGGAGTACCCTGGTTGGTACATGTATTACCACCTTGGGTTCTCGCACCCACATCGGTTCCTTACATGGTGGAAATACGGGGTTGAGAAGACGCAAAATCAAAGGATGAACTAGATGAATCAGTAGAATCAAAATCAAAATGATGACTTGATGGAGGATTGGGAGGATGTACTCTAACTCGATGGGGAGGAGTAATATGTCCTAATAGGAACTAAGGGTGGAGACCTTGAATTCGATGCGACAAACACCTAAGGGGCACAATGATGTCCAGACAATAATGATCTAAGAACTAAAGGATGATGATAGGAATAAAAGAGAAACAAACAATAAGCAAACACCTAGTGTAGTGGTGCCAAGTGTAAACTAACTATTTTAATGATGTTACTCTAATACAATCAAACACGTCCTATCAAAGAAAAATACCTCTAGCCTATAGGTGATCTAAATCTTCAAACAATCCTAGATCTATTGTTTCATATGGCCTTCCAAATAACTTCTTACTTTATGGAATATGATCCCCACAAGCAGAGTTTTCTAGAGAAAGGTCAGGTAGAGAACCAACTGCTTCCCACAGTCATTCCTATAGGGTGTTTTCATAAGATTTGTCACTACGATTACCTTCATCCCATATATGATTCCAAGGCAAGTTTTATTCCTTTTCTTCAAGGATATTATTTTGATTACCACAAACATGTTTCATGGTGAATGCATTAATTGTGATGACTTTTATCACTTTGCGACATTAATGACACAAAGTGGGATACTTTAGGATACAAGACTCAGAGTGTGACAAAATATTGTATAATAGATGCCCCCTAAAGCATGAAGTCAGAGTAGGAAATGATGGTTGAAGTGCTTTATAAGGAAAGGCAAGGACTTGGAGAATCACCATCAGGAGACCCTCAAATCAAACATAATACAATATATATGACATCTCTTATGTAAGTAAGGCTAAAAGGTAGTCATCTAACAATACATGGATCCACAACATGGACACAACCATCCAAATAGAAACGATCATGTTTACAATCATGAATACATAATAACTCCATGCAGCCTGGATTTATCAAATAAAACCCAGGGTCTTCACTTCTGACTCGATCCAACCAAAGTATGAATCTCACCAGTGAATAGATGTGTCAGAGTCGAACATGGTAGAAACCACCTAATTACTGCTCAATGATGTAAACTGCTAATAGGAATGAGAGAAACCACCAATAATGAATATGACTCTCAATGTACAAAAACACAATCCACAATGTGAACAGTGAAGCTAAAGTTGAACACTTTTAAAATAATTTGATCGAAGGCCAGTGATGTGAACCTATCATTGAATGTGAAGAAATTTCCATTGACGCATGCAAGCTCTACGGTACTGAAAGGGAGTTCTTAGATCATCTTCTTGGATAATGAGTTGGAGTCAATAGGAAGTGATCCATCAAAGGAGGGCCATAATGTTTCCCACATCATCGACATGATACATAGGATTTTGCAAAGTTGGCAAGAGTTATTCAGGATTGATGCATAAAACGTCAAACATGATATAAGTGGTTTGAATTTGTAGCTGGGGCTTCTCTTGAACATATCAGCAACACAACTCCAAAATTTGGCAGCATTTGACTCAAAATAAGATCAGAGGTAATGGTGACAATAAGATATAATCAAACGTGAGGAAAATGGATTTCCCAAACCCAGTAAGACAAGTGGAAAAGTGAGGATGTCTCAAACCCAACATGAGATAGAGATAAGTTCCATGTTTAAGAGAGACATACTACCTTTCATACAAAATATAGGATATATGTTTCTTTCCATTTTCCCCCACTATTTCTAGTGAGTACCTCTTTTTTTTTAATCTCAATCTTGAAGAGGATACCATATGCTTGTTGTATAATTTCATCCTTTTGATGAATCCATCCTAGTATTCATAACGTGTCCTAGGAAGGAGTATCTTGATCTCGTCATGGTGACAAGTCCTTTTAGTTTTAGTTTTATGAGTTCAATGGAGGGGTAACTCGACATCTTTTTCATGTTTAGAGAGTTTGAAAAAGAGGTGAAATTAAAACTCTAGATATCCCTTTTCATAGGTAGTCTCTCGAATCCGAGATGGTAGAAAATAATACTCAAGAAAACCTCTTAGCCATGTTTGACTAAGGTATTCGCTTTTCGTAGCTAGTTAAAACGGTTAAACTTATACTGAGTAGATGTATTTTCATTTACTTTTGCAAGTTCAAAATGACAAGGGCTTGAGAATATTTTCATATTTTTGGAGTCGGAAGAGATTTGAAAGAGGACTCCATTGGAGGAATGAATGGTATAAAATGATAGCAACTAGTTTCGATGATTATGGAACTTCTCAAAACATGTAAATTTCAAGAGGCTAGCTAATAATACCACTCATCATAGATGTTCCCCAGGAAAGGGTACAACAACCAAGTGAAATCATATGATTGGCCAAAGAGATGGTGACGATGGAATGAAAAATCCAAGGCTCATCTAGCAAAAATAGGTTGATAAAAATGGAAATCACGAGAGATAGGATGAAAATGGTTTCATTTCTACATAATCTTGAAACGGAGAAAAACTATGCTTGAGATTGGTTTCATTTTTACACAAGCTTGAAATAAACAAAAATTATGACACTTTAGGATATGAGATTTGGAGCGTGAAAAAATAGTGTATACCACTACAAAGCTAAGCAAGAGAGGGAAAACAATCTAATCAAAGACACATAAAGATGCCTAAAATATCTAATGTCAAGGGATTGGGATCTAAAGGCACTAATCCGTTGTAAATGGTGTAGACAAACAACAAAAATCAAAGGTGAACAATGTTGCAAAGGACAGGTGTGAAGCTTAAAAACCTAGGATGCTCAAGGGGATCCTAAGGGAAAAAATCAAAATCCAAACTCTAAAGGGAGAAAAGGTAAAATAAACCTATCTAAAAGATCTGGAAAGTAATGTATCAGACTCTAAAAACTAGTGGCTGAAAATGATAAAAACCTTAGACTCCTCACTCAGCAAATATCTTCCTAACAATGTGGAGGTGTACTCTAAACCCTAGGGGTTTTTCCTTCCTCAAAGAGACAAATCAAGTTGGTCCAAGAATATGGGAGACTAAAAAAAGAAGTGAAATATCCAAACCAGTATGCAGACAACACTCTTGGCAATTCAAAAAAAAAAAATTGAAAAATTTCCAGAAATATTCCAAAATGCAAGTACTGACCTGGAATAGTAGAAAACACATATATTTAGGCTAAATAGTGTGCTCCACAACATAGTTAAGGGGATGAAAAGTGTTTTTTTTCTCCCAGGACTCTCAGTTGGAAAATATCGCACATGTTTTTTCGTATCCTGCTCAACTGGTACTTGTGACCTGCGGAAAGAACCATAAAACCACCATAATCCAAAAATTCAACAAAAAAGGGCTTAATGCTATAAATAGATATTGAGAGGCTAAAAATAGCTATAGAAAACCCTAAAATTTTCTGAAACTTCAATTACCCAGGAACATTGTTATTACACCAGTGGAATCGCCATTTGTTGACGAAAAATGTAACTAAAGACCCAGTGGAATCACCATTTGTTAGTGTGAAATTTATTGGAAGGTGTACCAAAAACAATTCACTTAAGTCACTAGGTGACAAGTGACCCTAACAACAAGTTGATGGTTGCTATTGATTCAGATCTGCAATAAAAATGGACAACCTATAATAAAATTATAGACGATCCAAAATAGAAAGCAACAGCAAAAATATCCAATGCAATAACCCAAATGGAAAGACTTTAATTGAATAAATCTTTTATTAAAAACACCTAGTGAAGGAGATCTACAAATGGGTCTATAAGTCCCCCTCCGTGGGATGGGTCCTTTGATGTGCTTGAGGCTACATAAAATGAACTTATCTCTCAATATATGAAAAGCCTAGACAAAATATGGAAAACTCAAATGAAATCTCAAAAAAGGAAGATGATAATGGTGAAAATGATTATGATCATGGTGAATAATGAATGAAAACCCCTCTTATTTATAACAAAGTATTGAGTTAATCTTGAAAATGAAGAATAATAAAATAATATTAACCAAATCAAGGTCTAACCACTTGGAGTACTTTATTATATTTATTGGAGAGGGAAAATATATTTAAAATGCTTAAATATCTTTATTAACAAATAATTAACAAATAAAATGATTTATTAATTATTTCACGAGAATTAAGAATAGTGTGAAATAAAAATAATTATTAAATAGTGATTTAATAATTATTCTAATAAAAGAAATAAAGAAAATTAAATAATTAGTGATTTATTTAAATATTCCTAAGGGATTTAGTTGAATATGACAAGGAATAATTATTTAAATAATGATTTAATAATTATTCATAGAGAATATTAAATAAATAATGATTTATCTAATTATTCTCATGGGGGTTTTTTTTAATTAAATTAGAAAATAATTTAAAAGTGGTTTACTTAATTAGTTTCCATGGTGAAAGTGATTTTACTATGGTAAAATTAAATCTACATGGTGTATTTCGATCCAGGTAGTTATAAATGGCTAGATGATCATTTTTTTGTGATAACATGAAGCATTAGGAAGTATCTTAAAGAAGCTTAATCTTCATATGTAGTGGTAGCTTGGAGCCTAGGAGAGGTTTTCTAAGCACCATCTCACTAGAAGAGAATAGTGAAGGCATGTGGTGTCCCCTCTTGAGGAAATTAGAGGGGAGGAATCACAACCACAAGGAATTCCTAGAAGAAAGGCATCAAGATGAAGTAAAGATGTTGAGAGAGGCTAGCAGATAGAAGCAAGAAGAAGGACCAAATGATAGGAGGAGATACATTCTCATTGAGTAGGAGTGATGGTTGAATTACCTACTCAGTAAAACTATAAGATGAGGGATATCAATTTGTATACTAAGTGTTAAAAAAATTCTCATATTCCAAGAAGATGCAAGTGACTCAATATGAACAATCAAAAGTGGCTTGCTACAGACAAGTGAACCACATATTTAGGGTGCCTAGGGTGGTACCCCTACACTGTGATGATGAGTTGGGTGACCTGAGTTAGAGGATTAGCACACATTTCTAGGGATTCAATTGGAAATATCATCTAGAGGGACTTCATCATGAAGACTATCCAATGGGAAATGACTAGAGTATTTTGGCCAGAGTATTGCCAGGACTACAATAAATTTGATAGGGAGAGGATGTTAGGCCCTAGAGTTGGGTGTTCCTTTAACCAAGGTGCACACCATAGGAAACATATCCATTGCATGATTTTAAGTGAAGATATTGTAAGAAATGAAATGAAAGTGGATGTTGGGTGAGAGTGTTCCAACACGAGGTTTCAAAAAAATATGACTTGGGACTTCCATTGGGTGGATGTGGGAAATTTTTTGGCATGCTGGTCATGAGTGACGAATTTCATAACTTGGCCTGATTGTGGGTGAGGAGTCTGAAGACAACACTATGAGGAGCAACATGGATTCCCAAAGACATGGGCCAAAATGCCCCTAGATGAGTGATGAAGTGATAGAACGAGGTTCGCTTTGGATGAGTTGGACTAAGGGGAGGGAACCCTAGTGGAACGAATGATGGTTCGAGTCCCCAAGATGAGAAAAAATGATTCAAGATAAAATTTGTTGTTAAGTAAGTGATACAATAATATTTGATCCGAAATTTGGCATTAGTTAATGAGACGAGGTGGACAAGCCAAAGGTTGGCATCCATTGCATGAGATAAGGGTATTAGTAAGATGGAATAGATGGAATGAGTCATATATAAGCACAAATTTCATGATGGAGTGAAGTCACAACCAAGGAGGAATGAAGAGAAGATGACAAGCCACAAGATGAATAAGGTTGAGCGAAGAGAACATAAGAAAGGGAATGGAAGGAAAGTTGTAGTTGAGTCTTGAACAAGTGAAAATATTTAAAGTGAGAGCATATTTATAATCATGCAGGGACTGAGATCCTCTTGGATGACCCAGACTAAAAAAAGTTCTATTAGGGAAGAAAACCTGTAAATGTGGTGGAACGACTTGCAGTACGGAGAGAGGGTGACCCAGTGGGATCTTAAGGTGACGATGATAGGATTTTTGTAATTGATTGGGTTTCTTCATTTTATAAATTTTTGAACCAAGCCTTTATCTCAAGGAATTCTTGTAATGTGGATTTAATAAAAGTAGAAGGTTAGAAGCTCATTTCATTTATAAATGTATGCATGTGTAAGATGATATTGATGATGAATTGATGGCTTTCATATAATGCTCATTTATTTATGAATGAAAAAATAATTGAAGTAGAAGTGACTGTAAGATTGCTTTCACTATATCAAAGAATTTTAAAATTTCACTACGTAACTAATGATATGGAAATTATATAAGTAAACATATTATGAGGCATAGTCGAGGTGAAGTAGATTTTTCCTCCATAAGACAGGTGAAATATGTCAATATCGCACGGTTGAGGGATCATAATACACCCAAAATGGAACCTTGTTACCATAGGATGCCCTAGTGTTAAAAACATATGATGCATGTGAAATTTAATATTATTTTAATTAACATTGGAGAGGTTGAATAGAAGTGAACTGTGGGTGTAACTAAGCTTATGGTGGAGGTGGAGTATTGAGAATAAGATTGAGGGTATTGAGGATATTGAGGGAAAGATGGGAAATATTATGAATTTCTTCCACAATATCCTTACTAACCTTGTTGCCAATATTTATTTGGAGGTTGTGGTGGCCAAGTTTGTTGAAGTTGTTGTCAATAAGTGTGAAACTATTGGGAAGGATATTGCATCATACTTGATTGTTGGGGTTGCTAAAGTCTCTTTTAGTCACAAAGAAAAGTTGTTTTGGTGCTTTATTTGTTCAGCTATCTTCTTGGGGTACTACTTTCAATCCTAGTAATGATGGACAATCCTTTGTAGCATGTGTTTCTACTCAAATGACACAAAATTTAGTGACCAAGTGGAAATTCTCCAAAGGATGTTTCTTTCTACACCTAGGACAAAATATAAATAAGATAGCATTCTCAATTTTTTCTTGTTTTTCATCCTTAACATATCTACGTGTTCACTTATATTTGTAAGAATGTATGTTTTAAATCTATCTAGCAAATTTCCATGTTCAGCTTGAATTTCTGATTTTGATGTTTGTTTATTTAGTCTTGTTATGGCTTGGTGCCAAGGAATTTTGCCATAATTTCCCCTTCCTCTAGATACATGCTTACATAAATCATGTATTTCCTCAAATTATAGTTGGGATACATACCATTCACCCATTATATTAAGGATATCAATCCACTCATCCTTGATTTCTCTAAGTAAAAGGGTTTTTTATGTATGAAATCCTAGTTTATGTAATTTATCTATATTAACATTATACAAACATATTTCTCCTTGAGATCATGTTGTATAAAATAATATTTATGTTTTTCTAAAAATAGTTATCTCATATTGTCCCGTGATCTTATAGAGTTAGTACCTAGTCCCATAAACCATTTAAGAGCTCTATCTTTTAATGTAGCCTAAAACAATTTTAATTTTTGAGTGTCTTGTAAGTAATCATAACTTCTACAAAGTACCTCAAATTAAAAGAGAATTTTTTCTGAATACTAATTAGAGGAAATTTCAACTCAAAAGTAACCACCTAAGAAAAAAATAAGATATTAATAAAATAATGTCATGTAGACCATTTTTTAATATATCATTTTTATTATTTTACTTTTATCAAAATTACCCAAATAAATGTGATGTTTATCAAAATAACAATATATATAGTTTATCTTTAAATTAATTTATTAGCACGAGATTTCATAAAATTTAAATTAAAAAAAAAAAAAATTAAATTTAAAGTACCTAAATTTAAATTAAATAAATAAATTTAAAATTTAAATTAATTACACATTATTAAAATTAAATAACCATATATATTATATTTAAATTAATTTATTAACACAAGATTTGTTAAAATTTATGTTAAAAAGGTGAATTTGAAATTTAAACTTAATGTAAATTTAAAATTAATCAGATAAATGCACTTTCTTCAAAATAAAAGTATATATATATTATATTTACATTAATTTGTTTACACGAGAATAAAGGAATTTAATTTAAAAGGGTAATTTAAAATTCAAATTAGTTACACGTCATTAAAAATATTATCGATATTATAACTTTTATAGAATAAGGTATTATTTTTATTTTTAATATTTAATGTATTTTGGGTCACTTGGGGACCACTCACGCTTAAGATAGGTAAATTATATTAATAAAAAAAGTGCCAGTGCCTAGTCACACATGTATCTCTTTTGAATTTTAAATGATTTTGATTGGATTACATATTATGATATGGAAATTCAATGTTAATGTTTTAAAATCAAATTTCCTCTAATTGATTATGATCTTATACCATGGAAGTTTGGAAGTACATATGGGGATATATTCTTCTTATTAACATTTGTATTAATATCTTTGATGGGAAAACTAAAATGATCTTCTTTGTTGTAATCATCTCTACCTTAAATTCTTCCTCTACATCCTCTACCACCTATATATAGATAGGAGGTAGTCTTATTCCTCCACTACCACCTCCAAGTGGTGACCTTTCACCTTCTCCTCATTCTAATATTCTTTCATTTCCATTGGGAGGAGGGAATATTTTTCCTTCACCTTCAAGCATTCATTCCTTAGAACCGAGCAATAAGGTTCTTCAATTGGATTCCCTTCTTCTGAATTTTCAATTATTGTTTTTCAAAACAAGAATCCTCCTTCTTCCTCTTCTTCTCCTTTGGTGGGTATCTCAAGTTCTTGCGCAACAAGTTTCTCTTTTTTTAAATGAGAAAAAAAGGTGACTCCATCGATTGAAGATGCTAGTTCATCCACTACTAATTTTATTGAAGAAGTTGTCTCCTCTCTAGTTTTGATCACAAATATTTGTACCTCAATATATCTTCTTCTATATCCAAAATTAGGAATTCATTATGTGGATTGTGATGACATTATTACTGCACTACGTGAAGTAGTGGAGTTGGTAGGTGATAGTGGAATTTAAATTCTTAAAGTTCGTCCTCTAATGAATCTACCTCTAGAACCTATTTATTTATACATTAATTCTAAAATGAATGAAATTTAACTTTTACAACTAAAAATGGATGTAGTTAAAAATGAGATGCAATTCAATAGCTAAGGTTAGGACAAACCTCAAAATGTGAGGTGCAGGTTCTTATCTCTTATCTTAACATCTCGCCTTTACAAATTTGTGTATATTAAAGAGAAATCTAAATTGAATGTTAAATATTATGTATACCTCCTCTAAAACGATGTCGAAAGCATCGGTCAATTTAATTATACCTTAAATTCTATTACATTAAATTATAAATCCTAGTAGATAAACTTATGAAGTATATGAAAAAGTATATTCTAGGAATTTATCTTTCAATTCTACTAGAAATAAATTGACATGAAGGAAAGCATAACTCTAAGAAAGGAGTGGAACCACTAATCTATGGAAGTAAATGAATACTTATTCAATGAAAGCTATGAAAGTTAATCTAGGAAAGAAAATAACTTTATTCTATGAAAGCATGTAAATCTTATTCAAATAAATAATATGAAATATATGTTATGAAAGAAGGAAATTTACTTTAAGCAAGCATCGAAATCTATCTTATGAAAGTAGGAAATTTATTCTAAGAAATCATATGAAATCTATCTTATGAAAGCAAGAAATCTATTCGAAGAAAGAATTCAAAATTATTATATGAAAGCAAGCACTCTGAATCTAGGAAAGCATGATGGACTGATCTATGAAAGCATCCCAATTTACTCTAAGCAAGGAGATAAATTTAGTTTATAAAAGTGTTGAAATTTATCTACTATGAAAGTAATCAAATAAACATATGAAATATTTATAAATTCCTATTTTAGAAAGTGTTAGGCCCCTATACTACTAGTGTAACCCCTTATTATTATTAGTACAACCCCTTTATTATATTGTTGTACCCATGTAGTCCCCATACTGTTACTATTGTGCCCCATAGAAGCCCACTATTGTTATTATTGTGCCCTTACATTATTATTGTTATGTCGACTCTGATTATATTATGACCCCTTAGACTCCTATATATAGAAAGGAGGTCTTTTCTTTTGTATCATCCAAGAATTGTTCATTTATGTAATGTAAAGGAGGTTTCCCCCTCAAAGAGGCTAAATTCTAAGGCATTGATCTATCTTTTCTATCTTTTTGTGAGCTGGTTTCATAACATTTGGTACCCGAGCTTTGGATTCTAGGGCTTCACTGCTCCAAACAGGTCATCGTGGCATTTTCGCTATAACTTTTTCTGCGCCATTTCAGACACTAAAACAAAAACCCATTTGAGAAGAAATCACGTTGAAGCTTGGATCTGAATTGTAGAGCTTGTCCCTCTATATTATCATAAATATGATCTGAGGAAGTTAGGGTTTTTGCAAGCTCCAGAATTTAAGATAAAATAGGTCGTTGTGGAATTTTCGCTATAACTCTTTCCCTTCGACATCTCAGAATCTAAGAAAAAACCCATTTGAGAAGAAATCAGTCTGAATGTTCGTTCCAAATTTCATATCTTGTATCACTATATTTTCAGATATATAGTCTGAGGAAGTTAGGGTTTTTGTAGACCCCCGAATTACATTCCATACAGGCCACCTTGGGAAAATTGTCATAACTTTCTCTCTGAGCATCAGATTGAAATTTCATAAGAAATTACAGAAAGAGGACGGGTTGTAGTTTTTTTGGTGTATTTTGCAGATCTGAAGGTCAAAACGGTGACACATGGAAAGTCATACAAGTTCACTATTCAAAAAAGGTGTATAATTAGGACATCTTGGGAGATTGTGCATAACTCTTTCTTGGAGAATCTAAATTTGATCAGACTGGTGGCATTGGAAAGGGAGCACATAAGACTACTGCAGTTCGGAATTTCAGAACTAGAAGAGCCAAAATTACAGAGTTATAGTCATTTCAATATCGAGCTCCTAAAATCAAGAAAAGGTGATATGAGGAAGTTTGATGGCAAGGATGCAGTAAATTGTATACGATAGATGGAGAAATATTTTGATCTACATGGTGTACCATTGTTACAAAAGGTATGCATTTCATCTTCATATTTAGAACCGGATCAATTTTTAAGGTATAAAGGGCTTTGTTCTCGTAAAAAATTTGTTACATGGTCAATTTTCACTGAGCAAATGATAGCATATTATGAGGATACAAAGAGAAACACATTCTTTAGCCAATTGATAAATCTCAAACAAAAGTGTTCAATGGCATAGCACATTGAGGACTTTCAAAAATTGAATATAAGGGTAAATGATATTCCAGAGAAGTAAAGGGTTGATGTCTTCATAGGTACTTTAAAGGATAACATTCAACATGAGGCTCGTCTTTGGGAACCTGATTCATTGGAGAAGGCATTTAGGTGGGCAAGAAAAATTGAAGCAAAATTATGGAAACAAGGAATCCCACCACTCACGACTGTAATTATGGAAGTGTTTCTTCTCCTAGCCTTCCGCAACCTACAAGGGTTACACCACAACAATTGGAAGAAAAAAGAGAAAAAGGACTTTATTACAATTGTGATAGAAAATTCACTAAAGGTCATAAGTGTGCTGAGAAGAAATTATTTTACATAAAGTATGAAGAGGAGGAAGAAAAGGATCAAGAAACATCAAAAGAAGAGGATATACGCCAGGACCCAACCCTAGAGAAAGAAAAAATGAATCCGACCATATCTTGTAAAGCATTGGCAAGAATTAGCACTCAAACTCTCAAGATAGAAGGACATATTAAGAAGAAAAAGTTTCAAGAAGTGAAAGATCACATCGAGAAAGAAGAAATGAATCCAACCATATCTAGTAATGCATTGGCCGAAATTACTACTCCTGAAACTATCAAGATAGAAGGACATATCAAGAAGAAAAATGTTCAAGAAGTGAAAGATCACATCGAGCATCAAGAAATGAATCCGACCATATCTTGTAAAGAATTGGAAGAAATTACCACTCCTAAAACTCTCAAGATAGAAGGAATTATCAAGAAGAAAAAGGTTCAAGCAGTGAAGGATCACATCGAGCAACAACAACAAGTTCTCTAACTCTTAAATGATAACGCCACTTTGGTGTAGAATCGAATGAAAAACAGGTAGATCAACATCGTAGTGAAAAATGTTTTGATGTAGGTGATTGGGTATTTTTACGGTTACATCTCAAGCAAGCTATTTATGAGAAGGAAATATTGGCAATACTACATGCACTTAAAAAATGGCGACCTTACCCAATGGGAAGACACTTCAAGGTAAAAATGGATCATGATAGTCTTAAATACATTTTAGAACAAATATTATCATTAGAAGAACATAAGAAATGGGTCACAAATATGTTGGGTTATGACTTTGACATCATCTACAGAAAAGGGAAGAAATTTTTTGTTGCAGATGCACTCTCAAGAAAGGATGGGGATGTGGAAGCATTGTTTTGTGCTATTTCTATTATCCAACCAAATTGGATAAACGAAGCAAGGGATGAATGGAAGAAGGACAAAGAAGTGTGGCCACTCATTCAAAAGTTGCAAAATATCCCAATTCAAACAATATTGCCAGAACTTGAAGAGGAAGGAAAAATCATATTGGAACCTAGAGAAGTCATAGAAACAAGAACTCGATAGCTACAAATCGATCAATTTCAGAGTATCCAATCAAGTGGAAGAACTTACCCACTGAAGATTCCACATAGGAGGACAAGCATTTTATACATAAGCATTAAGAACTACTCAAGCATTAAGGACAACACTTTTTGAAGGAGAGGGGCATGCTAGGCCCCTATACTACTAATGTAACCCCTTATTGTTATTTGTACAACCCCCTTATTATATTTCTATACCCATGTAGTCCCCATATTGTTACTATTGTGCCCCAT
Source organism: Pinus tabuliformis (assembly GCA_031772625.1). Lineage (NCBI taxonomy): Eukaryota > Viridiplantae > Streptophyta > Pinopsida > Pinales > Pinaceae > Pinus > Pinus tabuliformis. Next base: position 950,479,850 of record CM062811.1, on the reverse strand, counting down.
AGAAGCCCACTATTGTTATTATTGTGCCCTTACATTATTATTGTTATGTCGGCTTTGATTATATTATGACCCCTTAGACTCCTATATATCGAAAGGAGGTATTTTCTTTTGTATCATCCAATAATTGTTCATTTATGTAATGTAAAGGAGGCTGCCCCCTCGAAGAGGATGAATTCTAAGGCGTTGATCCATCTTTTCTACATTTTTGTGAGCTATTTTCATAACAAAAAGAATGAACATAGACTGGAAATCTAGTTTAATGAAAATGCTTCGATGCATAAATGAAAATGCTTTAAATGCAATGTCTTTTTTTTAAGTGCTTGTTAAAATATGGAAAATAAGAGAGCAACAATTAGAACTAAAACAAATTATCTAAACAATGTTGTAATGAAACAAAGTGAAAAATAGAACATCAATATTTAAGTGAAAACAAATGAACTATAAGACAATGAAAGATTTATACTATAGAGAACTTGTATGTCCACAAGGGGGGCCTTCGCGTGATCATATGAAGCTTCAATAAAAACAAAACTTTAAATTATATCAATCGCTCATGAATGCACGACGGAAGTAAAAGTATCGATTACCTAATATGATATGAAGGAAACAATACATACATTAATTCAAACTCAAGTCTCTATCTCTTCTTTGTTTCACTCTACCCAATAAGGTCAATTTACATTATTTCTGACATAAAAACTTAGAATAAAAATGCTACAGATCAGAATAAGGATGACGACTAAATGTCTAATTATTAACTTTCAAATTTTAATCCATGTGCTTCACTTATAACTTAGAGAATGAATATGAACGTGTAGTCTATCATTGTGCTCTTCTTCAATATATTTGATCAATGAACATATTGTGCTCTATTGATGTCAAATACCTTGCCATCTAACAATCCTCATAAAATTGGTCTATGCGGCTATGCTGCGTGATTAATTCATCATAACTTTGACTTCACTATGGTGATGACTTGATGGCTTCTTCAATGCATCAGATGGGTGTATCACCATATTGGAGACTTTGTCCATGTTTACATGTGCTTCATTGACTTCACCACTCTAGGAGCTATACTAACATTGGATTCTACTATAGTTTGTTGGAGGAACTATAGAAATTATCAATTTCTGCAATACTAACATTTTAGTCCAATTTTATAAAGAAAAACATATAAAGCCATAGAATAATGGACTTATAACCTCCGTATAACCTTTTGCAGCTCAAATAGAAAGTGTACATATTGAATGTACCAAAATGATGTTGAATGGATGATATGAAGGTTTTTATATGGTAAAAATGGTCAAATTGAAGTAGTAGATTGACAAAAAGATGTTAATTCTTGGGCCCATCAAGAAGTAAAAATTTTATGATCGCTTCACTTAGAATGTATTTTCATAGTAAAAATTACATATATAAAATACATATAAGATGATGATGATGATGATAATAATAATAATATAAAATCTCTCGAGGTGAAAACTATTGAATTTTCTACAAGATGCACAACATAAACCAATTTTCTAATCTAATAATTACTACCTAATTATCTTCAAACAATTTATCACATGTCCTTGATATCATTGAGAAATTATACATAGGAAACCTCAATAATAAATGTAGAAGAAATAATAAACACCATAGAAAGACATCAATGCACAATAGAGAAATAATTTTACCCTCAAAAACACAACCTTGGAAGAAAACCCAACAACTTCTCTTTTAGGAGAAATTATAATTTGGAAAGGTTTACAAATCCAAATTATCTAGGAATTTGTGCTAATGTCCAAGTCAAAAAATACTGGTCAAACTTAGTGAAAATCAGCAACAAGATAACACTAGTCAAAACTAGTTAGACCTATTAGCTCTTGTTAAATTCATCCCCATGGCTCCTATGGTCAAATGTGGTCAATCTATTGTTGACTATGGCAAGATGGTCAAACTTTGATCTGTGGATATTGTGGTCAAACTTTGATTTACTATGGTCAAACTCAACCCTCATGTAGCTCAATCAACCCTAGTGAAAATTGGTCAAAATGTGAGAGAAAAAAAGACAGTCAACACCACTCAATTTGTTCTCCTTTTCTCCTCACTTGTGGTTATTCAAGAGACCTAAGAAATGAAGAATAAACTTTCTTGATTAATAATAAAAACAAAATGTCACATCATGTATTTATACTCATTGAATAGGCTAAAATAAGCTAAGGGACACAGCTCTTCACTTAGCTAGGCCGATTTGCACTCCAAAAATAAAAATAAAATTAATATTTTAAATTTCGTAGACCTACTTGGAGACCTGTTAGGAATGCGGGGATACCTCCTGATGCTAAAAATAAATCAACACTCTGTCTTACTGAGGGAGGTATTAACCTTAGCTACAAACATATTTATCCTTAGCTAAAAATTTTCCTTCCTTACAAAAGTTCATGACCTTTCTATGCTAATGTATGTATGTATATAGATCACTACATCCTAGAGTAGAAAATTTGAGTATCCTAACCCATTTACCCCTATGTAAATCAGCATGGCCCAGCCAAAGTTCTTCATGGATTCTCAAGTAAATATATCAATCTTCTCTATTCAAAATCAACATGACCCAACCAAGTTTCTCTAGATTCTCAGGAGAGAATATGACCACGGACCATTCATCCCTAGCTTAATCAACATGGACCAACCAAATTCCTTGATTTTTTCTCAGTTGAATTTTCATCTATCTCCTCTTATCAAATCAACATGACCCATCCAAGTTCTTCTGGCTTCTCAGGAGAAGATCTATCCAATTCTCCTATTGTCGAGGGACATTCGCTCTTGGTCAAAATACTTATCTAGTTCCTTTTGTCTTATTAGATGAATGCATACATCTCCCTTGGTCAAATTACCATGATCTAGCTAAGTCCCTTTAGATTCTCAAGATATGGTATGTTTGATTCTACAAAGTCATCAACATTGTCTCTCAATGATGGATACATTTTCAAGCACCCCAAGCTCATCTCTAAAGTATACAACTTCACTCTAGATAAAGGCTTCGTGATAATTTACAAAATATGCTCATTTGTATAGATGTATTGGAGCTAACTTATTTCCTTTTGCACCATCTCTCAGATGAAGTGATATTTAATCTCAATGTGCTTTGAACTAATCAAATAGCCTTTCAAGTAGTTCTTAAAGCCACAATGCTTCCTGACTTGTGGAACTGGATACAATATACTTTGCCTCTATTGTACTACGTGTGAAAAAATTATATTTCCTACTAAACCAGGATATCATAGTTGATCCCAATATTAAGGAGCACCCTGAGGTGCTATTTCTGTCCTCTACACTCCTAGCCCAATCTGAATTTGTATATCTTTGCAACCTCACTTCACGACATGAAACATATCTTAGACCATATCCAATTGTACCATGTAGGTTCCTCAACACATGCTTTGCTAAAACTTGATTTACATGCCTCGTCTCAACCATAAACTTCGTTCAAGATTGTAACAACCTTGGTGAAAATTCCATGTAATAAAATTTTAAAAAAATAACCACAGTCGATGGGACACTTCTTCCAAGCTAAATGTTGGGCAAGACATACTAGGGGGTGTTCATTTCGTTTTTGATGTCTAAGGAAATTGGAAAAGGCAATGGCTAAGGCTTTGGAAAGGAAAAATGGCATTTTTGGCACAATTATTTATGAAAATAATGGAAATTATGAGAAAAAGGAGGTGAAAGGTCACAAGTTGCAGGGGAGGAGGAAAATGAAGAAAATAGAGGCCTCATCCATAAAAAAAGGATTTTGAGGATCACTTGGTAACCTTTTGTTAGTTTAGTGTTGGAGCTCTCTCATTATTCTCTCTCTTTGTCTCATACTCTTAGACACTTAGAGTTTTTTGGGAGCACTTTGGCATTAGAGTGACAAAAGAAAAGAAGGCAAGAGGAAGCAGGGAAAGGCTTCATTGCAGGTATCAACTTGCATGTGTGTTTTCCTTACTAGATTTGGCATGCATGGGATTGCATGTGTTTCGTTTTACCATGGCATGGGTTTTGCTAGGTGTGACAGTATTTTTACCCTATCCTTGCCATTTGCTTGATAGCTTTGATGAGATGGGTTCTCTCATTCAGTTTATGTGGGATGCCTGGATTGGATTCGAAACTGAGTGGGGTGGATATCTGATTTGAAAAGCACATGGTCTGAGTGGTCCTTAAACTGGACTATGAATCACGAAGCCACTAGTCTACGAACCCTTGAATCGAACTGTGGGTTGCGGTAAAGCCAAATTGTGTGCCTCGGTGGGCCTAGGAATCCTTTCCGATGAATGGTGGGATATACAGTAAAGCCAAGAGGTGGATTTTCTTTCCATTGGGCCTAGTGGTCTTGGGATCGGATGTACGATAAATACTGGAGAATATTTTTCAGTGTAAGGCCTAGTAATCCTTGAATCGGACTGTGGATGCTTGGTAAATCCTGAGAGACTAGTTGTTTCTGGGAAAACTAGTGTCTATTCAGAGCTACTAGTCCCACTAAGATGGGTAGCTATCTTAGAAACAAACATTTCAAAGTAACTTGTGTTTTCCTTTATGAGAGATAGGTGAGAGAGAAGCAGAGAGTACCAACCTCAGTATTTCGCTTGGCTCCTTGCTTGTTTCCTCCCTCCTTTGATAGAGCTTTCGCCACTCCTTTCTCACTTGTCCCACTTCAAAGAACACCTATAGAGTCAAAGCAAAAAAATACCATCAAAGCATAGAGATATATAACCATCAACAATATAGGATCACATGTACATTAACCATACAAATGCATAAACAAATACAAGATTCAGAAATATACAAGTATATGGAGGAAAACTTAAATAGCTTTATTGATAGAAGTAGTAAAAAAGAGGATTACAACCCAGCTGTCTGATCCAGTGCCATCCTCCCAGCATGAAGCCCTCTTCACCTCATGAAAAGCTAGATCACCCAACAATATAATGCTTCACAGAGAAACCAACAGCACTTCCTTATAAAATACAAAATTCCAGCCTCTGGATCTCTAGGATGAGGGATCCATATATAGATATTTGCAGGGGGTGAGTCAGTTTCTGGGATTTTGATTAGTGTCATTTCACTGATAGTTCTTGGTTCCACTTGGAGATTTCATGATCTCTTACTCATCCCTGGGAAAATTCAGAGAGGCAAGTGTCATATGAGCAGTTTCTAGAAGATTCTTTGGGTTTCCGCCTAGCAAACTGCCTCTGCCATTTGTCTGCTCTTGCTCATCACACCCTACAGAAGGGATTTTCAGTATGCATCACACCTTTGTGTGTATCAGGTGAGATGTATTGCAGCCTTAGCATGGAGCAGTCTGTATGGTCCAGTTTTGACCAGTTCTGAGCATGTTTTCAGGGAGAACTTCTGGGAAATGATGTAATCAGTTGACCTTGATCCCTTAGGGTGTGAAACAACACTTTTATGGGTTTAGAATTCCTTGGTTTATGGACATATGTGATTGGGGTTGCAGTTACCAAATATTGCTATAACAGTTTCCCCCTAAAGCATGAGGTCGTAAATCTTCTGATGTCGAGTGAAATGCTTTATCATGAGGATCCGAGGTTTTTCGAACTAGAAGGTGACCTATAATAAGATACAATATAATACATTATCTTCATAATATTTTCATGGTCTAGCTGAGGCAGGCATTCCCATGCTCAGCTTTATAAATTCATTTTCATGTACATAGGACAGGCAATCGTCTGTGTGGCAGACTGTTGATTCGGGTAGAGCCATCATCCCTTATCTTGGATGATTATCTGTGTAGCTATGGAGTACATTTTATGTCTTTATTTTCCTGAATATATTGCAGCACGAATGGATGAAACTAGATCCAGGGTATTCAAACTCGTTCAATCATCACACGATGTACAAGTTGATCCATGTGAAAAGATGTTCTAGTGTCAAACATGGAAATACATCGCCTGATTACCAGCCAATGATGTAAGCTATTAACAGGCACGAGAGGAATCACTGATAATGATAATGAACCTCAAGGTACTGCAGTACAATTCACGTGGTGTGAATACATGATTCGATGTTGAACAGCACGCAAAATCTTTCGGTCGAATGCCATTCATGTAAACCTGTCGCCGGAAGTGAGAAACTTTCCATTGAGGCATGCAAGCTTCAAAGTACTGAAAGGGTTGTTCCTAAGTCAACTTCTTGGATAATGAGCTGATGTTGACAAGAAGTGACCCATCGTAGGAGGGCCTTAATAACATCTACGACACGAATCGAAGCAAATGATTTTGTGAAGGTGAAAACGATCTAATGATACAAGGTTCAGGGTGGCGGTCATGAAAAACGGAGTGCGAAGGTATTGCAGTGGATGAGGTGTTAGCTGGGTTGGTGAATTCTATGAGCGACTTCTCTTGAACATATCGGCGACACTAAAATGGATTGGTAGCGTTAACCCCAAAAATGGATGGTACAGAGGACCAATGGTGATATGACCGGTGAACAGAATAACCCAACCTGACTCAATCATGGTGATGGAGTGAAAGTGTCATGTTCAAGAGCGACTTGCTACCAATGAATTTCTTCAAGTTTTCATCCCCTTTTTCCCCAGTCACTGCTGACCAGTACCTCTTTATTTTTGTCAAGCTTGAGGAGGATAACATATGCTTGTTCTATAATTTTCCCTCAAGGCAAACCTGTCGTTATGTTTTAGCAAGCCTAGCGACAGTGAAACTCGCTCTTGTCCGTATGGAAAAGTTTTTCGCTATTGTTTTAACGAGTTTAACAACAAAGATAACTCGGTCCTTTTCAGTTTTAGAGAGTCTGAAAGGAGACAGAAAGGAAACACCAGTAGTCCTTTTTCGCAGTATAATCCCTTAAGTCTAAAAAAGTATAAAATAATACGAAAGGGATGACTTTTCCGATCACTTTAGCAAGCCAAAAAAGACAAGCACTCGATCTTTTTGTGTAATGATCCCTCAGGTCTAAAAAGATTAAAATATAGAGGAGGGATGGCACTTCCAATCACTTTAACAAGCTGGAGAGGCCAATTGCTCGACAATATTTTTATATTTTATGAGTCTAAAAAGAGCTTAAAAGAGACTCAGTTTTGAGGAACGAGTGATGTTTTCAGGTAGCAGCTGGTTCTAGGTAAGTTTGGAACTTTTCAATCATGGCAGTGTAAAGAAGGTGGCTAACATAATCACTCGTCGCATCTGCTCCTCAAAAGGTAAACAATCAAGTGGAGGCGTATGATCGGCTAAAAGAGTGGAAGTGATGGTGAGAACATGACCAAGGCTCAAAAGGCTGATAGCAATGCGATCACAAAGGTTATTTACCGAAGGTGGGTTCATTTTTTAAGGAGCTTGAACTCTGGGGGAACATATGCTCATTGCTAGGTTTATTTTTTAACGAGCTTGAACTTCGTGGAAACATGCGCATGATAATAGTCAGAGATGTTCAATTCACCATTAAAAGTATGTTCTCTTGATGGTCGTACTACCTGTTCAATTGCTCCATCAAACTGATTAGAAATGTAAATGCATGCTTGAACAATGAGTTAAAAACCAACATCTTACTTGAATTACGTGAACAGTAACATAAAAGTTGTTCTACCTCTCATTTTTACCATTTCATTCAAATTTGGGATTTTTGGAGCTCTGGAGGTGTTTTCTCCCTTGATTTTCATCAACTTGTCATGCGGAAAGAGTCAATTTTGCGGACAAAACCGACCTCCCTAGAAGCTAAGGCTTTCTAGTGACAAACAAGACAATTAAGCACTATCTTTCCCTAAACATGCATTTAAAATACAAGCAACCAGGTGTTTAAAGCATACCTTTAGTCCAGCGCTTGTTTGTTGTAGTCCAGCCTCTCTGATCCAGATGAGCTCCTTCTCCTTGAAGCCTGCATTCACTAACAAGCAAACGATTACATAGCACCTGAATAACTCATATAATAAAACATATTCATCATAAAGACCAAGGAGTATATGAAACAAATTATATAAAACAACTTGTTGAGAAAAATGAGCTTAATTGTATTAATTGGAAACAAAAGAAACCATTACAACCAGTGCCTTGGTGTTGTGCAGGTCCCTCCCAGGGTCCAGCAAGAGTTCTCCTTTACTTTGATCAGCTCACCCACTTCCAAATGAAGCTAGGAAAGGATTGGAATCTCTCCTCTCAAGCTCTATAAGGGAGTCCTAATTTCAGCAGCATCTACCCTTAGGAATGTTCAACTTTCAACCTCCCCTCCCTCTGGCCCAATGCCTGTATTTATAGTGCTTTGGAGGAAGTTAACCAGGTCCACCATGAATGGGATAAGCCCCTCTTTCAATGGGATAGCTCCCCTCTTCATGGGATAAGTTCCTCTTTCATTGGGATGCATGAACCATCTGGAGGCGCTCAATCCACGTCAAACCATCTTCTAGAATGCTCTAGAATTGACCACAAGTAACTTTTTTGAAGTGAAACTTGTGCCTTTTCACCTTTACAGGAGTACGCACCTTCTCCTTTACAGACATAGCGTACAAGTACACAGGTTTTATGAACTTGAGGTGCGTACACGCAGGTAAGGCTAAGAGAAACTGCGTAACCAGAGTTATATTGACTTTTAAGGACTTTCTCTCTTTCTTGGAATTTGACATGAGAAGCAGAGGTATGAGACTTGCCAAGGAGGACAGTATGACTATTGACGGAGCCATACTGACTGCAAATAGTCATGGTGACAAATTTTAGTGTAACAGATTGCCCCCTAAAGTACGAAACCTGTAGTAGATTAGGGTTTCATATCATCTAGGAAGGGTGAAGTACTTTATCATTTCAAGGATTATCTTGTGGAGAGCCCGGTTGGAACCTGCAAGTATTCAACACAAAATACATGTATGAGATCATATCATCGCTGAGGTAGGCATTCCCATACTCAGATCAAAAACTTTAACTAACAAACTAACTACTGCTCTGATACAGGAATGATTTCGCAGTACATCATAATCATAGACTCATGTAGACACAGTATGGACGCATCCATCTATTTATAATTAGTCTACTATATAATGAATACAAAACTCCTCGTAGCCTGGATGGTGGAAACTAGATCCAGGGTCTTTATTTCTACTTCCCGAAATAGTATGATTCTATCCATGTGAATAAATGAGTTGATGTCGAGCATGGTAGAAACCACTTGATTACCAGTCAATGATGTAAACTGTTAACAAGTGTGAGAGAGACCACCAGTGATGTCAATGGTTCTCAAAGTACCCAGTACAATCCATGAGATGTGAATGAATGTGCTGATGTCGAACATGTCACGGAATCCTTCGATCGAAAGTCAATGATGTAAACTATCGTCGAAGGCGAGAAATCTGCCATTGATGCATGCGGATTTCAAGGTACTGACGATTTCTAGATCATCTTTCTAGATAATGTGCTGATGTCGATAGAAAGCGATCCGTTGTAGGCAAGCCCACAACACGAAATCATAAATCAAGTTGAAGAAATGTAGCTGTAAGGACTGACTCAGGGATGGTCAAGATGGATGATAGGTATTTTGCAGATGAATGGTTTATTTGCAGCGACCTCTTGAACACATAACGACACAACAGATGGCTTGGTGACATTTGACCCAAAGTTAATACCCGGCTGAAGACTTTCAATGTGGTTTGATCAACTGTGAGGCAAAGGATTTCCCAACCCAGGTGAATGAAAAGTGTCGTGTTCAAGAGCGGTGATAAGGTTTCTCTGAGACAAAGAATAACAAATAGGCTCATTTTCCTCTATTTTCCCCCACCATTTCTGGCAAGTACCTCTTTATTTTTTAACAAGCTTGAGGAGGATAACATTTGCTTGATTATAAGCTCATCCTTCGTGTTAGTGTCGGTCTTGAGCCCTCCATCGGTGATCAACAGCTCTTTGCATATGCATATGTAGGTGTCTCATCAGCATCAATTTTGCATCCCACTAGGCATGCCATAACACTGAATGGAGGAGCTGGTCTTTGTTCCCTTCTTGGCTTTGCTGGATCAGGTCATACAACAATGTAATTGAGTCATGCTTGTTCTTATTTTTTGTCTTGAGATCCCATGGTCTTAGGTCTAGGGTTTTGAGTCAAAATCATTTCAAGGTAATGAGTCATGGTCAGTAAGTGCCCAGCAAGCCGGAAGGAATTTTGTACATATGTTTCATTATCATTTTCTTCAGCTACAGCTCACTTTATGCCTTGGATTTAAAAAACCCTGTTTTTAAATCCAAGGTCATGATGAATTTGTAAAAATAAAGAAATTTTCAAAAATTTGTAAAAGTGCCGGCAACAACCCTGGTTCCTTCACTACAGTCCATCAGGCGGTCAACCTGCAAAAAGAACGGAGTCAAACGCATCCAAAGAGCTTATTTCAGGACAAAAAGGCTCTAAACAGTGTTAAAGAGAAAAGCAAGTTCAAAACATTAGAAAGTGGGTTCTAAAGTTAAATTTTTTTTTTTTTTTTTAAATGAACCTATAAAAGCTATTTTCCCTCTCTAGTCACTCTTATTGTGCAAATGAAAGTCAAAAATTCGTGTTAGAGGCAAGAGGAGGCAATTCGGGCAAGTTTCTGCAAATTACAAGGGTTAAACTGGTGCGCGACCAAACCACAGGTGTGCGCGACCACCTGGGTGGGCGCGACCAAACGGAGGCCAACGCACAGTGTTAAATAACACGGGCGCGACCAAACGGAGGAGCGTGACCATTCTCAGAGCGTGCGCGACCAAAAACTCTGTCTGCCGTAAAACTCACTCAAACGCCAAAATCACCCTCAAATTCTCTCAAATTGTTAAGCATACTTCACAGCATTTTGCAGGCAGGGCAGCAGTCATCTTGACTTATTTATTCCACCTTGCTCAATAACACCATGTCAACCACTGAGACTAATGAGCAAGGTGATGACCGATCTTCATCCACTGAGATTGAGACACAGCGGAGGCCTCGTAGGGGAGGCAAAGGTGGTCACCACAAGAGGGAAGAGCCTACATCACTGACAGAGTTGCAGGCTTGCCCATTGGCAGTATCTTGCTTTCAGCATACGGCTTGTTTTCAGTTTTGTGAGAGGCTGTCACACATCCAGCATCACAGAGACTTGGCCCGGTTGTTTGTCCTCCATCTCCATGATAGGCAGGTCACCCTTGCAGGGGTGAATTTTGTGTTTTCTCCAGAGGCTATCACAGATGCTACCGGGATACCTAATGTGGGTGAGGTGTGGCCGAAGCGCAAGTGGCTGGACCTAGTATACTATAAGCCATATGTCAGGCCTACATATGTGCACCACTTGTCAAGGAACTTTCCTATTAAGTTCCTCCGAGCAGAGTATATAGACATCATGAGACTCATTATGCACTACCTTACATGCGAGGGGAGATTCTCACGAGTATTTTCTTGTCATATCCGCATAATGATGCACTTCACCAGAGTGAGGATGATGAACATCTCAGCATACTTATTTCACGACATTCAGAGGATGGCCACTACCTTTCGGAGACAGACCCCAGTACAGCAGCTTCGGAGCCTATGCCATCATGGTCTTATTCAGCTAGTAGTTTCCCATCAGCTGAGCCAGCAGGGCATTTCCTGGGCAGATTTTATCTCCCGTGAGTTCTTCACACAACCAGAGCCAGAGGCAGTTCATGAGGAGGGAGGGCCATCACATCAGCCCGAGGTTAGTATTCCGAGACACATGGCTTCTTCTCCTAGGGTCACATATCAGAGAGGTCATAGGACCTTATTTGCAGCAGCTCGACGAGTACTTTCTCCACAGCAGGTGGAAGGGGTCTCGTCATCATCTTCAGAGCAGCGAGTGTTATCTCCACACCAGGTGGAAGGGGCCTCGCTTTCTTCATCGGCACAGGCAGTACGAGAGGGCAAGCAGCCCATGGTTGAGGATGAGGCAGTTGGCGAGGCACATGATGATTTCACTGGTCGTGATGCTCATTCTCCTTCCTCTTCAGATTTCTATGAGCTCATTAAGCAGAGAGAGGAAGAGAACCTTGTGTTGCAGCGGAAGCTTGAGATGGCTCAGTGGACTATCACTTATTTAGAGCAGTGAAACAAACAGCTGGAGACCGAGAAGGAGTTGGATGAGTTATGGAGGATTCGATTCGACCGAGTCATCAACCGCAGGAGGCCTGGGGACCCACTGCCCAAGGATAGAGAGTTATTGCTCATCCGAGCAAATTGGCACTTGGAGGGACTGTTAGACAAGGCAAACCGTGACAAAGAGCTACTTCGGAACATGAAGACACACTAATGGGCAAGATTACATGTTTGCAAGGCGAGAATGAAAATTCTCCAAAGAAAGCTATCGGAGGCCCGGAAGAGGAGGAAAAGGACAAATCCGCTCCGTATCTTGGCTGAAGCCTCCCTCACTCATCATGGTACTGATCAGCCTTGATCTAGCATCAAAATGTGAAAATTTTGAGAATTTTGGAGCATTTTGGAAATTTTTGGTAAAATTACAGGTTTTGCCCACGGTTTGGTCTCACCCCGGGTGAGACCATTTTGGAGGACTGCTCGGAATTTTGAAAACTTGGCATTTTTGGAAAGGGCATGCAAAAAGAAAAATTACCAATGCTTGGGAGAAGCCTGGTTTTGAGTTTTGAGCCTCCAAAAGCTCAAAATACATCAAAAAAATGACTTTCTGCCCACTTTTTGAGTTGCAGAAAGTGACCTTGGGAGAAATGGTTTTTGAGGGGTCAAATCAACACTAAATTCAGAAATTCCACTTGGGATGGAAAGTAGACAGGCCAAGCTTTCCAATGAGCCATCTTGCACCTGATGTGGACCAGTGGAACCCACTCAAAAACAGTTTTGAAGGGGCGCGACCAGAACTTCCAGGGGCGCGACCAGAACTTCCAGATTTGCCAGAATTCACATTTTTGGTCAAAAAACACTGTTTTGACTATGGTTGACTATTATTACTTGTAGATGATGGATAAATGTAATATTTTCATGGCACTTTGGTAGATTTTATCTTTCTTTACCCTTCTAGAAGCTTCCATGATGTAAAAAGTGAAAAATTAATGCATGGATGAGTTAGCTAAGTAATAGAGGCAAGTTGTTTAGCTGCCTATTTTCTAGTTCTTAGTTTAGAATTTGTTCAAACTGCTCCTAGAAAGCTGAGCTCGACCCCTAGAGGTGGGGAAAGGAGTTAGATGGTCTAGATGGTCTATATTATGCTCTCTCCTTCTCATTTTGAAGGTTGGACTCTTGTGTAAGGAAGCTTTATTGTATATTGTGCATCTATTTCTGCAATTGAAGGCAAGGAAAGCCAGGGTTTTACAGACATCTTTGAGGATTCTTGTGGATCTGATTGTTGATGGTGTGTTCTCTACATGTTCTTGTAAGTTTGTTTATGTGTTTCACATCTCTCTTATGCTTCTAAATTGGACAGATGAAGTGGTAAAGTTTGAACTCATGTTTTGACATGCTCAGCTTTTTAGTTTGTTCAATTTTAATGTTTTCTACTGTCTAGAGAGGATTCGAATTGTGTGTTTGCCCTATTTAGCTTCTCCTCTATCATCTCTGATCATCCATCTCAAATTAAGGCATCAGCACTCATTCCTACCTTGCCCCTTAGATCCCCCTGTGAAAACTGTGCTCAATCCCCGCACCTTGAATTGCACTTCCACCAATTGCCACCAAAAACCCCAAAAATCATTAAATCAACCCCCTTATCAATTTACTAGCCTAAAATCTTTATTATTAATTGGTCAACCTAATCATATTGAAAGATCTATCGAATCTGACCCGAGAGAGCCTTCTCATACCTCGTAGGGCTAGCTACGAGGTGAAATGGTTTGATGTAGCCTTGAGAGTTTGTCTATCTCAGCCTAGGTGAATTCCAAGCGCTAACACTTCGGATGAGTCCAACTTAGTTTAGATTCGAACCCTAAGAAGGAGTGGTCAGTTTCTGTTTGTAATCGAACATGTCCTTTACTGTGAAATTTTAACGAGTCCAGTATAGGAGAAACTTGGCGTTTTTCAATTTTAGAGAGTCTGAAAAACTTAAGAAGACTCCAGGGTTGACCTTTTTCGTAAATTTGTGCCTCCCAAGCCCGAAAAAGTATAAAATAATACTTGAGAGAACCGCTTGATCTTTTACGACCAAGGAGTACTTTCATGATTAGTGTCTTTGACCTGAAAAGTAAAAAGCAATCAAGGACACGTCGTTTTATTTCCAATATCGAATTTGAAATGACAAAAATCCGGCAATCTTTTCATGTTTTTACGGTCAGAAAAGGGCTATAAGAGGACTGTCTTTTAATTCCGTTTTAACGAGTGTAAAAGAAACGCTCGGCAATCTTTTCATGTTTTAGGAGTCAGAAAAGGGCTTAAAAGATGACTCTGATGTTTTTGTTTGTAAAAAATGACAATTTTCCCTGAAAAGACCTTTATCCTGCACAAAAACCAACACATTACTCATACCTATTTACGATAGATAAAAATTCTTTGAAAAATACCTTTTCATGGTGAAAAATAAACAAATTTACCATTTATTTACCCAAAAAACCTATAAAAAGGGCTTTTACCAATTCATTTTTACCATTTTACTGTTGAGGAGAGCAAAAGGGCTTTTGGCAAGAAACTTCTCGTGGACATTGCGGAGAATCCGACCGTCGAAACCGAATGCCATCTCTTTCAGGTATTCTACAACATCCTCCTCTTCATTTTCATCTGTTTGGAATTCATTTTTAGGCCCTAGTTTCATTTTTTGGAGGCTTTGGGGTTTCAAGGTCCGCCTTTCGGGGTACGCAGGTGCTCCACTGGTGACCTGCGTACCCCGACATTTTCTCAGTTGGGAAAATGCTGGGTGTACGCACCTTGCCTTAAGGGAACCTGCGTACCCATGCTCTGTTCCTAAAGGCGAGGTGCGTACCCCGCAAAACAAATTTTCAAACCCCAATCTCTTCAAAAAGGACCAAAATTTTTTGATTTTATTGAATCTAACAGATGTTTTTTGGTGTGTAGATTGCCCACCATGCTTGATTGGCACGAGAGAGAGCACGAAGATGTTGATTTGGCCGCTATTAATCATCAACCGTCAATTGATGCTTTGAAGGCATGCGGCCTTTATAAATACTGGGCCATACCTGGCATGAGGGCCCAAGTGAGATTTCTGGAATGGCTGGTAGAAAGGTGGAATGTTCAGGACCAATGCTTTTATATTGGAGGGCACCAGCTCGAGATAAAGCCCTCGGATATTTACTTTCTCGCTAGTTTGCCCAAGAGGGGCGAACACTTGACTCTGTTCGGGACTAGGCCGGGTGGCCAGTCCATCACTAGTCTCCGACTAGAGTGGTGTAACACTCAGAACCAGGAGAAGGGGATAGAGATCAAGACTATATCCCATCCTGAACTTATGGTAATTGCCTTTACAGTTACCAGACTTTGCGGGGCTGCCGCTTTGCACATTGCCACTGGGTCCCAAATGCGGATGGCGATTGATTGCTATCAAGGAACCATTTTTAACTGGTGTGATGCTATGTTGGCCAATGTAAAAGGCCAACTAACTAGAGTCAAAAATGGGCAGCTGAAGACTTTTGGTTATGGACCTTTAGTTGTCAGTTTTGCCCTAGAGAGGGTTCCGATGTTGATCCCACAGCAGCTCACTGTTGGTGTTGGGCTTCCTCAAGAGCCTAAGTTGATGCGATGGGTTGCGGTAATGGCCTGTCATCCAGATGAGGGAACGGAGGTTGTTCGATTTACTCCGGAATACTTTCACTGGTTAGAGGACCAGGTCTTTTCGATACAGGATTTTCCTTATGCCGGAGTTGATTTTCATGGAGATCCGGACATGATTCTTCCACCGGGAGAACAGTGGGATGATACAGGTAACTTCATTTTCTACAAGTTTTTAAACTATCTATTTTTTTTTTTGTTTTTATATCATCTCAAAGCTGACAGTGACAATTTTCAAAATGCAGATGTAGGCCCACGTCGACCAGCCAATCTCCGGCCTTTCGAGAGGAGACTACCAGTTGCAGCGGCACCAGCCCCACAGGACGAGGCCACAGAGACTTTAGCTGAGTTGGAGCATGACCTAGAGCGTCTTACAGCAGACATACCGGAGACTATTGTAGATGATATTCCTATCAGGCTTCAGCGCTTTGTAGTCGGAGTCCCAAGACCTTTTAGGAGGTTCTTGTATATGGTGGCTCGTGCAGTGGTGTCATATAGAGATCATCACCAGTGATTTAGATGGTCGTTTTTGTAGACACATGTGACATTTTGGTTTTTTGTACTTATCATTTTTGCCGATCATAAGGTGTTTTTTAACCTATGATCGAAGATGATGTATTTTTTGACATACTCCTATCTATATATATCATTATTACCGGCTTATCTTGTTAAACATGTGTGATAAAATGTTTTTAAATTTACATGTATGATTATTGCAAATGTCTATTTAACATTCGAGAAGCAATTGCTTCTGCTAATGTATTTAAAGACCTTGGAATATGTTGATATTCAATGTAATCAAACTCACGTTCCAAGAGACGCACTCTCAAAAATAACCTTAATAACACTGGATTTCTAATGGCATACACTCTATTAAGCTGTAATACAACGAGTTCAAAATCTAACCTCACTATCAAACTCCGAATCCCAAACGAAATAGATTCAGACAATAACTCAATCACTGCACTGTATTCTGCAATGTTGTTTGTTGTTTGACCGAGGCTCACCCCATGCATAGAAACTAACTCGTCAGAGGGCGAATAAATAACCCAAGCTGCGGAAGAGATATTCTGTGTACTACGACAAGCACCATCAGCAAAACCAATGTATGTTTGGAGAGGCATCGACATCTGCATCATCAAGAGTAAAACCAAGATAAGCCAGAATAACGACAAAAACACACTTTCTAAGCTAAGCACACTGTCTAAACTAACAAACACACCAACTAGAAAGAAAAACCTAACCTAACTAAAATCTCCATACCCATATTTTAAGCATAATACCTCTTTAGGTAAAGTCCATTTCTGGGTTTACCCAAAGAGTCCCCGTCAAATTCTACCAGCTCATAGGCCCCTTTGGCAAGCTTTCGCTTGACAATATAGGGCCCATGCCACATAGGAACGAATTTTCCAGCACCTAATTTATCATTAGCTTGATCATATAATAACACTAGGTCACCTTTCGAAAAATTTCGAGGGGTCACATTTCGATCATACTGAGCTTTCATTCGTTTTGCGTGAGTCTCGATTGCCAATGCGGCATCACGTCGATTCTCATCTAATTGAGCTAAGTATAATAAACGCTTCTCCTCTTCAGAAGTAGCTGGAAGTAACTCGATGGCCATTTGCAGTGACGGGATTTCGCATTCAATGGGTAGCACAGCTTCCAAACCATAAACTAGTTGGAAAGGAGTGAACCCTGTTGATGTTTTCACTGAGGTTCGGTATGCCCAAAGCGCTGAAAATAACATGTTGTGCCAATTCGACCGATGAATACCAATGATTCATCGAATCATGATAACTAAAACTTTGTTGATAGACTCAACCAGACCATTGGCTTGGGGATAATAAGGAGTTGAACTATCGTGACGCAAACCAAGCTGGCCTGTAAGTTCTGTCATCATAATGTTTCGAAAATGGCACCCATGGTCAGTGATTATCGCTTGTGGGACACCAAACCTAGCAATTATGTGATTGAATACGAAAATTGCAGCTGTCTTGCCGTCAGCCTCGAATGTAGGCATCGCCTCAGCCCACTTAGTAAAATAATCAACCGCAATGATGATATACGCATGCCCCCCGGCCGAGTGAGGGTTACATGTAATAAAATCGATACCCCATTTGGCAAAAGGACCAAAGGCAATTATAGGGTGGAGACGAGCAGGTGGAGCGTGCATCTTTCGATCAAACACTCGACAGTTGTGGCATTCTCGGACCACAGTAATACAATCTTTAAACATGGACGGCCAGAAGTAGCCAGTCATTTAGAACCCTTTCTGCCTCTTCGTGAGTTAAGCAACGTCAAAAAATAGAGTCTGCCCCACGTCGATAAAGAGTATCTCCAATAATTTTGTATTGTTGGGACTGGAATCGAATTTTCCGACGTTCCGACTTTGAAGCTTCAGGCCGAAAGGATTGGGTTTGGAGATAGATGATGATATCCCCAAACCACGGATCTAAAGTGCTGATTAGAAACAGAGATTCGTCCGCAATGGGCTCTTCTGCCACAGTTTCTGTGTCAGCACGCGGGAAGTCACACATTAACTCTGCAAAAACTAAGGATTTCTTAGACTTAGATTTTTTGAACTCCAAGTCGAACTCCTGCAGGATGACAATCCATTTGGAGTACTTGCCCCCTAGCAATTGTTTAGTCAAAATGTAAATCATAGGGTTGCAATCCGAAATGACTGTAGTTTTACGGAGTAAAATGTAGTGACGAAAACGTTGGACAGCTTGAACGGCTGCCAATGCCAATTTCTCCACATGTGAGTATTTTAGCTCAGTGGGATTTAACGTCCTACTAAGATAATATATCACATGTTCCGTTCCGAATTCATCTTCCTAAACTAACACCATTCCAATGGTGGAATGGGAGGCGGCAAGGTACAAAAAGTAATCCTGGTTGTAGTTGGGAGGATGCAACAACGGTGCATGGGTCAACGCGTGTTTAAGTGCATCAAAAGATTTCTGAGCTATCTCATCCCAAGAGAATTGAGCGTTCTGTTTCAACAACCGTGTAAAACCTTTTGTAACCTCGGCGTAGTTAGGAATGAATCGTCGTAAAAAGTTTGCTTTCCCCTGCAAACTTTGGAGTTGGCGAAGACTTGAAGGAGGAGGCAATTTAATGATAGCTTCTACCTTCGAGGGATCGACGCGAATGCCGGCTTTTGAAACTACAAATCCTAGCAATCGTCCCACTTCTATACAGAAGACACATTTGTGTGGGTTCAACCGAATACGATAATGCCTACACCTCATGAAGATCGCTCGTAAATGGACAAGGTGATCAGCTCGATGTAATGAATGAGCGGGCAAATCATCGAGATACGGTTGCACAATGTGTTTGATGTCATGAAACGCATAAGACATCGCCCTTTGAAAAGTTGCTCCGGCGTTCTTAAGCCCAAAAGGTAATTTGCAGTAAGAAAATGTCCCCCATGGACAAATGAAAGCCATTTTTGGTTGATCGGCAGGTAGAATATTGATTTGATTGTAACCGGAAAAACCGTCCATAAAGGAAAATATTTCACTGCCGGCACAATCATCAATGATTTGATCGATATAGGGCGTTGGGTAGTTGTCCTTTGGACAAGCTCGATTAATATCCCTATAATCGATGCATATTCTTATTGTTCCTTGTTTTTTGTTAACCGGAACAATATTCGATACCCAATCCGTTAACGGGATCGGATAAATGAAACCTGCTTTCAACAGCTTTTCAACTTTTGCTTTAATTGCAGCAGCTTTTCGTGGGTGAATCTGACGCAAACGTTTCCGGACGGGTTTAGCATCCGGGTAAGTCTTGATCTCATGAACAACAATTGCGGGATCAATTCCTGGAATTTCCTCATAGGACCAGGCAAACACGTCGCGGAATTCTTGAAATAGGGCCTTGTATGTCTGAATTTCGTCATCTGTACACGAGGCACCTATATGAATGTTTTCAACAATTCCGGGCTTTACTGAAATGTCAATGGGAAGAGTTCGAGAGATATTTCCCAAATTCAACTCTGAATCAGGATGTTTTCATGGGATTTTGAGCCTCTTTGACATATTCAGCTGTAAAAACTGATGAGAAATCATTTTCAAAACAATCATCCTCAGGTAAAAACGAAGATCTATGATGGAGATCCTCCCCTGGTAAATCATCTATACACAGGATCTCGCGAAGTTGTTCGTCAGATGACATAACTTCAGGAAACGCTATTAACTCCGAGGTTGATGTGAAAAGTGATTCCTCATGGACCACATTCATTTGGTCGACTTTGGTTGAACACGGGTCGGTAAAAGACTGCACGGCTTCATAAGCAATTTCATATGGACTCAACGGCATAGAATTACCAAACGAGTCGATTTCAGATTCAGAATGAACGATCCAAGGATCGTCATAATAAATAGTATCTGATGTAATCATATGAATAGTTGCGAATGAAGAAGACGCGTTGAGTGGAGGAAAAGGAAAAGTTCCCAGTAAACCGGCATCTTTAACTAATCCTACACCAACATCCTTATATGGGATAGTCGTTTTACCGACATGATGGATACTCTCTGAAGAGGTTGGGTCGGATGAAAAGTAAGTCAGCTGGTCTATTGTTACGATCTTGCCATTATGTGGAAACTTTATTACTCGGAAGACCGATGAAATGACCGCTGTCATAGCGTAAGTCCAACTTCGACCCAAGAGAAGGTTGTAGTCTAGAGGGGCATCAACCACCTCCACGTTTAGA
The DNA here is from genome assembly GCA_031772625.1 of Pinus tabuliformis. Taxonomy (NCBI): domain Eukaryota; kingdom Viridiplantae; phylum Streptophyta; class Pinopsida; order Pinales; family Pinaceae; genus Pinus; species Pinus tabuliformis. The sequence continues at coordinate 950,459,449 of CM062811.1, read as the reverse complement.
CTAACGGTTTTTCCTTCAACCCCTATAGGAAAATCCTGTAGAATGCCAAAAGGACGAAACCCACGGCCATCAAAGGCCTTAAGAATTGTCGGGGATTGATTTAGTGAAGGAGAACCAAGCGATCTCCAACACTGCATCGACATAATACATGTGGAAGCTCCCTCATCAATTACAGTCCGATGAATAGGCCTGTTTTTTACTATCACTGGGATCTGGAAAGCCATTTGATGAGGCAAACGCGGTGTACTATTTTCTAGATCAAAGATTATTAGGTTCGGGTCCTGAACATCAACAGCTCCTATAGCCGACAAAAGTAATTTGCGCTGTGTTGGGCATGATTGCAGCACTTCCAAAGCCGACATTGCTGAGGGTGAAACAGCTAGGTCCTCAACAATGTTGTAATTCTGGGCCACTTTCGCATGTGGATTGAAAGCAGACCTTCGAAGTACACCCTTGGCGGGCGGTTTGATTACTAAGTCAGGGTTAGGTTTCTCGATCTGTAGTGGATCGAAACCGGGAGCTAAGGTTGATGGATTTGAATGAGAAGATTCTGCTTCTTTCGATCCATCAACAGGACTTTTACTGCCATAATCTTGCGATCGAGTCGCAATCCTTACATGAGACATCATCAATATGGGTTCTTCAGTGGCACTCGAGGAAGAACCTATCATTTTGCTATCTTTCGGAAATGGGTCCTTTAAGACAGCAGGAATTTGGGAACCCTTGACGATTTTCGCAACCTTTGCTCGATGAGGGCAGTCTCTTGTAAAGTGTTCTTCTTCACAAATAAGACACGGATAACGAGGCTTGCGTTTTTCATCATTGGATTCCGCCTTTTCAGTTTTCTCCTTTGGAGTTTTGTCTTCTTTATTCTTCTTCTTACCTTTCTTCTTTCCACCAGACTTTGATTTAGCCGTGGATGACTCTACAGCATGAATGTCGGCGGAAAGTTCAGCAGAAGAATCTCCTGTCGGGGAGTCTGGTAAGGTTATAATAGGAGAAGAATTCTTTGAGGATTTCTTCTTTCTTTTAGTGTTCACCGTACCAATCATGCCATCAGCAGCATGAGATCCCGAAGGAGCAGCAGCGATTTGATTTGACTTTGGAAGATCTGGGATCTTTTCGTGTAACGTACCTGACTGAGTGTAAACTAAGTCAAGGTACTGCGCTTGAGCAATCACTTGCTCCTCAGTAACTACTCCAGCCTTAGCTACGTCTTCAGTAATCTTCGGTAACAATGATTTAACAAACCATTCAGCTAAGATTTGGTCCGGGATAAAAACTTTCACTAACCGCCTTCAACGTCTCCATTCATGAATATGATCGGAAATATAAGTGGACGTCGATTGTTTTAATGAAGTTAGTAACTCCATACCATTATCATATCTGACCGGCAACTGAAAATGAGTTAAGAACGAGGTGGCTAACTGGCTAAAGTTATAAAAAGAGGCCCGTGGTAACTCAATGTACCACTTGGCCGCGAGACCAATGAGAGTACGCTGGAAGAGACGTAAGCGGATCGAATCATCCGAGATGGAATTTGAGGCACACCAGAGGTGGTAAGTCATCACATGATTCGACGGGTCCTCTCCAGACTTACCCTCGAACTTGGGAATGTCACTGGGCAACTTATTCGGCATTGGCGGCCAAAACGGAAGATAATTGATCAGATCGTTCGTTAGGCGCGTCAAGTCTAGTAAATCCAAAGTTGCGATAAATGGCAGCTGCCGATTAGGATCCCTAAAACTCTGGGTCACGAGACCAGTCTCAGGAGGAGGATATCCAGGATAACTTGGAATAGGAATAGCATTCGGGATATTGTATCCTCCTGGAAAACCAGGATTAATCGGACCATACTGGGGTTGTTGTGGTTGTTGATAAGTGTACCCAGGATACGGTTGATACTGGTAAAGTGGCTGTTGGACAGCTGGACCGAATTGGTACTGTCCCTGGTACGGTTGATAAGTGAACTGTGGTTGACTTGTAACAACCGTACTTAAACCAGGTTGTCCTACAGGCATCTGAACCGTAGTTTGAATCGTGGATCCAGACAGTGGTAAAGATGTCTGAGGAGTAGTTACAGAGACAGTAGAAATCGGAGCTGTCGATACTCCAGAAGTAAGTGTGGTAGACTGAACAGATGTTGCGGTAGTTGCAGCAGTCGTTTGAGATGGAGTACTAGGCGCAATAGGCCCAGACTGAGAAACTACCGAAGGTACAGAAGTTTGAACATTAGACTGGACTGGTTGCTGGGGTGAACCAGAAACTAAAGGTTGTCCAGTTTGAGATGACAACTGTACACTTGGCTGCAATACCTGTTGAATTTGCGATGGATCCCACACTATGTTCATTCCGGGGTATTGACCCATAACAGGTTGAGGATATTGAGATCCATAACCGGATTGAGGGTAGGATTGATAATTGAAAGGTACATTTCCCGTACCTTGAACATAAGATTGACCTTGGGGCGGTCGATAACCTTGACTCGAGTACTGACCTTGGGGTAGATACCCTTGAGGTAAGTACTGATACTGGGGTTGACCTTGAGGTATAAATTGATACTGAGGTTGACCTTGGGGTACATATTGAGGCTGGGGTTGACCTTGAGGAATGTACTGTACCACGGGTACATACTGTCCTTGAGGTTGCCCCCCAGATGCAATTTGTGTATCTTGAGGTTGCCCCCCAGGCGTTAATTGAGGCTGCCCCCCAGGCGGTAACTGGCCACCTTGAGGTTGAGAACTGGGAATTGAACCTGACATCATGTAAATGTCTCCTACGCCCAACGATTTATTACCATTGTTTCCAGTTAATAACCCATGTTTAATGGGTTGAGGAGATGCTCCCGCAAAAGTACCAGAAAGTGACTGATACCCAGAGGGAACAGAAGGACCGCCGTACAAAAAAGATTCAGGCAATTGAGTAAACATGGACGACTGACCAGACATATTTACAGGAGTATAAATACCCCCAGGTGGATAAGGAGTACGAGGTGGAGAAAAACTTGACCCTGAGTTGTCCAAATAATTAGTTAACGAAAGATACCAAGTAGTACTTCTAGATGGACTGTAAAAAATGGATTCACGCTCCCTTAGATCAATAGTAGGTTGATCTTCAGGGATAGGGACGCCTATTTCTTCTTCTGGAGCAAGTTCTTCAATAGCTATCAAACCAGAAGGAAGATTTTCGGTGATGACTCTTTCTACCCTAGGTGAATCAGGAGCACTAGAAGTTGGAGTAACAGGTTCAGATATCTCAGGTTCTTCGCCTATATCACTAGTAGATGAAAAACTACCAGCAAGCTCAGAAACTGCAATAGCTTCAGGATTATAACCTGTTTCTAGACTTTGGTAATCAGGATGAACTACCAACGAAGACTCTCCTTCTTCAGGTGAACCTACTTTACTGCCACTAGGAGTTACAAGGACCTTCAAACCTTCGTAGTGATTCGGGACGTCTTCAGGAGGTTGGCCCCGAAGTCTACGGGACTTCCTCAACAAATCGGCCACGGTTACAATCTCAGGAGACTGGCCCCGAAGTCTACGGGACTGTCTCGGTAATTCAGCCACAGTTAAAACTTTTAACTACTGCACACGCAAACAAAGTAAAATCTCAAAGCAAACCGCCTAAAGTCTCTAAAGAATCAAACAATTTCGAATCACAGGCCTAAAGAATCTAGGGCGTCAAACCAAACACAAACAGTAACCTTCCGGACCGAAAGCACTAGTTGGTGATGAAATCCAACATCGCTGGATTCAGTACAGAAGTGGCGGGTGGAACAGTTACCCCGGAAACCTGCTTAATGAATAGACTGGACCAAGTTCCTCCACTTTAACCGTCTCGAGTGAAGTGAACCCCCCAGAAAATCCAAGTGAGTCTAGCCGACGTCTGCTCCAGGTACAGTGGGATCTTCCCTCCACCGTCACCTTGGGTAGAATCCTAAAGATAATGGTCACTAAGGTTACCAACAGCAACAAATATACCTGGGGGAACAGTCTACGACCCGATAGCACGCAAGGGCAGAGTAACAAGCTCAATCCCCTTGCCGGCTCCTTGACAATAATCCAAGGTTTACCGACAAGTGACCCCAGGCTCCTCGACAATAATCCGAGGTTTACCGTTTGTAGTACATGCGTATCTGGCATCTTTCCCAATGAAGGAGGATTGATCCCCTCACTGGTTCGGACACGGTCTCGTGCTTCTCCTTTAAGAGGAGATTTCCCAAAGTACAAATGAAACAGTTGGTTTTATCCTACCACAAGATAAGCTACTTGTTTGGTTTTACTGTCTTGGAGAGTTAATTACTCTCCTACTCCAAGACACTAGCCTGATCTATATTGGTGTTTCAGAGCCCTAGTAAATAAAAAGTTACTAAGTTGATTTTACTTTAAGCGTTAATTTTTATGGCTTTTCTTTAGGACAAAAGGTAGCGGAGATGAAACTGATGGTGTGTAGACTCGACTCAAATCCACTAAAAAGATGCACCTAGGATGATTTATATTATTTTTCTTTTTTCAATTAATTCCCTAGCTAAGAGAGTTGGAGAATGCAAAATTGATATAAAGACAACTTTCTTGGCAATGAAAATCAAAGAAACAATCTCTTTATCTTTTCCAAAGCGTACAACACATGACCACTAATTATTTCACGAAAATTCCTTTCTCTTTTCAAAGACTTCAAATGCTACTAAAACAAACTTTTCTTCAAAAGAGATTTTTTGGATTTTTTCCTATATTAACAAAGCATATAAAACTACTTAACAAAAATAAAATTTTAAAAAATCTATGACAATCAAATCAATTTTACCTAAAAGTAAATCTAAGAGAAATTCACCTAAAAGCAAATCTAATGAGGCAAAAGCCTACAAAGTATAATTCCAGGATGTTTTACTCAGTTACGATTCAACCAAGGACTAGTTCATGCAGAATCATAAACCAGTCAAAAACAAAAATCAAAATCTTTTGTTCTTTTTCTTAATAATGAAATTCACAGCTTAACCAACAAGCTTTCTCGAAATTCCGCAAAGAGACAACACAAAGGTAGGTTTCTCACAAAGGTGGATTTTATGAAAGGTCCGACTCCTAAGAAGACTGAAAATACCAGGGATATCCAAGGTTTTACAACTTCTAAAGCCAAAGTCACTACAAGACCAATGCAAAAATCAAACCCTAGGGCTAGAACTTCTATGAATCTCACTAAAACCCTTGATACTAATGAAACAAGCTTAGATGAAGACTTCTGACAGGTAACCAGTGGATCTGGGCAGCAAAAACAAATTATAAACAAAATCTAAGAGGCAAAAAGGAAAAAATTGAAATTTTCTCAACTTTTGACAGGGTACGCAGGCACCCTGTTTGCACAGGTGCGTGTATGCTCTGTGTACAAAGCTGCAGTGCGTACCAGTACACACTGTGCTTAACGCAAAGGCTGTGTACTGCTAGAAAAACCAAGAAAAATAAAATATAAATTAACCCTAAGCTATTCCACCCAAATTCACAGTCAATCAGCCAAAAACCAGAAAGAAATCGACTTTTCTCAAATCAAAGTATCAATCAAAAGAGAAATCAATCAAATCCATGGATTCCCCAGCGGAGTCGCCATTTTGTCATGCGGAAAGAGTCAATTTTGCGGACAAAACCGACCTCCCTAGAAGCTAAGGCTTTCTAGTGACAAACAAGACAATTAAGCACTATCTTTCCCTAAACATGCATTTAAAATACAAGCAACCAGGTGTTTAAAGCATACCTTTAGTCCAACGCTTGTTTGTTTTAGTCCAGCCTCTCTGATCCAGATGAGCTCCTTCTCCTTGAAGCCTGCATTCACTAACAAGCAAACGATTACATAGCACCTGAATAACTCATATAATAAAACATATTCATCATAAAGACCAAGGAGTATATGAAACAAATTATATAAAACAACTTGTTGAGAAAAATGAGCTTAATTGTATTAATTGGAAACAAAAGAAACCATTACAACCAGTGCCTTGGTGTTGTGCAGGTCCCTCCCAGGGTCCAGCAAGAGTTCTCCTTTACTTTGATCAGCTCACCCACTTCCAAATGAAGCTAGGAAAGGATTGGAATCTCTCCTCTCAAGCTCTATAAGGGAGTCCTAATTTCAGCAGCATCTACCCTTAGGAATGTTCAACTTTCAACCTCCCCTCCCTCTGGCCCAATGCCTGTATTTATAGTGCTTTGGAGGAAGTTAATCAGGTCCACCATGAATGGGATAAGCCCCTCTTTCAATGGGATAGCTCCCCTCTTCATGGGATAAGTTCCTCTTTCATTGGGATGCATGAACCATCTGGAGGCGCTCAATCCACGTCAAACCATCTTCTAGAATGCTCTAGAATTGACCACAAGTAACTTTTTTGAAGTGAAACTTGCGCCTTTTGACCTTTACAGGAGTACGCACCTTCTCCTTTATAGAAAGAGCGTACAATTACACAGGTTTTATGAACTTCAGGTGCGTACACGCAGGTAAGGCTAAGAGAAACTGCGTAACCAGAGTTATATTTACTTTTAAGGACTTTCTCTCTTTCTTGGAATTTGACATGAGAAGCAGAGGTATGAGACTTGCCAAGGAGGATAGTATGACTATTGACGGAGCCATACTGACTGCAAATAGTCATGGTGACAAATTTTAGTGTAACACAGCTGATTCTAGGAGATTTGGTGGACTATTTTCAGCGCCGTCTGGACCAGGTAGGAGCTAACCCTGAGATCTTCACTTGCATTCTTTCCTTTTCTGATTCTGATCATCTTTTCTTGTTTTTCTAGGCCTCAGGGGTTTAAACATTTCGTTCTCTCCCCATTGCACCTAGTATACATCGAAAGGTGCGATGCATACTGAGCTGGCCATTGGCTAGTCAGTATGCATCCCACCCTATACATAGCTAGGGTGCGATGGGCGCAAGGAGGAAGTTTATGCACTGTTTTCTCATGGAAATTTTGCCTGTTTTTGCCCAAATCAAGATCCTAATTCTTCCCTTGTTTGTTTTTCAGAGATTCATCAAGTCAATATGGTCGTTACATGGTGTGAACGTGAGCATGAAGAAGAGGATATGATTGCCTTACATGATCCGGGTACGCTTACTACATTGCAAAACTTTGGCTTGCTCAAATTCTTCCGCATATCCAGCATGAGGCAACAAATCAACTTGTTGCAATATCTTCTCAATGCATGGGATCCTACCAACCAAGTGTTCCAGATTAGAAGTAAATCCATCCCTTTGATTGTTGAGGATATCTACTTCTTGACTGGATTGTCGAGGCATGCTGCCTTTCTCTCACTATCAGGATCTGCCCGTGGGGGTGAATCCATGAGGGATTACATTCTCTGATTCTGTAGAGATGGATCTCAGCCGAGTAGGGATGGCAAGATCAATATTCGAGATGTCACTGACTGGTCCTTGAGGACTGTCTTATTCACCTTTGCTAGATTGGCTGGTAGTGCTACTCTTCACTTAGCCAACAGGTCCTATATGCAGTATGCCTTGGAATGCATTGAACCAAAGGTATTCAACTTGTGTGATGTAGTACTTCCAGTTATAAAAGAATATCTTACCAAGGTGAAGAACGGAAGATCCAAGAACTTTGGTTATGGTTCTATTCTGACCACTTTCGCCTTGGAGAGGATCCCACTGATGCAACCACAGTAAATTTCACTGGGACTGCCAGCACCGACGGAACCACGGATGCGGAGATGAGTCAATCTTATGGCCAGACATGCTGGTCAGTCGCATATTTCATTCTTTGATGCCTTCTTTGAGTGGTTCAACCATCAGCATATGGTTTACGCCGAGTATCCATATGTTGGGATGGATTTCCAGGGTGACCCAGATTTGGTGTTGCCGGCTGGTGAGCAGTGGGGTGTTATAGGTAAAAAGATCTGACCATATCTCTGTTTATTGCTTTTATAATGTTCTTGTGTTTTTTAAATGTTATCAAGACTAATCAAACCCATATATTTGTGCAGATATTGGACCAATGCAACCAGCAGTGCGCTTGAGGGTAGCAGTTGTCGTTCTAGTAGGAGAGGCTGTAGGGAGGGTTGTCCTTCACGATCTGGACATAGCCAAGACCCTTGCAGTGTTGCAGGATCAGATCGAGGGTCTCACCCTTGGTATTCAGGATGTGAGGACCGACGAGTTACCTCTGAGATTACAGTGCCATACCACTAGCGTGTCGAGTCGATGGACTAGGCTCTTACATATGATGGCACAGGCAGTGACTTGTTACCACCAGCACCATTAGTCTCGGGTGCTTTCCTACATTTTTGAGTTTCTGGGTCGCATGAAGATTATGTCCTGGACACAGAACATTTTGTAAAAAACTATAAACAGTTGTATATATTTTTGATTTTCGGAGCTTTAGTTTGGTTAAGTTATATGATCCTGATGCAAATTTTGATGTTTTTTATTTTATAAATGTTGTAAATGCCTATCTAACACATAATTTGCTAATGAATCAGTTAATGTGTTTAAGTTTCTGGAAATGTGTTGATATTGAATAGAATCAAACTGCCTTTCCAAAATCCTGACCCTTAGGAACATACAGTAGATAGCTGGATTCTGAACGGAATAGATGCTAGTAAGCTGTAGGATGACGAGTTGTGAGTCTAGCCTGACAACAAGTTGGTGTATGCCATGTGCGATGGCATCAGAGAGAATCTCTATCAACGTGCTATACTCAGTAATTTTGTTCGTTGACCGACCAATACATACCCCTCTGAAACTCACTAACTCGCCGCTTGGATCAAAAATGGCCCAGGCTGTAGAAGATAGGTTCTGCATACTACGACTAGCTCCATCAGCATATCCAACAAATGATTCCAATAGGTCCGAGATCTGCAACAAATGAAAAAGTGGATTACCTAACCAAAACGATCACTCTTGACGAAAACAAAAACGTAACAAAAGCATATAAAAAGATTACTACACTTAGTGAAGCATAGTAACGCTTAAGGTACAACCCGTTTCAGGGTTGCAATAGTGGAATCCCATCGTAATCTACTAGCTCGTAGGCTCCTTTTGCTAATACACGCTTAACAATGTAGGGACCCATCCATAATGATTGGAACTTACCTGCTCCCAATTTATCAGATTCTTGATCATAAAGTAAGACCAGTTCACCTTCTGAGAAGACACGGGGTTTGACATTCTTGTCAAATTGCGCCTTGACTCATTTCTTATGAGCTTCATTAGCCAAGGTGGCATCACAACGGGTTTCATCCAATTGGATTAATTCCAAGAAATGAGCCTCTTCCTCTGAAGTTCTAGGGAGAAGGTCGACTGTGAGCTTGAGAGATGAAATTTCACACTAAATCGGTAAGACCACTTCCAGGCCATACACCAGCTGAAAGGGTGTAAATCTAGTTGCATTTCTTACCGATGTCCTATATGCCCACAAGGCTGAGTACAGGATTAGGTGCCAACTCCATTTGTGGACTCCAATCATCCTTTGTAGCATGCACTTCAGGACCTTGTTGATGGCCTCAACTTGTCCGTTAGCTTGTGGATAATACGGAGTAGAACTATCGTGGGACAATCCTAATTTGGTAGCCAATTCAACCATCATGTGATTGTAGAAATGTGATCCATGATCTGTGACTATAGCTTGTGGAACACCAAATCTAGAAACTGCATGATTGAAAAAGAAAAGAGCAGTCGTTTCACTGCTGTTGTTTAATGTAGGCATCGCCTTGGCCCATTTTTTAAAATAGTCAACTACAACTATGATATACCCATGCCCCCGATCCGAGGTGGGGTTACATGTCATGAAATCTATGCCCCATTTGGCGAATGGCCCAACAACAACTATTGGATGCAGAGGTGTAGGTGGTAATCTGGTTTTGCGGTCGAAGATTTGACAAGCATGGCAACTTCTAACTGTGATTATGCAATCTTTGAAAATTGTTGGCCAGAAGTAACCTGCTCCTAAGATCTTTTGTGCCGTAGTGTAACCAGATTGATGCCCCCCACAGGCGCCTGAATGGCAATCACTCAGGACTTTTTTGGCCTCCTCATGGATGAGGCACCTTCGCAAAATTGTATCGATACCGCGATGGTAAAGTGTATCACCAACAATCATGTAGTCTTTTGCTTGGTATCGAGTATGTCATTATTCGGATCAAGAGGTATTAGGCCTGTATGTTTGGGTTTGGAGATAGATCAGTATATCTCCATACCATGGATCGCTTGACGATATCAAAAACAAAGATTCATCCACGATAGATGCGTTGGATGTTGAATCATTGGACGATGATGGGAAGTCGCACAGTAACTCCGTGAAAACCAGAGATTTCTTTGATTTGGATTTTACAAATTTCAGATCAAACTCTTGCAAAATGGCTATCCATTTCGAATATTTTCCCCCTAGTAACTGACGCGACAGAATGTAAGTCATAGGGTTGCAATCTGACAAAATGGTGGTTTTGCGAAAGAGGATATAGTGTCGAAATATTTGTACTACTTGAATAGCTGCAAGAGCCAGCTTTTCAACATAGGAGTACTTTCTTTCTGTATCACTTAAGTTTCGACTTAAATAATAGATGGGATGTTTGATTCCATTGTCTTCTTGAACTAAAACCATTGCAATGGTCATATCTGCTGCAGCTAGATACAGGTTAAATTCTTTTTTATAGTCAGGAGCATACATTAATGATGCTTTTATTAGGGATTCCTTTAGAGCATTAAAGGAAGATTTCGTAACCTGATCCCAGTTAAAGGGTACTTCTTTTTTCAAAAGACGCATATAACCTTTAGCAAGTTCGGCGTAATTTGGAATGAACCTCCTCAGAAAGTTTGCTTCCCCTTGGAGTTTCTAAATCTGAAGCAAATTTGAAGGTGGAGGCATATCGATGATTGCCTGAACCTTTCATGGGTCGAGTTGAATCCCGTCCTTAGAAAATATGAAACTAAGTAAACGACTAGAACTGACACAAAACACACACTTGTGTGGATTGATTCGTATCTTGTAGTGTCGGCAACGTAAAAATATAGCTCTCAAATGTTGTGGATGGTCAATCCGCTTTCACGAATGAGCTAGTAGATCGTCAAGATATGGTTGAATGATGTTCTTGATGTTGTGGAAGGCATAATTCATAGCCCTCTGAAAGTTTGCCCCTGCGTTCTTTAAACAAAAGGTAGCTTACGGTACATGAATGTGCCCCACGGACATATAAATGCAGTGTTCGACTAGTCCTGTGGGTGGAAATTTATTTGATTATACCCAGAAAATCCATCCATGAATGAAAAGATTTCGCATCTGGTGCATTCATCAATTATCTGGTCAATGAGGGGTGTAGGATAGTTGTCCTTTGGACAAGCTTGATTTACATCCCTGTAATCAATGCACACTCTAATCGTTCTTTTCTTTTTAATCACAGGAACAATATTCGATACCCAATCAGTTAGAGGAACAGGGTAAATGAAACCAGCATGTAAAAAAATTTCAACTTCTGCCTTGATGGCAGTTGCTTTTTTTGGATGTACCTGTCGAAGCCATTGTCGTACCGGTTTGACATCTCGATACATCTTGATTTCGTGTTCAACTATGCTTAAGTCAATGCCTGGCATTTATTCATATGACCATGCAAAGACATCTCTGAACTCGCGAAAGGGAGCGCAATATATTTCCAGTTCTGAAGAAGAGCAAGATTTACCGACATGAATATTCTCTACAACATTAGGTTTGGTCGAGATATTTATGGCGATAGTTTCTTCAATATTGGATAGATTTCGCTCAGAACCCACCGTATTTACAGTATTTGATAGAAAATCAAAAACTAAAGTATGATTAAGGTCGCTGGAATAATCTTCGTGGTAATCCAGAAGATGGGAATGATGGTGGTAATCTTCCCATGGTGCCTTTCCTATCATCATTGACTGAATTATTCCTTCGTCTGTAGAATGTACATGTGACCAAGGATCTGAAAAGGTGCCATATTCCTTAGACCTATCTATTCAAACACTCGATGAGCATTGATTTGGGTTTGCCCCCCAGGCCAAGAAAATTGATTGCTACAATATTTCTATTGGGCTTGGAGGCAATACCTGGTGATGATCCATGCTAACAAAATTTTCGGAAATCTTTTGAATCCTTGTAGATATAGAAGATATCATATTGCAAGTTTCCACCGTGGCCACTTCTGCCAGATTACTTGGAGGTGGTAGGGCAAAAGTACCCATTAAGGTAGGGTCTTTTAGGAGGCCTACTCTGATATTTTGAAGCGAATGAGAGCTTCCATGGATCATTGGAACTTGTGAACTATTGGGGAGAAAGGTTTATTGGTCAACGATTTTAATTCCTCCTTGGAAGGGAAATGCAATATTTCTAAAATATGTTGACACAACAACAGCCATAGCATAAATCCAGGGCCTTCCCAATAGGATATTGTAATTGAGGTTTCCATCGATAACTTTGACGTCAATTTCTGCTGTCTTGCCCCCAGTTCAACTTGCAAGTTACTTAAAGTCCCATACGGGGTGTATGTTCATCCATTGAATGCTTTTAATGTCATTGATGATCGGGTGGCGAGCCTAAAGTTTTCCAACAACTCATTGACATAATGCAGGTAGATGCCCCCTCATCAATGATTGTTCGATGAATAGTTTTGTTGAGGGCTTTCACTTGTACAAGGAAAGCGAGTTGAGATGGTAACTGAGGTTCATATCCTTTATGATTAAATTCCACAAGATTGGAATCTTCTGGGTCAATCCCACCTATTTCTGATAATAGAGCCTTCTTTTTGGAGGGGCAATTTTGTAGGTAGATGCCCCCTCGTCAATGGTTGTTCGATGAATAGTTTTGTTGAGGGCTTTCACTTGTACAAGGAAAGCGAGTTGAGATGGTAACTGAGGTTCGTATCCTTTATGATTAAAGGCCACAAGATTGGAATCTGCTGGGTCAATCCCACCTATTTCTGATAATAGAGCCTTCTTTTGGGAGGGGCAATTTTGCAGTACTTCAAGTGTCGACATAGCAGATGGCGATTGGGCCAGATCGTCTACTATATTATAATTCTATGCTACCTAAGCACGAGGATTAAATTTCGATTTGTGTACTACTCCCTTTGGTGGCTTTATTGTTAGCTCAAGAATGAGGGATAGCCCTAGGTTGATCTGCAGCCTTGTTGTTCGACAGTTGTGGATTCCCATAATCTTTATTCCTTGTCGATATCAAAGCATCATTTTGTTGTTTCGAAATGGACAACATAAGCACTTGGGATGGAGAAGCATTGTCAGAAGCAACCAGATTGGTTTCTAGGTTTGGAAATGGATCAGTCAACACTGCTAAAGTATTCGAACTCTTAAAGAACTTCTTGATCTCAGCTTTATGCAGATAATCCCTCATCCAATGGTCCACATCGCATATGAGACATGGTCGATTAGGTTTCTTTTGCCCAGAAAGGTTTCCAAAAGATTTTTTAGGAGACAAATCATCCTGTTTCTTCTTTTTGTTTTTCCCTTTCTTCTTGCCCCCTAGTTGCTTCGGTTCTTTTCCTTTATCGGTCGACACGGTGTTAACCTCTGAGGCAGGAAGTTTTTCATTTTCTTTTTTACTGGAAACTGCAAGGGCTTTACCAGATGGGGCCTTTGCGGTTTGCGTACTTGAGGCGCTAATCACGCCATCACCGACATGAGAGTCCCTATTCGATTTAGGAGGAGGAGGAATGGAAAAATCTAGTCTAGGATCATTAGGAATTTTGTCGTAGAGCATGCCAAACTGAGTATAGATCAAGTCTAGATATTGCGCACGAGCAATGACTTGCTCTTTAGTGACAACTCCTCCCTTGGCCACATCTTCCATAATAGAAGGTAACAACAACTTAATAAACCATTCAACTAGAAGGTGATCAGGAACATATGTCTTTACCATTCAACGATGATGTCGCCACTCATGAATATGATCAGATATGTGAGTGGCTATTGTCTGTTTAAAATTGGTAAGGAGCTCTGTTCCTATTTCGTACCTTAGGGGTAACTAAAAATGGGTTAAAACGGTGGTGGCGAGGGTGCTGAAGTTATCGAATGAAGCTCTAGGCAATTTGATGTACTATTTCGCTACCAGACCAGTTAACATTCGCTGAAAAAGGCGAAGCCTAATCAAATCATCATTGAGGGTATTGGACGAACACCACAAATGAAAGGTCATTACATGATTCGATAGATCTTCACCTGGATTTCCATTGAATTTAGGAATATCTGACAGAATTTTATGAGGAATCGGCGGCCACCAAGGGGTGTAAGCAATTGGATCATTTGTTAGCCGATTCAAATCTAGTAATTCTAAAGTTGCTATGAAAGGCAACTGTTGATTCAGGTTTGGCGAAGCATACCCAGGATAATATGGGATCGCCTGAGCAGTGGGTCTTTGCATACCATCATAATGTATTTGATGCTGATAACTTTGATAAGGTTGATGAGAATAATCGTTATAATATGATTGATTGTAACCGTTTTGAATATACAGCTGCCCATTACCCGCAAAGCTTTGTTTCTCAAGACCTCAGTAAGCTTGCTAGAATTGTGGTTGTTGATATTACACCAACCATGGCTATGAGACCATTTTTTGTTGTCCAATACTAGATGTTTGACCAAGATGAGGGGTGATAGTACCCATTTGAGCCTGAGTTGCATCAGTTAAGGAGCCAATGGCAGTTGTGATTGAGTCATGGAGACAAGAGGATGTTGTATTATGACCTGAGAGACTTGAGGTTGGCATACAACAGGCAGCGCTTGTACTTGCGACACCGTCACAATAGCCGGTGTAGTCGAAATGTTCGACACAGGTTGACTTTGTTGCATTGAATATATAACTCTTGGCTGTTGAGGCAGTATTGGTACCCAACCACTAGATGCAATTCCAGCTTGACCCGAATTTTGTTGTGAACTCTCATATAGTTGCTCTCCTAGAGGGAACAGTGAAAAGGCATACTGCCCCCCATATGGTGGAAATCTAGTGTTCAAAGGGTAAATTGGTATTTGGAGACTTGACTGCCCAAATTGATACTGATGTGAAGGATCAATTTGTTGAGTCTCAACATAAGAAATTCCAGATAAGGTTCTGGATGAACAAATAGGAACAGACCATGCTGTCGAAACAGTCCCTGGGTGGACTCCATCTAGTGGTTGAGAACTAGTTGGGACATATGGTATACCAACGAACATTGCCGGAGTATCGGCAGGAGGTTCCGTTGTTGCTGTATCAGATGACACAGTCCTAGATGTCGACAGTTTTTCAGACATATCAAGTCTATCCAAAAGATTTCCTAGCGATTCGACAAGAACTTGCGATGCAGGGTGATCAAAAGAACTAACTTTTGTGGTAGAAGGATATAGGTGGATCCCAGTTCCAAAATTCAATGGGGTACTGGATGGAAGATCCTCCACAATCTCTTCTATAGCAATAATTCCAGGTGGAAGAGGTAGACCGTCAGCTCCGTAAAATATCTCCGGTGCCGAAGAAGGTATAGACTTTGCAGCGACAGATACTGGAGGGGTGACACCTTCCGAATCAGCCCTGGATGGAGCTGGTTCAGGAATAGAAGTGTTTACCATTACACTAGGATCAGTTCTAATGTCCTCTTGTAACTATGGAACTTCTTCTGTAGAGGCAGGGGTACCAAAAATAATTGGAGTAACTGGAGTCTCTGATGATGTTGAAACACAAGTTTCAAATAAACCAGGAAACTTTGACCCAGTTAAACAAGATCGCTTGGCCCAGAATGGTTTTGTTTCCGGAGTCAAAGATGGTTGACTCATTAGTCTCTACGAACGACGGGGTTTTGATTGACTTTATTCCACGATTGCGGATTAATTGATCAACACAAAATAAAAAGGGGAAAATTTTATTCCAATTTAAATGAATTTTATGACGCTTTGACACAACTTACTTTTTCAATTTTTAAGAGTCGAGAAAAAACTAAAGATGACTCTAGTCGCCTTCGAGTTTTAATGAGCCTGAAGTGACAAGTGCTAAGTTGTACCTTTTCTTTTAAGGAGTCTGAAAAGGAATGAAAGTGACTACCTTGGAAATATAGACAGATGGATTACCAAACCAATTGCAAAACTGCAATACACTTTACATACGGTAGTCAATATGCAGCAGACACGGCTTTCCTAAGGATAAAGGATATCAGCCTATTGTGGTCTCCCAATATATACTCAACGGTACGTGGGAGCACAAGTCCGTACTGGTACTTGTCGTATCAAAGAGGAGGAACCACCCAACCTACGATGAAAACGATCATTACCATGCTTTACAACGTCAGAATACATCTCTAGCCTAGACTTCTAGATGTTGTGAGTTAGGTTCCAAAGCGTTTTTATGTTCATTGAGGTTTATTTTATAGTTGATATTTCTTAAGAAGTTTGCCTTTCAAGGATCACCAAATTATGTAGATGTACAATTCCTAAATATGAAATCTAAGATGATAAACAATCGTTTATTTTCTTTTAGCAATGAAAATCCTAGCTACTAAGAAAAGAAGAATAAATTCTTTCAACATAGAGCAGAGAGCACACACTAAATGCACTTTTCCTAAATCAATTTCTGCATGTAGTCTAAATGCAAATGCACATGCATGTATTTGTTTTTCAGTTTCCTTAACGTGAGAATGACAAAAAGAAAACTAATTACAGATCTGAACTACTTTTCTTCAAAGCGACACTTTAGCAATTTCTTTTCAAAAAAACGAAAGGAAGACTAAGATGAAACTTTCACTTTCGAAAAGAAAATTGTTTTCAACACTTCAAAGAATTGATAATTCAAATCAAATACAATGGCAAAAGTGTAACCGACTATCTAAAAGAGGAAGACTTTATGACACTCTTTTCTTGACTGAAAACGAAAATTACGACACTTTCAAATCAAAAGACGACAGTTTGATTAAGCTACTATTTGCAAAGGAGGACTGTAAATGATGAAAAATACATAAAAAACATTCACAATTCCTTATCAATGGAGGCTGAATAATGTAAAGGAAGAAGGTTTCAACAGTGATATACTGATCATAAACAACAAAACTACTGAATAGAGCTAAAAACAATGAAGAAAAAACCAAAATCTGGAGGCAGAAACAGTCTCATTCAATCATCGCACCTATCCTTAAGGGAAACAGGGATGCATCTCACCTGCAGCACATGGGAGGTGTGATGCATCCAAACTGCCAATGAGAGACAGTGCGATGATCCAGGGACGAGACTGAGCTTGGTTTTCACCCACAGTTTGTAGCTAAGTTCAGAAATTTAGACTAAGCTTATGATAGGCAGTAAACACAAAGTATAGGGGCTGATCTAATGAGGTTATTGAGCTACCACCAGGGCACTTAGGATGTTTGCAAGTCAGATGTTCATTTCATAAACCAACCCGGAGATTTACTAAAGCAGCATTGATCTACTTTGCAGTTGCATATCAAAAGCAGTTCAAAGGCTAGCTGGCTTAACTTCAGGCTCCATCTGTAGTTTATAAAGCAAACAATAGTAACAAACAAACAAACTATTTGCTCCCCAGTGGATTTGCCATTTTGTTTTCGAGAAAACTAGGGTCTATTCAAAGCTTCTAGTCCCACTAAGATGGGTAGCTATCTTAGAAATAAACAATTCAAAGTAACTTGTGTTTTCCTTTATGAGAGATAGATGAGATAGAAGCAGAGAGTACCAACATCAGTCTTTCGCTTACCTCCTTGCTTGTTTCCTCCCTCCTTTGATAGAGTTTTCACCACTCCTTTCTCACTTGTCCCACTTCAAATAACACCTGTAGAGTCAAAGCAGCAAAATACCATCAAAGCATAGAGATCTATAACCATAAACAATATAGGATCAGATGTACATTAACCATACAAATGCATAAACAAATACAAGATTCAGAAATATATAAGTATATGGAGGAAAACTCATATAGCTTTATTAATAGAAGTAGTAGAAGAGAGGATTACAACCCATCTATTTGATCAAGCGCCATCCTCTCAGCATGAAAGCCCTCTTCAACTCATGAAAATCTATTTCACCCAACAATACAATGCTTCACATAGAAACCAATAGCACTTCCTTACAAAATACAAAATTCCAGCCTCTGGATCTCCAAGATGAGGGATCCATATATAGATATTTGCAGGGGATTGAGTCAGCTTCTGGGGTTTTGATTAGTATCACTTCACTGATAGTTCCTGGTTCCAGTTGGAGATTTCATGATCTCTTACTCATCCTGGGCGAATTCAGAGAGGCAAGTGTCATATGAGTAGTTTCTAGAAGATTCTCTAGGTTTCCACCTAGAAAACTGCCTCTGCCATTTGTCTGCTCTCGCTCATCACACCCTACAAAAGGGCTTTTCAATATGCATCGCACCCTTTGTGTGTAGCAGGTGAGATGCATCGCACCCTTAGCATGGAGTAGTCTGTATGGTCCAGTTTTGACCAATTCTAAGCAGTTTTTCAGGGAGAACTTCTAGGAAATGATGTGATCAGTTGACCTTGATCCTTTAGGGTATGAAACAACACTTTTAGGGGTTTAGAATCCCTTGGTTTATGGACATATGTGATTGGGGTTATAGTGCCCAAATATGTCTATAACACTAGTAGGCACTCAAGTTCCTCACGATGCAGGTGAAGAAATATGGTGGCATCCATGTTGATTGGTGTTTTTCTGATGTGTTCTATGAGTCCCACATTCATGCTTGGAATATGGCACGGGGGTGATTGGCTAAAGAGAGACTTGGCTCAACCAATCTATGGTCAAGTGGAACGTGGTAGTCCCATCTCCAGTTGGTTCATTACATTTATTAATGAGAAATTCATTCCCTTGATTTTCATGTGTAAATATATTGATGTATATATGGATTTTGATGGATGATATGTTTATGGTATTTTTGTTCCTATTATGTTGGCTATATGTATATTTTGTGAAAACAATTATGTATGGCTCTTAGCATGTTTTTACTTGTATATGAATGGATAATGTATCTATGACCTAATATATGATAATGCAACAAATGACATGAGGGAAAAATGCTTCATAACGATTCTCAGATAAGTATGATATCCCTACACTTAATTATGTTGTTTACACATGTAGGTTACATGTTAATTATATGTTTGATGAAATTCCTATCATGGTTATTAGGGGTTTGGTTACGGTGTTGTTTATCTTATTTATTTTTCATCATTGCTTCCATGTAATTTTACTACTTCTAATCTATAACTCTATTCTGGGAAGTTTCTTGGGCTCTGGGCCTAAAAAATGGCTTAAATCCGAGGGCGTTGGCATAGAACTAGAAATTTTGGTCTCTGTTCGCTGACAGGTAGGCCTATGAGAGTGACTTTGGGTTGGTGATCACTCCCTTTCCCATAGCATGAGATCAAATGTGGCCTAAGAGATCCAAAAGAAGAGTGGGACCCAAGGACATGCTTTCTGAGTGGCTATCATGTCTCTTGAGAATTTTGAAGATGATGTTGGATGATTGTGTGTGATGTTCCATTAATTCCACTTCCTTAAGGTCACATAGGAGGTCGAATTTGATCATAGTAGCATCGCGTCTAATGTTTACCCCGGTTGGCATGGTTACTTGGGTGGATGTGGGAGAAGGGTGTTACAAATATGCTCACTATAAATAAAATATTCAACCTAATGTTAAACAAGGACATCAAGGATCGAATCAAATACTTGTACATCATGGGATCCACTAAATTCGAATATGAGGTATAATCACTTGACTCCATTGAATTGGTCACCATATGTGTATCCATGGAATTTTATTCCATCATACCAAATCTCAAAATCTAGACAATTTACTTCCTTTTTCCAAGGAAGATCTCATCATATCTCTCCCACACCTCCAACCCCAAGAAATAATGCATCAGTTCAAGATCCTTCATCTCAAACTTTGGGTCCAACTCCCTCTAAAATTGAAGTGGATCCATCAATGTTACTCCCTTTGTCACGTGAGCAAGTCCTTCTACCACTATTGCTCCTTTTTTTACTAAAGCATACCCTTCTATCTAACATGGTCCCTTCATAGAATACATGTCAACTCTTAGAGACCTCTTGTCTTTGAGAATGTACCAAATTCATGACATCATCTTGGAAGGCTACTCCTTCAATTATTCATGACTTCTTTCTCCCTTGGGACTGGAAGCTCTTGTAGTCATCTAGCATGGTTCTAGACATCATCATAATATGTACAACTTTTCCTCTCAAACATCAATCACTCTTATTGAGTCTATGCTTGAGCCTAAGAATCTCACCATTAGGAAACTGGAGCAAACAAATTTCTCATAGTCTACTCCCTCTTTATGGGATAACCCTCTTGTCACAAAACTTATTAAGTACTTATAGATACTACCATCTATTGCATGAGTCAATACCTTGGAAGTGTGCATAATTCTTAATTTATGTAAAACTCCACTAAGGAGGACACGAAGGAAAACAATTATAAACAAGAAAAATTACAATGATAAGAGGATGACCAAAAAAAAAATAGTAAGAATGAAGGAATATATATGAAGTACTTATCTCTTGATTAAGGAACAAACTATTGAAGAATTTCATCTCACTTTTTGACAAAACTTGAAAATATGTCACGAGCCTAGAGGTACAACTATCTACAAACATTACTAGAATTATATCCTAAAGGAATAATTCCTTTGATTTCTTTTTAGTTGGATGCTCATCATCATCATTATTAACATTGGTCAATCATACATGTTAATTTTTCTTCCTATTCTTCTTAGGATAGAGTCATTCCATAGCTTATCAAACTTGGGTAGTTTTTCTTGTGCACATATTTCGTGAATAAATGACTCCCATGAGGAGGGAAATCCAATGAGGGTCAGTGTAAAAAACTATGTATCATCAATGGTATCTCCAATGGCTACAAGCTCATCTCTGATCTCAGAGAGTCATCAGATATGAGACACCTAAATCTAATATAGTAATTATGACATTACAAACATGACTTTTCAATATTGATTTCCTTCTAACGTTTCTACTCTCATACAATCATACGAGTGCATCACATACTTCCTTAACAAGTTTTAATGTAGCAACATGAGGAATCAAGTGATCCTTTATGGAATGTACCAAGATTCTCTTAGCCATGGCTTCATTGTTCTTATACTTGGCTTTCTCCTTAGATATTTATGGCTCTTGAAGGACTTTCTTAACATGATCCTGAAGCTCATTCTCTTCCAAGATAAGGAGTGTCCCAATCTTCTAGGATCTGAAGTTGATGGAACCATCTAACATGTCATCAACTCTGAGACTTGGTTCCACAAGTGATAAAAAATATATTCAAGCTACATAACACTTGTCCCTTAAACTGACTTTAATAGCTAATATTTCAAAAAGAAGGCTCTAATACCATCTTGAATTTTCTACAACGTTGCATAGTGGAAACCAATTTTATGATCTGATAATTACTACCTAATGATCTTCAAATCATTTATCTCATGCCATTGCTATCATTGGTCAATTATACATAGAAAATATCAACAATGAATACCAAAAAAAAAGTAAAAACATAGAAAGGCAATCCTGCACAATAGAGACAATAATTTTACCTTGGGAGAAAACCCAACAACTTATCTTTTAAGGGAAATTACTCTTCAATAAGGGTTACAAATCCAAATTTTCTAGAAATTTGTGCCAATGTCCAAGTCAAAAAAGTACCAATCCAACTTGATACAAATTAGCAACAAGATAAAATTGGTCAAAAGCAATTAAACCATTCAACTCTAGTCAAATTTGGCCCTATATCTCCTTTGGTTGACTAATATAATCAATCAGTAGTTGACTATGGTCAAAATGGTCAAAATTTGGCCTATGGCTCCTACGGTTGAATGTGGTCAAAATTGGCCATCTTGCAACTCGGTTAACCATAGTCAAACTTAGTCAAATAAAGAGAGAAAAAATATGTCAAAAATAGTCAATTTGTCCTCCTTTTCTCCTCATAGTGTGGTTTCCCAAGAGACGTCATAAATGAAGAAATTTTCTTGATTGATGACAAAAATGAAATTTCAAATCATGTGTTTATACTCGTCGAATGGGCTAATACAAACCAAAGGACACGCCCCTTAACTTGGCTTGGTCAAGTTGCACTCCAAAAATAAGAAAAATATATTTTAATTTTCTCAGGCTGACTTGAAGACCTCTTTGGAATGTGGGAATACCTCCCAATGCTACAAAAAAATCAACACAAACCTCTTTTTAAGTGCAAAATTTGAGAAAGGAATTGCACCTAATGAGATTTGATCCTTCTGGATGCTTGATAATTTCGATGTTAAGATGGATCTAGGCTAGTGTAGTAAATGGTGTAATAACCTAGCTATTAATTTATATAGACTCAAATATCTCATTTAGATTTGATGTCAAAATAAAGTATAATTAAATAAACATATTAGTTGTGAACGATCATCTTGTAAGTTGTGTTATGTTAGATGAAGATGAATACAATATTTTTTCATTGACATGTAGAACATGATATAGTTGAAATATATATATATATATATATATATATATATATTATTTTTATATTGTGGTTTATGAATGTTTTGCCATGTATATATATGTATTGTAACATTGAAAGGAACATAATGAAAAATCAATTTGGTAATCTCGATTTTGGGATCTAGGGGAAAATCTTTGTGTATATATGTTTTATGTTTTATTCTCTCGCTATTGTTTATTTCTATTTTTTAGAATTCATATGCAGGTAATATTTGTACAGGGTTAAAGCCTACATTTGGTATCAGAGTTGTTTTGGCTTCAAGGGGACACCTTTGTTGTTGAGGGGTTTTTTGCTTAGGCCTATGGTAGACCCTATTCAGTGGGAGATCTGTGCGATAGATTATTATGGTGAAAGAAGATGGTGAGCAGTGGAAAGATAGAGATCAAGAAATTTAATGGTCAAAATTTTAAGTTTTGGAATCTCAAGATGGAGGATTTGCTGGTGGATAAAGATTAGTGGATCGTGATAGATCTGGTTACTAAACCAACAACAATGTCCATTGAAGACCGGGAAAAATTGGATCGAAAGGCAAAGAGAACAATAGGATTGTGTGTCTCATATTCAGTATTGTTGAATGTATCATGGGAAGCTTCGGTGAAGGCTTTGTGGGACAACTTAGGGACTTTATACCAATCTAAGTCTCTAATGAATAAATTGTTCCTACGGAAAAAGTTGTATAACCTATGGATGAAAGATGGAGACTCAATGATAGAGCAACTGAACACATTTAATACTATGGTAATCTAGTTATTATCTGTTGATATTAAAATTTCAGATGAAGATAAGTGCATCAGTTTGTTTTGTTCTCTACTAGATTCGTGGGATATTCTGGTTGTTGCAATAGGTAACAATGCAACTGCCTTGAAGTTTGATGAAATAGTCTCATCCTTGTTGTCAGAGAAGATGAGACAGAAAAATATGGAGGGCCAGAATGGTGATTCCTTGTATGTACGAGGACGGTCCCAGAATAGAAACAAAAATAAGTCCTCGAGTAGGAGATCTAAATCTCTTGTAAAACCTATAAAGGTGTGCTGGAAATGTGCAAAGGAAGGGCGCTCCAAAAGGGAATGTAAATCTAAAGCTCCTAAGAAAGGAAAGGGATATCATGATGCTCCATCTGTAGAGATGAAAACCACCTTAGATGAAGGTGGGGATGTATACTGGACTTCTTCTTCAAGTACACATGTAGCTCATGAGGCACGGTTAATTAACTCAGGTGCATCCTTTCACTTCACTCTCCATAGAGAGTGGTTCTGCGAGTACGAGAAATTTGATGGTGGTGATGTCTTCTTAGGGAATGACAAGAAGGCTAGAATCGTTGGTTGCGGAAAATTCAAGTTGAAGTCGCAAGGTGGAAGGATTAGAACACTTCCGGGTGTTCTTCATATTCCTGCATCAGCCAGAAATCTGATTTTTGTAAGCAAGTTGGATGATGCATGTGTAAAAACAATGTTCGATAAATATACCTACAAGACGGTTCGGGGAGCAGTGGATTGATGTGGGGAATTCAGATTGGAACTTTGTACAAGCTTCAAGGTAGCATTGTTATTGATGGGTGCAACAGTTCTATGGTTCCTAAAAGTGGAGCAGAAAATCTAGTGGTCTCTAGAGAAAAGACCATGTTATGGCATCAAAGGCTTGGACATATTAGAGAGAAAGGCCTTCAAATACTTCATGGTAATGGTATGATAGAAGGTATGTCTAATTGCTCTCTAGATTTTAATTTCTGTGAAAATTGTGTATATTAGAGCTTGTGCACAGTGATGTGCTTGGACCTGTGTCGATTTAATCACTGGTAAGTTTGTGTACTATGTATAATTTATAGATGACTTCTCAACGAATACATGGATATATTTCCTCAGGAAGAAATCTGAAGTCTTTGACAGGTTCAAATAATTTAAGGCTCTAGTAGAAAACTAGACAAGGAAGTAGATAAAGGTGTTGAGGACAGATAACGGTGGAGAGTTTTGCAAGAAGGAATTTGAAGAGTTTTGTAAGAAGTGTTGTATAACACAGTAGAAGACTACTCCATACACACCTCAGAAAAATGGATTTGTAGAAAGAGTGAACAAGACGTTGATAGAAAAATAAAGAAGTGTGCTCAGTGGTGAGGGGTTAGGGAAGGAATTGTAGGCAGATGCAGTGGAGACTGCTTTTTACCTGGTCAACATATCACCTTCATCAACATTGAAGGATAAGACTCCACACGAGGTATGGACTGGTAAGAAACCTTCTCTTTCAGATCTGATGGTATTTGGATGTGATGCATATGTACATGTTCCAAAGGAGAAAATAACAAAGTTGGATAGTAAATCTGAAAAGTGCATCTTTATTGGGTATAAGGATGGTTTAAAAGGTTATAAGCTTTGGAACTCAGAAACAAGGAAGGTTGTGTACAGTTGAGATGTGGTGTTTAGAGAGGTGAAAGATGTTATTAAACATGAATTCCTACCAAAGGAACCTGAGAAGATAGAGTTTGAGCTAAAGGAGGAAGAATCAGACTCTACAACAGAAGAGGAATTAGAAGATGAAGAGCCACAAACTCCGACTATGAGAAGATCAGTTCAAGAAAGAAGGCAGCCAGAAAGGTATAGTCCATATGATTTATGTTCAAATTTTACTTTATCTATTACTGATGATGATCCCAGAACTGTGAGGGAAGCAATAGATTCAAAGGATGGAAAACTCTAGAAAGAGGCCATGGTTGATGAAATGGCATCTCTGCACAAAAATGAGGCTTGGGATCTAGTGGAGTTGTCAGTTGGAAGGAAATCCATTGGCAGCAAATGGGTGTTTAAGAAGAAGATAAATGCAGAAGGAAAGGTGGAGAAATACAAAGCTCGGTTGGTAGCAAAAGGTTATTCCCAGGTGTCAAGAATTGATTTTGGTGATATTTTTTCTCCTACTACCAAGGTAGCTTCTATTAGATTACTTTTATCTTTTGTTGCTACTTTTTATTTTGAGGTAAAACAAATGGATGTGAAGATAACATTTCTTCAAGAGGATCTGGAAGAAGAGATATACATGAAGCAACATGAAGGCTTTATGGTGAAGGGTAAGAAAGGACTGGTATGCAAGTTAAAAATGTCTTTGTATGGGTTAAAATAGTCACCAAGGATGTGGTATCAGAAACTTGATACATCTATATGGGAACTTGGCTTCATCAGAAGCAAATCATATCACTATGTGTATTTTAAGTTAATTGGTCGCCATGTTATTTAACTGGTATTGTAGGTGGATGATTTGTTGCTGGTTGGAAATGACAAAGAAATTATCTAGGATTTGAAGACCCAATTGTCCTCCAAATTCGACATCAAAGATATTTGTGCTGCAAACTATATTTTGGGCATCGAAATTAAACGAGATCGAGCAAAGAGGAAGCTCAGGTTAAACCAGAGGAAGTATTTCGAGACAATACTTAGACGTTATCTATTGAACAAAGTCCCAAGACACAAGAAGAGAAAGAGGACATGTCCCATGTTCCATATGCAGGTGCAGTCGGTAACCTAATGTATGCAATGGTCTATACTAGACCATACATTGCACATGCAATGGGAGTATTGAGCAGGTTTATGTCAAAACCAGGGAAGGAGCATTAGACAGCAATGAAGTGGTTTTTCAAGTATTTGTATCGCACTAGTGATTATGATTTGTGCTACCAAGGAAGACTAGGGTTGGACATATTTTTGGACATCCATGGCTTTGTTGATGAAGTTTGGGCTAGAGAACTAGATCAGAGAAGGTATACAAGTGGGTATGTGTTTAACCTATTTGGAGGTGCATTTAGTTGGATTCTTAAGATACGGTTTGTAGTGGAACTTTCAAGTACAGAGGCAGAATACATGGCAGCGACTCATTCAAGCAAGGAAGAAGTTTGGTTACAGAAATTGTGTTCAAGTATGGGGTTAGTACAACGAGCTATAAGGATAGACTATGATAGCCAAAGTGAAATTTTCTTGGCAAAGAACCCTAATTATCATTCAAAGACAAAGCACATTGATGTTTAGTATCACTTTGTGAGGGATATGGTTGAGGACAAAAAGGTGTTGCTGGTAAAGGTGGACACTTTGAAGAATATTGTAGATGCATTGAGAAAGTCTATGGGCAATGAGAATTTCTCTTGGTGTAGAGAAAAAATGCGCACTATAGGGATGGATCAATGACTAAGCTCTATTGTGGAAATAAAACAACAAGTGAGAGAATGTTGGGTTGCGTTATATTCTTTCCATGACTACCCCATGCATGAGGGGGTGACAAGGGGGGCATAAGCCCCCCCATACGTTGCACAGGGTTCTTCTAGGGGGTCACAGGGGGGGGCAGTTTCCCCCCCTGTTGGGGGGTATGCAAGGGGACCATAGCCCCCCTACATAGGGGCTGGGGCAGCACCCCAAAAAAAATGGACCCTATATTAGGTGAGCGGACCTACCTATAGTTTTGTGCATGGATTTTTCACACGGTTTTGGGCATGATGGTTTTTTGTCCATGGTATTTTGTAGATCCAATAAAGGGAACTACAGTAATGTTCTAATCCAAGGTTAGTGGATTGGGGTTTATGAATGCTTCGGTATGTGTATATATATATATATATATATATATATATATATATATATTGTAACATTGAAAGGAACATAATGAAAAATCAATCTGGTAGTCCCGGTTTTGGGATCTAGGGGAAAATCTATATGTATATATGTTTTATGTTTTATGCTCTCTCTATTGTTTATTTTATTTTTTTTAGAATTAGTATGCACGTAATTTATGTACAGGGTTAAAACCTACAAATTCTTTTTACTTCTTTACATTATGATCTTCTTTACTTAAGTTATTAATGTTCTTCTTCATCAAATAGCTACCAATGCATGAACATAAATAGACAAGAGACACAAAATATAGGCTATGAGCTAGGGCCAAAAACTCTCACTCTTTGAGAGGAAAACTGACACAAATTCTTCTTATAGAAATTCCAATTGACGAATACCAAGGCCAAGACCATTGACCTATTAGCCACTCCAAGACTAAGACACTAGTTCTCGGTCTTCTTCTCCTTTGTTCTTATTGAATGTTTCTCCTCTTCGACCTTCTTAACACTGAGATCATCTCCTCAATGAGTTGTAGATATACTAGAGATGGCACCGAAGCATGTCAATGTAATGACACGAATATGTGACCACTGTAGCAACATCAAAAAAACTGTGGTCTATCACTAAACTGTAGTTCCTTTATGGCATTGAACTACATTCTTATTATTGCCTTGAACTATGTTCTCTTCGTAGCATCGATTTGTAGTATATATACCCTTGACCGAATATTGTTCCTCTACTGAAGTACCAAGACTTTCTCTTAGAAATCCGAATTGTTATTTCTATGATTAGCCCTAGACAAAACTGCGTTGTCCCTTCATCTCTGCTCGTTGTCCCTTCCATCTGAACTATGTCTTTTTTGTGATTTGAATTTCAGAGGGATCTGAATTCCCTTGACTAAGAGACAGCACCAAATTGTAATCTCCTTTCCTTTCCAAAATGTGTCATTGTAGTTCTCCACATAGATATTTGAACTAGGCCACACAAATTCAAAGAGTTCGAACTTGAAAACTGCCTCTGCCCATCCAAAAATCTCATAGATGTATCTAAACTTCACTATGTAAATGTGAAGACCCCAACCATGTATATATAGTTGTTGATTCGTATAAATAAGATGACATGTGATCTTGAACTAGTGTGTCTTCAAATAGGTGAGCCAACATGATTTTGTTACTTCATCTTGAAATCGACTTGCAGAGGAGAAACAAGTGCATGTCTTGTAGGGATATTTGACAATCTATTGACTCATATACATTATTCATACATGACATTGACTCTATATGACTTTTATGACAAATCCTAAAGGCTCTTAATGGGGGCCATCTAAAATAAAACCTTTGTCATGAAACCCATGAAGCAAGGCATTACAACAATAATTTTATTTTTCCTCTTCACATCATTTACAAAAATCAAATTACATGTCATTATGAAGACAGAACCTAGTTACACTTTTCAACACCCCATAATCCAAATGAAATGTAACAAAACCAAAACCCTTCATAATATAAGTAGAGTTGTCCCCAAGAATCATCTTCAAATTAGTCTCCCTCTCAACTAGGTTTAAGAGAACTTCATGATACTTACAAAATTGTCTAGAGGCCCCATTGTCTACCAACCAACTATCAAACAAATTTGAAGGGGAGGAGCTAGAAAGTGCAGAAATAAGAAAATAGTTAAATTGAGTGGTAATAGAATTATTTCCATACCTTGTACTACTTGATCACTATTTAGGACAGCGACCTTCATCATGATCATAAAAACCATATATTCTTCTTCTATTAGTGAACCTGTTGTTATTGAACCCATGATTGTTTTTGTATGACCTAGGAGCATTTTCATAATCTATGAAATGTTTAGAAAAGTGTCCATACATATGGAACTAGAAACATTCAACTTGGTCCTTTTTAAATCTTTTTTGAGAGTCCTTGGATGTTGGTTCTAACTTTCTTTAATTAAATTATCTTCCTCTTCCTTTCCTCTTCTTGTCTTGAGTAGAAAAGTTAGAGGGCTCTCCTTCTTCATGGTTTTGAATTCTCCCTTTGGAAGTAATCCTAGTTTCTTCTTGAATGCACTTGCCAACCAGCTCATCAAATGTTGGAAACTTGTCATTGTTGCTAATAGTAGTAATGAATGTCTTCCAAATTGGAGGAATACCTTGAAGTCTAACGAGTACTAGATCTCTATCAGACATAGATTCTCTAGCATTTTGGAATTGATCCTTGAGTTGGGATATCCTCATGAAGTATGTTTACACAATCTCCCCCTTGTTCATTTTGATGTCCATGAGTTGATTCTTCAAGAAAACAATGTGGTTCAAATTTTTGACCTCATACATCCAAACTATATTATCATAGATGTCCTTGGACTTCTTCAATTCTGAAATATAAGAAAATGATCTCTTAAAGAATCAACAATTATTTTCTTGGATTTAATCTCACCTTTGTTATACTTGGCCCTGGCAGTGACAGGAGTATTTTCTAGAGGCACAAGTACCTTTCCTTCAACATATTCCAAGACATCATTCTCATCCAAGGTCACTTCCAACTTGATCTTCCAAGTAGCAAAACTAGATGAATCATTCATCTTTTCTGCATCCTTGAAGTATGAGGTAGACATCGTGACCAAGTAAGCTTCTTCCAATCAAATTCCTTCAAAGGTGAATTCTCTTGTCTCTTGTCTCCTTGGACTTGTCTTCAACTCATATTTGATACCATGTTAAATTTCTAGAGTTCTACGCTTAACACAATCACTTATTCCAAAATCTTCTTTAATTAGAAATCAATTTATCTAATATAATTCAATATTCCAACAATAATAAGAAATTGTAGATAGAACAGTAAATTTAATACACAATATAAGTCAATCAAGAACAAGAGAGACACAGTATTTGGTCAAACACCAGGGGGAACCCCACAAGGGGGAAATCACCTTCAAAATTATCCTTTTATTAGATTGTCATCAAATGTTCAACAAAGAGATACAATGTTCCAATTCATCAACAATTAGTCAAAGTAAAACCTTTGACTATCCACGAATCAAGTAACCAATATCCAATCTAGTGATGAGCTCAAAAGTCAAATTTGGTCAACAAGTCAAATCAATCATTCTGGTCAAAATCAACAACGGAAGCAGTAGCCCTAAGCAGTTAATGGTAAACGGTCAAACTTCCTCTAAATTAGCTCGGTTAATTAACCTTCTTTGCTAGTGAATGTCCAGTCAAAATAGTCAACAAAATTTCAGTCAAAGGAGAGAGAATACCTGCATTCAAACTTCAACAAATACGTCACCAACCTTGGTCAAACTGCCCACAAAACTTTAGCCTCTTGACCAATCAATTTGGCCTTCCAAAACAAATATTTTCTAATTCAAAACAAGTCAAAGATTTCAAATAATAAAGTCAGTGCCCTAAATATAAAGCTCCTTCTCTTCGCACTTGTGAAAACAAACCTATAATTTCAAATGTACTATGAACTATTCAAGAGAAGAGAGATTTGTGTGATGATGCTCCAAAGTGATGTGACATGAGATCTATTCATATGTGACTCAAGGGGTCCAATTAGCTTGCCCAAGTCAACTTTGTACTTTTGTGCACATGTGGGATTTTCATCAAAAATAATATTTTTCTTTGACAAAATTAAAATCTTCCAAGGGCTAGTAGGGGTTTCTCTGGATGAGGAAAGTTTTCCAATGGAAGGAATTTCTCCCTGAGCTACCAAACCTAAACATCACAAGTATCGTTGTCAACATGTATCATAGTCATAACTTCCATAGATCTTGTCCTTCATCACTATAATAATTACCAGAGTTATTATCTAAACAAAACAAAGGAAAAGGGGTACATATGCAAGCCGCTAAATATAATGTGAGCCACAAATAGATGCGAGCCACTAAGAATAATTTGAGCCATTGTGAATACAATACGAGCCACAAAGAGAGACCACGTGAGCTTTTTCACAACCTGACACAGTGAAGGAGCTCTAATGGCGGCACCCATGGAGGTTTAGGGGCCCAACAGCCCTAGACATGACGGTCTGGGTATCCCTCCTGGCTTTTCTGATCTCTAACTGTCTACCCTTCCCAACCCTCTGCGACTCTCAACCTTTCACCTCGCAGTTACCTGGTCTACTTTAGCTCTTCATCTGGCAATTACCTGCTTTCCTCACTGTCTCGTTTTTTTTACCTCGACAAAATTAACTTCCACCAACCATTTACTGTCGGTTACTATGGAGTTGGATGAGCTAGACTATGAGGAGGACCCTCATCCCCAGGAGGTCATATGGTCTCACCAATGCTCCGTGGCGGGCTCTGGTCCTTTCGCTGCAACAATGTGCCCTTTGTCAGTTGTACCTTCTGTCTAGGCACGCCCAGGTCCTTCTGCGCCTCATCCCTCACCCTCGGTTCACATCGACGGTGCCCGTGTTCTAGATTTCCCCCCACTGTCTCCGCTACCCTAAACCTACTTGGAACCTGCCTCCAGCCCTCGCCCAGTTTTGACGCTCCCTTACCCCAGCTCCCCCACATATCTACTCTGCAATGCACCCCGTACACCTCTCGCATCCATTCATCTGGGCCTCCCTCCCTCAATAACCCTGTCCTCTCTAGTGCAACCCTAAACCTAGGCGGCCCTAACCCTAAAACCCCTAGCTGCTCAGGCTGCTTCAGCTCCCTGATACCCAACCCTAAATCTACCCCTTCCACCCCCCAAACTGTAAATCAGGGATGTCGTGGTCTCCTCAAGGATTATCTGACTGCATGTCGCTCGGACAAGCCCAAGAAAGGTAAGTGCCTAAAAACAATGGATAAGGACATTAACCTAACACTAGGTGAAGACATTTCGATGGATGAAGTTGCAGAGACTACAAAGAAGGTACTGGTTGGTCGTGTGCATGGCAGAAACTACTCAGTTGAACGTCTTCGTCTATGGACCACTGAGATCTGGGGCTCCTTGCTAAAAGAACTGCCCATCATTCAGTTACTGGATCGAGGGTCGTTTTCCCTGCGCTTCCACAAGGAGGAATACACAGACTGGATCTTATCCCGGTTTTGGCACATAGAATTTTCTCCAGTCCTGCTAAAGAGATGGGATCAACTCTTCGACCCGGAGAGGGAACAACTGGGAGCTGGGTCGATCTGGGTCCGCTTTTCGGGCCTTCCGATGCAATTTTGGACCCTTGTGGTCTTCAAATGCATTGGAGATGCTTTTGGCACATACTTGTAACACGATCAATCCTTCGAGAAGACTGGAATCATGACAATGGCGCTTATTCTGGTACATTTGGATATAAGGGAGGGGCTAGAGGAAAGGATAACCCTCCATTGGAGACATTTCTCGCGTCGTCAAAACCTTGACTATGAAGGTGTTCCATTTCGTTGCAGAAGATGCCATAAGGTCGTCCACCTCTACAAGGATTGTCCTCTGCTCACTCCTACTACACAGATTGCTACAAGGGGAATGAAGCATCGTCAGTCAGAAGACCCAATTGTGGATGAGCAACCCACAGGTCTGGATCACTCAAAGGTTGCAGATGGAGTCACTGCACAGCAAACCAGTGCTCCAAAGATACCACCTATATCCCCTCCACTGACTCGATCCCGGTCTGCTGCGGAGGTTGCTCCTACATAGGGTAATGCTTCTATTTCCTCTCCCTCTGCTTTGTTTTTAATAATTTAAATGTATCTCTGGCTCATTCTACATCCATCTCTAGCATGATTACCCCCATAAACTATGTGCTTGATCCCCTCTCCCCCATTTTTTCCACCACTCTGTCGATTGTCCATGGACAGAGCCACCTTCACCATCCCCCTCACTCCCCTATTGTCTCAGGCTCGTACTCCTACAATCTCCACTCCCGTCAACTGACAAACCCTAATCTGCTGGGTCTGGGCATCCCTCCACCCTCCATCGATCTCAAACCCACCTGGGGTAGACCTTCAAAGATTTCCAAATCCATCAAATCCGCGGGGGCAGATGTGGGCCAGGGACGCCAGAACACCATTTAAAGGGCACTTAGAGAAACCGACACCCTTGACTATGTTCCCTGATGAAGTGGCTTTCATACAACTATAGGGGTTTGGCCAACCCCTCCAAAAAATTGGCCCTCAAGCGACTCTTTATCGTATACCCTGTGACATGATACTACTCTAGGAAACCCTAGGTCCATCTGAATAGATTGTTAGCACCCTTCAAGACATCTTACCTGGCTGTCACCTCCAAGCTCTGGATGTAGTAGGAAGATCTGGGGACCTAGCCATTGGGATAAACCCTCTAACTATAAAGGTGATTTCCTCATGGGGAGGCCACAATTTCCTAGGCATGGACATGTTCTCGACAGAATTGGGCAAGAAAATTCGTATCATTAATATCTATGTCCCAAATAAAAATAGACTAGCCTTATGGCAATCCTTTCTAGAAAATCCCTTGATCAGCAAATCTACAATTCTAGGGGTGACTTGAATTTCTCCATTGGACATGAGGAATCCTAGGGACACCACTCGCATCTAGACCCCCTCTCAGATCATCTGAGCACCCTCCTGGAACAATATGGACTCATAGATGTCCCCATGAACAAGAAGATGCCAACATGGCATAACAGACGGACTAGTGAAGTAGCTCTTAGCCGAAGGTTAGATAGATACCTCATTCAGGAAGACCTCCTGCAACCCCTCACCATCTACAAGCAATGGGTGGGATCAGGGGGAATATTGGATCACTCCCCCATATACCTAGAAGTGGCTGGCACATCTAGTAAACATAGGGTGCCTTACAAATTTAACTCCACCTGGTTAAAGGACGTTGACTACATCAAGATGGTCTCGGATTTTTGGCAAGCTCAACCACCACCCATGGACTAGAGGAAGGCTGAAGGGTTTTGTCGCAACCTGAAATAGCTAAATAGATTAACCATTGAGTGGGAAAAAATAAAAAAGGCTAAGGATGAACACACTCTGGCTGGCATTGAATCACAGTTGGCCTCCTTAACGGATGAAAGTGGTCAAGGTTTCTTATCCATAGAAGCTAAGCTACATCTAGTAGATCTGGAGGCACAGAGATCTAAGATCCTACTTGACCAGGAAGAAACATGGAGACTCAGAAGCAGGGCTATCTAGCTCCAAGCAGGGGATGGCAACATAAAGTTCTTTCATAAATATGCAAATGGAAGGCAAGCTAGCAATACCATCTGGTAGATTCCCTCAGGCCTAGATCAGATTGCCAACACACACCCTCAGCTTGCTCAATTGGGTATCTCACATTTCAAGCAGCTATTCAAAGCCCCTCATGGAAAATCACTTGCTGAAATCATTAGCATTGTAGGCCATTTCCCCAGCTTTGTGGAACCTGATGGGATGGAGAACCTTATCAAACTAGTCTCCATGGGGGAATTAGAGAGCACTCTCAAGTGGTTCAAGAAGGACAAAAGTTCAGGACTGGATGGTTGGTCTGTGGAGTTCTTCCTTGCTTTATTCGACATCATTGGACCAAACCTACTAGGGATGGTGGAAGAAAGTCGGATCCTTGGCCGCATATATGCCCCTATAAACTCTACCTTTATTGCCCTCATCCCTAAATCGAACTCCCCGCTCTCCTTCAATGACTTCCACCCTATATCTCTCTACAATTGTCTCTACAAAATTATTGCAAATCGCATCAATCCAATCCCATCTGAACACATCTCACAAGAGCAATTTGCTTTTCTTCAAAATAGACAAATCGATGAAGCCATAGGATCTGCCCAAGAGGCCCTCCACTCCATCAAGCTAAAGAAACAGAAAGGGGTTTCACTTAAAATTGACCTCTCAAAGGCTTTTGACAAGGTTAGTTGGTTATATTTTAGAATGATACTCACCCATTTGGGGTTCCCATTGGTATTTATCAAATGCATTATGGGGTGCATTACTTTAGTTTCCTTTGCAATTCTAATTAATGGGTCCACCTCCAAAACCTTTCAGCTGGAGAGGAGAATCAGAAAGGGTTGCCCCTTATCCCCCTTACTTTTCCTACTGGTTATGGAAGGACAGAGCATACTAATAGCGACGGAGAAGAGAGCTAGGAGACTTTTGGGCCTCAAGATCTTGGGACAATGCCTTATAACACATATTTTATTTGTTGATGATATACTCATATTCCTAGATGGGGGAATACAAGACAGCATCACCCTCACAGAGATATTGAAGCTTTTCAGTGTTGCTACAGGCATGGAAATAAATGGGGAAAATTCTACAATTTCCTTCTCTAACTGCACACAACAAGAAACTCAACTAGCACTACAAAATTTCCCCTTCTAAACCTTGGCACTGAAGGATGGACTTAAGTACTTGGGCTTCAGGATAAAAGAAGATAGTTATAAAATTGTAGACTGGACCTAGTTGATTGCAAATATGGAGAAAAGATTAAATCATTAGAGCCACCGCTTACTCTCCAGAGCTGGTAGGTTGGTGCTCATAAAAGCAGTGCTGGAAACAACCCCAGTTTTTTGGATGTCCTTGGCATGGATCCCCAAGGGATACTACATAGGATTCAATGAGTCTGCAGTCATTTTCTATGGAAGGGACACAAAGAAGGAAATCCCTTTACATGGTTCAAATGGAGCAGGATCACAACTCCTAAAAAATGGGGTGGTTGGGTCTTAAAACATCTCCCTGCTTTCGCACGGGCACTGGCAGCAAAACTTGGTTGGCTCCTCCTGAAGCACAAGAGCCTTTGGTCGGAGGTGGTCACACACAAATACATATGGTCGAGCATTGCCTTGGACTATCTAAGATGACACTCATGGAACAAGAAGGGTATGTCAGTAATCTGGAGGGTTGTAATAAACACTCTTCCCATCTTTAGAAGGGGCCTCATCTGGAGGATTGGAAATGGTGGGTCTGTCCGGATTGGGATCGATCTATGGATAGGCAGTGGAAATTCCTATCAACTTCCACCGGATATGATTACCTTGCTAAACCTCAATCGAGTACACTACATCACACATCTTGGAGACCCTCACATCACAACCATTGCTTCATGGAAAACAGGGGAGGCATGGGACATCCTGGATCAATGACAAATATAGTGGAGAAATTATTTGCAGGAATTAATAAAATCCCATGTTTTCCTAAGAGACAAGGAGGATGAATTGATCTGTGGATTTTCAAAGAAAGGGCACCCCTAAGGAAGGGTATGATATCATACATGCTGACCACAAGCCGGATAGACTAAAGAGTTGGTGGAGTCATCTATGGAAGTTAAAATCCCCTCCGTGCACCAAAATTTTGATGTGGAACATTATAATGGACAAAACACCTTCAGGAGAAAACCTTAGAAACAGGCATTTCCAAGCCCGAATTGGTGTGTATTATGCCATGCAGAGGAGGAATCGAACCACCATTTATTCCTCTCATGTACCACAACTCAACATACCTGGACTCAAGTCCTTCATACACTAAGAATCCCTCATTCCTGGAGTGGTGACGACATCCCAAACGCCTGGGAAAGGTTGTAGGCATCATCAACTGAACTGAGAGCTCAGAACCTACCACTTTTGGTATGCTAGTACATATGGATGTGCCTGAAAAACATTATATTTAGGGACCGAAATATAGTCTGGCCATTGATCCCCCCAAAAATCTATATGAGCCACGGGGAAATCACGACAAAGGAACAAGCATTTAGGACCTGGAACATCACATAGGAACTGATAGAAAAATAACACCCCTAGGCCTACTTCGATGGTGCAGCACAAGCTAAGGGTTGTGGTGGAGGCATAATCCTTCATCTGTCTGATACACATTTCTTTCATATCTACATGGGGTTGAGAGAGGGCACAAATAATTTTGCAGAGCTGCTTACACTTCAACACCTCCTATACTTTGCAATACACAAATAGGGCAGACACATACAAATATTTAGAGACTCAAAAATAGTCATAAATGGGTTCAACAACTCAACAACATGTCATGCATATGCACTCAAAACTATTTTGGATGATATTATTTTTCTTAAAACATTTTTTGATCATGTTTCATGCACTCATATTTACAGGGAACGTAATGAAGGTGCGAACAAGCTATCGAAAGAGGAAACGCTTCATCCTCGAGGAGAATGGATGATTATAGAACACTCACCTGAGCAGACCTATCGCTTTTTCCACATACCATATATGGACCAGGAATTACAGAGGGCAGACATGCCCTAATTTCATCAGTCTCTTTTTGTTTATATTTTTTTTTGGAAACAGAACAATAATCACTAATGCTGAAATTTTGAATATGTAATTGATTTGCATATGAACAGCAGCCATCAGTACACCCAACACAAGGTCATTTTATAGAAATTTACAGTCTTGTTTTTTATAAACTCTTCACAGCTAACTATGGTCACGGTACTTGCATAGCCTATGGCATTTACAGCATGTAATTTTCACAAATTAATGGAAATTACAATATTTTCTCCCCGGGAAAAAAAATACGAGCCACAAAGAATACAATGTGAGCCACTTTAACTTCATCTAAAAGAACACAAAAAAACCATTCACTCTCCTCCACCTCAGATTGACTCTTATAAGTCTTGGTTGCCTCAGAGAAAAGATGCCTAAGAACTCTGATTTGAATGTATCAAAATGGGAGGATAGGTGTCCAATTTATAGTTGTTTCTTTGAGAGAAAAGTCACAACCATTGGGGTAAATCGACATGATGACGCTGATTTGTAACTTGGAGAGAAAACACAAATTTATATTTTCTTTAAATATATTTACAAATTCCATGATGTTGCTTGCCCAAATAAATTTGTGCCACAATAAATAATGGAGAGGAGTGTTAAATAATCATTTTCTTTTATCCAAATTAAATTATCTTTTGGGGCAAGATGGATTTTCCTTGGGGTAGTTGGGTTCCTAAGGTAACATTCATCCCATAATTGCCCTAATTTTCAACACTCCCTCTCAGCTAGGGAGGAATTTTCATCTTCATCAGAAGTCTCATCTCGAATGTACATGTATTGATATAAAAAAAAATCTCATCTCATCTCATCTCATCTCATAAAAGAAGAATACTCCACAAATGATAGTACTGGATATCAATCTACAACAAGGGTAGAGATCCTCCAAACCCTACTGATCTCTAGTTCAAGCTCCATGACCTCATCTCAGCTGAACAATGATCTCTCGATCTAAAGAAGAAGAAGAATCATAAGGGAGATCAATTTACCACTAGGATAAAGATCCTCCAAACCCTATATTAAAGACAATAGGGGAGATTGATTTACCACAAGGGTAAAGATATTCCAAACCCTATGTCCACCAGTTGATCCTCATCGACCATAAGGGAGATCTGTTTACCACAAGTGGTAAAGAGCTTCCAATCATATGTCATATCCAACATAGTCCTTAGTGATCAAGTGGTTGAACACCATGCATTTCAGACTTAGGGAGATCAATTTACCAAAGGTGTCTGCCATAGGTAAAGATCCACCAAACTTAAATCTCCTCACAAATTGCCTAAATGAGTGGCACTCAAACAAGCTCAGCTTATGGGAAGGATGTATGTTGGGTCATGTACTTTGTCGAGTCCAAAACTTGACTAGGGGATATCAACTTATCAAAATGATAAGGATACTCCAACCCTGTAGCTCCAAGGAGTACCCCATGCCCCTAGGAGCTCCCAAAGCTTAGTGTTTGTGATAAGCCAGGATCCCTTCCTAGAAAGGACACTTTCTCCACAATTCCACGTTTCTCTCTGAAGACCAAGAACTTCCCTTTCAACAAAGGCTTGGTAAGAATGTGAGCAACTTGCGCATATATTGAACCTTCATTACTTCAATTCCAAAACAAATCATTGTTCGAACCTCATTGTTTCCTCTATGCTATGTTGTAGCATTTTTTGGTTTAGGTAAGTTAGAATCAATTAGCCAAAAAATGAAAATATGTTTCAAAAAATGTTAAGCTAGGATATGGACAAAAGAATATTGAATAAAAAATGTTACGAAATATTTTGATAAATATGTCCTTATCAAATAAAATGTTAGAATAGATTCCCTAAAAAATGAAGGCAAAAATAAAATGTTAGGCTAGAAAGAAAAGCAAAAAACAATGTGCTCTAAAAGTGTTTCAAATCTAAATGCCACTACTTTAGTCTAGTTTACTTCTGCAAATAAAAGTTGTGTGCAGTTTGTTTAAAATGCCAAACTAGTTTATACCATCCAGTTATACAGTCTAATCGTGATTGAATTTGTATTAATTTTTTGTCAATAGGTAGCAAGTAAAATTGGCTCAACAGTTTAAACTGAGCCAATGGAGGAAATAAGGGATAGAGGTAGATTAGGCATAAAAAAGAAATGTTGAGTTGCTAGCTTAAATGCACTCTGAAAAATAAGTGAAAATGTTAGGAGTAAAAGGGGTAGGTAGACATATGAAATGTAATTGGAGCATCAAATGTTTTTATCCTAAGCTATAACATTGGAAAAACATACATTCGATGATGGGTTTTAATTAACCTAAATTTTTAAAAGTTGCAACGTTATTTCATAAATATTCCCATTCATCCATTTATTCGCCATAACCTGCAGTTTTCACATCTGCCCTCAAAGTTGTGACCCCACCATCACTTCTGCTTATGTGTTAAATACCCCCCACCTCACCTTTCATCCCGCATGTGCACCCAAGATCTGATGGCCCACATCCCTCCTCGGCCCTCATTCACTGTCCGAACTTTATCAGTGGTGAGGGTCTGAAATGGGCAGTTTCCAATATCGCTGACATAAACAACCTTTTCCGCTTTTTAGTGTTTCAAGACTTAAAATCTTGAAACTACTTACCACCCCACCTTACCCCCGAACGCAATATATCAAGTGATCATTTACCGTTGCTCCACATCACACTCCACTTCATGCCTACCATCCAATTAACTACTGCCTATCTGTTATCCTTTCAATGTCGCTCCTGTGAATTTATAATTCAAAGACCCATTAATTAATCTCATTGGGTTATTAATGCAAAATTCAAATGTTCATTGCCACCCCCACTCCATTTTTTCATTTATAAACCATGCTAATTCATGAGAGCAGTTACACAGTCCATTTCTGCAACTAAACTGATCATTGAAGGTTTCTTGCCTACAACTCAACCACTATCCGACATTAAGTAATTATTTGTCCTATTCGAGAAGCCGACATCCAAGTCCACTTACCTCTTTCTCAATTATCTGTTTTTACTATAATCACTCTATTTCACACCAATTTCTGTCATTTTCAGTCTAAAATTTGTTTGACAAAATGCCTCCCAAAGGAAAAGACTTACAGAAGTCCCAAATCCTCTGATACATCCACAGGTCGACTTCCATCATAACCCATTAGTCGATAGAGATTGTAAAATCATTGAGAATTCTTCTCAATTTGATTTATATGAAATCTATTGTTGGATGGAAGATCAGCTAATTGACCAAACAAATGAAATAGGACTCTCGGATTCCCAATTGCTTCACTACATTTTCACTTAGATACACAGAGCACCTAAATTTGTAAGAAAATGCCATGAATCCTATGATCCCAGCCAAAGAGAAATTATTTCACCCATAGGACAAATCCTCTGTTCAATTAATTCTGATTCCATTGAAAAAATGTTGGAGGCCCCTACTACTACACCAACCCATCCTTTTTCCTACAAAAACCTGATAGAAGCCTATCAAAAACTAGACTTTACTAAAAGATCCCAGACCCTTGAACTCTTTCTAGCTATTGATAGTTCTCTGCCTAAAAGAAACCCTCCTTATGATCCAGCCATGTTCCCTGATAGAACCAACCAAATCACCACTATTTTGTCCTATCTTCTTGGTTATAACTCTTATCAAAATGTCAATGAAGCCATCCTTGGTTTCTTATAAATATTTTATGTTGATTCCAAACCCACTGTTATTTATGATTTTAGTCATTTCATAGCTAAATCTATACATGAGAAATTTTTCAAGTTTAATACTAAAGAAGTATTCAAGTATGCTTCAGTACTTGTTCACCTTTTTATATATTTTCAAGGAGACGAATTCCCATTTTCTTTACAGAAGCTAGATGAGGAAAGAAAACAACAATTAGTGATACTCTAGACTTCAATGGGGATGAAGGAGAAAGAAGAATTTATATATAAACAGTTCATAGAATTGTTTATTCATCTAGCTATTAGTCTTATGAGTAGCACTCCAGTACCGAGGATCAGTGAGGATATTATCAAGGTGTTACAGTTGGTTGATCAAGCTACAACAGGGGATTGGATTGCTATCAAAACTACACAGAGATCATGGTTTATGGTTGTGAGCTTCCACCCTACCAAGTACCTCCCTATCAGAATATTTTCACTAGAATACATAAGTTAGAGGTTAAATGCAGATGAAGTACACTTTGTGGCTACAAAGAAGAAATCACAATTCAAGTTGAAATCCCAAGTTGGTCCATTCATCTGTAACACCAGGGCTACAGGAGAGGAAGCATACAAATTACTATGGAGATGAAGTTTGGTCTCAGCTTCAATTGGTCTTATGACCCAATGGGAGTGGTTTCCAAGCTCAGGGTGAAGAACAAATTTACAGCATATCATCACACAACCAGGCCTAAGATAGAACAATATAAAAATCAATCAGAGAACACCTTCCAAGAGGCTGAAGAGAAGGCAGTCTCTACATCAAACTTGCAAACTCCACTTGCACAAGAAAAGACAGCCAAGAGAGGGAGGGAAGAACAGTCATCCCCTACAATTGAAGCATCGAGCCAGGGTTTTAGGATTATCCACAGAAAGAAGAGACCTAGAATCTCTATGATTGCAGGTGGAACACATGAGTCTCTGAAAACCACATTCAATAGACTTGGAGAGGCTATGCTCCATACACAATTGGGTGCATAGTCTACACAGTACCCAACTCTTTCCACTACTTCTCAAGAATAGCAGGTAATTCAGATTAGTGGAAGCACTCAGAAGGACAAGGAGGAAGAAATCTTTCATGTTTTCGGTGAGATCAAAAAGAATAATGAAGAGTTGAATTTGAACACCTACACACAGTTCTGGAAACATTCCTCCAGCTCTCATGCCAGACTTCTTTTAGTCTTTGACTCTAAGAAGGGTAAAATGCAGTTGGCTTATCTGCAGGCTCAGGTTCCACAATCTAGGACTGTTGCTCAATATCAAAAGCAGACCT
Source organism: Pinus tabuliformis (assembly GCA_031772625.1). Classification (NCBI taxonomy): domain Eukaryota; kingdom Viridiplantae; phylum Streptophyta; class Pinopsida; order Pinales; family Pinaceae; genus Pinus; species Pinus tabuliformis. Next base: position 950,417,210 of record CM062811.1, on the reverse strand, counting down.
CTTTTGAGTTAAATGTGGAGGATGTGCATCCAAATGATCAAATTGAGATGCACAAACAAACTGGGCAGATGATTGCTTCCACCTTGACAAACACTGCCATGAGTTTATCAAAAATGCAGGTTACCTTGGCCAACACTCAATAAAGTCTCCTCATTAGCAAAGGATACCAAGATTCAATCCTTGGAGAATCTAGTGTTGAATATGAGATATGATCCCTCAAACATGAATGTTGCAAAAGATCTTATTAAAAAAAAGAATGTTAGAGTTGCATCATTCAAGAAACAGCTGAAATTGCCAACTTCTAAGGACCCAATGGCCAAAGAAATTGAGGAGACAGAAACTCAAAAGTCCGACATGATGAAGCTCAACATAGAACAAAATCTGCAGATAAAACAAATGGAGGCGCAGATGGAAAAATTGGTCAAGGAGAAAGAGGAAGCTGTAAAAAAAGGTTCAAATTCAAACTCCAATGGACATGGTACCCCTTGCAGTAATCCCTATAACCAAAGTTCCCACCTCAACCACAACAAAAACTACAGGTGCAGCAGAAGGAGCTGAATATCTTACTGAAGTTGTTCAGACCCTGTCTATCCAGACAGGGGAAATCAAGAAGCTAAAGGATGAACTCAAGGAGTTACAACTTATGAAGTCAGAAGTAGACAGTTCACATGCAGCTGAGTTGAACAGGATCAAAGGTCATATTGAAGTACTACAAAGGGAGCTCAAGGAATCTTTCATTGGAAACAAATTGGGTTTAGCAAAGGAAATTTTGTGGGAAGAAATTATTTAACCAATCAAGAATATTTGGCCCTACATCAAGATAGTGTTTGATCAGAAAGATCTCTTAGAGAAAGCCCAGGAAGCAGTTGAAACCATTACTAAAGAGCTTGAGGATATGCCAGAAATTGCCTCTGATATAATCAAGTTCCTAAACTCCAAAGACAGCTATGAACTTGAGGAATTAGGCATCAGTGACAGAAAATCAACTATATTGGAGGTAAAGAAGATAATCACCAAGAAAAACCTCATCCTTTAGCTACAAGAAAAGTGCATCAATGTCAATACCATAGTTCAAAGGTTTTTCAGCAAGATAGAACCCTTGACCAACAACGGTTTACCCTCCATGCTTGTCATTAATGACAAATTGATGCCAATTGAAGATTATGTTCAGAAGTTGATAGAGGTGGGGCAAACATGCAGCTTCATTTTCAAACATAAGAGGTTTAGCAACACCAGCACTTATAGTAAATACACTCAGGGATACTTTCTTTATTTTGAATGATATCAGACACATATTTTTAGTAAAACGCACTTTTACTAAATATACAGAGATGGATGAAGTTTAAAGGAGGGTAACCAAGATTTCTATCATAGATAAGAAACACTGGGAAGAATTAACAGATTTACTCGACTAGAAGGTAATCAAACAACATTCAGATTTTGGAGGAACAATCAATTAGCTTCAACAGTTTTCAATTTTTCCAACGACAGTGATCAAAACCTCAGCACCAAAATAGTGCCATATCAACTAGAAGTTTTTATTTTTGATTTTGTAATAATATATTTTTGTAAAAATAGTTTAGGATATTTTCTCAGTTCTACTGTTGTATAAATAACTCTCTCCGCGAGTTATGAAGGGTTGCACCCTTGAAGAAGCATTTTTAAGCATCAAATGTACTTGACTTTTCTGGATCATTAATATATAAGCAAAGGATTCTGAATTCTAATTTACACAATTTTTTGTTTCCTGTAAGTTTTTCCAGTATTATTTATTATGTTTTTCTTCATATTCTTATGTCTTACAAAGATGCCTAGGTAGGAATAATTGGGCTTCAATCTATTCTTATAAGCTTCTGAAGTGATAATCTATAAAGAGAATGAATTAATGAATTGTTTGTTTAATTAATTCCCTCTAAATCAATAAATCATCAGCATCTCTTGTAAGCTTAAGCATATTTTGTTAAACCTTCCGAACATAGTTTAAAGGTTTTCATACTTATTATTATTTAATTTTCAATCTGAAGACTGTGATAATCATATCATTTCTCTATTTCTGCTCACCACCATACAAGCTTTATCACTATGTGAATTTTAATAGCAGCCCTCTGTTTTAATATTAATATTATTCAAAAGGTTAGGCATTATAGTGTTACATTTGTTTCATACATTGGTCCTCCAAATTAAAACAAAACCCCCAAAACAATTAATCTTAGATTCCATGGCATGATAGTTGACCATTATCATCTCAGAGATACAACATCAATCTGGCGTCGTTGTTGGGGACTCGAATTTCATTAAGTTTTCCCTATGAAAACGATATTAATCCTATTCCTTTAAGGTGACTAAAGGTTTAGATAGCTCAAAATCCTTCACCTGGAGACTCCACTGTGCCAAACTAGCACCTTTTAAGCACACAAGATCCCATTCTAAGTCTAACAAAGTTAATCCTCTGTCAGATCCAGAAAAACTTCTGAAAAGGACCAGTTCCAAAAGAAGACATCGACCATCTTCTTGCACTTCAACTTTACACACTGAATATACTATACATTTTGATCCCTATAATAACATTCCATATGATCCAGATACCACTCATTTATCACCTACGGTTGTTGAATTGTTAGATAGGGGAGTTGATTTCAAAATAGCTTTCCTTATTCATTCACTTGAATCACTTTGTTTCACACCAATTTCTGTCATTTCCAGTCTACAATTTGTTTGACAAAATGCCTCCCAAGGGAAAAGACTTGCAGAAGTACCAAATCCTCTGATTCATCCACAGGTCGACTTCCATCATAACCCATTGGTCAACAAAGATTGTAAAATCATTGAGACTTCTTCTCAATTTGATTTATATGAAATCTATTGTTAGATGGAAGATCAGCTAATTGACCAAACAAATGAAATAGGACTCTCAGATTCCCAATTTCCTCGCTACATTTTCACTCAGATACACAAAGCACCTGTATTTGTAAGAAAATGCCATGAATCTTATAATCCCAGCCAAAGAGCGATTATTTCACCCATAGGAAAAATCCTCTGTTCAATTAATTCTGATTCCATTGAAAAAATGTTGGATGCCCCTACTACTACACCAACCCATCCTTTTTCCTACGAAAACCTAATATAAGCCTATCAAAAACTAGACTTTACTAAAATATCCCAGACCCTTGAACTCTTTCTAGTTATTGATAGTCCTCTGGCTAAAAGAAACCCTCCTTATGATACAGCCATGTTCCCTGATAGAACCAACCAAATCACCACTATTTTGTGCTATATTCTTGGTTATAACTCTTATCAAAATGTCAATGAAGCCATCCTTGGTTTCTTATACATATTTTCTGTTGATTCCAAACCCACTGTTATTTATGATTTCAGTCATTTCATAGCTAAAGCCATACATGAGCAATTTTTGAAGTTTAATACTAAAGAAGTATTCAAGTATGCTTCAATACTTGTTTACCTTTTTTATTTTTTTCAGGGAGACAAATTCCCACTTTCTTTATAGAAGCTAGATGAGGAAGGAAATCAACAATCAGTGATATTCTGGACTTCAATGGGGATGAAGGAGAAAGAATAATTTATATATAAACAGTTCATAGAATTGTTTATTCATCCAGCTATCAGTCTTATGAGTAGCACTCCAGTAACAAGGATCAATGAGGATATTATCAAGGTGTTATAGTTGGTTGATCAAGCTACAACAGGGGATTGGTATTGCTACCAAAACTACACAAAGATCATGGTTTATGGTTTTGAGCTTCCACCCTACCAAGTACCTCCCTATCAGAATATTTAGACTAGAATACATAAGATAGAGGTTAAATGTAGATGAAGTACACTTTGTGGCTGCAAATAAGAAATCACAATTCAAGTTGAAAGCCCAAGTTGGTCCATTCATCTGTAACACCAAGGCTACAGGAGAGGAAGCAGACAAATTACTAAAGGAGATGAAGTTTGGTCTCAGCTTCACTTGGTCTTATAACCCAATGGGAGTGGTTTCCAAGCTCAGGGTGAAGAACAAATTTACAGCATATCATCACACAACCAGGCCTGAGATAGAACAATATAAAAATCAGTTGGAATGGGTAGAGAACACCCTCCAAGAGGCTGAAGAGAAGGCAGTCTCTACATCAAACTTGCAAACTCCACTTGCACAAGAAAAGACAGCCAAGAGAGGGAGGGAAGAACAGTCATCCCCTACAATTGAAGCATCAAGCCAGGGTTTTAGGATTGTGCACAGAAAGAAGAGACCTAGAATCTCTATGATTTTAGGTGGAACACGTCTTTGAAAACCACATTCGATGGACTTGGAGAGACTATGCTCCATACACAGTTGGGTGCATAGTCTACACAGTACCCAACTCTTTCCACTACTTCTCAAGAACAACAGGTAATTCAGACCAGTGGAAGCACTCAGAAGGACTAACAAATATATTTAAGAATCAATGGGGAGTGAATAAATATGCTCTTTAACTTTTAAATGAGTTTGATGAACTTAAAATAAAGTATGGTGAACCTTTCTCTGATCTTATCAAAAGGTTCAACAAACTTTATCATAAGATGCTCACTGATTGTAAACCCCCTTTAGCAGTGGCCAAATCAAGATTTTCAAAAGCTTTTGAAGATGATTTTGTTGTTATGTTAAGAGAAAGAACTTCAAGAAATCTTGAAGATATGAAAACTAATGCTATAGAGGTAGAAGCAAATAGAGCTTCCTCAGCCACTTTAAAGGCTAAAGAGGAAAAGACAAAGAGAAAACGTAAAACTAGTCAAGAGGCCTCTACTTCCTCTAAAACTAAAAATGAAGATTCTAAAATATATGAAATAACTTCACTTCTCAGAAATTTGTCCAATAGGATTTCCAAGATTGAGATTCAACCTAGGACAGTTCAACAAATAGTTACTAGACCCCAAAATCAAAATCAAGGTCAATATAAAACAAATCCACAATTACAAATTCTTCAGAGACCTAGTAATGATAAAAAGGTTCCAACTCCTTTATTGATAGATGATCAGCAGCCTGATGACAATACTATGACTATCACTAAAGATATTAATAATATGGATACCTTTTCTGGTCAAACTGCTATTATTCCCCTCTCACAACAAAAACAGGTTCAAGAAGATCCAGAATCCTCACAGGTTTCTAAATATCATGTCTTCTCTGAATTTCTAATTGCAAAGTTAAATAAAAGATACGATCTAAGGCCTAGACTTGGACCTGGTAGACCTCCTAAGGAAACTCCAATAATTGAACCTTGAACCAAAGCTATTGAAACTCAGACCACTATCATTCGACCATTAAATCAGTCATTTGATACTATTCAAAATGAAAAAATTGTTTTAACTTCATTTAATGTTGAAAGGGAATTAGAAAGAGTTAAAATCCCCATACCACTTTCAGAACTTTCTAAAAACCCTGGATATAAAAATCAAGTCTCCAAATGGATACAAAACACCTCGGTTGATGTTGAAAGTGATATCATTAGTCTGCAAGATGAAAAACCAACAATTGTTTTTGGTCCTAGCTCAGATATGATAGATGAGATAGTACTCCCTTTTTATGTGACTCTTAAGACAAATGATTCCATGTTATCAATTGTATGCTTGATTCTAGAGAATCACATAACCTCATGCCAACAACTATCATGGACCATTTAAAACTTGACATAACTAGATCCTATCATGATTTGTACACTTTTGATTCCAAAAGTGTGCCTTTCTTAGGATTGATTAAGGATTTAGTAGTCACCCTTGCCCAAATTCCAGTGAAAAGTGTGGTGCTTGATATAGTTGTCATAGATATCCCTCCCAAATTTGGAATGCTCCTTTCTAGGTCTTATTGTGCTAAATTAGGGGGAACTCTTCAAATGGATATGCCTTGTGCCACTATTCTAGTTTATGGGGGGGAACGACTAAGGTTATATAGAGAGGTGAGATTTGTGCACACTGTCTGCAAAACAGACCAACCTAGGAACCATCCTATTTATGCAATTGATCAAGATTTTGGTTGTTTTCAACTCTCTTCAAACCAAACACATCAAACTCAAGTTAAAATTGAAGATGTAATTGAAAGTCTTGTACCAAATCAAACTGATGTATGGAAACTATTCTTTGATGGTTCTTGTACAAAAGATGGAGCAGGAGCTGGGGTAGTTTTAATTTCACCAGAAAAAAGAAAATATTACCCAATCATGCAAACTCGACTTCGAAGTTACAAATAATGTGGCTGAATATGAAGCTTTCCTTTTAGGACTGCAATTAGCCAAAAGCTTAAAGGTTCAAAACTTAAGTGTTTTTACTGACTCGGAACTTATTGTCAAACAAGTAAGAAATATTTTCCAGACCAAGCATCCTAGGCTTAGGTCTTACTGAAATGAAGTTTGGGATTCAGTTGATAATTTCTTTAATGATTTTAATTTGACTTATATTCCAAGAGATCAGAATATTCATGCAGATTCCTTAGTTGTTTCTGCTAGTTCATTTAAAATTCCTTATCAAACTAATGTACTCTATCAAATACAAGTCAAATAGAGACCATCCATCCTAGATAATCTCAAATATTGGCAGATATTTGAAGATGATGAACAAATAAAATCTTTTCTCCAAGTTATAGATGAATTTTCAGTTCTACAAATTGATGAAGATAAAACCAAAACAAATGAAAATGATATTTTGAATTTTAATTCAAAAATTGTTGATCATGATATCATTCAATTATCTAACAATTTCATTCCCAAAGGTCTAATTCCTTTAGAGAAGTTGTTTGATCAAAATGATGTCCTCAAAAACCCACAGTCAATTTCTTCATCAGATGACATAGAGGAAATTAACATTGGAACAAATGATGATATTAAAAACATCAAAATCTGTGCATCTCTAGATCCTGAAATCAAAACTCAATACCTTAAGTTACTTGAAAATTACAAAGATGTTTTTGCATGGACTTATGTTGATCTAAAGACTTATGACACTTCATTAATACAGCATAAGATTCCTTTAAAACCAGAAGCAAAACCTTATCAACAGAAACTTAGGAGGATTAATCCTGCTCTTCTACCAATTGTAGAAAAGGAAATTAAGAAAATTCTAGATGCCCAGATCATTCTCCCTCTTAGGTATTCTAATTGGGTTGCTAATTTAGTTCCTGTTAGAAAGAAGAATGGAGAAATCAGACTGTGTGTGGACTTTAGAAATTTGAACAAAGCATCACTAAAAGATAACTATCCTTTACCCAAAATGGATCAGTTACTTCAAATGGTTTTAGGAGCACAAAGACTTTCTATGCTTGATGGTTTTTCAAGTTATAATCAGGTAAATGTTGATCCAGTAGATAGAGAGAAGACAGCCTTTACTACACCCTCGGGTACATTTATGTACTCTAGAATGCCCTTTGGCTTATCTAATGTTGGAGCAACATTTCAGAGGGCTATGGACATAGCTTGGGTTAGGTAAATAAATTTGTAGTTATTTATCTTGATGACATAAATGTTTTTTCTAATTCTGATCAGAAATATTTTAAGCATTTGAGGAAGGTTTTTGAAAGGTGTAGGAAATTTGTGATATCACTAAATCCAACAAAGTCTCTTTTGCTATCAAAGAAGGAAAATTGTTGGGCCACATAATCTCAAATGAAGGAGTGGTGATTGATCCCAAACATGTATCTGCCATTAAAACATTGTCCCTACCTAGAAATAAGAAGGAGATTCAAGCTTTTCTAGGCAAGATTAATTTTTTAAGGAGATTCATCCCTAATTATGCTGAAATTGTAAAAGACATAACTGATATGCTCCAAAAGGACCATGAAGTTAAATGGACTATCTCTTCAAGATATGCATTTGATCAGATCAAGAAGGCTATCTCTGAAGCTCCAACCTTGGCCAGCCCTGATTATACCAAACCATTCAGTATCTTTTCCTTTGCCTCAGAAACAACCCTTGTTGTTGTTTTATTACAAAAGAATGAAGATTCCCATGACCAATCCATAGCCTTTTTCAGTAAGGTTATGAGAGATTTCGAGCTTAAGTATGAAATAATTGAGAAGCAATCCTATGCCCTTATTCAAGCCCTGAAATCATTTAGGATGTATGTCCTACATTCACCCATTACTGCTTATGTTCCTAACAGTGTTGTGAAGATTGTTTTAACCCAGCTTGACTATGATGGGAAGAGAGGTAGATGGATCACTCAAATTCTGTAGTTTTATCTGACTATCAAAACCACAAAGCTAGTAGAGGGTCAAGGATTAGCTAAGCTTCTAGATGAATCCAACTGTAAAGTTCTCGAAATCAATCATGTTTTCGAAATACAAGGGAAGAATCCACAAGAACCTTCCCAAAATTTGAATGAGAAGAATCCACAAGAACCTTCTCAAAGTTTAGATAAGAAGAATACATAAGAACCTTTTGTTCTTGCAGAAGGGGAAATTCCACAAGAACCTCCCCTTCACCCTGAAGAAAGAAATCCACAAGAACCTTTACCTTCAAATCATATCAGCCCCATACACATTGATGATAAATTTCTATTATCAAATTGGTATCAGGATATTGTAAATTTCTTGATCCATTTTGAATGTCCAACATCATTCTCCAAAATTTAGCGTAAAACTCTCAAATTGAAAGCAGACAAGTTCTTTATCATAAATGAAAATCTATACTGCAAAGACCCACTTAATATTTTTCTATTGTGTTTAACAGAATCAGAGACTAAAGGAATCATTGACTAGTTTCACACAAAATTTTGTGGAGGGAATTATGCTTGGAGAGCAACAACATATAAGATATTAAGGGCGGGGTTTTATTGGCCCACATTATTCTTACAGGTAGGAGTAAAGGTCAGAAGTTATGTGCCCTGTCAAATGTGTTAGAAATACTGAAGGGGGGGGGGGGAGAATCAGTATTTCGCTTTTTTTTAATTGTTCTAGTGATTGCCAAAAGTATATATAGATATGTATATGTATACACAGAATATAGAAATAAATAGCTGGAATTAATGCTTTTATTAAAACTCAAGAAAATGCAATGAAATAATACAATATCAGTATATATCTGATTGTGAATAGTTCCCAAGCTCCAACTTGGACTTCAGTGAGGCTCCAACCTCAAGAGCACCAACTGTGTTTTGCAGTGGTTCTGCACTTAGGAGCACCTACCCCCAATGACTTCAGTCCTGTTGAGGCTCCAACCTCTTGAGCTCCAACCCAACCTTGGTATAAATTGATATGCTGCTACACTCTATTCAGCTGAGGTCCTCTCACTCCTACTCTACTGCCTCTTCTGCTTCTACTACCTCTACAGCCTCCGCTGCTTCTGCTACCTCACACTCTGGTTCTTCACCTTAACAATAGCTCAAACAGTTCTCTGTTTTTACTGTTTTATACATTCCCATGCCTCTGTCCATTCGTTTCCGCTTACACCACCTCTTAGGCTTCCTCCTCGGTTGCTACGGCTTCCTTTGCACTGTGCAAGTTCACTGACTTTCTGGGGATATGTAGATTCATTAGACTGGGCCAAATGATCCGCGGAAAACACATCCTCTCGGTTTACTGTAATAGTGCTCCTTTTGGCAATGATTGCGGCATACACAAAGTTCTTTCAATTAAACGGAGATGTTTTTTCCCGATTGCAATCATAATTTCCATGATTCACCCCTTTTCACTGACGTTCAGCCTTCTGAACCATCGAAACAGCCATCGTAAGCCTTTCGGCTTAAAACACCCCGCACAAGCTAGATATTCCATTACACAGAGAATATGAGAAAAAACAGTCAAACAGACTAAAAGGAAAACTTCAGGAAATATTACAATCGCACCTATTCTTGTATCGGGTCGGTGCTTAAATCACAATCGGTGATTCGTGACTCCCAGGGGTCCTTTATATATCGAGCACCGACAGTCGATCCTCCACTGCTCCGATGGACTGGATGCGATATGGTATTAAACCATAGTTAATATGCCCGTTAAGTCCACAGCCTATCGCAGTCGGTGCTTCCAATGTGGCAAGGCTTTACGGCTTGCGATATGTGACGGATGCGATCATAGATTAAGTCATATTTGTAATGTGCAGTGGATCCGCGTGGATATGCATTGCAGTCAGGAGTTCCCCTGGCGGAGGTCTGGTGCGATATCGCTATTGGTGATCACAATGGACTGCTTGACATATTGTAGCTCCCACTTCCGAAGTGTCGATGCACCCATTTCTCCTCTGATGGCTCTGTCTACTTCCTTATAGCTCTACTTGTTCCTCTATTGCTGCGATGGTTGTTTGCATCCTATGTTCTGCTCCTCTTGGCTCCTTTTTCTCATCGAATATTTCCATATTGACATCAATGACAATCTGTGTCCAACAATCTCCCCCTTTGTTATTGATGGCAATATTCTTCTGCTCTCCCCTTTTGACATCAATGGCAAAGGAATGCATATGGACTCCCCCTCTCAAACTGCTCCCCCTGTCCTGCTACATCTTTATGAATGAACTTGAGTGATTATAAAGAAATAACCCCCATCTTTTGACGCAGATGTTCGAATGCTTCTCAAGGAAGAGGTTTTGTGAAAATATCAAATATCTGCTCCTTAGTACTGATATATTCCAAGACGATGTTTTGTTCAGCTACTTGCTCATGGGGGAAATTATACTTGATTGGTATGTGTTTGGTTCTTGAGTGCATCACTGGATTTTTGCTGAGACTAATAGCACTTGTGTTGTCACAATAAACGGTAATCAGTTTATTTGTACATATGTCAACATCTTTTCGAGCTTCCTTCATCCATAGTATCTGAGTACAACAGTCTGTTGTAGCAATATACTTGACTTCGGCTGTGGATAATGATATGGATGACTATTTTTTGCTGAGCCAGGATACTAAACAGTCTCCTAGGAAGAATGCATTTTCACTAGTACTTTTCCGATCATCTATACTTCCAGCCCAATCAGCATCGGTGTATACAGTGACAGTCAGTGTTGAGCTCTTTGGGTACCAAAGACCAAAATCAGAAGTTCCTTTCAGGTATCTGAGAATTCTTTTTACAGTTAATAAGTGGGATTTTTTGGGAGTGGATTGAAATCTTCCCACCATTCCTACTGCCTGCATTATGTCTGATCTTGTAGCTGTTAAGTATAGAAGGGCTCCAATCATTGACCTGTAATGAGTTGCATATACTAGAGGGGAGTCATCATCTTTGCTCAGTTTGCAGTTTGTGGTCATAGGTGTGATCATGGGTGCACAGGCCTCCATTCCATATTTTTTGAGCATGTCTTTTAGATATTTGGAATCCTGCTCTAGTTTGAGATACTCGAAGTCCAAGGAAGTGGGACAGCTCTCCTGTCATTGACATCTCAAACTCTTTTGACACGCTTTGAGAAAATTCATTGCTCATTTCATCATTATTACTAGCAAAAATCAGATCATCGACATAAACAAAAGAAACTAGTAACTTACCTTCATCTGTCTTTATGTATAGATTACTTCCAGCCACTCCATTTTTGAAGCCTTGTTGTTGTAGATAGTGACCCAATCTTGCATACCATGCTCTAGGAGCTTGTTTCAACCCATATAAATCCTTTTTCAACTTACAGACTAAGTTCTTTCCTTCTGTTAGATCAAAACCTTCTGGCTGCTCCATGTAGACTTCTTCCTTGAGTTCTCCATTTAGAAATGTTGATTTCACATCCACTTGAAATATTTTGAATCCTTTTGAGCAAGCAAATGCCAAGAACATCCTGATAGCTTCCATATGGGCTACTGGTGCAAATGTCTCTTCAAAATGGATTCCTTCAATTTGTGAATAGCCTTTACAGACAAGCCTTGCCTTGTTTCTGATGACACGCCCTTCCTCATTCATTTTATTTTTAAACACCCATTTGGTCCCTATTATGTTTTTGTCCTTTGTACGAGGTACTAGCTCCCATGTCTTGTTCTTCTCAATTTGGGACATTTCTTCTTCCATGGCTTTTACCCAATGAGGATCCTTACTTGCTTCTGCAAATGTTTCTGGTTCTATCATAGATAGAAGGGCAATGACTTTTCTCTTGGGTGTAATTGTTATCCTTCTTCGGGTCTGCACACCTTCATCTCTGTCGCCAATAATCTCCTCTTCTGGCTGATCTCTTTGGAAAAACTTCATCTTTGAAGGGGTATGAGGTGGTTGTTTCTCCTCTTCTTCTTCCTTATCTATTTCTTCTTCTTCGGGTTCTTCTTCTTTAGGTCCTTCTTCTTCAATGAAAAAATCATCTTCATATTCTTCAATTTCTTTTTCTGGAAGTCCTTCATCAACCTTTACATCAATGCTTTCCACTATTTTCTTCAGTCGAAAATTGTAGCACTTGTAAGCCTTGCTCCTTGTAGAGTATCCAAGAAATATCCCTTCATCAACCCAAGAATCAAACTTTCCTGGTGAGCTATCATTGATTTTTATGAAGCACTTGCTTCCAAATATCTTGAAGTACTTTACTGAAGCTGGTCTTCCTTTCCATAACTCATAAGGTGTTTTTTCACAGTTTGGTCTCAATAGAGTTCGATTTAATGTATAGACATTCATCCCTACTTCTTCTCCAGAATTTCAACTGCAAGTCTGCTGCTAGTAACATTGTTCTTGCCATTTCTTGCACTATTCAGTTTCTTCTTTCAACTACCCCATTTTGTGAGGTGTTCTGGCAGCAAAGAATTCCCTTTTAATTCCATGAATATTACAGAACTTACTAAACTCGTTTGATGTGAATTCTCCCCCTTTGTCTGTTCTGAGGCACTTAATTTTTGAATCCTTTTCATTTTCTACAAGGGATTTTAGATTCTTAAAACATTCAAAAGTTTCATATTTATACTTTATAAAATATATCCACGTCATTCTAGTATATTCATCAACAAATAGCACAAAGTACCTTTCTCCTTGGAGTGCCTGATTTCTAGTTGGTCCACATAAATCAGCATGGATGATCTCCAAGGGCTTTGATGTAGAGAGCTCCTTTGTCTTGTGGTTGGTTCTAGTTTTCTTTCCATGTTGACGTGGACCACATACTCCTTGATTTGGTTTGAACAGCCTTGGGATGTCTCGTACAGCTCTAATCTTGCTAATATTGACTAGATTTTCGAAGCTTGTATGTCCAAGTCACTTGTGCCACAACCAACTTTCATCTCTCTGACTCAGGTAGCATTTATTTTCCTTAATCTTGTTCAGAATGTAAATGTTGTCTGGTGTTCTAACCCCTTTCGCCACAAGTTCCCCTGAGGAAGAGTTCCTTATTTCACAGCCTTTGGTGTCTTTGGTGCTGAAGACAACCTTATGTCCTCGATCACAGATTTAGCTGACACTCAGGAGATTGTGTTTGAGCCCATCTACTAGCATAGCATCTTGAGCTTTTCCTTTTCCATTGATTAGAGTAACAGTTCCTTTTCCCACAATTCTGGCAGATCCACTTCCAAAGGATACATTTCCTTCCTTTTTGCTCAATGAGACAAACTTCCTTTTATCTCCTATCATGTGTCTGGAACACCCGCTATCCACAAACCAATGATTTCCATTATTTTTAGCGTATAGAGCTAGGCCGCATTTATCCATGTTGGAATTCTTACTACTCGTCTTTCTTCCTTTGAGTGGGCAATTTTGTTCATAGTGTCCATTATTGTTGCAGGATGAGAAAATTAGATCAAATTTGGTCAAGGGATCAAATGAATTGAAGATTTTGATTTGTCCCTCCCTTTTGGGGGCATGTGAATTGATTATTCAGTCCTTTAGCTTAGGTGTTTCACTTCTGCAGGCCATGCAATGTCTGGCTTGATGACCGAAGTTTTTACAATGAAAACAGTGTCCAAGAAAGATGGTTTTGTACCTATTGAAGTAGCCATGGTTTGAGTCGATTTTCTTCCTGGGAATTACTCCTGCCTCATTCTTTGGATTTGAGATGGGCCCTTGGTGGAGTACAAGTTTGTATTTGCTGTAGTATCCATGATATGACTCCACATTCTTCTTTGGAGTAATTCTCTCTTCATTCTTCGGATTTGGGATGGGATTTTGATAACATACTTTTTCTTCTTTTGGATTGCAGGAAAGTGCATTAGCATAGCTTTTCGCCCTATTCTTAGTGCTTGAGTATTCTCCTTTGAAACCTATTCCAGACTTGTCATGTTGGGGTTTTTGAATTTTTAGGATAGTCTCAAGTATTTGAGAGCTTTTACAGCCATTTTTAATTTGCTCCAACTCCTTTCTCAGAGACACTATTTTGGCCTCACGTTCTTCACAAGTCTCTTCTTTTTCTTTTAGCTTTGCTTCTAGGAGATCTTATCTCCTTTTTGTTTCCTTGTTTTCCACCTTGAGAGAGATTGTTTTATTCCGTAGTTTTTCATTTTCTTCAATGGCACTAATTAACAGTTCATCTATATTTCCTTCCAACCCTGAGTCATCATCATTTGTCAATGCCATGAATAATGTTTCTTGGCTTTCATCATGGTCACTTTCCACATCTGATTTATTTTTGATGACCATAAACTCATCCTCATCGGACTCATCTTGCTTAGAGAAGAAGTTCTTCTTATTGAACCCTTTCTTTTTGTGTGCCATTCTTTTAGAATTTCCTTCATCATCACTATCATGTTTATGAGGACATTTTGCTGCATAATGACCTATTTTTCCACACTTAAAACAAATAAGAGGGTACTTGCCTTTAAGCTTAGATCCTTTCTTAATATTTCGTACAAATTGAGCCAATTCGGATTCCACATCGAACTCATCACTACAGTGATTCCTTTCTTTCCCCTTCTTTAACTTTGAAGCCTTGAATGCTGCATCTTTGGGGCTAGGGCCACCTTTCCTCATCTCATAGGTAGTGAGGATTCCATGGATTTCATCCATCTTGAGGGCATCTAGATCCTTTGCTTCTTCTATGGCGCTTATTTTGGAGTCAAATCTGTCTGGAAGAGATCTTAATACTTTTTGAACAATGGTACTTTCTTCAATTTTTTCGTCCAATCCTTTAAGGGAGTTGACCACTTCAGCTACTCGGAGGAGGTATGCTGCAATATATTCTTCATCTTCCATCCTCAGGCTTTCAAATTATCTTCTGTGAGTTTGAAGCTTTTCCTTCTTGACTTTTGAGTCTCCATCGTATAAGCCAACTAGTTTGTCCCACATTTCTTTGGCGGAGTCACAGTTCATGACTTTTGTGAACTCGGAATTAGTGATTCCACTAGTGATGGAGTTTAAGGCCTTTGCATTTACAATGTAGGATTTCCTCTCGTCTTGATCTATTGGAAGAGTGGTAGGCATATGATACTCATTTTGAACAAAATGCCAGACTTCAGGTCCAAGGGACATTAAATAGTAGGTCATTCTCTTTTTCCAAAAACCAAAGTTAGTGCCATCGAAAAGAGGAGGTCTTCCTGATGCTTCATGATTTCTCATCATGGTTGTGGATCCTTCTTTAAGCTATTAGGCTAGTATGAAGAAGCTGGCTCTGATACCAATTGTTGGAAATATTGAGAGGGGGGTGAATCAGTATTTCCCTTTTTTTTAATTGTTCTAGTGATTTACAAAACACAGAAATCAACAGCTGGAATTAATGTTTTTATTAAAACTCAAGACAGTGCAATGAAATAAATACAATATAAGTATATATCTGATTGTGAATAGTTTCCAAGATCCAACTTGGACTTCAGTGAGTTTCCAACCTCCAGAGCACCAACTCTATTTTGCAGTGGTTCTACACTTAAGGAGCACCTACCCCCAATGACTTCAGTCATGTTCAGTTTTGAGGCTCCAACCCAACCTTGGTATAAATTAGTATGATGCTACACTCTATTCAATTGAGGTTCTCTCACTCCTACTCTCCTGCCTCTGTTGCTTCTGCTACCTCACACTCTTGTTCTTCACCTCAACAACAGCTCAAACAGTTCTCTATTTTTACTGTTTTATACATTTCCATGCCTCTGTCCATTCGTTTCCACTTACACTCCCTCTTAGGCTTCCTCCTCGGTCGTTGTGGCTTCCTCTGCGCTGTGCAAGTTCATTGGCTTTCTGGGAATACGTCGATTCATTAGACTGGTCCAAATGATCCACGGAGAACACATCCTCCCGATTTATTGTAACAGTGCTCCTTTTGGCAATGATTGTGGCATACACAGAGTTCTTTCAATTAAACGAAGATGTTTTGTCCCGATCGTAATCATAATTTCCATGATTCACCCCTTTTCACTGACGTTCAGTCTTCTGAACCGTCGGAACAGCCATTGTAAGCCTTTCGACTTAAAACACCCCGCGCAAGCCAGACATTCCATTACACAGAGAATGTGAGAAAAAATAGTCAAACAGACTAAAAGGCGGACTTCAGGAAATATTACAATTGCACCTATTCCTGTATCGGGTCCGCACTTAAATCGCAATCGATGATTTGTGACTCCCGGGGGTTCTTTATATATCGGACCCATGACTCCTCTGATGGCCAACGCCCGATCCTCCACTACTCTGATGGACTAGATGCGATATGGTCTTAAACCATAGTTAATATGCCCGTCAAGTCCACAACCTATTGTAGTCGGTGCTTCCAATGTGGCAAGGCTTTATGGTTTGCGATATGCGATAGATGTGATCATAGATTAAGTCATATTTTGTAATGTGCGACGGTTCCGCGTGGATATGAATCGCAGTTGTGAGTTGCCCCTGGTGGAGGTCCGATGCAATATCGCTATCGGCGATCGCAATGGACCACTTGATATATTGTAGCTCCCACTTCCGAAGTGTTGATACACCCATTGCTCCTCTAATGGCTCTGTCTACTTCCTTATAGCTCTGCTTGTTCCTATGTTGCTACGATGGTTTTCTGCATCCTCTGTTCTGCTCCTCTTGGCTCCTTTTTCTCCTCGAATATTTCCATATTGACATCAATGACAATCTATATCCAACAAAATGTTTGTTGGTAAGCAAAAATTAGCAGCTCTTCCATTGATCCCAACTATAGTTTCAACACCTTTTCTCCAATGGGTATTAGATTTTATTGGAGAGATTCATCCTACTTAAAGTAATCAGCATAGATGGATCCTCACTGAAACAGACTACTTCACTAAATGGGTAGAACCAATCCCAGTAATAAATGTTATTGATTCAATAGTAATCAAATTCAATGAAGAAAACATCTTATCTAGATTTGGTTGCCCGACTCAAATTGTTACTGATAATGCAACAACATTTTCTAGTGTCAAGATGATTGAGTTTTTCCAGAAATATTAGATATTGTTGCATCTTTCAACTCCATATTACCCTCAAGGTAATGGCCTTGCAAAATCCTCAAATAAAAATCTGGTGAAGGTAATCAAAAAAACTTTAGCAGATCATAAAAAGAGTTGGGATTCTCACCTAATTTATGCAGTATGGGGAAACAGGATTACTCCAAAGAGATCTACTGGAAAATATCTTCTTCAGTTAGTCTATGGGAAAGATGTAATCTTCCCTACCAATTTGGCCTTCCCTGTTTTGAAATTCCTACAGGATTCAACAGATGAACCTGATGATTTTTCAAGAAGAATAAATCAGATTATTGAACTAAATGAAAACGAAGATGAATTTCAATACAAATTGAAAAATTATCAGAGCAAGATGAAGAACCTGTTTGATAGAAGAGCCAGGGAAAGGGACTTCAAGGAAGTTGATCTAGTTCTAAGATGGGATTCCAGAAGAAAAGATAAGGAAAAACGTGGCAAGTTTGACAACCTGTGGTTTGAACCTTTAGAAATTGCTGAAGTGAAGGGAAATAACACTTTTGTGCTACAAAATCTTGAGGGGTTGTATTCCACTTATCCTATTAATGGAAGGTTCCTCAAGCATTATATTCATTACTAACAAGTTGATGTAGATTTTATTACTATCAGTGTAAAATCTCCGATGTGTTTTACTTCTCAAGATGTCAGTGTCACCTTTTACAGCAAAGACTCCATAGCCCGAGAAGGCACGTGGATCAGTAGGTTCTCTACATTCTACAGGAGAAAGCAATCCCCAGTTGGAGCCAATGTTGTAGCGTTTTTTGGTTTTGGTAATTAGAATCAATTAGTCAAAAAATGAAAATATGTTTCAAAAAATGTTAAGCTAGGATATGGACAAAAAGAATATTAAATAAAAAATGTTAGGAAATATTTTGATAAATATGTCCATATCAAATAAAATGTTAGAATAGATGCCCTAAAAAATGAAGGCAAAAATAAAATGTTAGGTTAGAAAGAAAAGAAAAAAACAATGAACTTTGAAAGTGTTGCAAATCTAAATGCCACTACTTTAGTCTAGTTTACTTCTGCAAATAAAAGTTGTGTGTAGTTTGCTTAAAATGCCACACTAGTTTATACCATCCAGCTATACAGTCTAATCACATGATTCGATTTGTATTAAATTTTTGTCAATAGGTAACAGTAGGTAGAAAATAAAATTGGCTCAACAGTGTAAACTGAGCCAATGGAGGAAATAAGGGATAGATGTAGATTAGGCATAAAAAGGAAATGTTGAGTTGCTAGCTTAAATTCACTCTGAAAAATAAGTGAAAATGTTAGGAGTAAAAGGGGTAGGTAGACATATGAAATGTAATTGGAGCATCAATTTTTTTTTCCTAAGCTGTAACATTGGAAAAACATATATTTTATGACGGGTTTTAATTAACCTAAATTTTTAAAAGTTGCAATGCTATTTCATAAATATTCTCATTCATCCATTTATTCACCATAACCCGCAGCTGTCACATCCGCCCTCAAAGTCATGACCCCACCATCACTTTCGCTTATGTGTTAAATACCCCCCACCTCACCTTTCATCCCACATACACGCCCAAGATCTGATGGCCCACGTCCCTCCTCAGCCCTCATTCACCATCCGAACTTTATCAACGAGGGGGTCCGAAATGGGCAGTTTCCAATATCATCGCCATAAACAGCCTTTTCTGCTTCTTAGTGTTTCGGGACTTAAAATCCTGAAACTATTTACTGCCTCACCTTACCCCCAAACGCGGTATATCAAGTGATCGTTTACCGCCACTCCACATCACGCTCTACCTCATGCCTACCATCCAATCAACTGTTGCCTATCTGTTATCCATTCAATGTCGCTCCCATGAATTTATGATTCAAAGACCCGTTAATTAATCTCATTGGGTTATTAAAGCAAAATTCAAACGTTCATTACCACCCCCACTCTGTTTTTTTTTCATATGTAAACCATGTTAATTCATGAGAACTGTTACACAGTCCATTTCTACAACTAAACTGATCATTGAAGGTTTCTTGCCTACAGCTCAACCACTGTCCGACATTAAGTAATTATTTGTCCTGTTCGGGAAGCCGACATCTAGGTCCACCTACCTCTTTGTCAGTCATCTGTTTTTACTGTAATCACTATGCTTCACACCAATTTCTGTCATTTTCGGTCTGTAATTTGTTTGATAAAATGCGTCCCAAGGGAAAAGAACTTGCCGAAGTCCCAAAACCTCTGATTCATCCACTGGTCGACTTCCATCATAACCCATTAGTAGATAGATATTGTAAAATCATTGAGACTTCTTCTCAATTTTATTTATATGAAATCTATTGTTGGATGGAAGATCAGTTTATTGACCAAATAGATGAAATAGGACTCTTAGATTCCCAATTGCCTCACCACATTTTCACTCAGATACACAGAGCACCTGAATTTGTAAGAAAATTCCATCAATCTTATGATCCCATCCAAAGAGCAATTATTTCACCCACATGAAAAATCCTTTGTTCAATTAATTCTGATTCCGTTGAAAAAATGTTGGAGGCCCCTGCTACTACACCAACCCATCCTTTTTCCTATGAAAACCTGATAGAAACCTATCAAAAACTAGAATTTACTAAAAGATCCCATACCCTTGAACTCTTTAAAGCTATTGATAGTCCTCTGCCTAAAAGAAACCCTCCTTATGATTCAACCATGTTCCCTGATAGAACCAATCAAATCACCACTATTTTGTCATATTTTCTTAGTTATAACTCTGATCAATATGTCAATGAAGCCACCCTTGGTTTCTTATCCATCTTTTCTGTTGATTCCAAACCCATTGTTATTTATGATTTCAGTCATTTCATAGCTGAAGCCATACATGAGCAATTTGTCAAGTTTAACACTGAAGAAGTATTCAAGTATGCTTCAGTACTTGTTTACCTTTTTATATATTTTCAGGGATACAAATTCCCATTTTCTTTACAGAAGCTAGATGACGAAGGAAATCAACAATTAGTGATATTCTGGACTTTAATGGAGATGAAGGAGAAAGAATAATTTACATATAAACAGTTCATAGAATTGTTTATTCATCCATCTAATGGTCGTATGAGTAGCACTCCAATACCGAGGATCAGTGAGGATATTATCAAGGTGTTACAGTTGGTTGATCAAGCTATAACAGGGGATTGGTATTGCTACCAAAACTACACAAAGATCGGGGTTTATGGTTGTGAGCTTCCACCCTACAAACTACCCAAGTACTTCCCTATCAGAATATTTGCACTGGAATACATAAGGCAGAGGTTAAATGTAGATAAAGTACACTTTGTGGTTGCAAAGAATAAATCACAATTCAAGGTGAAATCCCAAGTTGGTCCATTCATTTGTAACGCCAGGGCCGTAGGAGAGGAAGCAGAAAAATTACTAAAGGAGATGAAGTTTGGTCTCAGCTTCACTTGGTCTTATGACCCAATGGGAGTGGTTTCCAAGCTCAGGGTGAAGAACAAATTTACATCATATCATCACACAGCCATGCCTGAGATAGAACAATATAAAAATCAGTTGGAATGGGCAAAGAACACCCTCCAAGAGGTTGAAGAGAAGGCAGTTTCTACATCAAACTTGCAAACTCCACTTGCACAAGAAAAGACATCCAAGAGAGGGAGGGAAGGACAGTCATCCCCTACAACTGAAGAATCAAGCCAGGGTTTTAGGATTGTTCACAGAAAGAAGAGACCTAGAATCTCTAACATTGTAGGTGGAACACATGAGTCTCTGAAAACCACATTTGATGGACTTGGAGAGACTATGCTCCATACACAGTCAGGTGCACACTCTACACAATACCCAACTCATTCCACTACTTCTCAGGAACAGCAGGTAATTCAGACCGGTGGAAGCACTTAGAAGGACAAGGAGGAAGACATCTTTCATGTTTTCGGTGAGATCAAAAAGAAGAATGAAGAGTTGAATTTTAACACCTACACACATTTCTGGAAACATTCCTCCAGCTCTCAGGCCAAACTTCTTTCAGTCTTTAACTCTGAGAAGGGTAAAATGAAGTTGGCTTATCTGCAAGATCAGGTTCCACAGTCTAGGACTGTTGCTCAATATCAAAAGCATACCTCTTTTGAGTTCAATGTGAAGGATGTGCATCCAATTGATCATATTTAGATGCGCAAAAAAATTGGGCAAATGATTGCTTCCACCTTGACAACAATTGCCATGAGTTTGTCAAAAATGCAGGTTACCTTGGCCAACACTCAATCACAACTTAAGTTGGAGAAAGTCTCCTCATTAGCAAAGGATACCAAGATTCAACCCTTGGAGAATCTAGTGTTGAATATGGGATATGATCCCTCAAACATAAACGCTGCAAAAGAGCTTATTAAGAAAAAGAATGTTGAAGTTGCAGCATTAAAGAAACAGCTGAAATTGCCAGCTTCTAAGGACCCAATGGCCAAAGAAATTGAGGAGACAGAAACTTAGAAGTCTAACATGATGAAGCTCATCATAGAACAAAATCTGCAGATAAAACAAATGGAGGAGCAGATGCAAAAACTGGTCAAGGAGAAAGAGGAAGTTGTAAAAAATTCTCAAATTCAAACTCCAATGGATATAGTACCCCTTGCAGTAATCCTTGTAACCAAGGTTCCCACTTCAGCCACAACATCAACTACAGGTGCAACAGAAGGAGCTGAACAACTTACTGAAGTTGTTCAAAATATGTCTATCTAGATAGGGGAAATCAAGAAGCTCAAGGATGAACTTAAGGAGTTACAGCTTATGAATTCAGTAGCAGACAGTTCACATGCAGTTGAGTTGAACATGGTCAAAGGTCATATTGAAGTACTACAACGAGAACTCAAGGAATCTTTCATTAGAAACAAATTGGGTTTAGAAAAGGAAATTCTATGGGAAGAAATTATCGAATCAATCAAGGATATTTGCCCCTACATCAACATAGTGTTTGATCATAAAGATCTCTTAGAGAAAGCCCAGGAAGCAGTTGAAACCATTACCAAAGAGCTTGAGGATATGCCAGAAATTACCTCTGATATAATCAAGTTCCTAAACTCCAAAGACAACTATGAACTTGAGGAATTAGGCATAAGTGACAGAACATCAACTATATTGGAGGTAAAGAAGATCATCACCAAGAAAAATCTCATCCTTCAGCTATAGGAAAAGTGCAGTAATGTCAATACCATAGTTTAGAGGTTTTTTAGCAGGATAGAACCCTTGACCAGCAACGGTTTACCCTCCATGCTTGTGATTAATGACAAATTGATGCCAATTGAGTACTATGTTCAGAAGTTGACAGAGGTGGGCAAACATGCAGCTTCAATTTCAAACATAAGAGGTTCAGCAACACCAACACTTATAGTAAATATACTCAGGGATACTTTCTTTATTTTGAATGAGATCAGACACATATTTTTAGTAAAACCCACTTTTACTAAATATACAGAGATGGATGAAGTTTACAGGAGGGTAACTAAGATTTCTATCCCAGATAAGAAACGTTGGGAAGAATTGACAGATTTACATGACTAGAAGGTAATCGAACAATTAACTAAGTTCAACAGTTTTCAATTTTTCCAACGACAATCATCAACACCGTAGCACCAAAATAGTGCCAAATCAACTAGCAGTTTTTGTTTTTGATTTTGTAATAATCTATTTTTGTAAAAATAGTTTAGGATATTTTCTCAGTTCTACTGTTGTATAAATAACTCTCTTCACGAGTTATCAAAGGTTGTACCCTTGAAGAAGCATTTTTAAGCATTAAATGTACTTGACTTTTCTGGATCATTAATATATAAGCAAAGATTCTAAATTCTGATTTACACAATTTTGTGTTTCCTGTAAGTTTTTCCAGTATTATTCATTATGTTTTTCATCACATTCTTATGTCTTACAAAGATACCTAGGTAGGAATAATTGGGTTTCAATCTATTCCTATAAGCTTCTGAAGTGATAATCTATAAAGAGAATGAATTAATGAACTATTTGTTTAATTAATTCCCTCTAAATCAATAAATCATCAGCATATCTTGTAAGCTTAAGCATATTCAAACCTTCTGAACATAGTTTAAAGGTTTTCAATTTTATTTTAATTTTCAATCTAAATACTATGATAATCATATCATTTCTCTGTTTCTGCTCACCACCATACGAGCTTTATCACTGTGTGAATTTTAATAGCAACCCTCTGTTTTAATATTAATATTATTCAAAAGGATTTGCATTACAGTGTTACATTTGTTTCATACATTGGTCATCCAAATTAAAACAAAACACCCAAAACAATTAATCTTAGATGCCCTCGCATGATAGTTGACCATTATCATCTCAGAGATACAACATCATCCAGCTATCAGCCTTATGAGCAGCATTCCATTACCGAGGATCAGTGAGGAGATTATCAAGGTGTTACAGTTGATTGATCAAGCTATCATGTTTAAGATGAATTTTCAGTTCTACAAAGACAATTGGTTGATCAAGCAAGCAATTTGTTTAAGATGTAAATTTTCAGTTCTAGAGCCTAGTTGCTCCCCCCATGTTGGATCCTCAATGCTCCATCAAAAATCCTTATTTTTCACAATATGATTAGCCATGGCTTGGACTAAGTGCAATAGAAGTTTGTTACCTACCTTTCCAAGGAATCCATTAGAGAAATTGAGGTCTAAAATGTGTCTTCTAAGTAATATTATAAAATGATAGTGGAAATAATAAAATAAGATTAGATTACTTCATCAAGTTTTGGAGGAAAAAAACAAAAATTACTATTTCAACTTAACTCCCTACGATTTTACTCAAATTTTGAGTGGAAACACTCGTTGGATGCGGAATTTAATTTTGCATCCAAGGAGTACCCATGTTGCATACTTTTGATGGAACCCACTACACGAAAAATGTGAAATACAATATATTTAAAGAAAAAAAAAAAAAGATTGCAATAACGTTTTTTCATGTATTTCACATTTTCCGTGTAGTAGGGTCCATCAAAAGTATGCAACATGGATACTCCTTGGATGCAAAAATAAATTTTTCATGCAACAAGTACTCTCACTCTAAACTTGACTAAAATTGTAAGGAGATAAGTTGAAAAAATAGTTCTTTATTTTTTTATGTTTTTGTCTTTTTACATTTTTACTCCAAAAATGGTGGATCATTCCCCATGCTTGACATCATCATATTGAATCATATTAGTTCTTATAAAGTCGATTTTTGTTGTACATTTTTGTTTTGAGGCCCATTTTTTACCTCAAAATTTCTCTAATGAAAACAAGATCCATATTGAAGCAACACCTCAATGTGTTCTTCATGTTCACAACACTCCTAGTTCACTTGGAACTGACTCAATCCATGACTTATTGTATCATATAGGTATCTCAATACCAGCTTTGCAGCGTCTCAATATATATGTCCAAGCTCTCTCTAGCTCAGAGTACACGATGCAAAGCAAGGAGGCTCTATCTGGCTCAAAGTACACGATGCAAAGCAACGATTCACTTGGGTACCTTCTCATCGTGGGATCCACCAAAACTGAATCTGAAGAGTCACTCAGCTAATTCAGTGTAATCCACCATGTCAAGCCTTTGACAGCATACATCCCTTAACAAGGAAGTCATGATCATCTCTCTGTTACATACCTGATCTCAAGAAGTGGATCATGAGGGCTCAAAGGTCAACTCCCTTTAGCACTGAACACAGAGATGATTTGATCGTGTCAAAAATATATTGTTAGCATCTATAAAACCAAACATCAAAGACATACCTTCAACCTTGGAGAGGTTGGAGTCCACATCAAATGATCATTAATCGAAGAATTAAAGCCTAGGGGACTTGCTTAAGTCAATATGGGGATTTCTTTAGTATGAAAACTCGAGTCTCTTTCTTATGTACCTCAAAGCTTTGATGTAGCACTAAGAATGCGTCTTCCTTAAATACATCATGGAAGAATCCAATTTCATATACATTTGAAATAATACATTTGGCAACATGTGATAAGATCTTATCATACTCTTCTCCCTCTGAGAGCATTTTCCTTATCATTGTTGAACTTAATATCGCAAAAGCATTTGACACCACTGCATCTTGTCATCTAGAATGGTCCTTGCATGGACACATTTCTCTCATCATCTCATCATCTCATCAAAGTATTGCATTCAACATTGCAGTTTACTCCGTCTAAATAGGAAGCCTCTTCAGTCATAATCATTAGCCTGGAAGACAACAAACCTTCCTTCAAAATTTGAGCTCTTGGTCATTTCAAGTGCCATTGTAATCATGGGATGTTTCTACATCCTCCTCAATCTCGGTATTGAGGATTGGGTCCTTACATCCATCTGATGTACCTATAGACCCTAGAACAAGAGCAAGAGCAATAATAGAAAAGTAAATAAACATAATGAAAATGTATCTAGTAATGAGGCATGACTATCTTTCTTCTCTAAATATGAGAGTGGCTACTTCATTTTACTGCACTAGCTCCCTCTTGGAACTAACTCTTCCTGCAATACTCTATATCCTAATGACCCTCAAGAAGGATATGTTTTCCTTGATAACACCCTCATCCAAGAAGTTAGAAGCATCAAATACTCTTGCAGGGAGAACAAACAATAGCCTAAAATGATAAATTTAAACAAGAGCAATGTCACAAAGAAATATCATGAGCCTGTATTCTCATCCCAGATTCTTCCAAACCCGACTATCAATGTACAATACTAGCCCATTTAGGGTTACACTGAGGCTATCATCATAAAAGAATCCCTAAGGTTTCCTTCACACCCTACCATTATTTTAGGTCTCTAATATATTCATCCCTTTCTATCTATTTGATCAAAAAATTCATCACAGGTGTCTACATGGGGGTGATCTCAATGACTTTTCTTCAGCCCAGCTTTGATCCCATGTTAATTTTTTAGGGCTAGATTGTT
This sequence comes from Pinus tabuliformis, assembly GCA_031772625.1. Taxonomy (NCBI): domain Eukaryota; kingdom Viridiplantae; phylum Streptophyta; class Pinopsida; order Pinales; family Pinaceae; genus Pinus; species Pinus tabuliformis. The sequence continues at coordinate 950,391,059 of CM062811.1, read as the reverse complement.
CTTTGTTGTATATAATTGAAATTTAAAAAAAAACAACATTTTCACATTATATTCACCCCATAACATCATATCATCATTAGCAATTATGTAGACAAAACAAAAACATCGACAATGCAATAGAACAATAAGGAACAATAGAAGAAAAGCATAAACAATAGAGACACCAAGATTTAGGTCAGAAATCAAGGGAAAACCCAACCAAATTCTTCTTCTTAGATATTCATCAAATGTTCAGCTGAGATGCAATGTACAAATAAAAACGAGACACGTTTTTCATCATCAATCACATTAGGCCACCTAGGGTCAATCCTGGATCATGGTAGATCCTCGTAAGATAGTAACAATCATATCACTTAAGGAGGTATCATAAGCATCATTGGCATATACATCATGATCATAGTCATCACTTCATTGTCAAATACACTGGTCACATTGTACAATGTCATATATATGGACAAGTATCATTATGATACATTGTCATATCATTGATATTAGAACACTACCATTCATCAATGTCACATCACTGCCATATATATATATATATATATATATATATATATATATATATATATATATATCATCCATTACTATCATATAACCCAATCACAGCTCATCTATCTATCACTTCCATTAGCCCATCATTGTCATGTAGCATTGTCATACATTATTATTAATAATCATTAATATAAAGCTACTACCATTTATCACTCTCATAAGCATAGGTATGATTATCACATGTCATTATCATGTATAATAGGTCACTATTATATAGATCATTGTTACTGTCATATATCATTATGTCACTATCATAGAACAAGGTCATTATCATGTCAAGGTCACTACCATATCAAGGGGTCACTACCATACAAGGTTACTGTCATGTCAAAGGGGGTCATTGCCATACAAGGTTACTACCATATCAAAGGTTACTTTATCATATATCATTATCATAGCCATAATGTCATCACTAGTATCATTGTCAGCATATGTTATTGTCATATCCAAAGGCATCACTACCATAGATCTTTCCCTTCATCACTGTAATAATTACTAGAGTTATTGATCAAACAAACAAAGGAAAAGGGGTACATCTACGAGTCACTGAGATAGATGTGAGCCAGCCACTTAAATACAATATGAGTCATAGAGAATAATGTGAGCCACTGAGAATAATGCAAGCCACAGATAGATGCAAGCCACTATGAATACGAGCCACGGAAAATACGACGTGAGCCACTTTAACTTCGTCCTACAAGAACACTAGAAACCATTTGTCCTCCTGCTCCACCTCAAATTGACTCTTATAAGTCTTGGTTTTCTCAAAGAAAATATGACTCAAAAGTCTAAATTGAATGTATCAAAATGGGAGGATAGGTGCCCAATTTATAGTTGTTTCTTTGAGCAAAAAGTCACGACCATTGGGTAGGACGACATGATGAGACCGACTTGTAACTTTGAGGGAAAACACAAATTTAAATTGCTTTAAATATATTTAACAAATGCCATGATGTTACTTGTCCAAATAAATTTGTCTAGATTAAATAATCATGATGATTATTAAATGATAAAAAAAAAATTATCCAAATTAAATTCTATTTTGGGGCAAGATGGATTTTCCTTGGGGTAGTTGGGTTCCTATGGGGAAATTCATCCCATAGCTGCCCCAATTTTCTACAAATTAGATATTTAAACAAGGCATGTGGTATGCCTAGGAGATCATCTCTCTTTTCCAAGTGTAAACCAACCAAGACGATGGACAATTGGAAGTCAGTTGGCTTTGGTGATGCAGGTTCCCATGGTGATGTATTGATGAAGCACGGTTGATTGTTACTCCGCCCACAAGAGATCATAAATTCTCTGCAAGGAATGTTGGTATGGTCCCTCAAGAAGGATAAGTTTGAGAATGTCATAGAGATCAGGGGGGATTCACGTTTAATGGGCGTAAAGTAGCGTGATGGTGGGAGTTTGGAAGGCAGGGCTCTATATATAATAGTCTCTCTGAGCCTTTAGGTACCCATTCTTCATTTCCCCTAGTGTTAGTCTTGTATTTGTTTGTTGTTAAATTGCAGATTGATGGCGTCGAAAGGATCCCAAACTTTCGAGGTCAATATGGCAAGGTGGAAGGAGGCAGAGTTTCTCTTCAAGTTTCTCATGGGTCGAATTGATATTTTGTCATGCAAGATCGAACTACTGCAGAGCGACAAAGAGGCAAAGGAAACCATGATAGAGGCAAATTTTGAAAGCTTAGAGGCACGGGTGGAAAGGAAATTAATCAAGTTGGAGAAGGAATGGATGTCATGCAACACCTAGCCCACCAACAATGGTCTATTTGTTGAGGTTTGTGATCTTCAATCTAGGAAATCAGCTCTCGAGTCCAAGGAGGCATAATAGCCTTATGGCGTAGGTGAGGATGATAGAGTGAGTAAAGGAAAAGAAATCTTCTAGGTAGATAAGGATGAAGTCAAACACTCTAAGCCTGCTTAAATTCACTGTTAATTTAAGTATGGAAAATATTTTTTTGTTGTGTCAAATTTGTCAGACATATGGAAGGTTCTAGTGTGGAATTTTAGTTCAAAGAACTCGTAGAAGCAACAAGACCCAACTCTAGATCTATTGGAATATGGAAGTTGCAAAAATCACGAAGTCAAGTTTTTTAATTTCTGATGTAAATGGTTCTAGCCATGTAATACAAACTTTAAAATATAAAAGTACATATTTCGGTAAAAAAACTTAAAATAAAAATAAAAATAAATCCTTAGTAACATCAAAAAAAATTAATGTACAAATTGTACCTATTAGCTCTCCAGGAAACTCTCCTAGGTTGTAGCTCGGAGATACCTGGTAACATATAATCTTCGGAACTTATTGGAATGGGATGGTTTGGTTCAAGCCAGATAACCACTTCTACTCAGTTTTCACTCTAAACGTGCATGAACACCCTCAAACTACAAGGCTTTAGACCATCAATGCTCAACAGTTTGGGAATTAGATGAATAGATGAAGAATACTAATCACACCAGCAAATGCATACAGAATGTATGATGGCCAGCTACCACTAGTAAAGAAACTTGCAAATCTAATCTATCAATGCAGAGATAAGACGACAGTTATCTTGCATCAGATACAGAAGAAGCCTGAGTGACCTACTCACTGATACATTCAATTGTCTAATCCAGAGATGGGATGACAGTTATCTAGCATTAGATGTAGAATAAATCATGAATACAACACTTCAGGCACAAGTTTAGAACAGAGGAGAAATGGGCATTGAGTAATTAACAGCAAAAAAAGCTTGCATTACTGAAAATGAAGATGAGACGCTGCAAGTTACAAACTATCTACAGTCTCCAGAAGTTGAACCAAAGCACAATTTCCAACCCCGATTACCTCTATCTTCTGGCTATTTATAATCTATCATTACAATGGCCTTTAGCGGCTTAGGGATGGAGGGGTCATAATTGACCACCAACCACCATTAACTGTCTGATAGTGTCTTTGAACGTAGCATTCTTCACTATGAAAACCTGATCGGTTCTGGTACTGTGTTGTCCTCCAGGTGGCTGGATTAATTATGGTTGTGGAGCTCCATGACTGTTTAATTCGGTTGCTGAGTCGTGCGGTGTCCTTTTCTCCCTCAACCATGCTTTCCGTTAATTTAGTTTCATGGTCAGACTATCACCAGACCGACAGAGTCGGCCATCTTCTCCTTCGTGGAACAAACAGGGAGTGGAGTATGGAGTGCATGGGCAGATGAACGGTTGGGAGTGATCGTGAATGGTGGTCATTGGATCAAAGGAGATGTGCAGCGGAGATCATTTTTGGAGGCTAGCGGTCGTGGTGGGAGTGGAACATGTCCGGGTCGTTGGATCTTCAGGCAGGCGGATCGGACGGTTATCAGGCTGCGGAGATGCGTGGATGGTAACGTATAGGGTGGTTTGATTTGAGTGGTAATGGTTTTTATCGCACGGGCATCGGGCGGTAAGCGATAAGTGTCAGAACGCGCCCGATGCCATTCAGTGGATTACACATAGCGGCGAGGAAAAAGAAAAACCACCCTCATCGGGTGGGTATCCGTCGTGCTTGATGTATGCGCAATATGGGCACTGACGGTTAGATCTGGTGGGGGTGATCTAACGGCAGAGGAGTGACGAACAAGTTGGTGTATCAGATGGGATGTGAACCGTTGGATTGGCGAGGAAAGATCAACGGTGAAGATGTCGTGAAGGTACAAGATGTCTTCGGGAAATGTGCAATAGGCGCGTAAGGTATATGGGTGAGGTTTTATGGGGATTTTGGCTATTGCGCTTGGGGATATGGCCAAAGGGGAATTTTTCGGGGCGCGAAGGTTAAGTTCGGAAAGAGAAAGGGTAAAGTGGGAGCGGATTAAGGTAAGGGGTAGGAAGTGGCCCGTGTGGGACCCCTTTTATGAATAGCAAAGCAGACCGAATTTTCCTATTGACCTTCAAAAAGTCAGCATTGCACCTCAAGGCTAACACTGGCTCCTTCTGGGGATGAAATCGTCACTGTAAGGTTTCAAGAACCGTAGACCACTGCCTTTTACATAAGAAACAAGATCAGAAATATTACCTAGTATTCCATTGGGCATGGAGTCTATCTAAGCCTACAGTAAAACTTTGAAAAAATAACATATTTACAGTACTGAGGCTTGAAAGCTTTAAACAAAATAAACTTTCAAAAACCGCCCATTCACTGGGCCATCAAAAACAGTTTCTCCTTCCAAACTTTGCAGCACGAAAGTATTGTTTCCCTGAACCTGAGAGATGACAAATGGTCATGTCCAGAGGGCATCAAATTTACCATGATTGCTTCAATGCATCCCATTTTAGAACTCAGTCACCAACCTCAAAATTGTCCATCTTTGCCTTCCTGTCAAATGCTTCCTTGATTTTCCTTTGATGTATTGCAGGCCTCTCAATCAGTTGATCTCTGATCTGATGGACTTCAGCCAAGTCACTCATCCTCCTTCCCATGTCGTTTTCCTCATTCTACTCTTCTTGCAAGAATTTGGCCACAAGGAGAATCAATTGGATTGGAAAAATAGCTTCAATGCCATATACCAAGTTGAATGGAGAATTCCCTGTGGACTTCTTGATGGTTACCCTGTCAGCCCACAATGCAAACTTCAGTTTGGAATCCCAGCTCCACTTGTTGTCTTCCAGCATCTTTTTTATTATCCTCACTAGGCTTTTATTGGATGATTCTACTAGGCCATTACCTTGAGGATAATATGAGGTGGAATGCGCTAATTTAATGCCCATTGACTCACACATGTCCACCAACTCTTTTGCCCTGGAAGTTGTTACATTGTATGTAACCAATTTTGTTGGGCAACCAAACCTGATGAAAATGTTTTCTGTCAAAAATTTCATGACAACCTGGTGATCAGCTTTCTTAGTGGGGATGGCCTCAATCCATTTGGTAAAATAATTAGTGGCTACTAAAATCCATCTATGATAGCCACTGGAATGTGGATTAATCTCCCCTATGAAATCCAAACCCCACTGCTGGAAAGGGCCATTAGTGTGTACTAGTTTCAGGGGCAAAGATTTCAGCCGTTGTCTTCCTGCAAACCTTTGGCACTCATCACAAAATTTCACAAACAAAAACACATCAGAGAATAGAGTGGGCCAATAATACCCAGCTCTCAGGATCTTGTGGGTTGCGGTTTTCCAATAATGATGTCCTCCACAAATGATGGAATGGAACTGGTGCATAACGTCCACAGTTTGCTCCTCGTCTAGACATCTTAAGAGAATTCCAGTTGGGTCCTTCCAATAAAGCAGGTTCTCATTGATGCAAAACTTGGTTGTTTTGAGCTTAATGGTCCTGGCTTGACTTGAGCTAAACCCTGGAGGGACTTCTAGCTTCAACAGGAAATGAGCTATTCTAGAATACCATTCACAAGAAGCCAAATTTTCAGCCAAAGACTGGTTCTGCCTTCGTTCTTATGTTGTCTCCTCTGCTTGTTCAACCTCTAAATCTGCACCTATGCAATTTATGTCCAGCAGACTGCAATTTTCCTCAGCCATAAGCTTAGCCAGGCCCTGGCCTTTGAAAACCTTGGTGAGCTTCAATTCTATGTTGAACTCAATGAGCTTTGCAATCCATTTAGCCCTTCTTCCATCAACATTTGGCTGAGTTAGGACATCCTTTACTGAGGTAGAGGGTACATAGGTAATTACGTTGGAGTGCAGAATGTAAATTCGGAATGCCTTCAAAGACTTAATGAGAGCATAAGCCTGCGTTTCAATAATGTCATATCTTAATTCAGCATCCCTTAAGGTTTTGTTGAAAAAGGCCACTGGGTGCTCTGTTCCTTCATCATCCTTCTGCAACAAGACTGCTGCAAGGGTGTCACAGGAAGCAAAAGAGAAGATATGGAACTCCTTGTTATGATCTGGGTTGATTAGAGTGGGAGCTTCCATAATAGCTCTTTTGATGGCTCAAAAAATTTTCTTGCTGCATCGGTCCATTTAATCTCTGATCCCTTTTTCAACATGGAGGTGATATGTTTCGCTAGTTCTGCAAAATTGGGAATAAACCTCCTCACGAAGTTGATCTTGCCCCAAAAGGATTGAATGTCCTTTTTTGATCTTGGGACAGACAATGCCTGTATTGCTTTAATTCTTTCTAGGTCAATCTTGACACTTGTAGCATAAATAATGTGTCCTAAAAGCTTGTCTTCTTCTAAAGTGAATTGTGACTTCTTGGGATTTACTGAAATCCCAAACCTTTTGCACTTCAGGAACACTTTCTTTAAATGCTGCAAATGATCCTGATGACTGCTGGAGAAAATTGTTATATCATCAAGGTAGATAAGGACAAACTTGTCCTTCTCTCCTACAAAAGCTATATCCATGGCCCTCTGAAAGGTGGCCCCTGCATTCATTAGTCCAAAGGGCATCTTGGAGTACATAAAAGTGCCCCAAGGAGTGGTGAAAACAGTGTTTTCTTGGTCCTCCGGATGCACAGCAACTTGGTTATACCCTGAAAATCCATCCAAGAAAGACATGACTCTAGCCCCTAAAACCTTTTGCAGCAAATGTTCCATTTTGGGCAGGGGATAGTTATCTTTCATAGAGCATTCGTTCAGGTTCCTAAAGTCAACACAGCCTGATTTCCCCACTTTTCTTCCTCACAACTATCAGGTTGGCTACCCACTTTGAATACCTCAGGGAAACTATGATCTTGGCAGCCAACAATTTCTTAATTTCCTTTTCAATCAAAGGGAGTAGCAGAGGGTTTATGGGTCTCAGCTTCTGCTTGAAAGGGATTGTGTCTCTCTCCAGTGGGATCTTATGTTGAATGATGTTTTCGTCATAGGTCTTAAGGTCACTGTATTCCCAGGCAAAGACATCGGCAAATTGCTTCATTAGGGTGCAGTATTCAGAACTTTGGGCAGTAGACAAGTGGGTGGACAAATGTATATACTTTGAATGATCTGGGCTCCCTATGTTATGTCTATGGACTGCAGACTTATTTTCTTTTTGGGCAGTCTTATAGGGTACATCATTATAGTCAAACAACTTCTCTAGAGGCACCAACCCTTTAGGTATATGCTTACTAGGTAATTATACAATGTTGTCTTGGCCAATTTTGTTTCTTCGCTGAGACTAGTGACGTTCCTCCATGGCTTCATTCTCTTGATCAATTTGTATTTCATAGAATTCATCAATGACTTGCAGAAACCTATTGACTTCATCATCATCCTCAAAAACTTTCCAGTATTTGACATTATCAGGCAGAGCTGGTCTTTTTTTTACCTGAACTTCATAAGCCAATTTAGGAGGTATGGGAGGGATGAACATGCTAGCAGACACAGCAAGGGAATCAGCAAGCTGATTTTTTACTCTGCGAATATATGAGATACAAAAGCTACTAAAAGAATCTTTGAGCCTCTATACCTCATCTCTGTATGCTTTCAGCGTGGGGTGTTTTGCTTGGAACATTTTGTTCACTTGTTGAATGATGAGATCGACATCTCCAAATACCTTTATGTCTCTGATTCCCATTTCTTTAGCGGCATTTAAGCTCAATATCAAAGTCTCATACTCTGTTATATTGTTGGTGACCTAAAAAGTCAGCTTGAAAGACAGATGTATGCATTCTTGTGTTGGGGATATCAACACTACACTTACTCCTGTAGCTTCCCTAGAGCAAGTTCCATCAAAAAACATATCCCAAATCTGTGGCCCTTCCTTCTCCATGACCTCGCATACTGGTTTCTTGAGTTGCACTGAGGCCAACTGGGATTCTTCAATTTGGAGAATAAATGCTCCAAAATCAGTGTCCACAGCATAAATGGGATGATTAGTGGGATTCTTTTCGTCACTGATGATATAGGCCAATTGGGCTTCCCTGTATAACCTTCTTCTTTCTCCCCCAAAAACTGGCACAGTGGCATAGGACAGGTCATTTTGCAATGTCCCACCCAATCTCTTAATCCATCTTCTAGAAAGTAGCATGCCAAACTTAGGGGGGACATCTGCTACTACAATATCCATCATCATGCTCTTCATGGGCAGCTAAGATAAGGTGATGGCCAAGTCTTTGATTAACCCCAAACATTTCACCTTTCTAGAATCGAAAGAGAACAAGTCATGATAAGGTCTGGTGATATCAAGGTCCAACTCATCCATAACAGCCTTGGGCATTAGATTATGACTGACACCTATGTCCAGTAGGCAATTGTGGAGGATTTTGTCATGAATGGTCAACGAGACATAGAATGATGGGGAATTGTCATCAGCGGGTTCAGTCATGGTACTAAGAACAACTAGAGGTTTATCATCTTGCAAATTGACAGTCATTTGATGCTTGTGTGGCTTTGAGCCCAAAGGCATCAAGGATGGGTTTCTTAAAGGCCTCATTCTTTACTAGTTCTATCAAAGGTACAGATATTTTCAACTTCTGGACTTCTGATTCAAAACTAAAAGGAGAAGGGAACTTGTCATGACCTCTTACCTCTTGCGCTGGTGCTTTGAGGATGTTGGGATCAACTATTGTTCGCTTATGCTTGCTAGCTTGTTGTTCTACAAGGACAGCAGCTCTTTGGACAGGGCTTTCTTTGACATTACTCATCCTTACCTCAGGTTATATCTCTGCTGATCTTCAATTTGCAGAACAAACTCTCTATCCCACTCGTGGCTGGTCTAGTCCTTGAGTAATGACTCCTCACAGGTGGCTAATGTCAAAAAGGAAGCACTGCCTGTCTTCCATGCAGTGGATCTCATCCTCTTCATCACTGCTCCTCCACGACTACGTTCTAGAAGGGAGTCTTCACCCTCTGTTCTTCATTGACCTCTTTGACCCTTTGCATGATCTGCAATTGTTCATTTGCTCTCCTATATTGATTTGGGTTTCTAGGAGTGAATGTGTTAGGAGCCCTTCCTTTCCCTGAATGCTGCTCAACTTTTAGCTTAGAGATTTCTGAGGCCAATGACTCTATCATCTTGGTCATTTTGTCTATCTTGGGGTCTGAAGATGAGGAAGATTCACCCCTCTGTCTCCTTCGGTCAACATGCCCTTTGAGTTTTTCTGCAGCCATGATGTTGGATTCTACTTCCAAGGCTACATCCTGCATCTCAACCAGAGAAGCACATCTTCTTTCTCTCAATAGCAGGCAGAAATCAGAATCAAAGGCATTGGCATAGGTGAGCTTGGCAAAGGTGGGGGTAGGTTTCACTTCAGCCAGTATCTTGTTGTACATGCAGTTAAACCTTTTATTGAAATCAGACAATGACTCCCCATTTTCCCTCTTTAAGTTGCCAAACTCAGTATGAAAATAGAGCAGATCTTTCTTATCCCCCCAATGCTTTAGGAACACATCATCTAAGGCCTCAATTTCTGTTATAGACCTAGGGGTTAATTCTCTAAACCATTTTCTAGCCTCTCCATCTAGGCTTTGGACAAATACTCTCATCCACACATCATCTTCACTAATGTCTAGATTATCAGCATCGCTATAGAATGACTCAAGATGTTCCTCTGCTGTGACTCCTTCTGTCCCAGTGAACTTAGGCATGTACTTCTGATATTCTCCTACAGGCATGGCATTCAAAGGAGTAGGCAATACCAAGGGCCCATACCTAGCAGCTATGATTCTTTCCATTTTGGTGGGCTGCTTGTGGGCGTGCCATAACTGGGGTAGATGAAAGAGTGATGGCAGTCTGAAAGGTAGGGAGTTGAGAAATGACTGACAGGGTTAAAGGAATATGATGGACAGGAGGGGAGGTTTCCTTTGGGCTAAAATCCAAAGGAGGACCTAAAGGATAAGGAGCTTTATGAATCTCTGAAAATTTTTCTTCACTGCTAATGCTAGAGGCTATATTCTCAACATGTACATGCTTTGTTACAGGGCTTTCTTGCAGAGATGCATAAGATTGTTTAAATTTATCTGATCCTGATGCTCCCTTTTGTGATAACTTTCTTCCTTTGATAATCTTTTCAGGGTCAAGTATTGGGTCAGCGGGTGATTTCTAAGGATTTCTCCGAGTGTGCCTCACGAACTGAGCCAGAACTGTGATGTGGAGTCGCCAGGAGGTTCGGGCTCCAGTAGAGTCACCAGATAGATGATTACAACCAAAAATGTGTCTAGACTATGTCTATCATCAAAGTTGGATCTGTGTCGTCTCCTAGGGAAGTTGAGCCTCAATCTCCTCTCCTTGGCAACGGCGCCAATTATGTTAGCTCTCCAGGAAACTCTCTTAGGTTGTAGCTCAAAGATGCCTGGTAACATATAATCTTCAATATGGTTCTAGGAACTTATTGGGATGGGTGATGGTTTGGTTCAAGCCAGATAACCACTTCTACTCTGTTTTCACTCCAGACATGCATAAACACCCTCGGACTACAAGGCTTTAGACCACCAATGCTCAACATTTTGGGAATTAGGTGAATAGATGAAGAATACTAATCACACCAGCAGATGCATACAGAATGTATGATGACCATCTGCCACTAGTAAAGAAACTTGCAAATCTAATCTATCAATGCAAAGATAAGATGACAATTATCTTGCATTAGATACAGAAGAAACCTAGGTGACCTACTCACTGATACATTCAATTGTCTAATCCAGAGATAAGATGATAGTTATCTAGCATAAGATGTAGAAGAAATCATGAATACAACACTTCAGGCACAAGTTTAGAACAGAGGAGAAATGGGCATTGAGCAATTAACAGCAAAAGAAACTTGCATTGCTGAAAATGAAGATGAGACACTGCGAGTTATAGACTATCTACAATCTCCAGAAGTTGAACCAAAGCAAATTGCCAACCCTAATTACCTCTATCTTCTAGCTATTTATAATCTATCATTACAATGGCCTTTAGCCACTTAGGGATGGAGGGGTCATAATTGACCACCAACCACCATTAACTGTCTGATAGTGTCTTTGAACGTAGTTTCTTTTTTCACTATGAAAACTTGATCGATTTTGGTACTGTGATGTCCTCCAGGTGGTCGGATTAATTGTGGCCGTGGAGCTCCATGATTGTTTAATTCGGTTGTTGATTCGCGCGATGTCCTTTTCTCCCTCAGCCATGCTTTCTGTTAATTTAGTTTCATGGTCAGATTGTCACCAGACTGACAGAGTCGGCCATCTTCCCCTTCGTGCAATAGACAGGGAGTGGAGTATGGAGTGCATGGGCAGATGAATGGTTGGGAGTGATCGTGAATGGTGGTCGTTGGATCAAAGGAGATGTGCGGCGGAGATCATTTTTGGAGGCTAGCGATCGTGGTGTGAGCAGAACATGTGCGGACCATTGGATCTTCAGGCAAGCGGATCGGACGGTTATCGGGCTGCAGAGATGCACGGATGGTAACGTACAGGGTGGTTTGATTTGAGTGGTAATGGTTTTTATCGCACAGGCATCGGGCGGTAAGCGGTAAGTGTCAAAATGCACCGGTGCCATTCAATGGATGACACGTAGCATCCGGGAAAAAGAAAAACCGTCCTCATCGGGCGGATATCCGTCGTGCTTGATGTCCACATGATATTAGCACTAACCGTTAGATCTGGTGGGGGTGATCTAACGGTAGAGGAGTGACAGACAAGTTGGTGTATCGGATGGGACGTGGAACGTTGGATTGGCGGGAAAAGATCAACGGCGAAGATGCGGTGAAGGTACAAGATGTCTTCGGGAAATGTGCTATAGGCGCGTAAGGTATATGGGTGAGGTTTTATGGGGATTTCCGCTATTACGCTTAGAGCTATGGCCAAAGGGGAATTTGTCAGGTCGCGAGGGTTAAGTTAGGAAAGAGAAAGGGTAAAGTGGGAGCAGATTAAGGTAAGGGGTAGGAAATGGCCCGTGTGGGACCCCTTTTATGAAAAACAAAGCAGACCGAATTTTCTTGTTGACCTTCAAAAAGTCAGCACTGCACCTCAGGGCTAATAGTACTCAAAACTTTTAGATAAATAATTAGATCCAAAAACCCAATTAATTTTTTATTCATTATTTGTAACATCAAAAACATTTAAAATTATATATATATATATATATATATATTCAAAACTTTTAAATAAATAATTAGATCTAAAAACCCAATTAATTTTTATTTAACTATTTGTAATCTCAAAAAACATTTATAAAATATATATATATATATATATATTTTTGTAATCTCAAAAAACATTTATAATATATATATATATATATATATATAATCCCAAAATTAATTAAAAAACAAACTAAATTTTTAATTGAAGAAAAATAAAGCAAAACATTTACCATTTTAAAAAATAAAAAACACAACTATGTCAAAATATTAAACTAATTCTCAATAATATCAAGATCCCAGTGTACAGCTCCAAAATATGCATGTTATTAAACCAATTCTCAATAATATCAAGATCCCACCGTACAGCACCAAAATATACATGTTATCAGCATTTGTTCATAATATGCACTGAGTTGAGACTTGTAACAATTTAAATTACCAAAATAAATCATGATAATTTTGTTAAAAATTTATTCATGTTAATTATGGCATTTGTTCATAATAACTTGTAACATATTTGATTCAATTTAAATTACTAATAATACAGGTTAAAAAATTTATTGAGATACCACCTTGAAGAGGAGCCACGATAGCCGTGTAAAATCTAATATCTGCACAAAGATATACACATGCGAATATATGCATCTGTATACTTGAATGGATTTATCCAAAGGTCTCATATCAGATATGTCCACCTCTCTTTCTCACATTGTGGTGTTGATGGTATCAACCATTAGTGTTGGTTCCAAGGTTTCATGTCAGACATGTAGTCCATTAGATTTATAGTGGGTTGTTGAAAGGAATGATTATTATCTTCCTTATACAAGTTCAATATACAAGTTCAATTCCAGCCAGTAATATGTTAAACTAAAAAACAAAATAGTGGGTTGTTGAAAGGAATGATTATTATCTTCCTTATCCAAATTCCAGCAAGTAACATGTTAAACTAAAAAACAAAAAAGGAATGATTATTATCTTCCTTATACAAGTTCAATTCCAGCCAGTAATATATTAAACTAAAAAAACAAAATAGTGGGTTGATGAAAGGAATGATTATTATCTTCCTTATCCAAATTCCAGCAAGTAACATGTTAAACTAAAAAACAAAAAAGTCCATCACTTGAAATATGTCGTGTACTTATGCACTAACACTTCCAACTGTACTCTTAAGGCCTTACAAAATAGAAGTTTATTTGTAAAAAAATTGCACTGATTTTTGGCCATGCTCCCCTAACAATACGGTACTTAATGCACCCTCTTTCTCTCCTACTGGATTTAGCAGCTGAACTCAAGAGCTATGGAAGCTGCATTACCAACAGAAGACGTTTTATACATGTACATCGGTGTTTACAAGAGAAAATCCCTGATACATTAAATGATGAATAGACGCGAATGTTGGCTGGACATCCAAATTTGAACTTTCAGGTGTTAAAGTGTAATTTAATTTTCTGTACAGAGGAGATTTGTTTGGACATATTATTGACAAAGCTCAAGCATCGAGAATCTTAGCATTTTAAAAAACTTTGTACACAATTATCTATCCAACATGGACATCTGCATTATCAAACAACTATATGTAGCACAAAACTTAATGAATTCGTATCAAGAATCCCAATAATTTGCCGGGCTTTATAACATACAACAGGATGCAAAATTTCCATCTATATCCTCTACAGGTGAAAAAATGCAGCATCGTTTACAAATGATACAATGCACCAACCAAATTTATTGATTTTCTATAAGAAATATGCACCGGCAGTCCGAGAACCCATCATAGAATTGTTCTCCTCGGTTTCAGTGAAGAATTTCACATCCCTTTCCTGCATTCGAAAGATAACACATATAAAACAGCTGTGATCAAACCGCAGTCAAAATTTGCACAAGATCAAACGGTTCCTGCATACCATGTTCTCGTTAAAGCTCAAAATTGAAGCTACATTGCCACATCGGTAGCAGTAATTTGGTGCTGACCAAACCTGTCAATGCACAAAATAAATTTATTCAGTACGACTCGGGATCAAGAATATATATGCTTCACCACTTTCAAAGACGACAGTCGCATAAAAATTTATATCAAAGGTGCATTTACATACCGTTACTAAGCTTTTGTCTTCGAACATGTACTTCAGGCCTTCCTGCACCAGTTGATGTGCTCGGCAGACAAGTTCCAAGTCATTAATGTGATTGAACTGCACAAGCAAGTCAATTTTAAATGTCTAGTCAGCTAAAATTTCAAATTAAAAATCTGTAATACACTATGCAACTGTCCTTGACATACACATAATAATTAAAATCATACATGCGCTCACCTCGGAAGTTACTCTGCACCCAAAAAGCCATCCAGCACCACGAGGACTAACCGCCCAAGTATCAATATCTTCTGGATCACTCCACATCAAATCACAGAAGGGTCCTTCATGTGGTATTTCACAATGCCTGTCAATAACTCTGATCTGGAAAAATGAGAACACAAAGACACAATATCATAAACCGGCCATCCCATTCTAAGATCAGCAAATTTAACCGAAAATTATTTCTCCAAAATGGTATGATTTCACAGGCTTCTGAGGAAGCTTTATACTAGCCTGATCGATTGCCCGGATGTCAGGTGAGAGACCCCCATGGACACAAAGGACCTACATTTCAATAGCCAACAGACGGTTAAGACGCAATTATTTGCTTCACAACAATATCCACCCCTTTATCTAGCCACCTTCCTCAGGAAGCAGACATCTTAGAAGAGGATCAAATAAAGTTCATGCACTGTTAGAAACACTAATGTTGCAAAGTGAGGCAAGATATCAATTATTGATATGATGATAGAGGGATTTATCATTTTGCCGAGTATAACAGAATATAACATGAGAGATGACATCGTTAGAAGTCGTGTAAAACTCCTCTGAACTCTAGGGAAAATTGAATGATGTACAAACTTACTCGTCTATCAATGATTGCTGACAGTGTGAGGTAATCAAATACATCAGTGCAAAAACGCCATGCATTTGCATTCCCGTACTTTCGCTGGCATTCATCATAAAATCCATAGACCTCATAGACAACCATAGAAAAATCTGTTAGAAGAGCTTGATAGTATGGACTCAACACCTTAAAATAAAATAAAAAGATACATTATGTATACAGTATAGCTTAGGCCTTGATCCTCAGTATCAATTTGCATTTTCAAAAAAAATGAAATTGCAATATGTATTAACGTCCAGTAAAGACCAAAAAAAAATAAAAAGTCAAATGGACTAGTGACTACAAATAGCAATAACAGTCAAGCAAGAGGGGTGCAAAAAGCACCCTAAAAGAAATGAAACGAAGAGTACAAGATTAGCACAAAATTAACTGACTTATACATCTTGTTTCTTCATCTAGTGGATTAGGCTTAGCAAGTCACTCATCGAGCTTAGGACTTTCTAACTCTTGCACCAGGCTATCCTTTGCCTCCAATGCTCGCACAGAGATCAGCTCCTTTAGACCATAATGAGCTGCCCACCTGGCAGATTTCCTTGATCAACTTTTCAAGTCTGAGCTTATCCCTTCAGCCCACACACTACTTGCTGTCAACAGAAAACTCCTCAATCAGCCCTAAGTATTGTTGTTCAATCCCTTCTTGGATCTCGGTAAGCTGTTATAGCTCTGCTAATGATCACTGCACTACCTATGTTGTCTTTACACATACAGCAGCATGTCAACACACTCTCTATATCAACAACAAGCCATTATCTTTGCTCATCAAATAGATCAAACCCTAGCTGCAATATATTCTCACTCAGACATACTCTTAAGACTCATCAGCATGCTATGGCCTTAATAGAACTTTATGACAACTACAGTATATTGGAGCAATACAATACATCAGTAGCACAATATATGAGTGTCTACACAATACGCTGTCCAGCAATATGCTACTCGAGACTTCTGCAACAGTGATCCTCAGCATCAATACACTCTTGCTAACAAAGCCATACAAAGTTCTTGGTCAAAATCCATACAATAGACAGCAGCATACATACAACAATATCAGACAAACAGTCTGTTTCTGACATTAACAATGCATCTCAACTCGGCTGCTCAGTGAGACTTAAGAGACTAACTTTTTGCAATTGATTTTGTGTTCAAGTTTACTTCAAGCAGGCCAAGGATGTGGACAGTGCTCATTAGTCCATTGCGTAACTTATAGTTTCAATTAATCTGAAGTGTCATAATTTGATGCATTATTCTTTCCTCCGGCTCATACACTGTCTACGAAGCTAAGACGATAATTGATCCATGATTGATCCTGAGTTGTAGTGTCACAAGGTTCCTGTGTGTCAGTTACACGACCAATCAGATTCTGCTCTAAGAGCTGCTTGTTTCGCTGCCGCTAAGATTCAAAACCAAATCCAGACATTAAAGATTTCTCTAATCTTTACAAGTTTCTGTTTGACCGTGTAACCCACAGAACCGAGAAATTGGCAGTGCCATGAAATATTTTCTTTTGTTAACAGTCGACAGCAATTACGTACTCTGTGAGGTTTTAAGAATTAAAAAATAAAATAGAACGATAGCGAACATTTGATCTGTTGCAGGATGTTGCAAGTAATAAAATAAAATGCAAGATATCACTTTGTCTAGTTGGAGAACTGGTATTTTAAGTGCAACATATACAAGCACAAATTTCTGAAATAGTGATAATTACTTCTAATGATGTAGAACTTCTTTTAACAATTCCAGTTTTATCATTAAGCAATTGCACTTTAAAAATTCAACCATAAAAACACGAAGACAATAGAGATTACAATACACAAAGAGAACACAAGATTTACCCTATGAAAACCTACTTGGGGGGGGGGGGACCCAGCAACCTTTTCCTTGGAGAAATTCTTCAGTTCAACAAGAGATACACCTAATGCAGCTAGTCAACTATGAGGTCGAACTGACCAACAATGCTATGGTCAAACCTAGTCAAGCAGCCCTCTTGTCAAGCCAAACTTCTACCCTTCAACTTCAGCGCTCTCTGATATACATAGAACGAATTTCGGCCTCCCAGAATATACCCAGAAACTCAGCCTTGCTACCCAGACATTCGACCTACTGCCCAAAAACTGCCTAAAAGTTCACACGTGCAAAGTCAAGAAAGAGAGAGATAAATGCTAAAGATGAACTCATCCTTCTTCTTCACTAAGATGCCCAGAATATTACTTGTCTTGTGTGAGGTCGAATGGTGCTTTGTGGAGGAGGTTGAATTCTCTATATATGGTGTTCCTCCTGTACGAATAAGTGTGTCTCTTCACTGAGGCCGACTTGACTTGAGGGAGAGCCGACTTGACCAGTTTTGAGCCAAAATTTCAAAATTTTCTCTTTTAAATCCGACATGAAGAACCTGTCTTATAATATTATTTCAAGGTCTAACCAATGAGAATGACATGAAGAACATCTTACAAATACATTATATATTTCAAGGGCTAAAATATAAATTACGAAGACCAACCATAGCTACAAAAATTCAAACACTCCCTCTTGGCTAGGGAGGTATTCATAATGACTAAACATGTTTTTTTGTTGACAAATTTCTCTAAGAAAAGGTTATAATCAATCATCACCATAATCAGATCAACAAAAATGTGACACATGGTGAACCAGTAGCATCAATCAGTTACCATAATCTAGCCAAACAACTTTGACACATGGTAAGTCAATAGCATCAACAAGTTACCATAATTTGGGTCGGTACCTCAGAGCTATGGTATATCCTCACCATAATCCCAGTAGATACTCCAGACAAATGGTACATCATTTAGCATCAACTAGTCACCATAATTCAAGTCGGTCCTTGACACAAGGTATCGAGACTAGTCTTGGTTCACCATCATTCGGGTCACTTTCTTTGACACGTGTTGAATCTCCAAAGGCCACACTCTAACTGAGTAATTCGGGGCCTCATGGTTAAACAAACCTGATGCTCCAGGACCAAACCTAACATGTCTTTCTTCATCTTGCATCTGATTTTTATTGTTTTTTATTTTATCTAGATCACCTTCAATTAACCACTTTTCAATCGAACCAATGACCTCCTCATAATAAGATGGACCCTGTTGCAGCAGATAAGGAGGCTTCTGATCTGTCGGCATCTCCTTGTTTCTTTCATCCTCTGACCGATGCTGAAATTTTTGTACCTGTATTGTAATGGCATCCATCTGGCTAGAGTGTTCAACCTTCATAACACTGATTTCCCTGGCATGGTCTTCCTCCATGGTCAATAACTTATTCTGAAGACATATCTAACTAACTTCCATATCTTTTATTACTTTGTCATTATTTGCCTTTATGGTCATCAAGCAATGTTGCATAGAGTTAATCTCTTTCTTATCATTTCCTTGCATGGTAGCCAACTGATTATTATAATCGAATGTCATGATAGTCATTTCTTCATCCATAGTTAATAACTTGTTTTGCATAGAGTTAATTTCCCTATCATGATTAGCTGATAACTAGTTATCTTTGTTCTTCTTCTTCACGAGATTAAGTCAGAGATCTTTGTCACTGTGAAGGCAACCCTAAAACATTTCATCTTCCACTAATTGTATTACACTAAAACTTCACTGAAATATATCTACTATGACATCAAACGGAGGTCACTTAATTCCATTGAAAGTCATCAGAGCTTATATAGCGAAGTTATATCTTTATTTGTGTCTTCACCAAAAATGTCCATACTTTGCCTTTACGAAAAATGTTAAGACTCCATTTTGGAAAAGATCTAAACTTCTTTCTCCTTCATACTTGATGTCTTCATTGTTGTAGCACTCAGCCTGTACCACTGTAACTTTAAACTTAGACTGAACCATGATTACTGTAGTTATACTTTTCCTTCATTGTTGTGGAACCGAAACAGAGATATTGTACCTGTAGTAATTTGAGCTTCATGTCAAAGATATCCACACTTCATTTTAGGGAGATCCGAACTTGTCATTCTGTTGTTACACCGAAACTTTCCCTCTGAAATCCTTATTTAAGTTCTGTGATTGTAATGTGAAGTCCTCATCCTTGCAATGGCATCGAACTTGTATCATTGTGCCTTTCAAGATGTTTAGAATTCCTTTAGACTTGATCTTTAGCACAGATGCACCCAAGTGATTTTCAAATTGCCCTTAACGATAGCTCTGATACCATGTTGGGAAATCCTAGGAGTTGGCAGTTTAAGCGATTTCCCTTATTATGACATTAACTTTTGATGTTTTCATTATTTGTATTAGATCTCTTAATTATTTTTTCTTATCATCAAGATTAATGCTAAACAACAAAAGAAGAGAGCACAAGATATAGGCATGCTTCCAAGGCAAAACCCCCCTCGAGGGGAAAACCCAGTCACAAATTCTTCCTTCAGTAGATTCAAAAGATGAGACGACCAAGACCCTTACAATATAGACTTGAGACTACCTCCATCAAGTCACCCTTCTTCCTTTCACTGTGTTAGCATCGAATACTTGCCATTGAGTTTTCACTGAAACATCATCACTACAATATCTCTGAGGTCATAGCAACGATAGACTTCAGTTTTGTGATGACACCAAGCCCACCATATTGTACTTACACCAAGGCAATATTGGCACCGAGACTGAAGTATGTGATAGCATCAAAATGTGGAAGCACAGAAGTGTGGTATACTAAACAATCTGCATTTTCTTAACTGTGATAGCACCGAGGGTATGTCTCACTGACATCCAAACTTCTCACTGTAATTAGCACCGAAATTGTCTCTGAGATTTCACCGAAACTTCCTCTGAGATGCACCGAAACTTCCTCTCTGTGATCACCAAAATTTGTCTAAAATTGCAAGCTCTAGGTTGATGAAATGCGAAGATCCCGGACTGGTATATATAGTGGTTCATCCGTCCTAAATGAGCCGACATGTATCATGAAGAAATGTGTCTTTTAATTGAGCTGACATATGTTCTTTTGATAATAATTCTTTTGAAGCCGACTTTGAAGAGGTTGTCTTTGATGAGTAGATGACTTGATGGAGGAGTCAAACAATAAATGACTTTGACAATAACCTAAAGCCTACAATGGAGGCTTGACCTATAATTGACCCAAGCATGAAACCCATGCTTTAATAAGTCAATTCAATTTAATAATAAAATTATTTTCACTTTCTTTTGACAAATAAATTACATTTTGACTCAATTACAATAATGAAGACCGAACCTAGTTACATTTTCCAACATGGTCAAACCTGGTCAAGATTCCCTCTTGTCAAGTAAAACTTCTGCCCTTCAACTTTGGCCCTCTCTGATATCCCTAGGCTGAATTTAAACATCCCAGAATATGCCCAGAAACTCGGCCCTGCGGCCTAGTATAATCTGCCCAAAATTTCAGTCTTGTTGCTCCAAAATTCACACATCTGAATTCAATAGAGAGAGAGAGATAAATGCTAAAGATGAACTCGACATTCTTCGTCCTACTTCATCCTTCTTCTTTGCTGAGATGCCCAGAATATTACTTGTCTTGTGTGAGGTCGAATGGTGC
The DNA here is from genome assembly GCA_031772625.1 of Pinus tabuliformis. Classification (NCBI taxonomy): domain Eukaryota; kingdom Viridiplantae; phylum Streptophyta; class Pinopsida; order Pinales; family Pinaceae; genus Pinus; species Pinus tabuliformis. Next base: position 950,370,020 of record CM062811.1, on the reverse strand, counting down.
CTTGTAGAGGAGGTCAAATGCTCTATATATAATGTTATGCATGTCTGAATGGGTGTGTCTCTTCATTGAGGTCGACTTGACTTAAGGGAGGGCCAACTTGACATGTTTGGAGCCAAAAATTCAAAATTCAAATTTTGAAATTTTCCCTTTTAAATTTAACATGAAGAACATGTCTTATAATAATTCTTTCAAGGGCTAGTCAATGGGAATGACATGAAGAACATGTCTTACAAATACATTATATATTTCAAGGGCTAAAATATAAATTAGGAAGATCAGCAATAGCTACAAAAATTGAATAGAGACTCGACAAAGATGGAAACCAATATTGGATTCATTACTTTGTCATGATTCACAAAGATTTGCATTTGTGTAATAGATTTACTTGTTCCAAAATAGTAATATGTAGCGTTGGCATCTAGCTGTCATTTATTAGAAAAGGTCACTCACTGTATTGTGACTAGATCATACCAAAACCCTGCAACAGGTCAATCACTATGCTATAACCAAATCAAACGAAGTCTCTGCTCAGGTCAAGTTCCAACAAAATTTTGCAGACAATTGTAAACAACAAACTATGAAACCATGACAATGAGACCGCAGATAATTATCACTGCCCCGTGTATTTGATTGTTCTCTGCAATCAACCCTTATCTAGCTCGATTCTCGAAGAGAATGTCACCACAGGGTATATGGCCTAAGCTAGGGCATAGACCAACCCTAAAAAGACCTTCCTTCATTTATCCAGCAACACGGATCCAACCAGAACCCTCAGCCTTTTCTAGTTGTGGCTATGTCGTTGTAGCCATCACAACTCTCAGAATTTGGCCTCTCTAGCTACTCTCGCAAAATCGCTCGGATACCATGTTGATTTTTATACAATAAACACAATAGAAACCATTTTTTTTATCTCATAATTACTTCAAATGATCTTCAATTTTTTATTTTTTTTAAGGTGGTTCACAAACACTGGGTGGCCGCTACATCCACAGAAAAATTTGGGCAGATCAACCTCGAAGGGAATCAAATCCTATTAGCCAAACTAGCAGGGCCTAACCCCAAGGGCATCGAGGAGAATTGTCACTGTGACCTCCCAATTAGCGAGGTACTTAGCAACGCAAACTTGACCAGTTGACTAACCATTGGGGATTCTAATGATCTTCAATTGATTTATCTTGTGCCACATATATCATTAAGTAATTATACAAAGAAAATCTCAATTGTAATACGGCGAAAACAGTAGAAACAAATAAGATCATAAAGAGACAACAATGTTTCCCCAAACTTGGGAGAAAACCCAGCAACTCTTCTAGGAGAAATTCTTCTTCAACAAAGTTTAAAATAAAACATCTAAAATCTGTGCCAAAAACCAAGTCCAAACTTTAGCCATTTCATCATTTTTCTGCTCCCACGAGTGTCTTCTATATAAGAGAGATGATGAGGGAGTGTGACAAATGAAGTGTCACATTATATATATCCATACAAGTCGAATGGTGCATTTACCCCAAGGGATGCACTATTAATTTTAGATAACAATGGTATGTTCTATGCTTGTATCAATTACTTCAATGTCTTTTTGTTAGCCCAATGATAATTTCCACTCTAATTTCCAATAGCTATCACATTAACCATTAATTCACATTGACAATAATTAAAGATAGAACATGAACAATAAAATGTAGAAGACAAGCCAAAACAAGAGAACACAAGAATTCGGCTCAAACCAGGGAAAAAACCCCAAGATCGGGGAAACCCTTAATCAGTCCTTCTGATTATCAAATATCATATGTTTAGTCAAGATATATCCAATCGAATACAATGATGAAAATCGAAGTCAAAGTGACTTGACTTTTGTAAAGTATCCAAACGAATTGCAAATCTGATCTGCTTGATAGGGGTCTGCAAATCTAAAAAGTTAACAGCAGTCAACTTGCCCTAACCAGTCAACAGGCAATGGTCAATGCAGCAATCAAACTTCTCCTTCTTGAGCTCAATCAACCTTAGTTAAACTCGACCTTCCTTACTGGCCAAAGTCAGCCAAAAACAGTCCTCCAAAGTCCAGTCAAATTCTATCAAAAGAGAGAGAAAGTCTTCTGTAATTTTATGCGATCAAAACAGCAGTCAACGCTGGTCAAAGTGCCCAAATTTCCTGAATTTTTGTGCCCCACAACTCGGCCCTCCAAGATTGAACATTTGGTGGTCAAAGTAAGTCAAATAAAGAATAGAAACTCGGTCAAACAAAGTCAAATTGTCCTGTTGGAGAAAGTCAACCCAAATAGTCAAAGATGCCTCCAAAAATCTCGCACATGTGAAGAAGAATACACTTCCCTCTAATCTGTACGAACCAATCAATGTACGAGAGAGAAGGAACGATGTGTTGTGAATGTGCCAAATGAGGATGAAGGTCTCTTCTATTTATATGTGATGGAGAGGGGTTCAATTTGTCTAATTAACCCCAAGCCGACCTTGACCAATTGCACATGTGTGGGCTGACCTTCAAAATCATATTTCTCCTTGTCCAAATTCAGTGAGCCTTAGGTCAATTTTGGACCTCTTGGAAAGAGGAATTCAATCCAATAATCATCTTCTTCAAATGAGCTGCCCAAAGTGGAATTTGGCCCTAGTTGCACATTTTAACACTCCCTCTCAACTAGGGAGAATTCCACCTACCAATATCCATCCATCATCATGCCATTCTGATCATCATGTACTATCTTTGCATCTCGTCTCATCTCTACAGAAGATTGATATAGATAACAAGAAGGATCGATCAAAAGTGAGTCACAAGACATTACCACTCTCCACTAACAAAAACCAGTCCACACAACCAGGGATAGAACCCCAATCAAACTTGATCCTGAGCGATGAAGTTGTTGAGCACCATGCTTCCTAGACATAGGGAGTACGGCAATACACGATGCGTCCATCTATAGTGCGTCCATCTGTAGTTTGCACAGCGGCAACAGAAAATCCAGCCCGAGGGCGGACGTGACCAGAGCGCAGGGCAGTATGGGTGTCAGTGAATGCGGGGGACAAGGGATTAATGAGAAAAGAGGGAATGGCAGTAATGAATTGAACTAGAACGTTTTATGAGTTGCACAACGATTCGCCGGAGGACCAAGAGGCTCTGATACCAATGAAGTGAAAACTTCTTGATAAACAGAAATATATGTATAAATATTTTATTAAAAAGATGAATTGACAAATGATGATTGTTTACATTGGGGTTCCTGGCTTATATATCGCCATGGGCACCCTTTGGGGAAAGGGCATGATCTTATGATCGTGCCCTTTCGTCTAATTTAACCTAAAATTAAATAATAAACCTAAAACTAACTAATTTTTTACATAACATTGCCTTCCTCTCGAAAGAATGCTTTGTCCTCAAAGCATACGTAACGACGGATGTTGTTGACAAAATGCTTCATTCTCCCAAGAAGCATCTTCTTCGGTAAGTTCTTCCACTTGATCAGATATTCCAAGATGATCAAAGTCCCACACTTTAAAAGGTCTTGGATTAATCTCTCAATTTCCGTTTTTTGGTGATGTGAATATCGGTATGGCTTGATGTTGACGGGGTCTGATCTTGCCTTGACTTCTATTGTATGCTCAATTTCCCTATTAGGTGGCATCTTCATAGGTAGGTCTTGAAATACTTTTTCATGCTTCCTAATTAGATCTTGTATCTCTGGTGACTCTTCACTAGTCATATTTGCAAATAACATTTCTAGCTGGTGACATTGTACTACATAAGCAGGTGCTCCTTTTCGACTCATCTTCATCATCTAAGATGATGATACAATTTGATTCTCTGGTGCTTGGAATCCGTGTAATTTGTACTTCTGACCTCCCCATTTGAATTTTATAAATTGTACTTGATGGTTAGTGGCATAAGTACCTAAAGATCGTAGCAATTGGATACCTAAGACTACATCTACTCCTCCTAACAATACCGTGAAGAACGGAGCCTCTAAATTAAAGTCTTGAATCTGCAATTTGACCTTATAGCATTTCCCCACCTTTTCAATCTTCTTACCGTTAGCTACCATCACTTTCTTGTTTGGTAAGGGAAATGAAAAAATATTGAGTCTCTTTGCCATGGTTGCATCTAAAAAATTGTGTGCGCTACCAAAGTCGATGAGAACCACCACATTGTTCTTCTTTATGTGTCCTTTTAACTTTAAAGTCTGAGGTTGTGATATACCTATCATAGTTGATAATGACACTTGTGGAAAACTTCCGTCATCTAATTCTGGTGAGAATTCTGGGGCATCTTCTATTTCTTCTATTTCAGAATCTTCACTGTTTGACTCATTGGTTGCTTCACAATTATCTAGGTTCTTTGGTTCTTTTCCTTTAGCACACCTATGTTTGGGTCCCACTTCTCACCACAGCGCTTGCATTTACCCTCTTTTATCCTTTGCGTTTCCACATTAGATTTTTCATCTTCACGACGATGTGGTGGAACATATCTTGTATTATTTGAGTCCACATACTGGGGTATTCTTCGTCTTGAATATGTTTTTTCCGCTTTTGACCAAAATATTGGTTTGAATTTCTTTTTGGCTATTTTTGCTTTCCGTCTTGCTACTTCTATTGATGTAATGTCATGCATCTCGAGTTCTACTTGTAAATGGGTTTTGAGTCCCGAGATGTATGATTGAATTAGACGAGATTCTGATAACCCAGGTACTCATGTTACTAAGGTCTCCCATTCTTGAGTGTATTCGTCCACACTTCCTTTTTGTCGTAATTTGATGAGTTTTGAAAAGAACTCTTCTTCCTTTACACCTTGGAATCTTTTAAAGAATGCATCTTTAAATTTTCTCCAGCTAATGACGTGTGTTGTCTTTTTCCACCACATATACCAGTTATATGCTTCTCATTCCATTTTCATGGATGTGTGCCTGAGCTTTTCGTTATCGTCATTGATGTCATATATCCCAAAGTATTCTTCTGCTTTATTTATCCATGCAACATTGTTTTTTTCGTTTCCATCGAATTTAGGCATCTCGACTTTTACCCTTCACTGGTATGTCACTAATGGTTGAGCGAAAAAGGGTTGTTGATTGGTAAAGGTATCCCAGAGTTGCTTGTTTGTAAGGGTTGCGTTACTCACTTCTTGGTGGGGTGTCGTTGATTTTTTTGGGGATTCAACTTTTTCATGAGAGTTTGTTGACTTTGTTGAATCTGATGAGATGTGCTCTTGATTCTCTTCATTTTCTTTTAGTGGTTGTGCGGGTGTACAATTCGCCTTTTTACACAAAAGTTTCAGCATTGTTAAGGCCTCTCCGATTTCTAACTCTGTTTGGACATGTTGGTTTTCCATCTTTATTTCTATTTGATTTGTTGTATCCTGAAGATTTTTTATTTTGTCAGCCTGATTTTTGATATCGTCAGCGCACCTCTCAAGCTTGATATGGAATTCATCTAATCTTTTATTGACCTCATCGTGGTTGTTATTTATCTTATGCTCCGCATCAACCAATTTTTTTTTAAATCCGCCATTGTCATAGTCGACATTGAGCGAGTTTGTGGGGGGGTGTATTTATCTGCCAGCTTAAAATTTTAATAATAATTTTTTTAAATAATTAAATTAAATTAATTAATTTAATTATATGACATAAGTTTTTTTTTAATAAATTTAATTAATTAAATTAATTATATATATATATATATATATATATATATATATATATATATATATATCAGTTACGTCCCCCTGCCATAGTCACGTCTTTTGACTGTTCATAAAAACTTACCGATTTTTTTTTTATTAGTCGCTATATGTGATAACCGAGCGAGCGAGGGACGACGTTAGGGTGGAGAGCGTGACTGTTGTGGAACTCGGTGTTCACCGGGGACAATGGCGGTTGCAATAAGGATGACTAGCAAAAGGGCGGAAGCGAACAGGGTAAGCCCACCACCGGACGGATGGTAATGGACGGTGCGGAGGCAGCGGTACGATGGCAAATAGGGTCGAGCGATAGCTGTGTAGTCTGCACAGAGGCAACAGAAAATCTAGCCCGAGGGCGGACGTGACTAGAGCACAGGGCAGTATGGGCGTGAGTGAATGCGGGGGACAACGGATTAATGACAAAAGAGGGAATGGCAGTAATGAATTGAACTGGAGCGTTTTATGAGTTGCACAACGATTCGCCGGAGGACCGAGAGGCTCTGATACCAATGAAGTGAAAACTTCTTAATAAAAAAAAATATATGTATAAATATTTTATTAAAAAGATGAATTGACAGATGATGATTGCTTACATTGGGGTTCCTGGGGATTCAACTTTTTCATGAGAGTTTGTTGACTTTGTTGAATCTGATGAGATGTGCTCTTGATTCTCTTCATTTTCTTTTAGTGGTTGTGCGGGTGTACAATTCGCCTTTTTACACAAAAGTTTCAGCATTGTTAAGGCCTCTCTGATTTCTACTTCTGTTTGGACATGTTGGTTTTCCATCTTTATTTCTATTCGATTTGTCGTATCCTGAAGATTTTTTATTTTGTCAGCCTGATTTTTGATATCGTCAGCCCACCTCTCAAGCTTGATATGGAATTCATCTAATCTTTTATTGACCTCATCGTGGTTGTTATTTATCTTATGCTCCGCGTCAACCAATTTTTTTTTTTAAATCCGCCATTGTCATAGTTGACATTGAGCGAGTTTGTGGGGGGGTGTATTTATCTGCCAGCTTAAAATTTTAATAATAATTTTTTTAAATAATTAAATTAAATTAATTAATTTAATTATATGACATAAGTTTTTTTTAATAAATTTAATTAATTAAATTAATTAATTATATATATATATATATATATATCTTACGGACAGTTACGTCCCCCTGCCACAGTCACGTCTTTTGACTGTTCAGAAAAACTTACCGATTTTTTTTTATTAGTCGCTATATGTGATAACCGAGCGAGCGAGGTATGACGTTAGGGTGGAGAGCGTGACTGTTGTGGAACTCGGTGTTCACCGGGGACAATGGCGGCTGCAATAAGGATGACTAGCAAAAGGGCGGAAGAGAACAGGGTAAGCCCACCAGCGGACGGATGGTAATGGACGGTGCGGAGGCAGCAGTACGATGGCAAATAGGGTCGAGCGATAGCTGTGTAGTCTGCACAGAGGTAACAGAAAATCCAGCCCGAGGGCGGACGTGACTAGAGCACAGGGCAGTATGGGCGTGAGTGAATGCGGGGGACAAGGGATTAATGACAAAAGAGGGAATGACAGTAATGAATTGAACTGGAACGTTTTATGAGTTGCACAACGATTCGCCGGAGGACCGAGAGGCTCTGATACCAATGAAGTGAAAACTTCTTAATAAACAAAAATATATGTATAAATATTTTATTAAAAAGATGAATTGACAGATGATCATTGTTTACATTGGGGTTCCTGGCTTATATATCGCCATGGGCACCCTTTGGGGAAAGGGCATGATCTTATGATCGTGCCCTTTCATCTAATTTAACCTAAAATTAAATAATAAACCTAAAACTAACTAATTTTTTACATAACATCATCCAAGAATATCCATGTAGCAACATCCTAACGTGCTCTTTCTATCCACCACACTGTCAACCCAGTCAGTGCCATAATATCCATGTAGCCTCAAATTCTCGGCAATGTATCTCAATCCATAGTTGATAGTGCCACAGAGATATCTTAAGAGATTCTTTGCAGCAACCCAATGTATGTGATGAGGCTCAACCATAAATTGAATCAAAATATTTACAGTAAAGCATATGTCAGGTCGAGAGTTTACCAAGAACATCAGGGCCCCCACAAGTTGTTTATATTCAGAAGGATTTTCCAATTCGGGACCAACAGCACTTCCACATAGCTTCTTGAAGTTTAGTTCCATCGGAGTAGACACAGACTTGCATTCCACCATCCCACATCTTTCTAATAGCTTCACAATGTATTTCCCTTGAGAAATGAAAATCTCGCCTAGCTTTTTCCAGACATCTAGGTCTAAGAAGTAATGCGTCAATCCTAGGTCCTTCATCTCAAATTCGGGTGTCAACTCCCTCTGGCATTGATAAATGAGAGGGTGTGCACCAGTTAGAAAGAGATCATCAACATAAAGGACCAAAATAAATGGCATGTCCTTTTCTGTGAAGTATAGGTTTGGATCAACATAGCTCCTTGTAAATCCCAACTTCATAAGATAGCTATCAATCCTTTCGTACTAATCCCTAGGGACTTGCTTTAACCCATAGAGAGCTTTCTTCAACCTGCATATATGATACCTTCGATCTTGTACTTCAAACCGCTGTGGTTGCTCCAAATAGACTTCTTCCTTAAGAGAGTCATGCATGAAGGCAGTCTTCACGTCCATCTGATGTAGGCTCCATCCTTGATTGGCAGCAAGAGAAATCATAGAATGGACAGTCATATATTGGGCAACCGATGCAAATATTTCATCATAGTCCACTCCTTCCTTTCGAGAGAAGCCACAAGCTACGAACCTTGCCTTATACATTTTAGCACTTCCATCAGCTCCACGTTTTATCTTGTAGATCCATTTAGAAGTGACCACAAACTTGTCCATGGGTCTAGGCAGCACTTCCCAAACATCATTCTTCATGATTAACTCATCCTCCTCACTGATCGCATCTTCCATACCTGGCGTTTACAGCTTCTTCGGATGTTCAAGGTTTAGATTGAATAATAGTACTCATGGCAACCAAGTACCCTTGATACCTATTAGGCTTCTTACTTTCCCGAAATATCCCTCTTGGAGCAGTATGTTTTTCAGCATCTTGAAGTGTATCCTTGAGCCATAGTGGTCTTTTCCTTGAGGTAGAGGGATCACCAGGAGGTGGATCAAGAGGATCCATCGGGCATAGACTCATCTATCGAAGGTTCTTCTTGTCTTTTGGCAATATCATCATCGTCCTTCCTTGAGATGGGGAGATCTTTGGCTTTCTTGAGGGAAGTGTCTTCATCAAAGGTAACATCTCTACTTACTTCTACATCTCTTTGACTAGGTACATAAATTCTATATGCCTTTGAATTTTCACTGTATCCAACGAATAAACCTTTCTTATCGAAATCTTCCAACTTATTCCTTTTTTCTTTAGACACATGAAAATACACATGACAACCAAAGATTCTAAATGAGAAACATTAGGTTTCTTACTAGTGAAGACTTCCTCGAGTGTCTTGAAATTCAAGGCTTGATTAGGGCTCCTATTTTGAACATATACGGCAGTGTTGGCAGCTTCTCCCCACAAGAATTTTGGTAGACCTTGCTCATTTATCATGGCATGGGTAGCTTCCATGATTGTTCAATTCTTCCTTTCAACAACACCATTCTGCTCTACACTGTATGGAACAGTCGTCTCCCTCTTAATGTCAGTCTCTCCTCAACGTCTTGATCTTCTTCCCAGTTTGATTCTCCACCAGTGCTTTGAAAGAACGGAACCATTTGAACAGTTCATCCTTCTTCAAGAAATAAATCCATGTTTTACGTGAGAAGTCATCCACAAAGATTGCATAATGTGGATCCTCCTGATGAAGTTATGGGCAAGGCACCAGACAGGTCAGAATGGATCAATTGAAGAATATCAATTACCTTGCTTTCACTAGAAGGGAATGGTCCCCTTTTATGTTTACCAACTACACATCCCTGACATACTCCTTCATGGTTCATGTTAAACTCAGGCATCCATGTGACCATCTTCCTTGCCCTTGGTAAAGCTTTGTAATGTAAGTGGGCAAATCTCCGGTGCTATAACTCACATTGAATAGAAGTATCACTTGCCAAAGCTCCCAAATGACTTACACCAACTTGATAGAGACCATCAACCCTAAATCCAAGAGTAAAAGCATCTTTAGGGGTTTTATGCCATATACATACCTTTCCATCAATGAAATCTACCTTGAAGCCTTTTGTCTTCCATTGCAGAAATAGACACAAGGTTCCTCTTTAAATCGGGCACATATAACACTTCTTGTAAATGTATGGTTTGAACATAATTTAAGTGAAGAGTGACAACTCCTATCCCTTTCACGGGATAGGTGGCATTATCTCTAAGTATAATCTTTAGATTAGTTTTCTTCTCAACAAAATTTGAGAGGGCCTCCTTGTATCCAGTGAAATGCCTTGAGGCTCCACTATCAATTAACCAATGATCCAAAGTATCCTGAGGAGAGGCAATAGATAAAGCATAAATAAGACAGAACTCATCTTGTTTTTCTACAACATTACGTTTATCATATCTAGCATTGCTTATCCTCTTAAGAGGTTGATTATTTCCTTCTCAGGCAGCGGGAGTATTCCTCTTTCCTTTGTAGTGATACCTGTTGTTCCTTTGATTGCCATTGCTTTTGAAATTGTTGTTGTTGTTATTGTCATCCCTTGGAGGATTTTTCTTGTGAGGACACTCTCTAGCATAGTGGTCGAACCTATTGCAATTGTAGCATCTTCCTTTGCCTCTTCCTTTGAATCCCTTCTTAGATCCTTGAACCTATCTCCTTGGACCAACATCATTCTTCCTCTTATCATGTGCAGAGAAAGCAGTAGGTTCATTTCCATTGTAGGATTTATCTCTCTCCATCATCATTGTTTACTCTTGAGTGCATCTAGCCAATAACTCATCAAAACCAGGTATCCTATCATTGTCGAGCATGGTGGTGACAAATATATCCTATGGTCTTGAAATACCTCCTAGAGAAATGACAGTGAGTTCCCTGCCAATGATAACTTCTCCAATAGATAGCAATTCATTCTTGATTTGAGTTATTCTCATGAAGTAGGATTGATAGATTATCCTTTATCAATCTTGATATCCTTCAACTTGTTCTTGAGAAAGATAATTTGACTTGCATTGTTCACTTTGAACATCCCAACCAACTTATCATATATTTCCTTAGAAGTTCCCAAATCATAAATATATGCAACCAAATGCTTTTGAATGGAGTCAATTATAATTTCTTACCTTTAACCTCACCTTTTCTATACTTCGTTTTAACAGTAGCATGTGCATTTGAAGGAGGCTCCACCACTTTTCCTTGCACATAGTCCAATACTTCATGCTCTTCCAAAGTCAGGTCCAAAGTCATCTTCCATGCATGATAGTTAGATTTGTCATTGATGTCAGGCCAGGCAGTAACTCTCCAAAGGCAGAAAAAACTGATTCGTGTATATTCCATAGGTAACCCATTGTTATATACAATAGGGAGTGATTGTTCAGTTCATCTCCCAATGACTGTTCACCTTCCCAATTTATTTATTTACATAAAATTCCCAATCATGAAGATTAGGTGTCAACATTCCGCCCCTAATCTGAAGGGGTGTTGGTGAGTCCAAGCATCATTCTGAATCGTTCAAGCTTTTCCCTTCCAAGTGCTTTGGTGAAGATGTCTGCAATTTGCTCATTTGTGGAACAATGACGGAGATGGATTGTTTTGGCCTCAACATGATGTCGAATCAGATGATATTTAGTATTGATATGCTTTGTTCGATCATGGAACTTTGGGTTCTTGGCCAACTTTATTGCAGAGGTGTTATCAATCATGAGTGGAGTTGACTGTACTTGTTTTACCTGCAAATCTTCAAGAATTTTCCTGAGCCACACAATTTCTTTCGTTGCTTCAGCTGCTACCACGTATTCTGCTTCTGTTGTGGAATCTGCTGGAATTGATTGTTTGCGTGATCTCCAGAAGACAGCTCCTGATCCAAGACTCATAGCATATCCTGAAGTAGATACCCCAGTTTCTTTGTCTCCATCGAAGTCTAAATCAGAGTATCCAATCAAGCTGAAGTCGTCCACCTGTGTATACTTGATTCCAAGGTCTTGAGTTCCCTTCAAGTACCTTAGAACTCTTTTTGCAGCAGACCAATGTCCCTCACAAGGCTTTTGCATGAACCTGGAGAGGATTCCAACAATAAATGAAATTTCGGGTCGGGTAGTAGTGAGGTAGATGAGACTTCCTACAAGATGTCTATACTTTGTTGCATCCTCAAATTCCTTTCCTTCAATAGATGTGAGCTTTAAGTTTTGTTCCATTGGAGTAGAAAGAGGATTGCATTCTGTCATGCCAAATCTGTTTAACAAATCTCCAATGTATTTCTTTTGAGAAAGAAATATGACTTTTGGATGTTGGGTTACTTCAATGCCAAGATAGTAATGAACATAGCCCAAATTAGTCATTTCAAAACTTTTCCCCAATTCCTTCTTTATGGATGCAATGTAGCTTTCATTGTTCCCTGTCATTAAAAGATCATCTACATATACCACAAGATACACAACTGTTTTGCCAACTTTCTTGACAAACAAAGTTGCATCATCAAGATCAAAATGATTGAAGTTGAGTTTCAGAAGATGCTCAGTTAGTTTTCATACCAGGCTCGCGGTGCTTGTTTGAGGCCATACAAGGACTTCAGAAGTTTGCATACTTTATGTTCATGTCCTTTCACAGCAAATCCTTCAGGCTAGGACATAAAAACATTCTCTTTTAGATCTCCATTCAAGAATGCAGTTTTTACATCCATTTGATGGACTTTCCAACCGTTCTGAGCTGCTAGTGCAAAGAGTGTCCGGATGGTGGCCCATTTTGCTGTGGGGGCAAAAGTTTCCTCATAATCGACCCCTTCCTTCTGTGCAAAACCTTTTGCCACAAGCCTAGCTTTGTGCTTGTCAAGTGAGCCATCAGCTTTGTACTTGTTCTTGTAGACCCACTTGCAGCCAATTGGTTTGGTTCCAAACGGAGGATCAACCAGCTTCCAAGTGCCATTCTTTATGAGAGCATCATACTCCTTTTGCATCGCTTCTTTCCATTCATCATGAGAAGCAGATTCTTTGAAGGAAGTTGGTTCAAAATCTGTAGACAAGTTCAATTCACAATCATAAGTAACATCCATATCAACAGGTGAATTAGAGTCATCTACATCACCTCCATTTTGTCGGTTTGAATTTCTAGTTCCTGCTTTTCCAATTTCATCAGGATGAACACTTTCAAGTGTCTTTGTCAGCCATTTTGGGGGACCTTTCTGAGATGGTCCAGGCTGCTCTGTTGATTGAGTTGGGACTGAATCAAGATTGAGTCTCCCAATTCTATCAATTACATCACTTAAAGCATCATCCGTTGTTGGAGTTTCATGCAGGGGAGATTGTTCTTCAGAAGAAGATTCCACATGTTGATCTAGTATAGGAATCCCCCCTTCAAGATGTGGAATCTGATTATCAAATTCTTGAAATGATTTCGTTTTTGCGAATCTATCCAAGCGATCAAGTTGCCGCTCAACAACATTGTCAGATTTGGATGATTCAAGAAAACTGACATCTCTAGATACAACAAACTTTTTATTTACTTCATCATAGAGGCGATATGCTTTAGAGGTGTTTGAATACCCCAGGAAGATACACTTACGACTTCTAGCACCAAGTTTGTTTCTATGTACCTTTGGTATCAAAGCATAACAGGTGGAACCAAAGATCCTGAGATGTTTTACCGAAGGAACATGTCCATACCACAATTCATAAGGAATCTTGTTTCTTATAGCATTAGATGGACATCTATTCTTTATATATGCAGCACATAGAACAGCATCAGCCCAAAACATTATCTTTACATTTTTAAAGAAAAGCATGGATCGTACCATATTCAAGATTGTTCTATTCATTCTTTCAGCTACATCATTCTGTTGGGGATTATAAGGCACAGTTGTTTGATGTTTTATCCCATGTTGGCGAAGATAGTTTTCAAATTCATTTGATGTATATTCTTTTCCATTATCAGTGCGAATAGACCCAATATGAGATTGTGCATCATTTTCAATCCATTTATGAAAATTCTTGAATGTTTGAAAAGCATCAGATTTGTTCTTCAATAAATAAACCCAACACATTCTCGTGTAATCATCAATAAATGTCATGATATATTTATTTCCATTTGCAGAAGGAACAGGCATTGGACCACATAAATCTGAATGAATGAGTTCAAGCTTCCTATGTGCTCTTGAATGTGAATCATGAAAAGATTGTTTGCTATGCTTTCCTAGAATGCAAGCATCACATTGCTTATGTTTCCTAGGAATTGTAGGCAAACCTACAACACCATTTTTCTTCAATAAGCGGAGACTGTCATAGTTTAAATGTCCAAATCTAGCATACCATAATAAACTTGATGGAAGTGTACCTTCTTCATGATGAGAAATATATGAGAAATGTTGTGCATGAGCAGAGGTTCCTTGCAGTTTGAGAAGCCTTTCTTCTTCTATTCCCCTCATGACAAGTGAGTGGTCAAATGCTTTTCTTACCTCAAGCTTGCCATCAAACATATGAATGGAGTGACCTTGCTGACGGATGTGGACCAAGGACAGCAAGTTTCTCTTGAGTTGTGGGAGATATAGAACATGATCCAGAAGAAAGTCTGGAAGACCAGGCAATTTAAGCCTGATTGTGCCAAGCCCTGATGGCTTGATTTTTGACTAATCTGCAAAGTATACTGCTCCATCAACATTGTCAGTAAAATCTTCAAAAAAATATTTTCTATGAGTCATATGACAGGTTACTCCTGAATCAAGCAACCAATCATTTTTCGAAGAAGCAAGTGAAGCATTAAACAAATATTCATTTACTCCAATGTTACATTGTGCCTCAATATAGTGAGTGGATTCAGGTGCTTTACCTTTGTCTGTATCATCAGCTTTACCTTTCTGCTGGTTTCTTTTCTGCTCAATTTTGTCCCATGGTAGCTTGCATGTAGAAGCGTCATGTGATCCATTTCGTTTGCAGCGAATGCAATGCAGATCTGCCTTTTCTCCTTGAGAATGTCTGCCCCCCCTGCCTCTGAAGTATCTTCCTCTTCCTCTTCGTCCACCTCTTCCTCTTGTAGAATCTTGAGCAGGATGCTTTTCTTTATGAGCAAGGCACACAGTCTCTTCAGAAGATTCAGGAGCTGTCTTCTTTCCAAAGGCTTTCTCTCTTTCAGCAAACTTTTTCACAAGAGAGTCAAAGGTTATATCTTTAAGGTTTCCATTTGCTTGTAAAGACTCAAGATAATTGGAGTAGGTAGGATAGAGTGCCTTGAGAAAAGCAATAAGAGGGATATCCAGCTCAACCTTAGTGGATTTAATATCATGCATTATAGACTTTACTTCAGATGCAAGAGCAAGAGGATCATTATTTTTCAGTTCAAGAGTGAAGAGTTTAATCATGAGCTGAACAACTTCAAGTGCAGAATGTGAGTCGTAGAATTCTTTCAGCTTTTGTAAAGCTTCAAAGGCAGTTGAATATGATGAAATATGGCGACTTACTTCTTCATTTACAGATGCTGCGATTAATGCATAGGCTTTGTTGTTCTTGTTTTCCCAAATGACGATTTCTTTGTCTGATGTAGGCTGCACTGGGTCATTGTCTCCTTCTCCGACACACACTCCCTTCCACAACTCATTGAAGATGAGGGTGTGTTTTATCGTCCGGGACCATTCAGGATAGTTCTCCTTGCCAATGAGAACTATTCCTACCATAGAGATGATTGAATGCATTCTGTAAAAAATACTTCTGCTGATAAAAAAAACTTCTGTTGATTAAAAAAAAAACTTTCTGCTGATATACAGTGAAGTTGTACTCAAAAGGGCAACAGATTTCAAATTCTTTATGCACTAAGTTTTCTTCAAATGTCTCCAAAATTTATAAAATATCCTCCCCTTTCATTTTCTTTTAAACAAGAAAACCATTCAATATATATATACCACAGACTTGGACAATATATATATATATACACCAACAATGCTCAGCATTAATACCCACAGTGTTTTCCCCGGATGCCCTCAGCTTTAATACACATTCAATACTTGAATATAGTGAGCGGATTCAGCTTTAATTCAACAAGGTTAATAATGCAAACGCATTCAAACATTAATGCAAACGCATTCAAACATCAATGCGACTTCAGTTTTAATTCAACAGCGCATTCAAACGTTAATATGACTTCAGCTTTTCAAAGGAGCCTTTTATCTTTCACGGAGTTCAGAGAATTGAATAAAATAGCCGATCAGTGTTTCAAAGAATCCGTTGCCTAATGCAGAAATCGACAATGAAGTAGGTTCAAGGAAGCAATCTTCAGCTACTGTTCGTGAAAAATTTCAAGGCAGCAAATTTCAAAAAAGCCCTCACCATTCAGAAGCCTTTGTCATCAGCTTTACAAAGAAGTCTCTGAATTGAACACAATAGTAGATACCAGCGAATTGGGAGACTCAAAGAAGTCTCTGCGCATTCAAAATTCAAAACGTAATACCACGATAATACCACTATAATACCAGCTAATTGGGAGACTCAAAGAAGTCTCTGCGCATTCAAAACGTAATACCACGATAATACCAGCTAATTGGGAGACTCAAAGAAGTCTCTGCGCATTCAAAACGTAATACCACGATAATACCAGCTAATTGGGAGACTCAAAGAAGTCTCTGCGCATTCAAAATTCAAAACGTAATACCACGATAATACCACTTTTCCACTGCGCATGGAATCCCTGAGAACGGCGATGGCTCGCCTTCGAGCTCGAGATCAATTACCAATACTGTCAACGGGTCGCACAATTTCGCAATACAGGGTTATTCCTTGGCCAAGGGCATGGGCGTTGGGTGAGAGCGAAATGATGCTTGGACAGGTCTGCATAGAGGCACCAACGCATCTCTGGGCATGTCAGGCCATCGACAGAGGCAGAGCAGCACTCAGCACTGAGGCAGTGGCAGACTATTTCAGGACAGAGGCAGTGGCAGAGATGAAGGGAGTTACGACTATTTTTAGAACTGGCTCTGATACCATGTCAGGCCAGGCAGTAACTCTCCAAAGGCAGAAAAAATTGATTCGTGTATATTCCATAGGTAACCCATTGTTATATACAATAGGGAGTGATTGTTCAGTTCATCTCCCGATAACTGTTCACCTTCCCAATTTATTTATTTACATAAAATTCCCAATCATGAAGATTAGGTGTCAACAATTGAGCCTGTCCTCAGTCTTGAAGTAAGATGTAGACGCCATGGAGACTTGTCCAATAATCTTTGTCCAATAGACATCTTAGTGATTGATTTTCTCTCTTGCTTGGGCTTATCCTCACCTAGGCTCTGATACCATGTTAATTTTAGATAACAATGGCATTTTCTATGCTGGTATCAATTGCTTCAATGTCCTTTTGTTAGCCCAATGATAATTTCCACTTTAATTTCCAATAGAAATCACATTAACCATTAATTCAAATTGACATTGGGGTGGCAGGAGGTGGAGGGATTCTCATCAATCCCGAAGGAATAATTGTTTTTCGTTATGCCTAGGGCTACGGATGGAAGACCAACAACCAAGCAAAAGCCTATGCATTATATCATGGCCTCATTTTAGCACATCAAAAGGGAATTAAGGAATAAAAATTTTGGGCAATTCACTCTTGGTCATAAAGCACATGAGCTCTAACTCTTTAGCCCAGAATAACAAGCTCAATCAAATCCTCAAAAGATCCCTTGGCATGCTCCCTCCCTTTGTGAAACTGCAATTTTTTCACATTCTAAGAGGCCTAAATAAGGAAGCAGATACTCAAGCCTATATGACATGGCAAATGAAAGAAGGTTATAACACGGTCAATGAAATTGAAGGTTATTTACCCATCCCTTAAGTCTTTGAATGAAATTCTCAATTTCGATGATAAAATTCCACTCCTCCTTCAAAGATCTTTTCCTAAAGTCGCAAAGCATGGTAACAAGGGAACTTATAATTTCAAAAGTCTCACCCTCCCTCCCCGTATGCTCTTCACCCTCACCCCCCCCCCCCCCGCCTCCACATCATCCTCCACCTCACCCCCCTGACCTTTCCCTTTCAGCCTCCACGCCTTCATTTCATCCTCCCAACCCGTGCCCCGTGTGTGTCCCCACTCTCCCCTCCCATTTGGCATCAATCTATTTAAATCCTCCCTCATCCCTTGACACGAGGTTGTAATCCTGGGCACGAAAGGCCACTTGGCGTAGTGGATGTGTTAAGTGAGGGAATGCCTTAGTTCGTACCTCGTATTTGGGTCCATTGCCTAAAGAATCAAGCAAACTCCATGTGTAACCCCTCAGTGAGCGAGCCACATTTACTCCTCTTGGTTTGGATCGGATGGTTCCTTGCTTGAAGGTTTGAATGCATGAGGTGAAGGTTGTTTTAGGCAACAAGGTAATCATGGAAGCTTAGTGGGATCTCAGAGGTAAGCAAGCCACCTCTCAATGCCACACAAGGCTTTTGTTCGGACCTCTCTATAAATTGTTGGATAATTATTTGAAACTATACAACGTGAAGGTGTCCAACTTTGTCCAATGGGTCGTAGGAGATAGGTTTCTTTGGCAGGGTTCGGGTTGTCAGTAGATGGTCTCGGTAGTTGGGGGAAGCTCAATCCCCCAGTCTGTATTTATGGTATGGCCGGGAGAGCGAAATTGGAAGAGAATATTGTTAAGCCCCACTGTGAAAGGTCCTACGGTTTCGTTGTGTCTATTGTCCCATCGCGTCAATGGTCTCACTGTGAAAGGTCTCACTGTGTCAATTGTCTCTTTGCATCAACTGTCTCACTGCGTGAAAGGTCTCACTATATCAATTGTCATGGATGTTGGCTCCTAGGGATGTCGTCGCCCACGCTCAGGGAAGGTGGCTAGCCGCATTGAACTTAAGAGGGAAAAATGCCCTCCTCTGGCCTCTTACTCCCCTCCCGCCTATGGAATATGTGAAAGGGAACACACTAAATTGTAAGCGAATATGGCCGAACTGCAGAGAATTCTTCAACAACAAAGGACTGAGGCATGCGAAATGCAGGAGATGAATGTCAACAAGAGCAAGAAAATTCAGCAGCTAGAGGATGAAGTCGATGCACTTAGAAGCAAGATTGAAGACCTCCAAATTTGACTAGTTATGCAAGATTCCCAGTGAGCAAAAGAAATCACTAGCTTCGATCTCAACCGACCCAGAGGATTAGTTTGCCTCAATATGTCTGTTTAAAATGTCTAATATTAAATGTATTTTGCTAGTATCGCAATATTGTAAAGTTTACACTAATACATTAGTAGTCACTCAGTTGTTTTTTGTAATTTTGAAGGAAATTTGGCCTTGGATAGTCAGTTTGTAGCTTATGAAGCCTATCAATGGTAATGTATTGAAATTGTAAATCTCTCGTTTTTAGCCGCGACCGGGCACAGATTTATACATATACAATACTCTTTCCTATGAAAAAAAAAAAAAAAAAAATCAAATTGACACTAACTAAAGATAGAACATGAACAATAAAATGCAGAAGACAAGTCAAGACAAGAGAACACAAGAATTTGGCTCAAGCCAAGGAAAAAACCCCAAGATGGAGAAAACCTTTAATCAAGCCTTCTTATAATCAAATTTCAAACGTTAACAGAGAGAATATCCAATAAAGTAAAATGATGAAAGTCAAAGTGACTTGACTTTTGTAAAGTATCCAAACCAATTGCAAATCTGATCTGCTTGATGGAGGTCTGCAAGTCTGAAAAGTCAACAGCAGTCAACTTGCTCTAACCAGTCAACAGTCAACAAATGCAGCAGTGACACTTGTCCTTCTTGAGCTGTCAACCTTAGTTAAACTGTCTTCCTTACTGGTCAAAGTCAGCCCAAAACAGTCCTCCAAAGTCCAGTCAAATTTGGTCAAAAGAAAGAGAGTCTGCTGTAATTTTCTACGACCAAAACAGCAGTCAACACTGGTCAAAGTGCCCAGATTTCCTCAATTTATGTTCCCAGAAACTCGGCCCTCCAAGATCAAACTTTTGGTGGTCAAAGTAAGTCAAACAAAGAAGAGAAACTCGGTCAAACAAAGTCAAACTGTCCTGCTGCAGAAAGTCAACCCAAACAGTCAAAGATGCCTCCAAAAATCTCATACGTGTGAAGAAGAATAGGCTGCCCTGTAATTTGTACGAACCAATCAATGTAGGAGAGAGGAATGATGGAGAGGGGTTCAATTTGTCTAATTGACCCCAAGACAACCTTGACCAATTACACGTGTGGGCTGACCTTCAAAATCATATTTCTCTTTGTCCAAATTCAGTGAGCCTTGTGTCAATTTTGGACCTCTCTGAAAGAGGAATTCAATCCAGTAATCATCTTCTTCAAATGAGCTCCCCAAAAGTGGAATTTGGCCCTAGTTGCACATTTTAACACACCCTTTCATGGTGGGGCCCACTTGTCCCTTTTGAGCCTACATGAAACCCAAAAATAAATTTTATTTTATTTTAATTTCCATAAATTTTCTAGGTCGACTTAGGAGGCCTCTTGGCATGCGGGAATACCTCCCAATGCTACACAAAAATCAACACACCCCACATCACATAAAGACACCCCTAGCAATGTGTAAACATTTTAGGAGCAACCAAAAAGCTAACATCTAGTAGAATCTATCTTATGACAATAATTATATAATAGAAAAGAAGAATACCTGAGTTATCTGTCTGCTTTCATGATTCCCACGCAAAAGAGTTATATGAGCTGGATATCTGTAGACATAAAAGAAAATGGTATCAGGCCATTACCTTGATTGAATAAAAAATTAGCTTCTTGTTTTTGGTCCAGCAATTTTACCTTGGCATGTACATAGTGTTCTATTTGTTCCAAATTAAAATAACTTTGTATTATATATCACATCAATAAGGTCTTGTTTAAGAAGTTTACATAAAAACTAGGCACAATTTAGTAATTTGTGACAACTGTATTTGGTTAAGCTTTTTCAAGATGTTGAATTGTGCACAGTATCTAAGGGAGAGTTTTGAAAATTGTACAGCATCTTGTAGATAAACTGTTTCCTGTAGCCCTGAAATATACTTTATATACAATTTCGAATGATCTTTGTTTAGTGTTGACCTTGTTATAACTTTGCTTTTGTTCATGACCTTCCTATATCACACTTGCATTCCTTCAATTCTTTCTGCCGTTTTTGCAAGATTTGCAGAGGGCCTTCTGTTTTCACTTTGAAATTCACAACATCCAATTGAATGGGAAATGAATTGAAACAATACATTAACATGTAAGGCAGCATGTTTGATGTGTAAAAACTGTTATCATAAACATGTTTGTTGTGTAAACACAGTTATTATATGGGAATACCACACATTATGATTTTCTTCCGAATCCTTTTTCTTGAATGCTACATGTGCTTTTAACATACCTTCTGTAGTTTGATTTATTTGTTCAGTTTTCCAATCTGTCTGGAGGTGATTTCCAGTATCAAGACCTATTTGTCATGAAGAGTTTTTTCCAAAAAAAATCTGTTAATTGTGAACTCACACACACTCATTCAGCAAATCAAAATTGGTAAACACTTTCATGAAAGGCAGATTGGTGATGGCATTTGCTTTGTGACACAATGTAGGAGTAATAAATCTTGCCCTTTATGTAAGACTACATAATAACAGTAGAATTTGATTGGCTAGCTTTGCAGTTTTTCATAATCTTTATGGAAGACATATAAGATTGTATTTCATATAATCAGGATTATTACTGTGTCAATGTGCCATAAGGTGTAATCCTTTATTTTGTGCACAAGAATACCATTTCTTTGTTTAACAACATTATTTATTACATTCTGTATTATTGTTTCCCTTTCTTTTCTCCGATAAGTTCCTATGTACCAAGGATACTGTATAGAATCTAAATAGTGTATCGACCACTGCAATTTTTTGCCTGTTTCATAAGATAAATTTGGCAGATTTTTTGTGGCCATCTATGTTGTGGATTTTGATTAATTTCACCTTCCCATATGAAAATGAAGTAAAGCTCCCTGACATGTTATAATTTCACAATACAAACAGTGTGTTCCTCAGTATATATTGTACAGACAGCTTAGAGAATATCTCCTTCATTTTTAGATAGCTTTCAAGCTTTACTGTCTACATCTACAGAGTACAGTAGATGGCAGCGTCCTCATGGCATTAGTTACCCCATTTTTGCACTATGCTCCTCCTAGAGACTTGCATCCCTTGGTCAACTATGTCAGCAATCCATTTAGTTTCTAACGCATAGTTCCATTTCTAATTCTGTACAAACAGTGTGTTCTCTGGCATGCTAAGACACCAAGCCTATACAGAAGAC
Source organism: Pinus tabuliformis (assembly GCA_031772625.1). NCBI lineage: Eukaryota > Viridiplantae > Streptophyta > Pinopsida > Pinales > Pinaceae > Pinus > Pinus tabuliformis. The sequence goes on along the minus strand of CM062811.1, from coordinate 950,347,933 downwards.
CTTCTGAAGCTACCACAAGCTTCAACACTTCCTCCTAGAAAAGAAGGGATTCTCCACTACCCCCAGCTTGTCTTTGTACTTCACAAACTTCCCTTTCGTCACTAGAGGCTTAGTGAGAATATATGCCACATGTTCCTTTGTGGAAATGTCCTGCAAATCACAGCACTTCTCTAGACTTTGTCGCAAATGAACTAATATCTGAACTCAATATGCTTGGACCGATCATGAAACACGGGATTCTCAAAGAGTTTAATGCAACTTTGATTATCAAATTGTGTCATTGTTGGCCTAATCTCCAAACCAAATAATCCTGCAAGCATCTTGTGAAGCCATATTGCCTCACAACTCGCCATACTTGCTACCATGTACTCTACCTCTACTAAACAAAGTGCCACTAACTGTCGCTTCTTGCTATGGCACGAGATTATGGTTGATCTTGTTCAGAAATCAATGCATGTAGTTATTAAGATTTCAATTCCTCTTTCCTTGACAATTGCTTGCGATATGTGTTGGATGCTTTACTTCTTTATTATGTTATCTTGCATCAAGCAATTACCAAATCAAAAATATATGAAGATCACAAAAATAAAAGACGCAAGATGTAGACACTCACCCAGGGACAATCCCCTCTCCTAGGGGAAAACCTAATCAAAGTCTTCTTTTCTAATAGAACCAAGTCAAAGTGATACAATCAATTACCTTATGACCAAGACAAAGACCTCCTCCAATCACCAAGTCAGCCCTCCTTTCAAGTAGACAAACTTTGTCAAAGTCAACAAGAGTCAACACCCTTCAAATTTGTTCTAACTAGAATTTCTGCACCTTGAAACTCAAAATTTATGATCTGCAGTCACTACAGAAATTTCAGCCCCTACAACTTGCCCAGAAACCCTAGAAAAACTCGCACGTGTGAGAGAGAGAGATGCCCAAAACTTCGATTTTTGTTCTTCATTTAATTTGTCCTTCTTGTCCTTGACTTCGCGCTTCTTTTTCTTCTCGCTTCACTGCAGATCGAACCTGTGTATGGATGGATATTGTTAATCGTTTTTCACCTATACCTACCTACAAGTTAGTGAGAAACACCTTTAACCCCACAAGGTGTGGTTGGTGGCAAAAGACTAAGAGGAGGGGCTATCGCACTGATCACAACTCTCTCTGTTTAAGCTATCTCCTAGGTTAGCTATGAGGGGTTGTCAAGATATGAGGTTCTATGAGAGTATTATAGTGAAAATAGATTATTTTTAAAGATTTATATGCAAATACGATGTGATCAACTTAAAATAACAATGACAATCATAAAAATGAGAAAACTATAAAACCAGTGCCTTATAAGGAATTTGCTCAACAATTTAAAGATATATTTGCTCAAAGTAAAATGCAATGCTCTCAAAATAGAAAACAAAGTAACACTGAAATGTAAACAAAAGATTGTTAGCACAAGATATTGCAAGATACAAAAATGTTTTGGAGATAATGTGAAACATATCTTGCTAGAACCCAACAATTAGTGATTAACTTGGACATGTGAAAAAAGAAATGTAAATGTTAAACTAGGACATCAATATGAAATTAGACTTCAAGCATGAAAAGTAAGCACTTGCTACAAAATTGAAAGGATTTCAATATTTGCATTTGGAATGGACTTTGCATATGAAAACTCAAACCATCAAAAGACAAGTAAAGTAAATGTAACGGAATAATGCTCTTGGTTAATTTTATTTGTTACCTCTACAAAAAGATTGCAATTGGCTTCTTCAATCCTCAGACCTCACCTTTGCCCAAAGATATGGATCTTACAGTGAGGAGTCATATTCAACCAACTTATGTTGGAAGCTAATTTTAGTGAGGCTTGGGGCCTTCTATTCTAATATGCCTAAATAAGATGCAAGTTGTGATAATTTCTCAATTAAATGTTAATTGCAATGCTTCAAAGTAAAAAAGAATGAGATAGTGCTCATTGCAATAACGATTTAAACTTGAGAAACTAAAGTGAAAATGAGTTCATATGTGTTGCACCAATTAATGAAAGGTATGCAAGTTAAATGGAATAAATTGCTTTAAGATGTCATTGTTTCAAGTGAAAGATAATGCTTCAATAGTTACCAAAACATATAACATAAATTAACCAAAAAGTAAAGCATGTGTCCAAGTAATTATTAAACAATAAAAAACTTGCCAATAAGATAAAGTGTTTACACATGAAATGAAATTGCTCAAGTTTGTCAATGTTGAAACTTATGCACATTAGAAATTGGATACAAAATTTAACAAAATGGACTGTGGAGTGAAGTTGTGTTAATTTTAAGCATGCAAAAATGGAATTTAGTGTGACCCACCAAGGTCCTTCCTCTAAATGAGGAAGGGGGATGCCATGGGAAAAATACCAAGCTCCCATAAGCAAAATTTTATCTTTTATTAATGATTACGATGAGTAGAAAAGCCTCTAAGAGGGTTGTCCAAGAAAAGAAGGAGATCTTTACAAAGATAAGAGCTTAGCAAAGCTAGGGTCTCCCTCTCAAATATGACAACAAAAGCAAATGGAAAACTCAATAAAACAGAACTTTGCAAGCCCCAAAAGGCTCACGACCTATGTAAGTTGTTGATGTCCCTTGGTGCTTACGGCCTCCCTTAGAAAACCAGTCCTCAAGTGTGTGGAAGGTCTTGCATGCACAATGGTTAGTAGTTTTCTAACACCTCTTCTTCAATATCCTTGTTGTCCAATGCTAGAATCTATGGGCTGCAAAACAAATCAAGGTATTAGTGTAAGAAGAGAGCAAAAGTAAACAAAACTATATTACAAATTAATATACAAAACATTAGCCCAAATAATAAGAATGAAACCCCATACTTGTCTAGCTTAGAAATTGCTCTTGAATAGCTTATATAACTTTAAAAGCTTTAAAATCAAAGAAACATTTAAATTTGAAATGAAATAGATCATCAAGTAGCTAGTGAGTAAGAAAACTCTCTCTTGCTCTTCTTTGGATGAAAGACTTGGGATGAAAAATCGTTGAGTCTTGAGTTGCTTTGAATCTAGGAGTGAGTTGATCTATATGAGACTTCTCCCATGCCCAGATGAATTCCTACACATAAACACAGATAGATCTTCCCTACACACTTGAACAAGTATTAGTTTGCAAAAGGATTAGAGCAACATAATAAATAAGATAAACCAAACATCCTTCCGAAAATGAATTGGCAAGCTTATTTCTAGAATACTACTCTAAATCAATGATATGTGCAAAGTAGCTTGCACACATCAATCCAAGCTAGATGGCAAATATAAACTAATATCAATCAAATATGCAAAAGAATTTAAACATAATAGCAAGATCATAGAAGGACATCACCTCATAATGCCAAGAGAACACCAACCAAATAGCCCCAAAGTCTTGATTATATTAGCAAGTATGCAAGTACAAAATGGCAGAGTTTCCTCAAGCCCAATAGCTCATAACATGATACAATATGAGAGCCCATGGATCTATTATATAGAGAGTTGGGAGCAAATCTCAAAGAAAGATAAGTCAAGTTCGATGTGGAGAAGATAGAGACACCAGAGCAAAATCAAATTCTATATGTGCACCTCAAGGGAAATCAAATTCCATACATGGCATAGTAAATTCATCCATGAGTGAATCCAAGTACCGTGATAACTGCAGTCAACCAATGCAAACTATAACTAAGTGATGCCACATCTGTAAATGATCCCAAGGTAGCTCTATGTAGGTCCCCAGAAACTGCATGATTCCTCCATGTGAAACTCATAGTTTGGCCAAGTGAAACTTGTAATCCTCGAGAGTGGAGTGCTAAGAGTAGAAGCACATGAGATAACTGTGAGAGGAGGCCCCACATAATCTTCAGTTCAAATATTCCAAGGAATATTCTTTCAGTGCATGAGCTCCTCTAATTAATTTGATTTTCCACATGTGCAATTGTTGCTTTATCTCTGGGAAAATGAAATAATGGTGTATTTATGATGCAGTGTGCTCGGTCATCCTCCACATGTCTCTTGACTCAACTTTTTGACTTAGGATAATTTCTAAGTCATTTCCATGTCATTTTGTCACATGGAATAATTTATTTCTCTCTATTTTATTTAATTCTAGCATAATTTAATGCCACAATTTCCACTAAACTTTAGAAACGTTAATTTTGAGGGTCTAGAATACATTATTAACATTTCAAAGTGTCATAGTAGAAAGTTGAGGGTGAGAGGTGTAATTTTTATTACTCATACCCCATACAACTTCTCTAGTCAACACTTAATACATTACATATACAATTTTTATTGTGATTTTTAATCTGCGGAAAATCTAAAAAATTAAAAAGTGACTACTTAGACCTAATAAAATTCCACGAAATTGTTTGTGTAATCTAGTATGGTAATATACATCGACCTTAAAAGAATTTGATATTTCTAGATTTTACACAAGAGGGAAGAAGACACGGAGCCGAAGATGAACCCTACCTGCAGAGTCGCCGCCTCCTCACATTCGGCCGCCGTCTGGCCTCTGGACGGCCCTGTTGATGCAGGCGAAACGCGTTTCAATCATGGACTTCCGCTCTACTGCATTTCTGATACGTCGGGCTTCCAATACATTCTGAAAGCACCCCTCCCCCTCTTTTGCTTCGCCTTCGGCCCTGAAGCTGCTAGATCTGGGACCTCTACTGCAGCATTTCGTGCCAGCCGCCTCCAGCAGAATGCAGATGCGGCAGCTGAGGAAGAACGCGCAGATTTTTCTCTCGTCTCTCCTCAGACGGCGGCCCCCGGGAGAAATCACTCTGTTCTAGAAGGCTGCTCACTCATTTCAATGCTTTCTCTGTCACCCCAGAATAACAAACACTCTGTTCTAAATCTTCAAAAATTTTCAAGTTTCCTGGTTCGGCCTGAATGGTTCTTCTGGAAGCCCTTCTGGGCGGAACGCATTGACAGATTCAATAATCTCTGGACCCTTTCCTCTGCTCCTCATATCCCCCTGCGGCAAGTTCAGGAGGAGAAGACCCTTCAAAGCTTCAGCCTTCTCTCGCCTGGGACATGCAAAGGAAAGCAGAGCCCTGATCTTTCTGCTGAGTTCCAGATCCAGATCAGGCTTATCTCCGGCAAAACTCTGCTACATTGGGTGAGCCCGTCGAATCTTGTGCAGGACATCAAGCATGCTCTAGATCTCAAGCTGGGGATACCCTCAGCAGCTCAACGACTTCTCCATGAAGGTAAACAACTTGAAGATCCTCTCCCCCTGTTTTTTTACAGCATTAAAAGAAATGCATCCATTACTCTTTCCCTTCGCTTGAGAGGGGGAGCTGTTGGACAGTCATCCTCAGCGAAGACATTTTCATACAAAGACGCGGTCCATGCTCAGATGCCTAAGAAAACTGCTCCACCAATTCAGGCACCTAAGCCTTTTCTGGTGGACAAATTGGAGGAAACCCCCTCCATAGAAATCATGCATCCATCGCTGGATGAGCAAACCCAAACGTTTGAAGAACAAGCCATCATTTGCAGGTTCAATGGGCTATGGCCGCGCACAGCAGACCTCTACCAATGGATTCACTCTAACTGGACCAACAATTGCAAGGTGCTGCTATGCTCAAAGGGCTTCTTCATTGTAGTGTTTGTTTTAGATGAGGACTACCAGAAAGCTTTAACAGCAGGCCCGTGGTTCTGGGGCTCAGCAGGTTTATTCCTCACCCCTTGGTTCCCAGATTTCGATCCCTCTACAGCGGTCATCACCAAGCTCCCCATCTGGGTCAGACTTCCAAATCTCCCAGCACACCTATGGCATTTTGCAGTATTCCAAGGGATCGGAAATTCTCTAGGCCGCTTTCTCGACACAGACGTTTCAAGAGGGGAAAAAGGAATATATACCTTTGCCAGAATCTGTGCAGAGATAGACATGAGCAAAGGTCTTCCTGACCAGATCAATCTCAAAATTGGAGACTTTCATTGGACTCAGACCCTGGACTATGAGAACACAGCATTTCGTTGCCGTAACTGCCATCACACAGGGCACCTTAAGGGCTCTTGTCCCACGATGCCTGCCCAAAAGAAGAAAGTCAGTCCCAAGCAGAAATCCAAAAGTTGGAAGCCTCATGATCCTCCCCCCATGGATGACTTCGATTTCAGCTCGGATGAAGAGGAAGAGGTTGAGGAAGGAATGGAAGCTTCACCGGCACAGGATCCGCCCTTGACTGATCCTGAGGTTTCGTCTGTCCCTCCATTCTCACAGAAAAGAAATCATGAATCCTCCACTTCGGATTCAGACAAGGAACCCTCCCCGTCAGCTCAGCTCAATGTGCAAATCATACCGGTTCAGCAAAGTCCTCTTGATTGGGTCAAAGTGGGTAAAAAGAAAGGGAAAAAATGCCGTATAACTGATTCTACACATGTTGGGTAGATTCCTCTGTTCGGCTCTGGCTCAACTGTTCTCCTTGTTTCTTCGTGCTCAGCATAGCTTTCTTCTCTTTTCCTTTTTAGGGGCCGAGGTGGATAGCCTATCCTTTCCGGCAGCCTGTGTTCTTGCCTCTCTTGGCTGTATCTTCTTATTGTACCATATTTCCTCTTAATAGATTTAGTTTTTACTGAGAAAAAAAAAATATACATCGACCTTAGACACTAGGACCCACCCAAGGTCTCACCATCAAGCCATACTTCGACTTTGTGATAAATTTGGAGGAAAAACTCAATTGTTTATTAACTCCTAGTAGGGAAATGATAATTAAACAAGTGAAAAAAAAGAAACCTCCCAGAGTAATACTCACTTGTTGGCAAGGTCCCAGGCTACCTAGGCCTATTACAGACTCAAAACACATCACATTACTAGCATCACTTATTACAATTACCTGTAGGGCGTGGAATCTGGGTACAAGAGAAAATGATGAGAAGTAGAAGTAGAGATTAAAAACTCTGGTGATTTGATGATGACTGATGGTACAACCATCCTTTCGTACATCCTTGGGCATGGAGTCTTCAGATAATCATCAAGTGCCACTCCAGTGGTCAACAGATACCAAATAGGTTGAATTTTCCTTCTATTTAAACTACTTCCACAAGGTCAAATTGCCCCAAACAAGGTCAACTTCATCAATGCAAGGCCGACTTGGTGAGGAAGTGAAATATAATTGTTTTGACTCAAAATATTTTTTCTTGACATGATACAAAAGCCTAAGAAGGGTCAAATAAATATGACAATGAATTTTATGACTCAAGAAAACCCTCGAAACCTTCAATGAAAAGAGCATGAAACCCATGCTTCAAAATAATATTTCTTTTTCTTCTTTTTTCAATTTTACAACAAATACATAATTATGAAGTACAATAGCAATTATGAAGACCGACCATAGTTACATTTTCAACACTCCCTCTTAACTAGGGAGGTATTCATTTTTGTACAAGAAGGTACAAGGATGAACTCAAATTGACATGTTCTCAAAAGAGTATCAGCATACGCAATGTTAGGGATCTAGATACCATAATTGCTGAGGTATCCTCCCAACAGTGACTAAGGTGTCATTAAGGCAACTTGCCTAGGTACCATTAGGCTACATCCCTGGTATCAATCCAGTTGGATATAGATAGCATCTAGGCCTCCATGCCAAGACACCAACCCTAACAGGGATCTAGGTATCATCAAAGTCAACTAAAAGGGAGCTCCAAATCATCAAGACCAAGATACCCTCCCACACAGGGATCTAGACATCATCAAGGCCAAACCATAATTGAGATCTCAATACCAACCAGGCCAAGATGTCCTCCCAAGTACCATCCCAAGGTGCTCATCTCTCCCTCACAACCAAATCAAAGATATCCGCCAATCCAAGCATACTTATAAAATATACAAACTTCTTGTTGAAAAGAGATTTCATCAACACAATGGCTACTTGTTCATCTGTCAGAACATATTGCAGCTTCATGACTCCATCTTGTACCAAACTTTTAATATAGTGGTACTTATTATTGATATACTTAGTCCTAGCATCAAACACGGGGCCCTCAGACATTTTGATGTTGCTTTGATTATCACAAATTATAATTGTGGGATCCAAGGGCCCTCCAAAAAAATCTGACAGAATTTTCCTTAACCAAACCATTTCTTTTCTGACCTCACAAGCAACAACATATTTAGCAAAGCAACCAAATCTTGTTTACGACTCATCCAATAAATCATTGCAACCACCAGTAGTGCTTCTTCCATCCGTCTCACTGCCACCCCAATTAGAATCGGTGAAAATTATCCATCGAATTTCCTTTCCATCACACTTTAGGCAATGATGAATAGTCCCACACAAATATCTCAAAATATACTTGGAAGCTATCTAATGATCATCATGTGGTTGCAACTAAAATTGACTTAGAACATTCACAGCACAACATATATCGGGTCAAGTATTCACCCAAAAAAATAATGAGCCAACCAACTGACGAGAACATGTGGGATCAACGAGGCTAGAATTTGGACTTCTCAATTTCTTTAAGTTGGTGATAATTGGAGTTGTCATAAGCTTGGATTCCATCATACCAAACTTTTGTAGGATCTTGATGATATAATTTTCTTGACCAAGATATATTTCTTTGGGTTTCTACCAAACTTCCAAGCCCAAATAGTAATGCATAAGTCCTAGATATTTCATTCAAATTTTGCAGCCAACATCTTACATTCTTGAATTCTATGCTCCACACCTGTAAGGAGTAAATCATCCACATATAATAGAATAATGATTGGTTCATTTTTTACTACTTTGATGTAGAGGTTTGAGTTTGTGGAGCTTTTGACAAATCCAATACTTAAAAGATAGGCATTCATTCTACCGCACCAGGCTCTAGGTGCTTGCATTAAGCCATATAGAGCCTTATTTAATCTGTAGACATGAGATTCCCTGTTATGTATCTCAAAACCCTTTGGTTGTTTAATCTACAATTCTTCATCTATGGTTCCATTCAAGAAAGTTGTTTTGATTGATATTCTTCTTGCATAGCTTTCTTCGATTCATCATGATTAGTGGCTTGTTCAAATGTGGTTGGTTCTGCTTCAATTAGTTTTGTCAAATATGTGCATATCCGGAGTATCTCATTTTTTTTTTTTGCTTTCCCTAGAAGTACCTTTAGTTGCTCCATGTCCTTTGGAATCTTCAAGTGCAACTTTTAACCAAGTTGGCCTCTTCCTTTCTTCAAGAATTATTGTGGGTTGAATAGGTTCACTTGGTCCTTCTTCTTCTTGAATTATAGGTGCTTTGTCACGTTGCTCTTCTTCTTCAAAGAGTGGTATGTTTTCTTCATCAGATTCAATGGGGATATCCTTGGACTTTTTGTATGCAAAGCTTTAATCAAATGTGACATCCCTACTAACTTCAATTCGTCGCTCTTCTTTGATGTAGATCCTATAAGCCTTTGATGAAAGGTTATAACCAACGAATATACCCTTCACACTAGTAGAATCTAACTTCTTTCTGTTATCCTTGTGAATATGAATGTAAGAAGGGTATCCAAAGACTCAGAGATGATCTACATATGCCTTCTTACCTGAAAATGCTTCTTTCGGTGTCATATTTTCAAGAATTCTATCAGGACTTCTATTTTGTATATTTACTATTGTCATAGTTGCTTCTCCCCATAAGAGTTTTGGAAGGTCTTGGTCAGATATCATGGTTCTTATGCATTCTTCAATGATCGTATTCTTTCTTTCTACTACTCCAATTTGTTCAGGATTGTAGGGAACTATGAGCTCCCCCTTAATACCTGCTCCCTTGCAAAAGGCTATGAGTTCCTTCGATGTATATTCACCACCTTTGTCGGATCTAAGGGTCTTTATCTTCCTTTCTATCAAGATCTCCACTTCTTATTTGAATTCTTTGAACTTTTCAAAAACTTCATTCTTAGATTTGAGAAGACAAATCTAAGTCTTCCTAGAGCGACCATCAATGAAGGTTTGATTCGGATTTAAACAAGAACGCAACAAATTACAGAGATAACCATAAACACAGAGATGCAGTGGAAATAATACTTCATTTCATTAATGTAAAATACTGAAATATGCTTATAAACAGAAATAGAAATAGATCAGCTAGGGCAATGGTAGCTTATCTCTGAGAAGAGATGTGGCGGCTACATGACTCTGAACTGAACTACAATGAGGCTCAAAGGCCTTTTTATTATTAAACAATAAGAGCAAACCCTAAACAACCAAAACCCTAACCCAAGGAGATGTACCACCAAGAGTTTATGGGCCCTGTTGGGGTGAGTTGGACAGATAAACTTCCTGGGGCTGTGACTTGGTCATATTATCTCCGTTTGACGCACATGTTAGCCCGCTGGAAAGATCTCTTCGAAGACTACGACTAAAAAGACAATTTTAAACACGGAATTACTGATGGTAGATTTCCAAAAAAACGTCATTTAGGGCCTCAAAACGGCTCCGGAAGTTTAGGACCCGAAAAACTGCTAAAAATAGTAAATTGTGCTACAATTAAGGAAACTGAAAAACTGAAAGAAGCAATGCTGGGGGTCCAAGTGGAATTGGCAGGTGGCCACCAATATCGACCTGGATCATTCCCCCCCCAAGGAAGCAATGGTCCCCATTGCGTTGAGTTCCTCCATGAGATGGGGAAACTTTTGTTGAACTTGGTCCTTGGTGAGCAACTTGCCCTGGTGAAGGACTTGGCCTGCTTTGACAACTCGATACAATTGGATATTCTGTTAGCGAGTGTGCTTGATCTGTGTGTCTATGATCCGATCAGCTGCAGCTTGTTCCATGCAATATGGATTTAACTCTGTGGGTGTCAGCTGTTCTGCAATGTCGGATGTGTCTAGTAATGGTGGAAAGTATGGCCGAAGACGGTCCACATTGAACACTAGGTGCAGGCCAAGGAATGGGGGAATGCTAAGCTCAAATGCATTGTCTCCCACAGCCTTGGTAAAAGTGTAACGACCATATCAAAGTGGTCTAAGTTTCCGATAGGCTCCGATAAGGCATTCCTTTTGAGAATGCAACCAGACTTTGTCGCCCACCTGAAACTTGTGTGGTACACGAAGTTGATCATGTCGCTGCTTGTACTTGGCATTTGATTTCTCCATAATGTCATGGACCTGCTGGCGAATATGTTGGATGTGCTCAATGAAGTTGTTTGCCTTATCTGTTTCGAACTGGACATGAGCCGAATCTACGTGAGTAGCTGCAAATGGCATGGCCACATCAATGGGACATAGTGGTTGGAATCCCAAGCCCACCTGTAAAGGGTTGTGACTAGTCAAGCTGTGGAGAGCCCGGTTGTAGCTGTGTTAAACATAGGGAAGGCTCTCGTCCCATGTGCGTGGATGCTTTGTGTTGTACATGCACAGAATGTGTACGATCATCTTGTTGACAACCCCTATCTGGCCATCAGTTTGAGTATGGAAGGTTGTGGACTTAGTGAGTTTAGTGTCCAGCATCGACCAGAGACTAGACGAAAATGTACTGAGGAACCTGTTGTCCCGATCTGAGATGATAGACAGTGGGATCCCAAAGTGTACCCACGCTCGTTCAAAGAAGAGTTTAGCAGTGGCTTCAGCTATGATATTTTTCTTGCAGGTCGCCATAATGGCCATCTTCGAGAACCTGTCGACGACCACAAAAACACAGTCGTTTCCATGCTTAGTGGAAGGAAGGCCTGACATGTAATCTATGGAAACGAATTCCCAAGGTCGACTAGGGATAGGCAGCGAGGTATAGAGGCCTTGCTTCTTGATGGTCGATTTGGCAATGGCGCGGGCAGTGCATGATCTAATGTACTTCCCGACATCCTGTCGAAGATTCGGCCAATAGAAATACTTCTGCAGTACTGCCACCGTTTTCTCGACCCCGAAATGCCCAGCAGCCCGACTGTAGTGTGCTTCCCAAATCATCTTGGCACGCTCGCTTGAAGGAACACAAAGGTGACCCAAGTGGCATAACAGGGCATCCTAGAGGTGAAAATCTACAACATGTTGACCCTCCAATAGTGTCTGGTATGTGTGGCCGAATTTTGGGTCGCTTTTGTAGAGAAGTGGCCAATCAGAAGTCTCGTGCCCACAAGAGTTGAGCACGATGGTTAACACCATGATCGGTGGTCGACTGAGGCAATCTGCAACATTATTGGTGTTGCCCTTCTTATACTTGATATTCAAATAGAACTATTACAGGTATGTGGACCACTTCTGATGGCGATCATTCTATAATTTCCCTTGGGTCTGTATGAACTACAAGGGTCGGTGGTCTGTGTGGATGATCGTTTGCTTCCCCAAAATGTAATGCTTCCATTGCCGGCAGGCATGCACAATCGAATACATCTCTTTGTCATAAGTGGGATACTTTTGGACTATGTCTGAAAGTGTCTCACTGTGATATGCCATTGGATGCCTGTGTTGAGTAAGGATTGCCCGAATAGCATAGTCAGAGGCATCTGTCTCGACCTCAAATGGTTGTTGCAAGTCTGGTAATACAAGCACTGGTGCCGAGCAAAGGCGATCTTTCAACTCTGTGAATGCCTTCTGTTGAGATTCAGACCAAAAGAATATTTCTTTCACTCCTCCCTTGGTGACTTGACTCAAGGACCAAGTGATATGAGAAAATCCCAACACGAACCTGCAGTAGAAGTTGGCAAGACCTAGAAATTTGCGAAGCTTTGTCAGAGTGGTTGGAGATGGCCAATCCCGAATGACTTGGATCTTCGCTGGATCCACATGCACCCCCTGTTCATCAATAATGTATCCCAGATACTGAACCTGGGTCATGCCAAAAGTGCATTTCTCCAAATTGGCACATAACTTGTGTTGCCGCAGTGTTTGGAGAACCTAACGGATGTGGTGGAGGTGCTCTTCGCAACTTTGGCTGAAGATCAGGATGTCATCCAAGTATACCACTACAAATGAATTGATGAATGGCCGCAAGATGTCATCCATTAGTCTCATGAAGGTTGCAGAAGCATTCGTCAATCCGAAATGCATAACCAACCATTCAAAAAGGCCCTCCTTGGCTTTGAAGGCAGTCTTCCACACATCGGAAGGTTCGATTGGTACCTGGTGATATCCTGACTTCAAATAGATCTTGCTGAAAAATTTTGTCCCCTTTAATTGGTCCAAGAGGCAATCAATCCGTGGGATCGGGTACCTATTATGGACAGTGATCTTGTTCAGCGCCCGATAGTCAATACAGAGTCTCCAAGTCACGTCCTTCTTCTGTACCAAAATGATCGGGCTCCCACAAAGCGATGAACTCGAACAGATCTGACCTTTCTGCAGCAACTCCTGAATCTGCCTCTTGATTTCATCGTTCTCTAAAACGGAGCGCCGATAGACTGGTACATTGGGCAGCGGTGCACCTAGGGTCAGATCGATGGAGTGCTTGACTTGACAGTGCAAAGGAACCCCTGCGGGGGAGGTGAAGATGTCCTCGTACTCCTCCACGACCTTGTCCATCTGTAGTTGTCGTGCGGAGGGGCCCTGTCTGGAGGTCGTGGTCACTGTCTTCTTCTTTCCTTGAGGGCGTATCATGAGGAAAACAAATTTCCCGGTTTTGGAAATGAGTTTACTGCATTGTTTTGCAGTAACCAAAGGGATGGCGGTGGGCGATGCTACCTCTGGTATCCTGTACAACTTATTTCCCAAAGTAACAATAACAGCACGGGGCCTTGATTCATACACAGCATGTCGCTTCCACAAGTATGGTTGTCCTAATAATACATCACAAACTTCAAGGGGAGCAATGTCACACAATACCTCATCCGTGAAGGGCTTGATGTTGTATGGAAGGCGACACTACTGGCTCACGTGAAGATCTCGTCCTTGGTGAAGCCACCCGATGGTGTACAGTTGTGGATGTGCTATGGTCGGTAAGCCTAGCCACTTCACAACCTCTGCCGAAATGAGGTTCTTTTGGCTCCCGCTGTCGACAGTGAATTGTAGCGGGGAGCCCTTTACCCACATCTAGGAGTGGAAGAGACGCTCCTCCTCTAGATCTTCAGGTTCCTCCTTCTGAATCTTTGTGGTGGCAATGGTGGCATTGGGCTCCGCATCAATAATCTGCTTCCCTTTGTCACTCCCCTTATCGGGTTCTGACTCAAAGTCGGAACATGCATCTGATTCTGAAACCTTTAGCTCGGCCACTAGTGACTGCTTGGCCCGACACTCACTTGTGTTGTGAGTGGAGCTCTTATGGAACTCACACCACTTCCCCGTGTCCTTTTTCGGCTTCGCGGCGTTGTTCTTTGCTTGCAGCTTTGGCGGGTTGTCTTGGGCCACCCCGCCTTGGCTTTGTCCTTTGTTCTGCGGTTTGGGAGCATCTTTCCCTTGCTTCGAATTCGCAGATCCAAAGTCTCGCTTCTTATGTTTAAACTTTTGCTCGACCTTGACAGCATAACGATATGTCGTGCCAAACGAGGAAATGTTCAGGAATTCTATTTCTTTCTGGATGTACTTGTGCAGGGAGTCGCAGTATTTGAGTACCAAATGCTATTCTGAATCCTTGATACCCAACTTTGTGTGAAGGGTATGGAAAATATTGGTAAACTCCGGCACGACTTGGTCCCTTCCCTGCCGCAGCATGGTCCACTTTATGTATTCATCCTCATAGCTTCCGACAGGGTAGTACTGCTCCTTGATGGCATCCTGGAATGAATTCCAAGTGGGTGCAGCTGAAAATAGTGAGCCTGTACTTTCATCCTTCTTCTCGCAGTAGGTTTCCCACAAATCCTTGACGTGGGGTGCTTCTTTGAGAAGAGCGAAAATAATCTTTTCCCGACTAGAAAAATCATGAACAGAAAAATAACCCTCTAGGAAATTTAACCATTTATCGACAGCATCTGCATCTATCTGACCCTCGAATATGGTGATTTCAAAATTAACTTGTCCCTTAAACGATGTGGCGTTTCCATAGTAGCTGTTGGAAGCCGATGCGTCGCCCCTAGGTAGCAGCGGAAGGATCTGGGCAAAGTTGTCCATCATCGCATTCCTTTGTCACTCTAGGGCTTCTTCGAGCAAGATTTTGATAGGATCTCCTGCCCCCTCATCTTTCTTTTCATCCGCCATGGGAGGCCGTCGGGATTTGTGAAGCTGGTCTTACAAAGGTTCGACCAGTTCAAGCCCTAACTCCTTATATCCCGACCTCATTGGGGACATGCAAAGAAAAACTGAGAAAAAAAAGCAGACCGCTCTGATACCACTGATCCGGATTTAAACAGGAATGCAACAAATTACAGAGATAACCATAAACACAGAGATGCAACGAAAATAATACTTCATTTCATTAATGTAAAATACTGAAATATGCTTACAAACAGAAATGGAAATACACCAGCTAGGGCAATGGTAACTTATCTCTGAGAAGAGATGTGGCAGCTACATGCCTCTGAACTGAACTACAATGAGGCTCAAAGGCCTTTTTATTATTGAACAATAAGAGAAAACCCTAAACAACCAAAACCCTAACTTGAGGTGATGTAACACCAAGAGTTTATGGGCCTTGTTGGGGTGAGTTGGACAGCCAACTTCTCGGGGTCATGACTTGGTCATATTATCTTCGTTTGACGTGCATGATAGCTCGTTGGAAAGATCTCTCCGAGGACTACGATGGAAAAGACGGGTTTGGACGGCATATTTTCCAAAAAAACGTCGTTTAGGGCCTCAAAACGGCTCCGGAAGTTTAGGACCCGAGAAACTGCTAAAAATAGTAAATTGTGCTACAATTAAGGAAACTGAAAAGCTGCAAGAAGCAATGGTAGGGGTCCAAGTGGAATTGGCGGGTGGCCATCAATATCCACCTAGATCAAGGTTGCATAATATAGATGGCCTCCAAGAGATTTATCTACCATTGGTCCACACACATCAAAATGAATGAGGTCTAATACTTCTTTAAATCTTGTGTCACTGCTTGTAAATAGTTTCCTTGTATTCTTCCCCAAAGCACATCCCTTGTTGAAAAGTGTAACTAGGTTCGGTCTTCATAATTACACGTAGTCATGATTTTATGTAATGATATGTAAAGAAGAAAAAAATAAAATTATTGTATTGCTTGCTTCATGGGTTTCATGAGCAAGAGGTTTTATTTTTGAGTCAAGACTCCCATTGAAAGTCTTTAGGAATTATTTGTCATCATTGTCATGTAATGAAGTCATATTACACTTTGTAAAAGGTCAAACTTGCCTATGTAAAGTATCCTCCAAAACCTTGTCACTTATCCTCTTCAAGTCGGCCTACAACAATGGAAGAACTTGCTAGAAGAAGTCGGCATAATTACTTGTGATCATGTCAGCGTAAGGGACATGTGATGAGGTGTATAAATAGCTTCACTCAGCCTCACTTGAAGGCAAGCAACTCGACAAGCATTCAGTGAAGAAGAAGTGCGAAGAAGAGGCTACAAAGCAGAAGTGTGAAGAAGGGAGAAGGATTATTTTGGGCATAGCAAAGGAGAGTTTCTTATGGGGATAGTGAAGGAAGAATTCTTTTGAGGATTCTTCTAGGGTACTTGTTTTGAGTAACCGAGATAGAGATCAAGACTAGAGACCGAGATTCTCTAGACGAAGCCAGCGAAATCATAGAGAGCGAGATTCTCTAGAGGAAGCCAGTGAAAACATAAAGACCGAGATTCTCTAGAGGAAGCCAAGAAGAAGTTGTGTGAAGCATAGAGACGGAGTTTCTCTGAAGGAAGCTAAGGAGAGCAGTTCAAGATCAAGAAAAAAGTCGAGAGAGGGAAGAGGCAGAGCATCAAGGTTAGTGACAAGGTTCTTGGGAGGATACTAGAGTCAAGGGTCTTTGTTATGGTCTTGGTACTCATCAATTGAAGATCTCAAAGAAGAATTTTGGTCGGGTTTTCCTCTTAAGAGGTGAGAGGTTTTGGCTTTGGCTGACAAGCCTACACACTGTGTCACTTGTCTTCTATTGTGCATATTGGTAATTGTCTTGATGAAAAGAACACAATAATAATATAACGAAGAGAAGAATATAAGCTAAGAAGTAAAACGTATATCACAAGTAATTATCAAGCAAAGAAATATTTTAACCATTCATGCCCTATATTTCTCAAATTTTGAGGCTTAAAGCACATCCGATGCTTCCAAAAATCAACATTCCAGGCCTGACCCAAGGTGGGGACAAGGGGATAGGAAGGCTGGCCCTATGTAGACCCAAAATGGAAATGTGGACCCAAGTGGGAGAAATGATGAATGGGAGTATAGTGAGTGGAAAGGGAGTAATATATGCGGATAAAGGAGTGGGACCACGCACCTAAAGTCGGGTTTTCCCAAGTAGTAACACCCTAGAACCAAATGGTCGATAAAGGAGATCCCACAGGACTAAGATCCAAGGGTAACACCCAAAAGAGATCAAGGGGACAAGAGAACAAACTAAGCCCACCCTTTCCACCAAATCCCCCCATCAATCCATACCCAGAAGTATCCATTAGAAGTAAACCCAATACTCAATTACCAAATGACAGGACATACCTTTAGATTCGGGAGGGCCACTTTCAAACATACGATCAATACAGGTGGGTGAGGGACCACATGGATGGCTCAGGTCGTAGAGAAATGGCACAACGAGCTAGCAGAAGGCTGCAAGGGGTTGTTGGTTGTCGACTAAGGTCCATCATGGAGAAAAAAATTCTCCTAGGGATATCACCCACGAAGTGGTGGGTAAGAGTATCAGAGCTTAGGTGTTGAAATCAGGGAGGGGCACTCAATCAAGAAGACATAAAGCCTTAAAGAAGGATTGTAGCAAATCCAAGGGCTACCAAGCGCAAAATCTTCAAACCCTAGATCAAAGAAATCTACACCGGCAAGAGTCTTGAAACCATCATCAAGAAGGAAGACTAGAACATTCAAGAAGAATCGTGAATCAAGCTCTCTCTCATCAATTTCTCAAGAATCAAATCCTCTGTCAACATCAAGATTAAGGAGGAAGCAAGCAATAATCACTCAAGTAAGTCTATGACTATCTCTGATAATACCAAAACGTCTTTTTGTAAGGAGAGCAATAAATTGGTTGGGGTTGCAAATTACCTTACATGGAAGAAAGGGACAGACCTAGAATCTTATTGAGAATGAGGACATTGATCACATCAAGGGGTCGATAACCCAACCTCCAAAGTAAGATACTCAAGCACATGATAGATTCATGAAAGGAGAAGTGGGAGCCCAGAGGATTCTTATAGAATCTATAAAAGACTCTCTAATCCCAAATGTATCGAAGTTGGAGACTGCAAAAGCTATATATGACAAACTGGTAGAGTAGTTTTATGTAAGTATTGCAGGGGAAATAATCTCATTGAGGTAAGAACTCTACAAATTGAAATTGTCCAAGGAAGAAGGAATAGCCTCATACTTCATGAGGATATCAAAAATTCGAGATCGACTACAAGAGCTGGGAGAAGTCATGTCTGATAGATGACCATAGTGGTACTAAATGCACTACCGGAAGAATGGGGTAACTTCACTTCAATTCTATATGGGAAGAAAGAGACTACCCGATTTCAAGATCTATGGTCACTATGTAAGATCGAAGAAACCATACTGAAGGAAAAAAGTTGATGTAGGATCAAATGAGAAAAATCAAGCATATGTTGTTATGACAAGAAGAAAAGGGAAATTTGGAAAGTTTGGTCCTCCAAAGAAAAAGAAGAACATGGCTAATAAGGTAAGATGCTATGGTTGTCAGGGACTTGGGGACAGGGAAGAAGCCCATATTACTAAGGAAGTGAAAGAACCTGAGGCAAAGAAGCTTAAGAAGTAAAAGATCGCTACTATGATTGAGATGATCTTCTTCACTAGAAAGTACTTTCCACTTGTAATTTATAGATAGGAAGTAATGTAAATAAGATAGAATGCATAAGATTAGAAAATAGCATCATGATAGAAGCATTAGAAGAGCTCTTGAGATGAGAAGCAGAAAGAATGTCTAGAATAAATTCTATTGATTACAAAGAATAAGGGCTCTTGCAAACCTCATTGAAATCTTAAGTGATACTTATAGAAAGAAGTAGAGGTCATCATCGATTGGGATCATCATAGAATAGTCAATAAGGAAATATCTGTTGAGTGAGGATATGTAAGATCCTCAAGTTTCTCTAATGGAATCCTTATCAAAGGATTCACCAATCTAGAAAGAAAGCAAGTATTTCATCAGGAATTCCAACTCATGGGATTCTAGGAATGACGGTATGATGACATAACAGTGAAGCAGGGTAAAACTCTTTTGTTCAAAGGAAGTTGCTACAAGAAGTCTAGATGACCCAAAGGAAAGATGATGTATGTATGCTTGCATAGGCTATTATGAAAGTCATGTCATATGGTTGCAGATAATATGGATCACTATTTCCATCTTGGAAAACATGATCAAAGAAAGAAGGGATCTCCTCCTCCGAAGGATTGCAAAAAGGCACAAGTCACACTAGATAAAATCATTATAATATGTTCTCATATGAAATATGAGGAAGCTAATTAAAATTGAGGAACTCTAATTAGAAGCTCCTCGGAATAAAGTATGTGAAAAGAAACGATGAGATCGTAAAATATGCAAGGTAGAAGGCATTCAACATCGAAGACCAAGAAAAGTTGACTAGAATATCTCCCAGAAAGATATGAAGACTCGGATAAGAATCGGAAAAAGATGGAGACCCTTGACAATGAATCTCTTTAGGAGATGTGTCAACATGCATGCAGGATGTTGATAACTACAAGAAGATGTCATGTTGAAAGATCATCACAAAGGCAATTTTGATTTAAGTGTTCATTTCTTATTTTTGAACTAATATCTAGATGGGCTTACGTAGGACTGCCAAAGGGAAGATTTGTGAATGACTTCCAAGAAAACCATATAGAAGGATGTAAGATCCTTCTGAAAATATGGCATGGAGAAAGCAACATGACATGAAGCAAAACCCAAATGGAAAACTAATGGATCACTTTCTGATAAAATAAAAACATGACTAACTCATGGATGAAAGTGATGGATGATCTGTACTCTCTGAAGAAGTCCCAAAGATGAAGGCTCCATGACAAAAGAAATTCATGACATCAAAGAAGAGAGGAGTTCTTCAATTAACTGGTTGTCCCATCATCTCCATCTAAGAAATCGTTGTTGGTCCCTAATTAAGAGGGAGCCTGGAAAGTTTCTTACTTGGAAGAAACTTGAAAATTCCTAAGCCAAGAGGGAGCTTAGGTACATTCCTTGTGTAGGAATGAGTAAATTCCTTTAATGGAATAGATATGTCCTCCCCAATTGAGAGGGAGAGATAGACACATCATTCTGGTCTTCACCTGGGAAGACAGAATGAGAGGATTGGATAATCATTTGGCATCTAATACTCTTTGAGGATGAGATAGGGCATCCAATAGAAGAGTAGTCATGGAGGACCGATATTCTTTGAGCGCTGGGGAGTCCAAGATAAGAATAGTCCTCATGGAACGCGCCCTGAGTACCCTAGTAGGGCATGTTCCGAGAGAGAAAATGATGAGAGTGTCTATAAATCATTGGTACTGCTAACATTGAGCTCAGATCTTGTGGAGAGAGAGTTGTTGGTCAAGGCCTTGCAATGTAACAATGTTGGTTGATATGATGCTATACAAATGAGTTACCAATCTGAATTCTTATTATGAGAAATTCTTCAGATTGAGAATAACCAAGTACCATTATGAATACCTCCCTAGTTAAGAGGGAGTGTTGAAAAGTGTAACTAGGTTCGGTCTTCATAATGACATGTAATCATGATTTTATGTAATGAGATGTAAAGAACAAAACAATAAAATTATTGTATTTCTTGCTTCATGGGTTTCATGAACAAGAGGTTTTATTTTTGAGTCAAGACTCCCATTGAGAGTCTTTAGGAATTATTTGTCATCTAGTTATAACTTGATAGAGTCATTGTCATGTAATGAAGTTGTGTTACACTTTGTAAAAGGTCAAACTTGTCTATGTAAAGTATCCTCCAAGACCTGGTCACTTATCATCTTCAAGTTGGCCTACAACAATGGAAGAACTTGCTAGAAGAAGTCAACCTAACTACTTGTGATCATGTCGGACTAAGAGACATGTGATGAGGTGTATAAATAGCTTCACTCAGCCTCACTTAAAAGTAAGAAACTCGACAAGCATTCGGTGAAGTAGAAGTGAGAAGAAGAGGCTATAAAGCAGAAGTGCAAAGAAGGGAGAAGAAGGATTCTTCTGGGCATAACGAAGGAGAGTTTCTTCTGGGTATAGTGAAGGAGAGTTTCTACTAGGTATAGCGAAGGAAGGTTTCTTCTGGGGATAGCGAAGGAAGGATTCTTCTGAGGATTCTTTTGGGATACTTGTTCTGCGTAACCGAGATAGAGATCAAGA
Organism: Pinus tabuliformis; assembly: GCA_031772625.1. Taxonomy (NCBI): domain Eukaryota; kingdom Viridiplantae; phylum Streptophyta; class Pinopsida; order Pinales; family Pinaceae; genus Pinus; species Pinus tabuliformis. Next base: position 950,326,614 of record CM062811.1, on the reverse strand, counting down.
CTAGAGACCGAGATTCTCTAGACGAAGCGAGTGAAATCATAGAGACCGAGACTCTCTAGAGGAAGCCAGTGAAACCATAGAGACTGAGATTCTCTAGAGGAAGCCGAGAAGAAGTTGTGTGAAGGATAGAGACCGAGTTTCTCTAAAGGAAGCCGAGGAGAGCAGTTCGAGATCAAGAAGAAAGTCGAGAGTGGGATGAGGCAGAGCATCAAGGTTAGTGACAAGGTTCTTGGGAGGATACTAGAGTCAAGGGTCTTTGTTATGATCTTGGTACTCATCAATTGAAGATCTCAAAGAAGAATTTTGATCAGGTTTTCCTCTCAAGAGGTGAGAGGTTTTGGCCCTAGCTGACAAGCATACATATTGTGTCACCTGTCTTCTATCGTGCATATTGGTAATTGTCTTGATGAAAAGACCACAATTATAATATAACGAAGAGAAGAATATAAGCTAAGAAGTAAAAAGTATATCACAAGAAATTATCAAGCAAAGAAATCTTTTAACTATTCATGCCCTAGATTTCTCAACATCCTTTACATGCTCCTTCATGGTCCTCCTTCAAGCTAGGAATGCCTCTTACCATTCGACTTCGGGAGGGCAATATTTTATAATGAAGGTGCCCATATCTTCTATGCCAAAACTCAAAGGGATTAATATCCATGTGAACAAGAGCTTGAGGAGAAGGTGTTAGAAGTTTAAACAACCTTCCTTCACAAATCATAATAACTCTTGCTTTTTAAATACTAGAGTCCCTTCCCCAAACAAGAAATTTTCCATCTATAAAGGCAATCCTATCTCCTTTATCTTCTAGACAAGAAATAAAAAGTAAATTCTTCAAACCTGGGACATAGAGAATGTTGTTGAGATGAAGCTTTCCACCATCTTCTAGTTTCAATGAAGTAGATCCAAGACCTTTGACTACATAGCTATTGTTGTCTCCAAGCTCCACTGAATGAAATGATGATCCTTTTGATAAGGTTTGAAGTTGTCCACTTTCTCCTATCATGTTTCTTGAGGCTCCACTATCAATGATCCAAGCATTGTCATCATCAACTATTCCATATCAATGCTCCAAGCACTGTCATCATCAACTATTGTCATATCAAGTATTCCATCTACTATGGAACTTAGAGTTGGAAGGATCTTGAAATGTAGATGACCAAATCATCTATGCCAGAGTTCACAAGGGTTAATTTCAATGTGAACTAGGGCTTGGGCCACAGGCGATATTAGTCTGTAGAGTCTTCCTTCTCGAATGCCAATGACTTTAGCTTGTTCTATACTTGAGTCTTGTTGGAAATACTGAGAGGGGGGGTGAATCAGTATTTCTTTTCAATTGTTACTTTTACCAGTTAGATCACTTATATTTAGAACAAAAAATGAACAATAGAAGTAAACGCTTTTATTAATATAATCTTTATAATGAATCAAGTACAATACGGGTAAGGCTCCAACCCTTGATGAAGACACCAAGCTCCAACCTGGGATGTGCCAAGCACCTACTTGGACTTTAGTGAGGCTTCGACCTCTAGGGCTTCAACCCTATCTTATCCAAGGCACCAACCTTGTGTTTAGTAGCACTAACTCCAAGGACACCAATCCTCAATCCTCTAGCTTCCAACCTGTATTTGCCAAACACCGACTTGGACTTCCAAGACTCTAACCTTGTCAATATTGAGGCACCAACCTCAAGGGCTCCAACCCTATATCTGGTTCAAGCTCCAACCTAGTTTCTTGAGGACTCTGATCCTCTAGGGCTCCAACCCTATCCTCCACGACACCAACCTTGTCTTTTTCGAGGCTCCAGCCTCTTGGGCTCCAACCCTTGCTTTACTTCGTCAAGAATATATAGTTGTACTTCACGGCTCCCAATGTCTTCTTCACAGAGCCCTGTCAATCTCTTCAGCAATGCCTTCTCCAAATCACTTCATAAATGACAACCTTGTCTTCTCAGAAGGTGTCACCACAACTCTTCATGGTGCCCAAACAAAGATCTTCAAGGTTACTCCATGAGGGCTTCAGCAAAGCATCATGTCTCCAAGTGTGCCTTCAAAATCAACTACTACAAGGTCTCTTCACTGCTTCAAAATATTCTCAAATAGTCAAGTTGCTTTTACAAATATTCAAGCTATGCTTGAAGAAGATTTTCCACACGCTGCCCCAAGAGCTCTCCACAATATTAGATCTTCAATGTGACTCAACAAGGCCTCTAATCAATTCTTCAAAGGATTCTTCAAGAGGACTGCTCTCAAGTCTGCACATCAATTTTTCAATAAGCTGCTTTAAGAATCCCCTCAAAAATATGCTCAAAAGCGTCAACAACTCTGATTCAGAAGAGGTCAATTAAGTCTGACCCAAATCTGAATAGATCTGCTCATAAGGTAGGCTTGTAAATCTGTTTTATTGCTGTAATTGTTGTTGTTGGTTAGGGCTAGTAAGCCACTGCTACAGCCCTCTTAAACTTGCCCAACCAGTCCTTCCACAGCTGTAGCCTTGCTCCAAGATGATGTTGTTTCTACTCACTGCTCCTAGAATAACCTACAGCCTTGTTTCAAGCCCTTTCAATTGTTTCCGAATAGGTTGTAGCAGCCTGGCCTTCTTCCTATAGCTGCACCACCCTACAGCAGCTCCAAAACACCCACAGGAAACTCATACCTGTCCACTGCTATAGTCCAAGCCTTTCTATTCATTGTTTTCTGTGATAGTCCACAACAAAGATAAGCTACAGGACTGCCCAAGAATTCCCTCAAAAATCTGCCATAGGTTTGTTCCAAGCCTTCTCAAAAATTGCTTTAAAAGACTGATCCAAAATCCCAAAAAAAATCTGCCCAAAAGGATATACAAATGCTGCTTTAGGTCACTGTTTATGAGACTGAAATTCAGTGCAGGAGACTGTGGTTTGCTTGCCAAGATCAAGTCTGTTCCAATAGAAGAAAGTCGTGCTTTATTTCTGCAAAAACCAAGGTCTGCAATCAAGGTGACAGGGGTCTGAAATTACAGAGTTGCAGGGGCCCGAAATTACAGAGTTGCAGAGGTCAATTATCCCAAAAATATTCCAGAAATGCTTCTTAAGCTCTGCCTTAGTCCTGTATTCTTCTTTTCCTCAGCCTCCTGTACCTTTTCCTTCTCTACAAACTCGACTTCTTATTTTCTCCTGTGATTCTTGTTTGAATTCTGTGTTTTTCACCGTAATTTTGATGATGGAATGTCAAGTCTAGACGTCATATATATACTGGTTTTGATCATACATGAAAAGACACGTCCCTTAGTGAGACATGTCAGCCTACACAAGTCAGCTTAGGTCGGCTAGGATAAGATATATAATATTTTAACTTAAAAAATCATTTTCTCTTCAACGATAGGGAGTTAGAGGGCATGTAATAGCTCGTTAGAAAGAGGAAAAAATCCTCTACAAGCCTATGCCAATTCCACAATTAAATTAGGTCATTTTTCATCAATAAATTTATTTTTTGTGAACTGTCATCATTAATTTATCCATGGCAGCCTTAGGATTTTATGTTTTGGATAGTGCTAGGGCTCATAGATTTTAGGCCTTCAAACTTTTAGGATTATGGCATCTAAGGTTAAAGGCTCCTTCAAGGCTTGACATTAATGGACATCTTAGGGTTAGACTGCCTTCATGTATGTGAAGGTCTTCTTCATAGGCTTAGAGTTCCATACACATAGGCTTCCATTCATGTATCTTATGGGCATCATAAGTATATCCAACAAGGCTAGAACATCATATGTCATTATTATGCATGCATGTACCTAGGAGGGCTTAATGGTAAGGAATTCTTCATCCATCATTAGAGCATGCGTCATCTTCATGCTTAGGGTTTTCTCCTAGGGTTTGCATGAGTTTAGGGCATGTATCACAAGAATATTTGCCATCTCCAATAATGTCATATTGACATCAATGATAACCTTGCCATCATCAACTATTCCATATCGATGATCCAAGCACTGTCATCATCAACAATTGTCATATCAGGTATTCCATCTACTATGGAACTTAGAGTTGGAAGGATCTTGAAATGTAGATGACCAAATCGTCTATGCCAGAGTTCACACGGGCTAATTTCAATGTGAACTAGAGCTTGGGCCACAAGAGATATTAGTCTGTAGAGTCTTCCTTCTTGAATGCCAATGACTTTAGCTTGTTCTATACTTGAGTCTGTTGGCATTATGATACAAGTGTTGTCCTTGATGGCAACTCACTTAGAGGTATGATACAGGGGATGGCAACTCAATCAAAGAACAGATCTTAGTACAGCAGGTCAAGAGAGAGATATACGCAGGTTAACCTTGATGAAAGCACGTATACACGCGGGTGAGAAGAACAAAAGGCGCGTATGCGTACACACGCAGGTTCACAGAAGGAAAGGCGTGTACATGTTGGAAAACTAAGTATTGGTCCGTGGTATTTGGTCCATGGTATTTCGGTATTGGTCCGTGGTATTTGGTCCGAAGTGTTGACCCCAGGTATTGGGTCCAAGGTATTGTTTCTACATGGTTTTGGACCATGGTATTGAGAGAAGCCTAAACCTATATAAGGAGAAGATCATTAGGCCAAGGGAGGTGTGGAAGTAATGAATGTCTGATGAAGTGTGGAGATCCAGTATGCTGGTTATGGGTTTGTGATGCTTGGCTCGATCTAAATCAAGTTGGAAATGGTAGCGAAGGTATAAGTAATTATCTTTAGATCTGTACGCGGGTTCTCTCTGGTGAAAGCGTGTGTACACGCGGTTTTGACACAGTCAAGTAGCGTATGCATTATGAGATTTGATGTTTCAGGTTGCTGTTGGTTCTAGTGGTTGTTGCAGAGTTCTGGGCTCTGGTCTGTGTTCTGGTAACTGTGTTTTGATGACAAGGTTTCAGTGATTCAGTATTGGGTGATTTAGAGATTGATGATGCAGGTATAGTTGATGATTGTCTTACAGTGGTGATTGTTTTGTATTTATGGATCCAGTCTGAAAATTTATGAAACGTGGTCCCTGGAAGAAAAGAGAAGGTTGTAGCCTTCTGTAGGCCAGCACCTACGTACTAGTACTTCAGCTAGTACAAGAGCTAAGGGGGTCGTAGCTCCTTTCCAAGATGTTGGAAATAATACTGAGAGGGGGGGGGGTGAATCAGTATTATCACATTAATAAAACTTTTTCATTTCCATAATCAGATTCATATATGCTACTTCCACAACTTCTTATGATTAAGTTAATTGATCTTCAACCAGTGCATTAGAACATTATCAATCATATTATCAGTTAACAGATGCAGTAACATGGAATAGATCATCACACATAAGGCACACACATGAACACCATGATATAAGGTGGAAACCCAATGCGGGAGAAAACCACCTGCTGCAATTCATCTCAATCTTCTTCTTAATAAGAAAATCCTTTTACAATGTTTGTACTGGTGCAGTCTTATACCAGTACGGGAGCTACAACCCCCTTTGCTCTTGTACTAGCCGATTCATTTACTAGTACGCAGGCTGCTACCTGCTACAATGCTCCAAAGATTTCCTTTAGCTCTTGTACTAGCTTAGATACTAGTACGTAGGTGCTGACCTACAATCTTCTCTCCTCCAGGTACCACGTTTCATCAATTTTCAGACTGGATACACTGAAGCACAACACATAATCTGAAAGGCTACATTTCATCCAATTTTCATACTGGACCCAACAACAACATAAACAAGCTTCTGAATCACCCAAGCACTAGATCCATACATATACAAGTGAGTCATCAACCAGATCTAGTCCATCAGATCACATGAAGATAAGTCATTATGAACCCGATCCATTCATCTATAAAAACTGAAACATACTCTATCACTTCAGAATACTGTCATAATATCAGAAACCAGACATCACTTCAAAACCCAGAACACAGCAATGATAAACATGGACAGCTAAATATATTTCAAGAGAAGTACGCAGCTTCACCCATGTAATGCCTACGTACAAGTACGCACTGCGCCTTCTGTGGCGCCGCGCACCTCCGCAGCTGCGCCTTCTGTGGCGTCGCGGACCTCCGCAGTTGCGCCTTCTGTGGCGCCGCGCACCTCCGCAGCTGCGCCTTCTGTGGCGTCGCGCACCTCCGCAGCTGCGCCTTCTGTGGCGCCGCGCACCTCCGCAGCTGCGCCTTCTGTGGCGCCGCGTACCTCCACAGCTGCACCTTATGTGGCGCCGCGTACCTCCGCAGCTGCACCTTCTGTGGCGCCGCGTACCTCCGCACCTGCAGCGCTTCTGCGCCTGCGTATCTCCGCGCTTTTCTTTCACTGCACTTGCGTACCTGCGGGTATAGGTAATTTCAAGACTTCAAGAATAACCCAGACTCTCAGATCTACAGATCTGATCATGCGCCGAAGTGATCTCAACCCATCAGTAGATTCGCCTTATTTAGATCTAGACATTACTCCAAGAGATCATAGTATTTCAGATCTAGCTCTCATAAGATGTTCAACTCAAACACATGCACAAGTCAAATGATCTCCTTTTCTTTATATAGGCAAGCTCTTCCTCAAATCATGGATCAATACCACGAGCCAAAACCATAATAACACAATACCGTCGGCTAAATACCAAGGGTTAAACATAAGAAACCCCACGTGTGCTTTTCTCTGCCTTAAAGTAAGTGAACTGGGGGTACGCACCTCCTGAACGGGATAACTGCGGGTATGTACACACTTTATGTAACACCGGCCCGCGTGTACGCACCTTCTGTAAGGTGTACCTGCGTACCCCTTATTTTCTTCAATAGCTGATCATCAATCTCTGCTGCTGACTTGAAGTACTGTGATCTATCACCTGAATGGGTTGCCATCAAGGACAACACTTTAACCATAATGCCAACAATCTCCCCCTTTGGACTTGATGGCAAAGCTTACTTGTGAACTGTCATCTGATCCCTTTGTGCTGTCCAGTAACCCATGCACTCTGTCACATCTGATATTTCTTCTGTAGATTCATCTGAATGTATACAAGTGAGATGATCTTCTATGAGAGGGTTGCCATCAAGTACAACACATGCATCATAATGCCAAAACAGGAGAGTCTGGAGAACGAGAGAAGGTTGTAGCCTTCTGCATGTAGAAGCTTGCGTACTGGTATAAGACTGCACCAGTACATAAATATTGTAAAAGGAAGTTTCTTATTAAAGGAAGAAAGAGACGAGTTGCAGCAGGTGGTTTTCACCCACATTAGGTTTCCACCTTATATCATGGTGTTCATGTGTGTTGTTTATGTGTGATGATCTGTTTTGTTATACTGTTTTTGTTTACTGTTCATATGGTTAATAATGTTCTGATGCACTCATTAAGGATCAACTAACTGAATCATAAGTCTACTTGATATACGCTTGTTGCATTACATACAGTTGCGTATACACGCGGTTTGTCTTAACTGAAGTAGCGTATATGAATCTGAGTATGAAAATGAAAAAATCATATTGATTTGATAATACTGATTTACCCCCCCCCCCCACCTCTCAGTATTATTTCCAATAGAGTCTTTACTCCATACAAACAACCTTTCCATCAATGAAAGCTACTCTATCACCCTTATCTTCTAAGCTTGAAATGGAAAGTAAGTTCTTATGCAAACCCGGAACAAAGAGAATGTTGTTAAGGTGGATGTTGCTTCCATGCAACAGCTTTATAGATGTTGATTGAATACCTTTTATGGGATAGCTCTTGTTATCTCCAAGTTCCACTGAATAAGTGGATTTTCCTTTTGATAATGCCTTCAATTGTTTGGAATTGTCAGTCATGTGCCTTGATGCACCACTATCAATTACCCAAATATCTTCTTCTTGGAATATGCCAGAGAGAGCCGAGAAGAGACCTTCATCTTTTTCCTTGATCGATACCTTTTTTGAAGAAAATAAGAGACTCCATGCTTTCTTGATACCTTCCTTGAGATGGCTTGCTATCTTGGAACACTTCTTGATGAGCTTCTTCATTGTAGAGGAGATCTTCATGATGCCCTTTGCTAACCTTAGCTCTGATACCATGTTGAGAATTCAATAGGGCAATGAATATGTTAGTTCTCTTTAACTTGATAACTGCTTGTGATACCTTTCTCTTTATTAGCCTTGTTCCTTATTATTATAATGTGAGATACATCAAACAGCTACCAAAACAATAAGAACAGTGACACAGTAAATAGGCTGTAAATCAGGGCCAAAACCCTTCCTCTTGATTGGAAAACCCTTAAATCTCCTCTTCTTATAGATCCTTCAATTGATGAATACCAAGACCGAGTGACTAAGACAAATAGCCTCCAAGATCAAGATCAACCACTAACTCGGCTTCTTGCCGCAAGAACTTCGACCTCCTACTGCAAATCCGAAATCTTGTCTCCCTGGCAACTACTGTTGCCACACTAGAAAACTTCGATCTTCTTCTTGTAGCCTTCCTCTTCCCTTCGCTTGCCTTTCCTTGAGACTTAGGGCTAGAGAGATGCCCTAAGTAACCTTCACTTGACTTCTTTCCTCTCCTCCTTCCAAGATCGAACCAGAGATGACCCTTGCACAGAAACCCTAGCTTTGACTTGCACGTGGGAGAGAGAATTAGCCCAAACACTTCGACTTCCTTTGTCCTCTTCTTCGTCCTCTCCTTTGACCTCTTCTTTGTCCTCTTCTTCGCATAGAATGAGAGATGAGTGAGTGATCCTTTGGAGGACGAGTTCCTCTCTATATATAGGCCTCTTCAAGGGGAGAGGTGGCTCTTCACTTAGGCGGACTCGATAGCTCCTAGGCCGACTTGATCTTTGAGAGCATTTCGACACTTTAAAGGCAAAAAATATTTTTTCTTTACAAGATACAATGTGCCCATTGGGGTCTTCATTATAAGACAGTGACTCTTAGACCTAGGACAAAACCCTAGAAGCACTCAATGGGTGCTTGACCTCTAAAATAAAAGAACTTGAGCATGAAACCCATGCTCCAAATTTACAAGAATACATTTCGTATTTATGAAGACTGAACCTAGTTACACATTTTTCAACATCCACCATAGTAGAGAGCAGATTTCCACTTCATGGATCCCTAGGCACCATTCATTGATTGCTCCTATTCCACCTTTTGGATGAAGATGATGCACCTGGACAACCATGCATAGCCGACTTCACACTTGCACCATACACTTGGCAAATGTTCCAAGGCCCAAATAAAGATGTGTCTCACCATGGGAGACAGAGGGAGGGCTTATGTCATCATTCTAACCCTTACCGATGGTATATAGGCATTATCGATCAACTTGGAGAACCATGAGGATGTCATTGTGCCCCCACACCCACTTAGGGACACCACATTTGATTTACTTGGATATCAAGGGGTCACCCCATTGATCACTATGTTTGGAGCAATGTTACTTGGGAGCGGGAGCGAAAGCGGGGGGCGGGAGCGAAGACGGGAGTGGGAGCGACATTTTCAGAAGCTCCCAGTTTGGGAGCGAATCTCGGAGCGTTTTATATATATATATATATATATATATATATATATATATATTATTTTTTATATTTTGATACATATATGTCAACAAAATCATGTAGAATAATGAATTAGATATAAAAAACATAGATTGAACCATATAACAACAATCATCATTGATCACCAAAGTTGTACTTGTAAGCTAAGTGTAACCATTACAACAAATAATATCTAACATGAAATGAAATGAAACAACTTTCAACTTTCATGAAGCATCATATTCATAATTCATTACTAATGAGTTATAATTGCCAACTTCAAACTTAAATTGTCATATATTGTTTAAAGAAATATCATAATAAATATGAAAGAGTCAATAGTTATAAAAACTACTAGAAACTAGAAAAGAGAAGTAAATCTATTATCTATTTCTTATGCTTGGGGCTCTTGCCACCACGAGAAATGTCTAATCTTTTAGTCTTGTTGGAAAATCAGGATCTTTGTCATTAATATCACCCTCTAAGCATTAATATCCAGAGGTATCTTTGTCATTACCTCTGTATTTGTATAGGGATTTTTGTCATTATTATCACCCTCGAAGCATTAACATAAGATAGAAAAAGCATAGCATGTCAAGTCAAGATTTTGTTTGAGTGATGCGTACATTTTTAGGAGGGTCATGATAGAGGAGTTCGACAACCAATGTCACTAACATCAAGGTACATAGAGGGATTGGTGCTCTTGATTAAATACGAGTTCCATACCCTAATACATGACAAAATTCAATGGAAACATTGCAATCCCCCAATCCTGAAACCCTGAAAAACTGATAAGTCTGCTGGATTTTGAATGAAATCTAAAATTCTACTTTCTCCATATGAAATCCAATGAGGCCGGAACCACTCTCAAACATCCTAAGTCATTTCATGGTAATGTTAAAAATTTAAGTAAAAGGATGAAAATGAAGATTAAGGAGAATGCCACTTTTACTTTAAGAATTTAACATTACCATGAATAGCATATCAATACTAGGGACATAGACTTGATCATTACGCTGCCCCACTCAAAAATTATTTGTTTCTTTCAAAAAAAATTGCATTTCGAACATTACTACAAAAAAAAATGCAAAAAAGGCAAAACGTTCCTGAAAAGGCAGGGAGTGAAAAAAAATTTAGGGAGCGCGCTCCCTACCCGCTCCCACCTGGAGCGCGGATTGGGAGCGGGATCTAAAGGGGGAGGGGGGCCGCTCCCCCGCAACACTGGTTTGGAGTCTATTCTCTCACTGTGGCACACTTTGGACTCCACTAGGCCTCTTCAATGGCCCAGCGACTCATTGTATCTACTATTTTTCTCTCTTGAGAGACCTCTTCAATGGCCCAGCGACTCATTGTATCTATTATTTTTCCCTCTTGATAGGCTTAACTTTGTATTATTGAGCTATCTTGTGTTGAGAATTCATTAGGGCAATGAATATGTTAATCCTATTTACTTGATAACTGTTTGTGTTACCTTTTTACTTATTAGTTTTGTTCTTTATTATTCCAATGAGCAATACATCAAACAGCTAACAAAAAATTAAGAACAGTGACACCATATATAAGTTGCAAGCCAAGGCCAAAATCCCTCCTCTTGAGGGAAAACCCGAAAATCTCTTCTTATCTTTCAGATCTTTCAATTAACGAATACCATGACCTAGACTCAAACAAATACCCTCCAAGATCAAGTCTACCACGGCCTCCTGCTGCAATATCGTCGACCTCCCAGTAGATCTGAAATTTTGCTCCCCAGTAATTGCTGCCACTGTTGTTGCTTCTCTAAGAGACTTCGACCTCCCTCTAATAGCCTTCCTCTTGCCTTTGCTTGCCTTGACTTGAGTCCTAGGGCTAGTAAGATGCCCTAAGAGACCTTCGCTTGCCTTCCCTTCTCTTTTGCTTCAAAAATCGAACCCAGAAGATCCCAACACAGAACCCTAACTTCGAACTTGCCAGAAAATAGATGAGACCCTAGCACTTCAACTTCTTCAACTTCTTCTTCTTCACACTCCCTTTTTGACTTATCTTTCTTTTGCTTCTTCGAATAAGAGATGAGTGAGTGAGAGATCCAAATGGAGGACAAGCTCCTCTTATATATAGGCTTCCTCAAGGGTGGATGTGGCTCTTCATGTAGGCCGATTTGACAGCTCATTAGGCCGACTTGATCTTGGAGGTATTTTGACATTTTCAAGACAAAATAAATTTTTCTTTACAATTCACAATGTGCCCATAGGGTCTTCCATTTATGACAATGACTCTTATACTTAGGACAAACCCTAGAAGCACTCAATGGGTGCTTGACCTATAAAATAAAAGAACTTGAGCATGAAACCCATGCTTCAATAATAATAATAATTTCTTTTTCATTTTACATTTACAAGAATACATTTCATACTAATGAAGAGCAAACCTAGTTACATATTTTCAACATCTTGGTGGGCTTGTCACCAAGTTTGTTATTCATGCACACAATTTTATTATTAAGGGGCATTATTAGGCTAATATGATATTTGAACCCCCTTATGGATTGTATAAATAAATGAGAGGTTCATTCATTTCTGTCATCACATTTTTGGATTGGACTATCTCTTCTTGGGAATTTTGCCTAGCCTTGTTGATGGATGAACTAGAAGTATAATGCATTTTTTATGTTTGGAAAAGCTTATCTTTTGTCTTGGAGCTTCAATATTTTTGCACATTGAAGTTTGGAGGATTTTCACTATACTTGTAAGTGTCATTTTCAAGTTTACTTTACATGTATTGTCACTTGTGTAACGTATAAATGTTTTCACTCATGAAGTTGGTGCAGCTGCCTTTAAGAAATGCAAGTTTGTCAAAAACATGTCTTTGTGAGGGTTTTTCATATGTTCCACGCTCAAGTATGATGAATAAATGTCCTAGAGGCATATGATTGTCATTATTACCTTGATAAGTCATCAATTGCAACACCAACGAAGTATAAACTTTCCTAGTGACCTAGTTGTTGCTTCTAGGCCATGTGAATTTGCTAGGAGACACCTTGATTGGGTATGAGTTACCTCTAAAATTTGGATTACATTAACTCCATTCTCCCATTAGGCTAGGCACTGGTCTAGTCCAAAGGTGATCGCAAAAAGAAAACTCTTCTTTCACCTCCTTCCTTCTTTTCTAAGCCCTAACCTAGTAGGCCTCCTAGGACATCAAGTAAAATCATTTCTAGCCATTGAAAATCCTTGAAAATTGGTCAGCGACTGCGTTGGGGTCTTCTTGAAAGATCCTCCAAATTTGAGGTTGATCCCACGATGGAATCACGATATATTCCAAGCCCTAGCTTGAAGACTGTTCTCCTCCCTAGGTATCCTTTGGTTAGTGGCTTCATTTGCATCACTGCACTTAAATTCCAAAAGAAAAAATCTACTTTGATCCTATTCTACTCCCTAACCTGGTCAAGTTTATCTATTGTTGATTAATTCTACACCCCTGACCTAGTTAGGGCGCACTAGGGTTCTTAGTGGCTCTGTTTTGAAAAACGGTCGACTCAAAACCGACTCAGCCGAGTTGGTTCGAGTCATGCCCCCACCGGGTCAACTCGGCCTTCGAACCGGTTCGGTCGAACAAGTTATTACCTAGCCAGCCTTCGAACCGGTTCGGTCGGACAAGTTATTACCTAGCCAGCCGAGTTGTCTAACAACTCGGCCGGCTTGGTAGTAACCCAGCCGGCTCAGCCAAGTCCGAGCCTACTCGATCAGCTCGGTGACAGCAGAAACATGAATTAAAATCTACATGTTGCGAAAGTGGTCTAATAGATTTTTCATATATATGCAGCAAGAGAAATCCATTAATGTGTTCTGATGCATCCAAATATATCTTTTGGGATGTGTTTCATCCCACGGAGGCGGCGTATGAGATAGTTGCTGAAGACATACTCACAACCTCTATTCATCAACTACTATAACATCTAAAGCAATCATGGACTGCACTAGACTAGCCTCCATATTCCGTTTTTTCACACAAATTTATCTAAAAAAAAAAAAAATTATATGTTGTTGAAGTTAATCTGCTTGCAAGTACATATTATTTTTTACAATTTTTAAGTTGAATATGTAAAAATTTTAAACATCGTTGATGATCCAAGTTCCATATATGTTAGTAGATATTATTTTTGACCATTTTTAACTTGGATGCTGCACAATTTAGAAATATTAAAATTTCATCGTGATTCAACTTTTATATAATTGGATGCCGCGAAATTTTAAAATATTAAAATTCCATCGTGATTCAAGTTTTATATGATAGTCTCTTTTAAAAATGTAAACTTATTTTAAAGTTATTCAAATTTTATTTTATTTTTAATCTAAAATTTTGAATTAATCAAAAGTTTAATTATTTTTTAAATAATCTAATTAGAAACATTTATAAACGCATAGAAAGTGTTTTAGTGAAGATTAATTTTTGAAATTTCATGCTTTATCCATGTTAAAATGTGATTAAGATTTTGATTATTTTTAAATATCTAAAGATTTTTTTAAATTTAAAGTTTAAATTAATAAAAAAATCTATTAAATTTTTAAATAATCTATTTTAGATTAAAAAAAAAAAAAATAGATTAATTTATTTATTATATTTATTAACTATCTATATTCTAATGTTGTGTGTTTGGAAACATGAATGAAAATATTTAAAATTATGTTTTTTTATAAATAAAAAAAATATTCAATGTATTTTTTACAATGACCGAGTCATTGAAAAATCAAGTCGGCCAAGTCGATACTGAGTCAGAGTCGGAGTCAGAGTTGACCCTCGGCCGAGTTAATACCGAGTCGGAGTCGAAGTTTTAAAACATTGCTTAGTGGTCCCACAACTTTGTAATTCAAATTCCACAAGTATTACATAGAAACAATTTCTCCTTTGGGACTCTTAGGTCTAGGATACCTCTTGTTAAAGGATGTTCTTCAAACCTAGGTCTAGGTATCCCCTCAACCCTTCTTAAAAAGACAATCACCTTGCTTCCTATTGTCACTCGGATTATACAGGCACTACGACAATGGGTCAGGGCAGGGGTTGTCACTCAAATCCCCGCCCACTACATTCTCGTTGTCTCCCAACAGCAAGCTATGGAGGGGAGTCCCTATGGAAATAAGATGATGAGAGACAAGTTGGGAACCAACTTTTCTGGGAGACAGTTGAGTGGCCTAGCAACTTGGTAAAATTTAGCAAGATTCAAAAATGAGATCAGTGCCTTATGGAGTCAAAATTCTTACTTGTTACAAATTAAGACCAAGTAATTGGATGGACAACCGCTGCTAAATGATCAACTAACCTATATGAGATGCAAGTCCTAAGATCTAAGTCTGATGGAAGGATCTTGGTTACTTTTAAGTTATATGCCTAGTCTAAACGGAACCTTCCCCTTAAATGTTTTGAGACTAGTCTTTAGAGTAGGTTGTGGGATGGAAGCCAACGTGAAGCAAGCAAAAGCTTGATTAACGATACCTCCCCCTGTGTTCCAACCACCTATTGAATTTCCACAACCTTGGGTCTAGGTTAGAGTCTTAAAATCACTGACGCTACCAAACCAAGAATCTCAACCATAAACTACTTTGCACTACGGAAATATCAAGCAGTAAATCACATATGCACAATATACACAATTTTAAACAAAATTGTACAATATGTACAATCCCAATCTTCGTTAAGTTAAACCAAATTCTGAATAATACAACAGTCTTTGGTATACATGATACAATGACAAACGTCATTGTAGCTTCTATGTCATATCTTGTCATGTCGGTCCTTCGCTTCTGTATTTCTCACTAGTAGTGCCTTAGTCCATCAAGGCCTCTACACATCGAGACTTCAAGAGGGTTGCCTCCTATCACTGCTGCAAGTCACGTCTGCTACAATGAACATGGGCTCATCAACTGCTCTCTGGGTATGCCCAATTCTTCAGTTCCAATCTACCAATCTAGCAGTCACTTTAGTCCATCAATGTGCTGCTCTTTAGGCTACAAACTTCACCCAATCATGCACCAACAACATCCTTCTTGTCTGCTTCTCTAGGGCTACTTTGGGTAGCCAACTCCCTGCCCTCCAACCAGCTCTATGACACCCAATCTCGTCCCTGCTGAATATGCTCCTAGTATGATGCTTCGTGTTAAGTTTAGGTATGTTCTATGCTTAGAGCAATTTATTTCAATTTTCATAGTTAGCTCAATATCTTTTCCAGATTAGCAATCACATCAACATTAAAGTAAACTACAAATAGAACATAAACATAAATTGCAGAAGACAAGCCAAGACAAGAGGACACAAGATGTGGCGCTAGCCAGGGACAAACCCCAATGTGGAGAAACCCTTGATCAATTCTTCTTATATGTTCTTCAATAGTTCAGCAAAGAGAGAGAGAGAAAGAGAGATAGTACATTTACAACTGAAGTCAACACTTTGACTTATCTAGATGAGAGCATAGATCATCTCTAAGAAGATGATACATGAGATCAGTTGAAGACATGTTGCTTCAACTGATTCTCTAAGGTGATTTCTTCACCTATCATTGTGTTGCATCTCCTCATCATGCTACACCTCACTGTGTTGCACCATGCTGCACCCATCATCACAATGTTGGACCTCATGCTGCTGTTGTCCCAATGTTTAGCGCTGCTATACATAGTGCCATTGTTGCACCATGCTTCCTGCTGTCCAAATGTACTTGCTGCACTATACTTGCTGTTGTCCATGCTTTAACATGTTGTTGTTGTTCATGCTTTAAGATGTTGTTGTTGTTCATGATTCTTCATGCTTGCAGCTATCCCATGTTGCAGTTGTCCTATGTATAAGCTTACTGCTGCATGTAGCATCCAACCATGTAGTTGCATCATACATAGTGTTGTACTATGCATCATATCATGTTGCACCCTTTTTACATTATGTTGCATTGCTACCCATCACTGTATGTTGATAGCACTGAGTTGTACTATGTTGTTGTCCCATAATATGTCCAGCAACACTGAGTTATCAACCTGTCCAAATAGTCTACAATTAGGCCATGCTTTCACCTACAGCAATGTGGTATTATGACAGAAGTTAAAGTGACTGCAACTACGTCTCTTTGAGCCGTGAATAAGAGTCTTCACAAGACTGCTAATGGACCTCTCTTAACAGCAGATTGGGGCTGCCACTCAAACTGTATATAGAGCTTATATTCCACTGTTGGTCAGTCCTCCCATTGTTGTGGATATGGCTTCACCACAATTGTGAATAAGGGCATTCATGACAGCAGATAGAGTTCCCTTTTGTCTGTGGATTTTGGCCTTCCTTAATTGTGGAATATGAGCCTTTATATAACTGCGGCCACAACTTTTCTTTAGCCTCCTTATGATAGCGTATAGGTCTCCTCTGATCTATGGCTAGGACTAGCTTTAGAGTTGCGGCTAGGGCTTGATATGACAGCAGCTAGGTCTTCTTGAGTTCTTGGATAGGCCTCCTCTATACAGCGTATAGGAGCCTTTCTTCAACTGCAAATATATGGCCGCATTAGACCTTCTTTTGTTGCGGCTAGGGCATGACTAGATCCCCTTCAATTGTGGCTAGGTGTTCCTCCCTTCAACTGTGTCTAGGGCACCTTGATTTGCTGCGTATAAAACACTTTCTTAACTATGGCCAAATTGTCTTCTTGCATGACTGTGATTAGGGCTGCGTATAAGACTCTTCCATGATCCTCCATGACTGCGTCTAGATCTCATTAGGGCAGTGAATTAGTCTCCTCTATGGCAGCGTATAGATCTCCTCTTACCTGCAAGATGATCTCCTCATAAGACTGCGGCTAGGGCGTCTTAGGTTCAACGTCTAGGGCTTCTCCCTCTAGATCTCTCTAGCCACGAAACCCAAAACAATTGGAGAGAGATCATGAGTGAAGTGAATGTGAGAAATGACTCTCAAGTCATCTCCTTTTATACTAAAACGTTGAGCACTTGTGGGGTTTATTTGGTTGCTGGCCGACCTTGACAATTTGTCCAATAACACAAATAAATTCATATCTCCATGAATACTTATCGGAATAAGATGATCTTTAGATCAATCCTACACCTCTTGATGAGAGGGATCCAAGAAAAATATCAGCTGCCATCAATAAGATGACCCACATGGAGTTTGGCCCTAGCTGCGAAATTTAACATTTTGCCACTTCGGAAGGTCATACACTTGGCTTCAGCAAGCTGCTCAAAACATGATCCAAACTGATCACACCTTGATCCAATACACCTCCAAGTACTGTTGTTACACCTTGTTGCAATGTTGCACTGTTGCACCCCTGGTTACAGCACAACACGCTGCCCTCAAACTCCGCGCAGCTCAGCAACTAGCCTCCTTTTTTACTACAGTCCACCTTATGGAGACTCCTCTTGCCTTACAGGGTTGTTGTCGACCCTGAACATAGCTCCTATAGGTTCCACTTGTTGGCTATGGCCTGTGGCCTAGCCCAACAATGGACTGCAGTAGTTGTCTCATCCACACAATCCACAATTCTGTCTTCAAAACAACAGCAATTCTATCTTCAAAACAGAGCTTAACACAAGCCCAAGCAACCCTCCAAATGCCATGTTGTCCCCTACAGCACTGGGGCTCAATCACAGAAATTCCCATGATTTTTTTCAATCTCCTCCACATTGTCTTGTGCTCCCTTGTTGCAGCTTCTTCTCCACGAAATTTCAGAGATATTCCTTGAGTGTATTGCTCACAAATGGATGCCTCAAATAGCCTCAAATCATCCTTAATTTATAGGCTTTTAAGGCTCAACGTCTCATTTGAAGTGACCCGTCTATTGGCTCTCTTTAACATCAAGTCGACCTACTTGACAACAAATAATTAAATTGTCAACTTCAAAAATCAATATCCCTCTAACAACAACTCGGATTCGGACGATTTCATTGCGTTGGAATTGTCTTTCTAAGCACTATCATCTTCATCCATCACATATCTTAAATCCATCATTGTTTTGTCTCAAATATTGATGGGTGCCAAAACCCCACACTTGGGCTCCAAGCCAACAAGCTTCCCTTGTGGTGCTTTTCCCTCCAAACCCTAAACCCTAGGGCTTGGAGTACTTGCCAAGCTACACAAATCAACACTCCCTCTTACTGAGGGAGGTACTTCCAAGACTAGGAAGTATCTCGTCATCATCATCATTGCTCGCAACACTTTCCCAACTCTTGGCACTCACAATCGCAGCAATCCTCGTACGATGAACTACGCCCTTCTTGGAAATGTCATTGTCACTGCTAGAAGCAACTTGCTTCTTCTTCTTATCCTGTAACGTCTTCCACTCTCTCCATGATTCATTCTTGGCAATTGTAGGAACACCCTTGCTCACCACTGACCACGCGCTCTTCTTGTGTTGTAGAGTCTCCCTCTGAATCTGCAAGCTCCCTCTCAAACTAAATCCCTCTAAGTCTTTGGAACTTGGACCTTCTCAAGAAAGTGTACCTTCTTCTCAAGAACCTATACCTTCTCCTCTGAAGCCTGCATTTGCACCTACACCTGCTCTTGCTTCTCTAGAACCTGTACCTGCTCCACTAGCTTCTTTCCATGATCCACAAGCTTGGTCGTCAACCTGTAGAGACCATGCTCTCTAACTCTGAGTATAATCCCATCGGACTTAGAACCTCTAAGCTTGAGTCTTTCCTTCCCTAATCTGAAAATGAGATCTTAAATCAATATAAAGGTATTACAGACTCATGTGCAGGAATGCCTATATTACTTAGTGCAATGGATCGAAAAGATTGCAAATAATATAGACAATGAGCAGTTAGAAAACATAACAGACACACACATTAACACAGCAAATAATCAAGGAGTTCACCCGACTTCCTGGCTACGTCTCCTGGTCTATCTTTCTGTGTCGACCTCTATATTATGTCTTCAAGAGCAGATTATTACAAGTGTGAGCTCAAACCGAGTCTCAACACAACAGTGACAAAAAAACAGGGATTTACTTAAAATTCTCAAGTCTACAAAGTACATAGACTCTCCCTCTTGCTCTCTGTCTTCTGCTTTCTCTGTCTCGACAACTGCCTCCTCTGTCTCTACCATTGAATGGCTTTTAAGCCCATCAGCGCTTGTCTGTTCGTCTCCCCTTTCGGGCTCGCTGGCTACCGATCGTTGTCCCTTCCTCTCCTTTTGGAGCATTTATCAATCATTGCTAAACGCCCTAAGGTATGGTGGCCACCTGTTCATAACAGAAAGGACCACTAGCGCGGGTGAAATCCCAAAAGGTCGTTTCTCTATTTACACAGAAAAATACTCAGAAACACTGAAAAATCTGACAAACCGCTTTCTATCGGACTTCAAATAATATCGAATCCACCCTATAATCCTATCGGGTCCACCTTTGATCGTTATCGCAAGCCCACCGTTGATCTGCGTGATCTCCGATCCAATGGCTAATATCCATTTTCAGGTGGCTTATGTGCACGGCTAAGTCACCTGACACAGGGATTCGGGATTCGTAGGATTCGGGGATTCGAGTGTCGGATTCGGACACGCTGACCCCCCGGAATAGGACACGTAGGATTCGTTATATATTATTTTATTATATATATATATATATATAAGTAGATATTTCTTACACAAATTTTAATTAATGATACAAATTTCTTGATTTCAAACATAGATCATCATCTATAGCATGCATAGTACATACAAAATTCAAATACATGTCAGTGGTCACATAAATCATGATTCATAATTCATAAATGAAAGACAACTTACAACTACAAGATAGTAAGATAAACACACTGACAACTGTAGTTTTCTCATTAAGTCATCAAATCAAAATATGTTACATAGGTAGTGCTGGTGCAATGCTAATGGCAAATAGAAATAGAAAATATAAAACAACTACAGGTATACAAGCCTCAAGGCATCAATCCTCATCATCAACATCAAAATTAGCATCAATGTCCTCATCATCATGGTCCCCACTGCTCTCCTCTGCATCCTCCTCCTCCCCTGTATCCATAGTCGTCTCTGCATCTGCTAGTGTGGAGGATGACCCCTCTAAGTCATCAAATCTAACAGGCTCTAGCACTCGATCATTGAGATCCATGTTGGCCAATGCCAACTCAACACTGTTGTCTAGACCCATATCATCAGGAAAGACATCTCACATCTTTGTCTTTCCCCTCAACCACTCTTCCCTCTGCCTGTAAATAAGACGAAAGTTGGTGTGCACATACACCATTATCTCTGCCCTGGACTGCTCAAGCCTGCTCTTCTTCACACTATACAAATTCCCATATGTGCTCCAATTCCTCTCGCAACAAGAGGATGAAGTCACCTGAGAGAGGAGCCTCATGGCTAACCGCTGAAGAGGAGGGCTTGTCGCCCCATGATTTGCCCACCAAGAATAGGGCTTCTTAGCCCCCCTGTCTCTAATCACATCATAACCTCCAAATCGACCACTGCCAGTGGAAAACTCTGCAAAGGCATCATCCACCTCATCAAGCAATGCACTATCCTGAAAAATCCGTCAGAATGCCTCTTTCCTCCCCTGTGAGATTTCACCATCCATGTGAGAAGGGAATCTGTGGGAAGGTCCACCATTCAGCCACTCACGGTTGTAGTATTTGGAGTTCAATGAGTAAGCCAAACAATGTAAAGGTGTACAATTCTTGTCCCATCTACTGACAAGAATATCCTGTATAGTATCACAGAAGACCTCTGGTGATGTCTCATACTCGGGGCACTCACTCTGTAGAATAATGCTCCTCACAGACTCAATCATGGAATCCCATCCCTCATAAACCTCTCCTAGGATAGGTTTGTTTGTATCTGCAAATCGAAGCAAAGAAATGATAGGGTTCATGATCTGAATAATTAGATCTACCCTCTCCCACCAAGCATCATCTAGCACTGTGTCCTTCACTCTTTTAGAGGCTACCTGATTTGTCTTTCTCCAAAAAGACCAAAACTCAGAAATAACCATGGACCCAAGAGCGGTCTTGACCTCCCTTAACCTCTTCAACATCATGAATGAAGAGGCAAACCGTGTATTAGCAATCTTCAACAATGATAGATTGGTGTACTCCTTGTAGATAGTGATGGCATTTGTATGATTTTGCACAAAGTTACGGATATGTCGTGCATCCTCAATAATGTTACCATTCCAAAGCACATCAGAAGCAATGGATTTCAGTGCTAAGTTCAATGAATGGACAATGCAAGGTGTCCAAAACACTTGTGGGTATTTAGCTTCCACAATCATGCCAGCAGCCTTGCAAACAGGTGCATTATCTGTAATGATTTGCACACAAGAATCAACACCTACATCTTCAATAACTTTAATAAATAACTCACCAATAAATTGTGCATCCTTGTATTCTCCAAGTGTATCCACTGCTTTCATGAAAACTGGACCATTCAAGGAAGACATCATGAAGTTGATGATGGGGTGTCGTGCTGGATCTATCCATCCATCAGAAACAATGCTAACCCCAGATGCTAGCCATGATGCTACAATAGGCTCAAGCATTTTTTGCACCTCTTTTTTTGCCTTCGTTAACAATGTGGTTCTAAGCTTCTCTGAACCAGGAGGCACATACCATGATGGACACCTGTGAGTTAGAGCTCGACACATCTCAATAAATAAAGGTGAGCGTGCAACATTAAATGATATGAAGTTTTGATAGAAAAAGAGGGCAATGGTGAGATCAAGCTCTTCCCGTTTCTCTTTCTGAAAAATTTTGTCCATTGGACCAAGTGTAATTGCTCTTCCTTTTGCTGCTTGTCCCCCAATAGAACTCTCAAATGGAAATTTGGTGGTGGCCTTCCTCAAAAATGGAAGGGGGTCTTCATTCTTGGGTTTTCTTGATTTTGAAGCCACATTTTCCATACCAACAGTGGACTCCTTTTCCAATTCTTTTCTCTTTTGTAAAAGAACAGCATTACAAGCTCCGATCCCACAACCCGGTAAAGCCAACAAATGGGCTTTCACATGGAAATATGTGCTTTTGAAAGCAATGTGACAAAAGTTGCATCTCCATTGCACATTGCCTCCTCCCTTCCCCTTGGTGCTTGTCCCATCCTCTCTTGTGACATATTTCCACAAGGGATATTTCTCAATGTTGTCTTTAGGTCCTCCTCTTCCCTAAACATTACTTGCAGCAGACTCTGATGATATTGGGGGCAGAGGGGCATCTCCAATGGAGACATTCTTGCCCTTCCTTTGCCCCCTAATCGCTGCCTTTCATTGAGCCATGAATACCGTAAAAAAAAATGAACAAAACATGCACAAAATTGTAAACAAAAAATCATATACAAAATGTTGTAATAGAATAAGAAATGCAAAAAAATGGAGTTGAAATGCACTTACCTGGTGCTTGAATCTCCTTGCCGAACGCTCTACTCCCTTAGCTCCTTGTTCCAAACCCTTATCTCCTTGCAAACAACTCAAACAATGCAAATACAAATGACAAACAACGTGAAACAATAAAGGAAATGCATGCTTTTTAACCCGCGGGAGGCAATTTTATGGGATATGAATCCTAAAATCATGATTTGTTGAGCATGTACGAGATTCGTACAGGATTCATACGAATCCTAGTCGGACTCGTCGAATCCGGTTTTGGGATACGATTTTCCAGCGACTTGTATCGTATATGCGGGATTCGTATTCACCAGGGTATATCAACAAATCCGGTTACTTAGGTGCATGGAGATTACCCGCCCGAAAAGGCAGTTTTCTCTCTCCTGCGCCAAGCCACATGTTGGTTAGTGTATGGGATCAAGCGGAGCCCGTCCAATACCACTTACCGCCTGAGGCCCGCCCAAAATCCCGCTTACCACGGAACTCGAATAATATAAAGCCGCGTCTTTAAATCTTTCGGGTCCAGCTTTTATCGTTTCAGGTCACTTCCTTTGTATTTCGGTTTTTATACGAAAATGCACTAATACACAAAAAAAACCCGACAATTTCTTTTGTATCGGAACTCAAAACTTATAGAGTCGCATTTATAAACCCCATCGGGTCCGACTATCGCCAGTCGCATATTGTATCGACCCCGCTCCTTTGTATCATTACGATGAGATATTGCGATGCAATATATCGTAATCGCATATCACATTGTCTTCGGCCTCCGGTAAGTCTTCCCTTTGTGTTATATCGATGCGATATTGTGATTTGATCTGGGTCATTGATCTGCGCGCTCGATCAACGATCCTCGTTAAATCGCGTTGATCGCTATCACGATTTCCATAGGGCTGCCTCCGATGTACTCCGTTAGTTTCTCCCGATTGCGATATCCCGATTTGATCTAGACCGTTGATCGGTCCGACCTAACGGCTCTTGTGCATCCGGGCTGCGCTTTCGCTTTCCTTTGGATTTTCGGGTTTTTCCGCCATTCTTTCACTGTTTTCCCTTCCGATAGTTAATGTATATGAAGACTTAGAGGTTTTAGGATCCATTTTGGATCATTCCCATCCTGGAACAAGACCTCAAACCCTTTCCTCTCGATCATCGACTCGGAAATCACACTATATTTAAGTCCTGGTACAAACAGTACATCACGGATCCGCATCATACGCCCTGTCTCCATCCTGAATGGCACAACACTCGATCCTCGTATCTCCAACTGACTCTTGTTGCCCAACACCATGTGCAACTTCGAGTCCCATCCAACTAGAGTCTCAAAAACCTCTTGTTCATTGCACCACTGTCCACGTACCATCCATCCTCCGTGATAGTACTTTGCGAGAAATGAGAAATCATAGCAAAGTCCTCCTCTTCCAATCTCCTGGAGAGATCGTCCATCTCTATTGAAGTGGCAACACAAGCGACCTTCTTTCCTTTCTTCTTCTCATCATTTCCCTTCTTCTTCATCGGAAATCTCGACGAAAAATGACCCATCTCGCATAGTGGAAACACTTGACTTTACTCAAGTCCTCCTTTTGCTTAGCCTTCATTCGTGATGCAAGTGCCATCTCATCATCTGAAGCTTTCTGCTTCGGCTGAAGATCCTCGTCTCGCAACTCTTCCTGAATGAAGTCATCCCACAACCTATCCCACGCTGGCAGCTTCACTCTGGCAACGATTCCTTTGATGAAGTGCTTCCATTCCTCGGTGAACCCTTTCAAGGCAATCCTTACCATATCTCCATTTGAGACATTCACATTGATGGCAGTAAGCTCATCTTTGACCTGAGACAATCTCGTTAGATACGAGGTCACGCTTTCACCCCTTATCATCTTGGTGGACTTCAACTTATCCTCCAATACCAATACTTGGTTCTCGTTCTTATTCTGGAACAAATTCTGAAGAGACACCCACATCTCATGTGCGGTGTTCTTCCCGGACAAATGAGGTATTAGGGCATCCCTCACACCATCTAGGATGATCAGTCCCACCCTCACATCCAAATCTTCCCATATTATCAGCTCCTTAGGGGCGGTTGGCTTCTTGATCCCTTTCTCGGCAAAATTCTAGATCCTGTTGACTTGCAAGATCAACTTGATCATTTCCCTCCATGGACTATAGTTGGACAACCCCTCCAACCTATCCTCATATTGGATACTTGCATGCAACTTCGACATTGTAGTGAACCCTTCACTCACAATCTGACCAACTCCCTCTCATGATGTACTTTGCTACGCACAACTCTGATTTACTTACTTCCAAAGTAGCTCAGACACCCTCTGATACCATGTTGAATTTCCACGACCTTGGGTCTAAGTTAGAGTCTTAAAATCACTGACGCTACCATACCAAGAATTTCGAACATAAACTACTTTGCACTACGGAAATATAAAGTAGGAAATCACATATGCACAATATACACAGTTTTAAACAAAATTATACAATATGTACAATCCCAATCTTCATTATATTAAACCAAATTCTGAAAAATACAACAGTCTATGGTATACAAGATACAATGACAAACATCGATGTAGCTTCTATGTCGTATCTTGTCTTGTCGGTCCTTCCCTTCCGTATTGCTCACTAGTAGTACCTTAGTCCATCAAGGCATCTACACATCGAGACTCCAAGAGGGTTGTCTCCTATCAATGTTGTAAGTCACGTCTGCTACAATGAACACGGGTTCATCAACTACTCTCTGGGTAGGCCCAATTCCCAAGCTCCAATCTGCCAATCTAGCAATCACTTTAGTCCATCAAAATGTTGCTCTTTAGGCTGCAAACTTCACCCAATCACGCACCAACAACATCCTTCTTGTCTACTGCTCTAGGGCTACTTTGGGTAGCAAACACGCTACCCTCCAACCAACTCTATGACACCCAATCTCATTACTGTTGAATCTGCTCCTAGTATGATGCTTTGGCACTTTGGAAGGTCATACACTTGGCTTCAACAAGCTCCTCAAAAAATGATCCAAACTGATCACACCTGATCCAATACACCTCCAAGTATTGTTGTTACACCTTGCTGCAATGTTGCACTGTTGCACCCCTGGTTACGGCACACCACGCTCCCCTCAACCTCCGCACAGCTCAGCAACTAGCCTCCTTTTTTACTGCGTCCACCTTAGGGAGACTCCTCCTGCCTTATAAGGTTGTTGTCCACCCTGAACGTAGCTCCTATAAGCTCCACTTGTTGGCTATGGCTTACGGCCTAGCCCAACAGTGGATTGTGGTAGTTGTCTCCTCCACACAGTCTGCAATTCTATCTTCAAAACAAAAGCAATACCCTTCTCTTAACTGCGGCTCTCCTGCCCTGCAAACACACCAAGAACAACCCTTAGCACAAGCCCAAACAGCCCTCCAAATGCCACGTTGTCACCTACAACATTACAGCTCAATCACAGGAATTCCCACGCTATTTTCCAGGCTCCTCGACATTGTCTTGTGCTCCCTTGCTGTGGCTTCTTCTCCACGAAATTTCAGAGATACCCCTTGAGTGTATTGCTCACAAATGGATGCCTCAAATAGCCTCAAATCATCCTTAATTTATAGGCTTTTAAGGCTCATCGTCTCATTTGAAGTGACCCATCTATTAGCTCTCTTTTACATCAAGTTGGCCTACTTGACAACCAATAGTTAAATTGTCAACTTCAAAAATCAATCTCTCTAATGACAACTCAGATCAAACGATTTTCATTGCGTTGGAATCATCTTTCCAAGCACTATCATCCTTGTCCATCACATGTCGTAAATCCATCATCGCTTTGTCCCAAATCTCGATGGGTGCCAAAAACCTACACTTGGGTTCCAAGCCCACAAGCTTCCCTTGTGGTGCTTTGCCCTCCAACCCCTGAATGCTAGGACTTGGAGTACCTCCCAAGCTACACAAATCAACACCACCCAGTGCCTCCAGTGATGCAGAGACTATGGCTCCGACCACTCCAACGTCATTGTTTTTACCACTAGAAAGGGTTGAATCCTTCAAGCTAGGTGAGAAAGGGTTGTCTTAGGAGTCTATCAACCAAGCTTATGCTTGGAGGTAAGTTATTAGTGTAAGCTAAGCTTAGAAAGCTTATGCAATGATTGTGAGTGAGATTCTTAGTTTAAGATTTGCTTAAGTATTTTAAATTATGATGGATATTTAAATACAAGAGTACTTGTAAATCAAAATGCAATCTTACAACCAAGAAAATGCCAATTAACTTAGTGCCAATGTCAAATCCACAAGATGCCAATTACTCAAGATAGACAATTAACAATCTTATGCCAAGATTATGTCCTTAGACAATGCTATTAATGAAAGATGCTCAAAATAAAACTTAAGATATCGATTTCTCAAGATAGACATTAAAATTACCTAAGCTTCTTAAGAATGTGAAAGAGCATAGAATTATGAACTTAACATAGAGCACTTATTCAACAATGTTTCAAGTACAATGTCAATTAGAATTTAATGCCAAAGTGACTTGGTTCATCAACAAGATTAGAGGATAAATGTTTGAGTGATTTTAATGCCAAGTTAACAAATTTTCAAATCTAACACAAGACAAGCAATTGTTAGAGCTTAACAATATAAACCACCATGAACCAAATAAATCATGAAAAAGTCACTTATGATGAAGTATAGAATAGCAGTAAATATGTCACTTCAAACCACGGAAATTACCAAGCATGTGAAACATAAAATGACAAATGAGCTGCCTAATGCCTTGCCAATGTAAATTTATGAATTCTGGCTCACTTAAGATGTTATGTTCAGCGTTATATCAGATCTGAAATCACTTGTTACAATAGTAATAAAAGTGAACAAACAGTGAACTATTGATGCAATAACATGTGCCAAAATTAGCCAAATGCTAGAGTAAATTTGCCAAATTGAATAAATTGATTTTTAAGCCCTTCAAGATGTGATATTCAGAAAATATCAGATCTGATTATGCCTTTTACGCAGAGATATCAGCCACTAGAAATTAGAGATCTATGCCCAAATTTTGATGCCAAAGACACTTAGATGCTATCATAGTATGCTAGAGGCCACACCAATCAAATTTATGTCCTTTAGACTGTTATTTTCAGATTTATATCAGATCTGATCTATTCAGTTATGCAAAGATTTTCCAGCAAGCAAATGACTAGATCTAGGCTAGATACTCAATGCCCACGTAGCTAAAACACTAGCAAAAATTCACCATGAGATTATTATAGTGTTTAAGCCACTTAGATTTGATTTTAGGGCATTTAATTCACTATTATAAAATGAATATGATAGCTGAAGCAAAACAGTGGTAAGGTTAGGGTTTAGAGAGCAAACCCTAGGCCCAAGGCCCTGTAGCTAAGTTGCAGGAAACGCTGGCAGCGGAGGAGTTTAAGTATGGAAACGGAAACAAAACGCAGAAACGTGTACAGTACGGCGCAAAAACGCGTTTCTGGCCGTACTGGCAACTGTTCTCGAGGTGGAAACGTGGCCAGTACGGCCAGAAACGCGTTTCTGGGCCATACGACGCCATTTCCACATGCAACTTGACTTTTTTTTAATTTTTTTTTATTAAGTTGTTTTCTAATTTTTAATTAGGTTTTTCTAATGCCTTCTAGTTGCCTCTAGACGTGTGTCTAAAGTTATAAAAGTGAATTTTTGCTTTAGTGTTGATATGCAGTTCATCAGGGAGTTTGAGGCATATGCAGTTCATGGTAATGTTAAATTCTTAAAGTAAAAGTGATATTTTCATCCTTTTACTTAAATTTTTAACATTACCATGAAATGACTCAGGATGTTTGAGAGTGGTTTCGCTCTCATTGGGTTTCATATGGAGAAAGTAAAATTTTAGATCTCACTCAAAATCCAGCAGACTTATCTATTTTTTAGGATTTTAGGATTAGGGGGATTGTAATGTTTCCATTGGATTTTATCATGTACTAGGGTATGGAACTTGTATTTAATCAAGAGAACCAAGCCCTCTATGCAAGGGAGACTCCCAATAATCAAGAGCATGTAGGGTACTAAGGTATGAAACTTGTATTTAATCAAGAGCACTAAGGCCGTTCGACTATGTAGGAAGAGACTCTCAATCAAGCACGAGACAAGAAATTAGAAATTTCTCGTGGCTGATTTTGGATATTTCTATTTTCATTATGTGATCATTCATGAGTAAATGGGATGTAAATGTAGAGACTTATAGTTTATGCATTGACAATTGACAATTTTATCATAATGTAATAAATTAGAATATCATATATGATTTATGATTGCAAATATTTCTTAAATGTCCTAATATATATATTCGTGTTTCCCCGTTTCCAAAATTTGGGGGGGTCACGTTTCGTACCCATGCCCGTTTCGGAAACTCGTACATGTTTCCCCGTTTCGTGCAACCTTGCCCTGTAGAAAACTTGCCCAGGTTGCCAAAATTTCCCCAATGTACTTGGCACTTGAAAACACAAGATTTGAGCCAATTTCTCTACAAAACATACAAGTATTTAGTCCCAAAAATTTCAGAGATGCGCAGAGGTCAAACAAGGGCCAAAAGAGGGCAACGCTAGGCCCATTAGGGTTAGCATTGGGCTACAAAAGGCCTCTAAGTCCCAGCGGCTAGGGTTTGAGGCTAAAGGAGGGATGAAAAGGGCCAACGACGGGGACAAGAGGGAGGCGAAGGGTAGAAGAGGAGGCCGAGGCAGGAAAGAGGGAAGTCGAAGCAAGGGAAATGCTTGGAAATCCCATGGCAAGCCTAAAAAGTTGTCGTCTAGGATAAGGGAGGGTGTTTGAGGCCTTCTGGGCCCACATCCAGGCCTAAAAAGGCCTTAAACCCTCAATGTTGGGGCCACAAAGGGTGACGTAGGCCCTAAAAAGGGTGACACAAGGCAAGGAGAGGACAACTTTGAGCTTGGAGAGGGAAAATCCGAGCTTAAGAGCCCTAAAACTTGAAACCCCAGCTCTTAAAAAAATTATTTACTTCAGATCTTCAGTTTGCTACAAATTCTTCAATGGTTGGCCCTACAAAAGATTTTAGAAGGCTAGATCTTACCCTTAAGGGCCTAGATCTAGCTTCAATCTAGCTCCTCTCGCTTGATCTCACCTGCAAAATTGGAGATAAAAATACCCAAAACCCCAATATATACAAAAATTCTCAAAACCTCAAAACCCTAGCTAGAGAAAAAATAATTTACAAATATATTATAGAAATTTATTTACAACTATAAAAATATACAAGGCTTTTGAGAAATAAATTTTTTATATTTTTTTTTTATAAATGGCGAAAGTGTATTTCGAAGAATAAATGCAAGCTACAGCATTAGCAAAGTTAAATAAACCATAAAAATATTCGAAGTCCAAATAAGGTCAACCTATGTCCACAGTTTGTTAACTTGGAGCCCAAGGACTGAGAAACCTACCGACACTATATATTTTCTTCAAGAAAGCCTGTTAGACATATGGTGAATCAAATCACTTAAGATAGACCCAAAATCCACCAATAGAATGTTTTTATCACCATCCAATGAAAAACAAACTTTAAAAAATTCAAGCACAATATAGGAAAGCCTGTACCCATCACATACCACAAATCAGTAGACAATAAACACCATGAACTACACCCCAAAGTCTTTGTTACGATTCACAAAACGTTCACAGTGGAACAGTAGAGTTACATCAACTTTTCTGCAGAATTTTCTTAGCCAAAAATCAAATGGTTTTTTACACAAATGCCTCTCTAATTTATAGATAAATCCTCCAAGTTGAAAAATAACAGCTAGTTAGCTTGATCCTCGTCAAAATATCTCGGTCATCGAAAGATATTTGGATCATCTTTTAATCTTCACCGTTGAAAATATTTATTTTGAAGAATTTTCGAATTGCTCATTAAATCCATTTTTTATTAGCTCAAAAATAATTATTTTGAGCTAATTTCCTCAAAAAATTGACTTTGACTTAACCACCAAAGTTCAAGGGTCCATTTTTTCTTGAAATTTCCAATATTCCCTTGATGGGGGACCTCCAAAAATTAATTTCTTTGATACCCACGAATTTTTCCACTAGGAGAATTTAATTTCTCTGAGACTCTAATTTAGACTCTAATTAATTATTTTTTGACTTTGGATTTATTTAATTTTTGCCATAAAAATTAATTAATCGACACTTGAGGGAATTAAATATTTTTTCCACCCTCTAATATTTTAACCATGACGTTTAGGTATGAGGGACCTGTTGTCGCACGAAGTGTCTAGGCACTGCGACAATGCTCAGAGTAAGGGTTGTCACTTTTAAATCCTTACTCACTCTGTTTAGACTCTCTCATAGACAAGTCAGGGGGGGTAGTCCCTAGGTAAATGGATGAGGATAGCCTGCAAAAAACAGACTCTAAGAGATTTTAATGACGGACAACTTGGTGAATCTAAACGATTAAATCAGACGAATAGATTAAACGCCAACGTAAACAAGACACGACCACAAGATAGAAACAATCCTAGACCAGTGCCTTTAATTTGAATTAACCATCAACTAAATAAAACAAGTTATCCAGAACAGTCTTCAATATGTGACAAATAATGACAATCATGAATAATCAATATAAACGCCCAACACTGTATCACACAAGATATTCCAGATTTAAGACGATTATCATTAATGACCAAGATCTAGAACTAATTAACCCTTTCCAAAAGTCAGTATGATTTATCGCACCTTGACCATAGAAGAATCATAAAATTTAAGATTTAGCATTTAACATCAATTATTCCTTGAAGAATGCTTTAATGTGAAAGAAAATAAATCAAAGGGCTAATGAATCAAATTTTTAATGGGCGGTAGGCCACACTAAAAATACTTAATGTGAAAACGTAAATCCTTCAATTTATTTTATTCCAAAATCTAAAGTCACATAAACAAAACAACAACGAAAACAAAAAACAAAAAACTTTTTAAAATTTTAGATTTTTAAATGTTTTTTAAATCTTTTAGATTTTTTTTTTAATTTTAGAAAATTTTGATTTTTTTTATGATTTTTAATGTTTAAAAATTTTTTAATGTTTTTAGATTTTTAACTTTTAGGAATTTATTTTTTTATTTTTATGATTTTGTATATTTTGAGAAATTTAAATTTTTTTAGGATTTTCAAATGTTTTAGATTTTTAGTTTTTTAAATTTAAGTGTTAATCAAAAATCAAATCGAAAAAAGGGGAAATAAAAAAAAATAAAAAAATTTTAAAAAAAATGAACTAAAATCATTTGGATTAAAATCTAAACTCTAAAAAAGATCATGCCTAAAACCTAACACATATACAAACCAAATAATAAAAAGAAATCGAAAGAAAAAAAAAAAGAAATGAAACAGAATAAAACAAACTAACCATAAGGAAACGAATATATCACAATGAAAAATAAAAGTCAAATAGCTTGAGTTTGTTGTCGTTTGCAGGTTTACGGGAGGCTTGGACAACAGCGGCAGAGGAATGGAGTTTATGATGGGGGGATGGATACAGTGGTGCGGAGGGATTGGCAGCGGATGAATGAGTTCGATGAGCAGGCAAGGAGGAAGCGGAAGGATGAGATGGAGGCTGCAGGTGTGTATGGCTGCACGTTGCAGGTCATAGGTCGAAGGTTCGAGAGCAGCATGAGGAGCTTGAAGGGATGCGTATGGAAAGCAGTGGGAAGAGTTGGGGTTGTGACTGGAGGAGAATAATGGATGCGGGTTGAGGGACGCAGAGAGGATGGAAGAGTAGCAGAGATGCATGTATGGAGGAATAGGACTGCGAGCTGGCAGTTTGAGGCCCCACGCAGATGGCAAAGGCAGAAAAAACAGCGATAAGGGATACGTAAGAGAGCAAATGGATGGACTATGGGCATCGAGAAGAGAACCACGGGAAGAAGAGAAAAAAAAATTCGAATTTGCACAATGAAACCCAAAAACCAAGGAACAAATCCCAGAAACCCTTTGAAATCTTTCTGGAAATTTTATTAAAATTTCCACAATTTACCTGCTACGAAATTCCCAGATCTTATAATAAATTTAGATTTAAAACTCGAAATTTTTTGCTCAGGAAACCCCAGGCAACAGAGAAATTGTAGCCCAGGAACTAAAAAAAATTCACAGACTGTAATGTTATGCTTAAAATTTATCAATGAAACCCTCACTGAAAATTCTCCAGATTTAAATAAAATATTAAATCCACCTACTTCAAATTTGACTTTAAAACCTTCACAAAATTTCTAGATCTGAAAATAAATAAATTTAAAACCCTTGGACTGCAAAATGTCTAAATAATATCTCTGGAAAATAATGTTATTGAACCCAGAGATCCAGATCTTACCCTCCAGGGCCTAGATCTGGACTCTGCACAGCTTTCAGCTTCAAATCTGCAGCGACAGGACAACAAGAAACACCCAAACGATACTTACAATGACCTCAAAAAACCAAGTTAGAAAAATGAAAATAATTACATATTTATGTACATGAATGGCAGACCTATCAGATCTAGGGAGTGTGAGTCCAACTCCGCTCCCAGATCTGATAATCTGAGGCTCTCAACAGCAAGATCTATCGATTTAGCACAAAAAATTAAATATTTTGAATTTTGCAAGAGGCACTAAGCTCAAAACCCTTCATGCATCACCCATAAAAAATATATCTTATGATAAGCCCAGGATCAAATTAATGTTGGGCTCTTCTAAAAACATGGATCGGGAGTTGGTTGGTTCAGCCGAAAACTTCCCCGAACGCCCGATGATCTAATAATCAAGGATTTCCTGCAAAACTCAATTTAACCATCAACATAGAGCGAGAAAACGATAGTAAAATTCAGATAAATAGAGATACCTGTTATTATATTCAAAACTTCAATTATCATTCAAACCCCAGCGACTGAGCAAGATACCTGTACTCAAATCACTCTTCAGAAAGCAACATCAATGGCTAAAAAGAAATCTGTACATGAAAATAGCACATCTTATAGTATTTCCACGAAGAGTAACACCAGCAGAAATCAACCCCAAAGTCTTTCTTTATTGCTCATAAAAAGATTACAAGAGAGATTTTCGCTTAGTACATGATCAAAAAATTGGATGATCCTCACTGACAAATGACCTCCTATTTAAAGATAAATCCTCCAACGGCTAGTTCAAGTGATCCTTGTCAAAGTAATCTCGACTATTGATGAGGGTCAAAATTTCTTTTAATCTCATCCGTAGAAATTTTAAATATTGAGGAAATTTTGAATTTTTCAATTAAATATATTTTAATTAATTCAAAAATTAAATTTTTGAATTAATTTCCTCAAAATTTTGGCTTTGACTTAACCCCAGAGACCAAGGGCATAAAATTTAGCAAAATAATCAATTAACCTTAGTCCATGGACCTCTTAAAATTTTATTTTTTAAAGGACCCACGAATTTCGCCTTTGGAAAATTTAAATTCACTTGCGACCTACAATTAATCAAATTTTTGGCTTAGGATTTTAATTAATTTTGGCCATAAAATTTAATTAATTAACCTATGAGGGGATAAACTATTTTTCTAACCTTCAAGACACTCTACATCATGATTTTTTACATTTTTTACATCTCAAGGGAAAAAAACCATTTACAAAAGACCCTCACAGACTACTTAGTTCTGCGACACAAAATATAATCTAGCAAATCAAGCAATTTGTAATAAAATAACCTAACCAAATAGTTAGGATTATTCCCAAATCACTTTTGCATAGACTCGATCTAGAACACTAGGACTCCCCTAAGATCCCAGTGACAAAATCCATTCCGACGTTGGGGTAAGGCTGAAGGAAAACTCTGTCGACCATCCGAAAATGGATCGGTAAGACAAAAAACCTCTCGGAATGTAGATCATCACCAGAAAAGTAGGTTTACCTAGGTGATTACATACACGACACGGATCTGCTGAGATTATCTATATTATACATATGTAGACTGGGTTTACATTATAAGATGATCCTCAAGCTGATGATAATAGCTGGATGGCAAGAACACATCGATCAAGCGTTATCCCTTTTGCGAAAAAAGGGAATGTATAGCATGGGTCGTTGACACGTAGTGGTCAACATCTGGCTCTACTTGGGGACATGTTGCTGCACTGGAGGAATGTGAGAATCCAGAATCTGCATCCACGCAACACACAACAAAACATAAGTAGCGTCCATCCAAAAATCATCATATAACGTTAAGCACAGAAAATATATAAGCTCTTCATTTATTAACTATTCTAAGTTCTAACAACATGAAAAATCAAATCTAACTACAAAATGAAATACTAAAATAACAGGGCATAAGGTTAGGATTACAATACAAAGATGCCCCATGGCATCAGATGCGTTTAATATAGCGCATACTGAGCATTTACCTACTTTCAGGCAAGTCCGTCGGCTGTTTCTCATATGTGCCATGTCCAATTCTGCATATGGTAGGACCTTTTCCTATCCGAAAATCAAGCTGCTCGCAGCCACCTGATGCATCAAATCGCTTTCTCATTCTCCTTCTCTTGTGCTTTTTCTTTGTGGTAGGTTGTATCACTGACGATGTGGAACATTTTGTTTCAAAACTCTCAGATGAAGTATGTAAGATATGCATGACATGTCTCTCTTCATTCTGCATCTGCTCTGTCAAGAATGATGGATCAGTCTCACAGGTGTCATGAGTTATAACTTGATCTTCTATGACTGGTGGATTAACCATGTGAGCATCAACCTGATTCTTATCAATTTCAATTTTATCCGAGTCACCTTCAATTAACCACTTTTCAATGGAACAAATGACCTCCTCATAATAAGATGGAGCTTGTTGTAGCAGATAAGGAGGCTTCTGATATGTTGACGTCTCCTTGTTTCTTTCATCCTCTGACCAATGCTAAAAATTTTGTACCTGTATTGTTATGGCATCCATCTGGCTAGAGTGTTCAACCTTCATAGCACTGACTTCCTTGGCATGGTTTTCCTCCATGGTCAATAACTTATTCTGAAGACATATCTAACCAGCTTCCACATCTTTTATTACTTTTTCATTCTTTGCTTTCATGACAATGAAACAGTTTTGCATATAGTTTATCTCTTTCTTATGATTTGCTTGCATGGTAGCTAACTGATTATTATAATTGAATCTCATGACAGTCATTTTTTGATCCATAGTTAATAATTTGCTTTGCATAGAATTAATTTCTCTGCATTGACTGAACTGCATGTCTTTAACCAACTGCTTTAGTTCTTCTATAATTTGTTTATCATTTTGCCTTTCATTGTCGACACTGATTTGACAACTTGTCCCTGTTTTTCCACTGTCATGGATTTGACTTGCAACAATACAAGTGGATGGCACATTCTGATGTGGAAAATTGTCTTGAAATCTTTCATTAACAGCTGGATCCTTCACAAGATCACTTTCATTCTGTTGCATAATTTTAGGGGCACAAGGCGAGCTACCTTGATAACCATATCTATCTGTAAAAACATTGACGATGTCTTGCAAAGAAGCAAAAGAATCTTCAGCACAATTATCAAACCAATTCAACGCATCACCCTCTAAAGAAAAGGCAAATAGATGCATTTTGACATCTTCATGATCATATTGGGGAGAACTACAATATCTAAGTATTGTATGAGTAAACCTGCATAGATGCTTTCTAACAGCGACTGAATCACCACTCGAGAACAAAGACAATTTATGAATGGCCACTTCTGGAATATCATGGAGAACATCAGTAAAATGACACGGGGTAAATGAATCATCCATGATGACTTGCCTGAAGGAATAATGAGGGACCAAATGGATGCTAGAGAGAGACCTCTGCTCAAGAAAATCAAGAGATCCACTAGAAGCGAGCTTCTAGTAGAAATTCTTGTAAGAAATGAAAGAAGTGGAGTCGCCACTTGAACATGAATCTAACTCTAGGATCCAAAAGGCAACAAACAACCGGATATAAGGGAGGGCTTCTTGTCTGAGAAATAATAAATGGAAGAAGTGGAGTCGCCACCCAAACAAGAAATGAACCGAAATGTCTAGGTGCTAAAGGTGCAGATGAAACGATTAATGAGATTGTCAGACCAGGAAGTAACTCCTCAAATCAAATCATATTATTCATTCAGGTTGTTCATTATTATATACAAGAGGGAGTCACTGTTCAGTTCATCTCCCGGTGACTCTCCATCTTCTCTATTATTTATTTACACTAATTACAATTGTTCACCCAATCCCTATGATTAGGTGTCAACATTCCCCCCCTTAATCTGAAGGGATGTTGGTGAGTCCAAGCATCGTTCTGAATCTTTCAAGCTTTTCTCTTCCAAGCGCTTCGATGAAGATGTCTGCAATTCGTTCATTAGTGGAACAATGGCGGAGATGGATTGTTTTGGCCTCAACATGATGTCGAATCAGATGATATTTAGTATTGATGTGCTTCGTTTGATCATGGAACTTTGGGTTCTTGGCCAACTTTATTGCCGAGGTATTGTCAATCATGAGTGGAGTCAATTGTACTTGTTTTACCTGCAAATCTTCAAGAATTTTCCAAAGCCACACAATTTCTTTTGTTGCCTCAACTGCTGCCACATAGTCTGCCTCTGTTGTGGAATCCGTTGGAACTGATTGTTTGCGTGATCTCCAAGAGACAGCGCCTGATCCAAGACTCATAGCATAACCTGAAGTAGATACCCCAGTTTCTTTGTCTCCATCGAAGTCTGAATCAAAGTATCCAATCAAGCTGAAGTCGCCCACCTATGTATACTTGATTCCAAAGTCTTGAGTTCCCTTCAAGTACTTTAGAACTCTTTTTGCAGCAGACCAATGACCCTCACAAGGCTTTTGCATAAACCTGGAGAGGATTCCAACAGCAAACAAAATGTCTGGTCTGGGAGTAGTTAGGTAGTTGAGACTTCCTACAAGCTGTCTATACTTTGTTGCATCCTCAAATTCCTTATGTTTCCTAGGAATTGAAGGCAAACCAGTGACACCATTTTTCTTCAATAAGCGGAGGCTGTCATAGTTCAAGTGTCCAAATCTAGCATGCCATAATAGACTTGATAGAAATGTACCTTCTTCATAATGAGAATTGTATGAGAAATTTTGTGCATGAGCAACGGTACCCTGCAGCTTGAGAAGCCTTTCCTCTTCTATCCCCGTCATGACAAGTGAGTGGTTTGATGCTTTTCTCACCTCAAGCTTGCCATCAAACATATGAATAGAGTGTCCTTGCTGGCGGATGTGGACCAAGGACAGCAAGTTTCTCTTCATCTGTGGGAGATATAGAACATGATGCAGAATAAAGTCTGGAAGACCAGACAATTTTAGCCTAATTGTGCCAAGCCTCGATGGCTTGAGTTTTGATTTGTCTGCAAAGTATACTACTCCATCAACATTGTCAATAAATTCTTCAAAAAAATCTTTTCTAAAATTCATGTGGCAAGTTGCTCCTAAATCAAGCAACCAATCATTTTTCCAAGAAGCAAGTGAAGCATTAAATAAGCCTTCATTTACTCCAATATTACAGTGTGCCACAACATAGTGAGCAGATTCAGGTGCTTTACCTTTCTCTTTGTCATTAGTTTTACCTTTGAGTTGGTTTCTTTCCTGCTCAATTATGTCCCAAAGCAACTTGCATGTGGATGCATCATGTGATCCATCTCTTTTGCAGCATATGCAATGCAAATCTAACTTTTCTCCTTGAGAGTGTCTACCCCCCCGCCTCTGAAATTTCTTCCTCTTCCTCTTTGACCACCTCTTCCTCTGGAAGAATCTTGAGCAAGATTCTTTTCTCTATGATCAAGGCACACAGCTTCTTCAGAAGACTCAAGAGCTGTCTTCTTCCCAAAAGCTTTCTCTCTTTCAGCAAATTTTTTCACAAGGGAGTCAAAGGTAATATCTTTGAGGTTTCCATTTGCCTGCAATGACTCAAAATAATTTGAGTAAGTGGGATAAAGTGCCTTGAGAAAAGATATCAGAGGAATATCCAATTCAACATTAGTGACTTTGATATCATGGATTATAGATTTTACTTCTGATGCAAAAGCAAGAGGATCATTATTTTGTAATTCAAAGGTGAAGAGTTTAATCATGAGTTGAACAACTTCAAGTGCAAAGGGTGAGTCATAGAGTTCCTTCAGTTTTTGTAAGGCTTCGAAAGCATTTGAAAATGGTAA
This sequence comes from Pinus tabuliformis, assembly GCA_031772625.1. NCBI lineage: Eukaryota > Viridiplantae > Streptophyta > Pinopsida > Pinales > Pinaceae > Pinus > Pinus tabuliformis. Next base: position 950,287,630 of record CM062811.1, on the reverse strand, counting down.
AATATGGCGACTCACCTCTTCATTTACTGATGCTACAATTAATGCATAAGCCTTGTTGTTCTTATTTTCCCAAATGACGAATTCTTTGTCTGAGGTAAGTTGTTTTGGCTCTTTGTCTCTGTCTCCAACACACACTCCTTTCCACGGCTCATTAAAAATGAGAGTGTGTTTGATTTTCCGCGACCATTCAGGATAATTCTCCTTCCCATTGAGAACCATTGTAGCATAAAAACTATGGCTGAACAAAAACACTGATAGCTTGTAGATTTAATTGTTAAAAATACACACAGGTATTTAATAATGATAATTTATTATATATATAATTGTATAAGATGATATAAGATGATTTGAATGTTACAATGAGGCCATGTTTTTATACCTCAACAGGTGACATTTCGTGAATGGGCATATCTTTTAGACATGCCTTTTCACCTAACTTAATGACTATTTAACCTAATTAATATTTAATTATTTAATATTTATATTTATTTTATTTATTTAATTGTTATGAATTATATTCATAACAACCACTCCCACAATAGATATTAATGAATGCATTGTAAAACCTGTGTACTATGGGAAAAAAATACTTCTACTGCAAAATTTTACTCCTAAAAAAAAAATATCTAATTTTGATATATGAAGACAAAGGTATTATGCAATGTTGTGAAAAGTATGCAGTGTTGTGAAAAGCACGATTAAATTGCACTTTTTTGAAAAAATCGCGCTTTTTTCCCCGCGCCGATTTAATCGCGCTTTTTACACGAAAAAAAATCGGCTATTTTTGCCGATTTTTTCCGAAAAAAGCACGGGGTTGCCGAGACAGCACGATTTTATAATTTTTTTTCTGGTTTTTCATTTGGTCATTTGGGTTTTTTCATGCCATTTTCTTGAAAGAAACAAATAATTTTTGAGTGGGGCAGCTTAATGATCAAGTCTAGGCCCTAGTATGGATATGCTATTCATGGTAATGTTAAATTCTTAAAGTAAAAGTGACATTCTCCTTAATCTTCATTTCAATCCTTTTACTTAAATTTTTAACATTACCTGAAATGACTCAGGATGTTTGAGAGTGGTTCCAGCCTCATTGGATTTCATATGGAGAAAGTAGAATTTTAGATTTCATTTAAAATCCAGCAGACTTATCAGTTTTTCAGGATTTCAGGATTGGGAGATTGTAATGTTTCCAGGTGACACCACCTGCTCGGGCTACCCCTGCCACCAGTAGAGGACGTGATCTACCTCCTATAGCTCCTACTTCTAGTTCTTCAGTTTCTAGAGCACATCAAACTCCACTGCCATCTCCACCAGCACAGGCACCAGCATCTACATCTAGAGGGAAAGGGAAAGCTGTGGCATTTTCTCGCAAGAGGGGCAGAGGAAATCAATAGGATTAGACCTCATTTTATTGTATATGACATTATGACATGATGAGATACATTATCATATTTTTTGTTGATACTTTGAGGCTGAGTTGGGACTCGAGAGTCAGGACTTACTATTCAGGACATGATTCAATGTTATGTGTGATTTTAGCGCTAGAAATGATATTAAACATCTTATATATTAGTTTTTTTATCATATTTATGTGTCAATGTATTTATTTTATGTTGTAGATGGTTTAGATATTAAAAAAATTGAAAAAAATGAATATTTTTGTACCAAACGATTTTTTCCCGCTTTTTTCCGATTTTTTCCCGATTTTTTTCGATTTGTTCCCCGCGCCGATTTAATCCCGCTCGCGCTTTTCACAACATTGGTATTATGTGGGGAAGGTGTTATTGGAGAGGCACATGCACTATGGAAGGTGGTATGTGGGGACGGTGTGCTTGCCTCTATTGCCTTCACAATATCGAACGCAATGTATTCCTCTACCTTGTTACAACATGCAAAGCAGTGATTTGCATTCACGGACCAATATCGAGTGCTATATGATGAGAGTATCAACGTAGCAAAGAAGTACTATGCATCGAGTGGATATTCAAACGAATTGCTATGGGCAGCATCATGGCTATTTCAGGCAAGAGGAGAAGATATTTACCTCAACTATGTGGTGAAATGATGAATATCCCTGCCATTCAGAACCTTATGAACAACCCCGATTTGATGTAAAACTTGATTATGAGTAATCCGCAGATGCCAGAAATTATTGACAGGAACCCAGACCTTGCGCGCATACTCAATGATCCTGGCACTCTTAGACAAACTTTGGATGCAGCAAGGAATCCTGAACACATGCGAGAGATGATGAGAAATACTGAAGGCTTTAACATGCTCCGTCGTATGTATGAAACAGATCAAGAGCCATTTCTCAATGCGACAACAATGGGAGGTGATAGTGGGAATGACTTGGGCTCTGTTTGGTAAGCGTTATACTGGAGCGGATTCACATATGCCAAGGTAAGGCGGAGGGCCAAGCGGGTTGGTGCCAGCATATAGCCAATGGATGTCAATCTGCAAAGGATGCATGACAAATTTCTGAAAAAATGGCAGAAGGGAGTTACAATGGCAGAAAGCGATGCTAAAAATGGACCTGGCTTTGATACCATGTCAGACCAGGAAGTAACTCCTCAAATCAAATCATATTATTCATTCAGGTTGTTCATTATTATATACAAGAGGGAGTGACTGTTCAGTTCATCTCCCGGTGAATCTCCATCTTCTCTATTATTTATTTACACTAATTACAGTTGTTCATCCAATCCCTATGATTAGGTGCCAACAGCGATGACGAAAGATAGGGCGATGAAAAGATCAAATGACGCCAGGGAATGTTGTGCCACTTGACAGGCTAATGAATGGCAGAAAAAATGAGATGATTAAAATGATGTCGAAGAAACCAAGGACATAAAAAGCTCTGTCCCCAGTGGCAATGCCAAGGAGCGTTGACTTTGCCAACTCGAATGAGAGATGAGAAAGATGAAAGATGAATGTCGAAGAGCCAAGGCCCAATAAATCGATCCCTGGCAATGGCGCCAAAAAATGTTGTCGTTGTCAGCCCAAATGAAAAGATGAGACATGAAAAGTCGTTGAAACGCCGAGAACAAAATATCCCCGGCAACGGTGCCAAAAAATGGTGTCGTTGCCGACTTAAATGAAAAGATGAGAAATGAGAAGAATGATGAGGAAATGTCGTTGAAACGCCGAGAATAAAATGTCCCCAACAACAGCGCCAAAAATGTCGTCGCACGAAGTATCTAGGCACCGCGACAATGCTCAGAGTAAGGGTTGTCACTTTTAAATCCTTACTCCATTTAGACTCTCTCCTAGACAAGTCAAGGGGGGTAGTCCCTAGGTAAATGGATGAGGATAGCCTGCGAAAAACAGACTCTAGGAGATTTTAATGACGGACAACTTGATGAATCTAAACGATTAAATCAAATGAATAGATTAAACGCCAACGTAAACAAGACACGACCACAAGACAGAAACAATCCTAGACCAGTGCCTTTAATTTGAATTAACCATCAACTAAATAAAACAAGTTATCCAGAACAATCTTCAATATGTGACGAATAATGACAATCATGAATAATCAATATGAACGCCCAAGACTGTATCACACAAGATATTCCAGATTTAAGACGATTATCATTAATGACCAAGATCTAGAATTAATTAACCCTTTCCAAAAGTCAATATGATTTATCGCACTTTGACCATAGAAGAATCATAAAATTTTAGATTTAGCATTTAACATCAAAAACACCAAAGGACTTTAATTCTAGCATTTCAATTATTCCTTGGAGAACTATTTAATGTGAAAGAAAATAAATCAAAGTGTTAATGAATCAAACTTTTAATGCGCGGTAGGCCACATTAAAAATACTTAATGTGAAAGCGTAAATCCTTCAATTTATTTTATTCCAAAATCTAAAGTCACAACAAACAAACAAAAAACTTTTTAAAACTTTTAGATTTTTAAATGTTTTTCAAATCTTTTAGATTTTTTTTAATTTTTAGAAAATTTTATTTTTTTAATGATTTTTAATGTTTAGAAATTTTTTAATGTTTTTAGATTTTTAACTTTTAGGACTTTTTTTTATTATGATTTTCTATATTTTGAGAAATTTAAATTGTTTTTAGGATTTTCAAATGTTTTAGATTTTTAGTTTTTTAAATTTTAAGTGTTAATCAAAAATCAAATTGGAAAAAAGGGAAATAAAAAATAATTAAAAATTAAAAAAAATAAATAAATAAATGAAATAAAATCATTTGAATTAAAATCTAAACTCTCAAAAAGATCATGCCTAAAACCTAACACATATACAAACCAAATAATAAAAAGAAATCGAATGAAAAATAAAAATAAAATGAAAAAGAATAAAAGAAACTAACCTTAAGCAAACGAATATATCACAATGAAAAATAAAAGTCGAATAGCTTGAGTTTGTTGTCGTTTGCAGGTTTACGGGAGGCTTGGATAACGGCGGTAGAGGAATGGAGTTTACGATGGGGGGATGGATATAGCTACGCGAAGGGATTGGCAGTGGATGAATGAGTTCGATGAGCAAAGAGGCAGTGGAAGGATGAGATGTGTTGTCGCGCGGATTGGCACGACAACGCTCAGACCGGGGGCTGTCACTCTGATCCCCGATCCCTCCGTTTAAGCCTGTCTCCCGCGGCTAAGGGGGGTAGTCCCTGTGAGATGATGAGACCAACTGTTGACCAGTTGGTTGGGAGACACGAGATACGATATAAAAAGCACTTGATGGATTTGATTAATTTAACAGACCAGTGCCTTAAGAGATTGTGGTTAAAACGATTACTTATTAAATGATATAAAAAATATGGACCACGAACAGTAATCATCTATCATCAGCTAAATCACAATGCTCTTGGAATGACCAAAACGATATTCAGCGATTGAGAATTTTCAAGAAAATGATGAGTACTTTAAACCACCACGAATCATAAACCATTAACCAGATACCAACTTCGCATCCCGACTTGAAAATTCAGCATGAAAGATATAACATGATAGACAACTGAAACTGGATCCGGAAAAAGAAAATTTTCCAATTTTTTATATTCTTTATTTTTTATTTTTATACTAAAACAAAAATTTTAAATCTAAACTAAAACCCTAAAAAATCCCTTTAAAAAATATTTTTATTTTTTAAATATTATGAAAATGAAAATTAAAAAGTTTAAAAAAACTTAAAATCTAAAATCTATTCTAAAACTAAACTATAAATAAAAAATTAAACTAAACCAAAAATGATTTTATTTTTTATTTTTCATAACAAAATCTAAATATAAAAATCTACTCTAAATGCAAACTAAAATTTACACTAAATTAAAATTTAGGACTAAATTCAAAACTTGAAGAACTAAAAGATCTAAATTCAAATAACCTAACGTAACTTAAAACTAAACTAAAATAAAAATGAATTTAAATCTAAGTTAAAATCTATGCTAAACTACGATGCATAAAACAAGACATTGAAAAGAAAACTAAAACGTGACCATGGCTATAGCTTGCGCATAAGAAACTTAGACGCATACATCACAGTAAATAATAAAAAGAACGCTCAGCGTAAATAATGCATCCTGGCTTTAACCCGATGCCTGAAGGAAAAGGCGTGAAACGATATTACCTCAGCCGCCGGATCACCTGGAATTTTCGATGAAGCTCTTGACTGATACCCTCGTGATTTATTGGCCCGGAACGAAAATGTGAATGAATGCAAACCGATCCAGTGATTAAAGCATACCAACGCGTGAAAAACATGACTCGGCCCGTATTATTTACTGTCTTGCACAGGTTCTGGTGGCGGAACGCTATTTTCGTAGTGCAGGCTGGCCCGTAGAAAGAAATGGCGGAGGGCAAACACATGAATCAGTTTGAAACCTTACCTGAATACTGCATAGGTTATGCTTGCGTACACATTCGCCGCCGTTTTGACGCGTGAAATCTCCAGCAACCGAATCACCACTGATGAAAGCAACGACATTGAAACCTGGTGTCCACTGCGTGAAGGCTAACCTGAGATTTCTGCCTGCGGATCAGATACCTTCGACGGCGGTGCGTTTAACCGCAAGTAGAAAAACGACATTCGATGCCTCGTTTTTTTTTTTTTTTAAGAGCCGCCAAAAGAAAAAAAAAAAAATTTACCCAGCCGTCAACTGATTTACGGCTTCGAAGATTTATATGCACGCAGATAGATCAAAATAGAACCTAAGACAGAGGATGTTGCGCTGAGGGTCTTTGATAAAAATCGATTTTTTTACCAGGGTTTGGAGATAAATGCATATATATTTTATTACATAATGGATGAAGGCTGGACGCATGGATCCAAGGAAGCTATGCCAATGTCTGAAACTCAAAAACCTGACTTCAAAATATCAATTTCTCCTGATCCAGAAACCCTATACCTGCAAATACAAGAAAAACCAAAACCCTAATTAAAACTGTGTAAAACAAAAATTTGAAAAAACCTAGATCAGTTATTTTAATGTACAGATTTGGCCCCTTAACAGCCAGATTTCAGCAATAGGCACAGAAATATTTTAAAGAAATAAAGATTCTCAGATTTTCACTGTGAAGAACTTCAGAAAATCTCTCATGCAAATTAAAAAAAAAAAAAAAAAAACCGAATGATAGACCCAGGATCAAATCCAACTGGGCTCAACACAAAATGCTTGCGGGAGTTGGCTGGTTCAGCCGAGAACTTCCCCGAACGCCCACAAAATTTCCTTCAATGATGTTTTCTGCACAGCTCAAAACAACTGTCAATAAAGAGGGCAAAAATACTGCTAGATCTCAGGAAGTAATGGAGATACCTGCCATTACTTCAGAAACCCTAACAGCACCCAAACCCCAGCAAGTGAACAAGATACCTGTGCTCACAATACTCTACAAAAAGCTATTATTAACGGCTGAAAATAACATATGCAGAAAAATGAAACAATCTCACAGCATTTTAAGAGAGTAACACCAGCAAGATATGGACCCCAAAGTCTTCTTTTATTAACCAGAAACAGATCTACAAGAAAGCTTCTTCAGTATCAGACTCACAGATCCAATGATCTGAACTGACCCCTAGCACCCTACTTAAAGGAAATGACTCCAACGGCTAGTTCGAGTGATCCATGTAGAAATGATCTCGACCGTTGATGAGGATCAAGACATCTCTTGATCTCATCCGTCGATTTATTCACTTAAAAAAAATATTATTTTATTAGTTAGGGTTTTTGCTTTATTTTTTAACTTTTTATTATTTTTTATTTATTTCATTTTTTTAATTTTTATTTCATTTTAAAATGGATCATCGAACTAAGCCTTCGGAAACATCACCTAGGACCTAGGACTTAGGACTCATGAGGGGATTTAAAACATTTTTCAACCCTCAAGACACATTTCATGATGACTTTTACAAATTTACATCTTAAGGGGGAAAACCCCTTTAATACAGACCCTCATAAACCACCCAGTTCTGCGACACAACTATAATCTAGCAGATCAACACACTAGGATTCTCCTAAAGTTCCAATGACAAAATCCATCCCGGCTTTAGGGTCAGATTTGAAGGAAAACTCTGCCGATCCATGGATCGGTGAGACGAAAAACCTTCTGGGACGTAGATTACCATTAGGAAGTTAGGTCCACCTAGGCAATTTACATACATGACTCATGTCTGCTAAGATTATTTACAATTCATACATGCAGACTGGATTTACAATCAAAATGATCAAGTTGCTGATGACTGCAGGATGGCACGAAAACGCTGATCAGGTGTTGCCCCTTTTTGCAAAGAAAAGGGGGGTGTACTGCATGGGCAGTTGACCGGTAGAGGTCAACATCTGGCTCTACTTGGGGACACGTTGCTGCTTGCAGGAATGTGAGAATCCAGAATCTGCATCCATACAACACACAAATAAGTAGCGTCCATCCAAAAAATCATCATATACATTAAGCACAGGAAAGATAAAAGCTCTTCATTTATTAACTATCTAAAGCAGAAATAAAAATGCGGAAAAAACAAGGAGTAGGGTTAGAAATACGATACAAAGGATGCCCTACAGCATCAGATGTGTTCAATAAAGTGCATACTGAGCATTTGCCTGCTTTCAGGCAAATCTGTGGGCTGCTTGTCAGATGTGCCATGTCCAATTTTGCATATGGTAGGAGTTTTTCCTATCCGAAAATCAAGTTGCTCACGGCCGTCTGATGCATCAAATCTTCTTATTTTCTTTCTCTTACGTTTTTTCTTTCTGGCAGGTTGAATTACTGATGACCTGGAACTTTCTGTTTCAAAACTATCAGATGAAGTATGCGTGATATGTCTTTCTTTATCCTGAATCTGATCTTTATCATTCTTAAGTCTATCCGGATCACCTTCAATTAACCATCTTTCAATCGAATCAATAACCTCCTCATAATAAGATGGAGCTTGTTGCAGCAAATGAGAAGACTCCTGATCTGTTGATGTTACCTGGTTTCTTTCATCTTCCAATTGCTGAAACCTTTGAACCTGTATTTTAATGGCATCCATCTGTCTAGAGTGTTCAACATTTATATCACCGATTTGTCTGGCATGATGTTCTTCCATGTCTTTTATCACTTTATGGTTCTTTTCCTTTATGTCCATCAAGTAATGCTGCATGAAATTTATTTCTTCTTTATGATTCGCTTGCATGTCAGCCAACTGATTATTATGATTGAACGTTATGATAGTCATTTCCTCATCCATAGTTAATAACTTGTTTTGCATAGAGTCAATTTCCTTATCATGATCAGCTTTCATGGTCACCATATTTTCCTCTAACACTGACATCTTGCTATGCATGTTTCCAATTTCTGTTTCATATTTAGTTTTCATGGCCTCAATTTCCTTAGCATGCTGATTTTGCGTGACTTCAATCTCCCTATTACGTTTTTCCAGGTGGGTGCATAAAGTTTTCACATCATTGACATAATTAGTTTGATTGATATCCATATTTCTTACCAGCATCATTAGGTCTCGTATAATTTGCTTTTGCTCTTCTTTTTCATTGTCATTTGTCCCTGATTTTCCACCATGATGATCTGCAATATTTCCGGTTGATGACACATTCTGACATGATGAATCGTCTTGGGATCTTTCAGCTGGACCGCTTATCAAATTACTTTCATTCTGTTGCACAATTTTAGAGGCAGTAGGCAAGTTGTTTGGGTAACCATATCTATTTTCAAAAGCATTTATAATGTCTTTTAAAGAAGTAAAAGAATCCTTAGGAAAATTGTTAAACCAATTCAAAGCATCATCTTCTAAAGAAAGGACAAATAGACGCATTTTGATATCATCATGACTAAACTGAGGGGGTCTGCAATATATGATCATGATGCGAATAAACAAGTCTAGATGCCTTTTAGCAGCGATTGGATCACCATCTGAAAAAATAAGTAATTCAGGAATGGCCTCCTCCGGAAGATCATGGAGACGGTGAGTAAAACGACATGGTTTAAATGAATAATCCATGATGAACAATAAGGGATCAGATGGATGATAGAACTAGCTCTTTGCTCAAGAAAATCAAAAGATGAAAGAAGTGGAGTCGCCACTTGAACAATGAATCTGATTCTAAGATCCAAAAAGGTATCCGCAAGCAGATATGAGGAAGGCTTCTTGTCTGGGAAAAATGAGAAAATGGAGTCGCCACCCAAACAAGAAACAAAACCGAAGAGATGCTGCTGATATGTGATGAAAAGATGCCAAAATATTGAATCTGCCAGCTCAAATGAGAGATGAGAAGATGAGAAGATGAATGTCGATGAAACCCCAGGAACAGAAAAACTTTGTCCCCGGCAACGGCGCCAAAAAATGTTGGCGTTGCCGGGCCAGATGAAAAGATGAAAATGAGAAGGAAGATTGTCGTTGAAATGCCGAGAAAACAATTTCCCCGGCAACGGCGCCAAAAAATGTTGGCGTTGCCGGCTCAAACGAATGATAGACAGATGAACGATGAATGATGAAAAGATGTTGAAACACCAAGGACAGAAAAACTCTATCCCCGGCAACGGCGCCAAAAAATGTTGGCGTTGCCGGGCCAGATGAAAAGATAAAAAAGAGAAGGATGATTGTCGTTGAAACACCGAGAAAAAGTATCCCCGGCAACGGCGCCAAAAAATGTTGTCGTTGCCGGCTCAAACGAATGATAGAAAGATGCACGATGAATGATAAAAAGTCGTTGAAACACCAAGGACAGAAAAACTCTATCCCTGGCAACGGCGCCAAAAAATGTTGTCGCGCGGATTGGCACGACAACGCTCAGACCGGGGGCTGTCACTCTGATCCCCGATCCCTCCGTTTAAGCCTGTCTCCCGCGGCTAAGGGGGGTAGTCCCTGTGAGATGATGAGACCAACTGTTGACCAGTTGGTTAGGAGACACGAGATACGATATAAAAAGCACTCGATGGATTTGATTAATTTAACAGACCAGTGCCTTAAGAGATTGTGGTTAAAACGATTACTTATTAAATGATATAAAAAATATGGACCACGAAAAGTAATCATCTACCATCAGCTAAATCACAATGCTCTTGGAATGACCAAAACGATATTCAGCGATTGAGAATTTTCAAGAAAATGATGAGTACTTTAAACCACCACGAATCATAAACCATTAACCAGATACCAACTTCGCATCTCGACTTGAAAATTCAGCATGAAAGATATAACATGATAGACAACTGAAACTGGATCCGGAAAAAGAAAATTTTCCAATTTTTTATATTCTTTATTTTTTATTTTTATACTAAAACAAAAATTTTAAATCTAAACTAAAACCCTAAAAAATCCCTTTAAAAAATATTTTTATTTTTTAAATATTATGAAAATGAAAATTAAAAAGTTTAAAAAAACTTAAAATCTAAAATCTATTCTAAAACTAAACTATAAATAAAAAATTAAACTAAACCAAAAATGATTTTATTTTTTATTTTTCATAACAAAATCTAAATATAAAAATCTACTCTAATTGCAAACTAAAATTTACACTAAATTAAAATTTAGGACTAAATTCAAAACTTGAAGAACTAAAAGATCTAAATTCAAATAACCTAACGTAACTTAAAACTAAACTAAAATAAAAATGAATTTAAATCTAAGTTAAAATCTATGCTAAACTACGATGCATAAAACAAGACATTGAAAAGAAAACTAAAACGTGACCATGGCTATAGCTTGTGCATAAGAAACTTAGACGCATACATCACAGTAAATAATAAAAAGAACGCTCAGCGTAAAAAATGCATCCTGGCATTAACCCGATGCCTAAAGGAAAAGGCGTGAAACGATATTACCTCAGCCGCCGGATCACCTGGAATTTTCGATGAAGCTCTTGACTGATACCCTCGTGATTTACTGGCCCGAAACGAAAATGTGAATGAATGCAAACCGATCCAGTGATTAAAGCATACCAACGCGTGAAAAACATGACTCGGCCCGTATTATTTATTGTCTTGCACAGGTTCTGGTGGCGGAACGCTATTTTCGTAGTGCAAGCTGGCCCGTAGAAAGAAATGGCGGAGGGCAAACACATGAATCAGTTTGAAACCTTACCTGAATACTACATAGGTTATGCTTGCGTACACATTCGCCGCCGTTTTGACGCGTGAAATCTCCAGCAACTGAATCACCACTGATGAAAGCAACGACATTGAAACCTGGTGTCCACTGCGTGAAGGCTAACATGAGATTTCTGCCTGCGGATCAGATACCTTCGACGGCGGTGCGTTTAACCGCAACTAGAAAAACGACATTCGATGCCTCGTTTTTTTTTTTTTTAAGAGCCGCCAAAAGAAAAAAAGAAAAATTACCCAGTCGTCAACTGATTTACGACTTCAAAGATTTATATGCACGCAGATAGATCAAAATAGAACCTAAGACAGAGGATGCTGCGCTGAGGGTCTTTGATAAAAATCGATTTTTTTTTACCAGGGTTTGGAGATAAATGCATATATATTTTATTACATAATGGATGAAGGCTGGACGCATGGATCCAAGGAAGCTATGCCAATGTCTGAAACTCAAAAACCTGACTTCAAAATCTCAATTTCTCCTGATCCAGAAACCCTATACCTGCAAATACAAGAAAAACCAAAACCCTAATTAAAACTGTGTAAAACAAAAATTTGAAAAAACCTAGATCAGCTATTTTAATGTACAGATTTGGCCCCTTAACAGCCAGATTTCAGCAATAGGCACAGAAATATTTTAAAGAAATAAAGATTCTCAGATTTTCACTGTGAAGAACTTCAGAAAATCTCTCATGCAAATTAAAAAAAAAAAAAAAAAAAAACCGAATGATAGACCCAGGATCAAATCCAACTGGGCTCAACACAAAATGTTTGCGGGAGTTGGCTGGTTCAGCCGAGAACTTCCCGAACGCCCACAAAATTTCCTTCAATGATGTTTTCTGCACAGCTCAAAACAACTGTCAATAAAGAGGGCAAAAATACTGCTAGATCTCAGGAAGTAATGGAGATACCTGCCATTACTTCAGAAACCCTAACAGCACCCAAACCCCAACAAGTGAACAAGATACCTGTGCTCACAATACTCTACAAAAAGCTATTATTAACGGCTGAAAATAACATATGCAGAAAAATGAAACAATCTCACAGCATTTTAAGAGAGTAACACCAGCAAGATATGGACCCCAAAGTCTTCTTTTATTAACCAGAAACAGATCTACAAGAGAGCTTCTTCAGTATCAGACTCACAAATCCAATGATCTGAACTGACCCCTAGCACCCTACTTAAAGGAAATGACTCCAACGGCTAGTTCGAGTGATCCATGTAGAAATGATCTCGACCATTGATGAGGATCAAGACATCTCTTGATCTCATCCGTCGATTTATTCACTTAAAAAAAAAAAATTATTTTATTAGTTAGGGTTTTTGCTTTATTTTTTAACTTTTTATTATTTTTTTTTTATTTATTTCATTTTTTTAATTTTTATTTATTTTATTATTTTTATTCATTTTTTTAATTTTTTAATTCATTTTAATTAATGGATCATCGAACTAAGCCTTCGGAAACATCACCTAGGACCTAGGACTTAGGACTCATGAGGGAATTTAAAACATTTTTCAACCCTCAAGACACATTTCATGATGACTTTTACAAATTTACATCTTAAGGGGGAAAACCCCTTTAATACAGACCCTCATAAACCACCCAGTTCTGCGACACAACTATAATCTAGCAGATCAACACACTAGGATTCTCCTAAAGTTCCAATGACAAAATCCATCCCGGCTTTGGGGTCAGATTTGAAGGAAAACTCTGCCGATCCATGGATCGGTGAGACGAAAAACCTTCCGGGACGTAGATTACCATTAGGAAGTTAGGTCCACCTAGGCAATTTACATACATGACTCATGTCTGCTAAGATTATTTACAATTCATACATGCAGACTGGGTTTACAATCAAAATGATCAAGTTGCTGATGACTGCAGGATGGCACGGAAACGCTGATCAGGTGCTGCCCCTTTTTGCAAAGAAAAGGGGGGTGTACTGCATGGGCAGTTGACCGGTAGAGGTCAACAAGATGGAGGTTGCGGGTGTATGCCTGCACGTTGCATGTCACAGGTCGAAGGTTCGAGAGCAACGTGAGGAGCTTGAAGGGGTGTGTATGGAAAGCCGAGGGAAGAGATGGGGCTGCGACTAGAGCAGAACAATGGATGCGGGTTGAGGGACGTAGAGAGGATGGACGGACAGTGGATTTGCTGATCGAAGAGTAGTAGAGATGCATGTATGGAGGAATAGGACTGCGCGCTGGCAGTTTGAGGCCCCATGCAGATGGTAAGGCAGAAAAAGCAACGATAAGGGATACGTAGGAGAGCAAATGGATGGACTATGGGCAGCCAGAAGAGAGCCACGGGAAGAAGAGAGAAAAAAAATCGAATTTGCACAATGAAACCCAAAAACCAGGGAACAAATCCCATAAACCCTTTGAAATATTTCGGGAAATTTTAATTAAAATTTCCACAATTTACATGCTACGAAATTCCCAGATCTTATAAAAAAATTCAGATTTAAAACTCGAAATTTTCTGCTCAGGAAACCCCAGGCAGCAGAGAAATTGTCGCCCAGGAATTGAAGAAAAATTCACAAACTGTAATGTTATGCTTAAAATTTATCAATGAAACCCTTATTGAAAATTCTCAAGATTTAAATAAAATATTAAATCCACCTACTTCAGATTTGACCTTAAAACCTTCACAAAATTTCCAGATCTGAAAATAAATAAATTTAAAACCCTTGGACTGCAAAATGTCTGAATAATATCTCTGGAAAATGATGTTGTTGAACCCAGAGATCCAGATCTTACCCTCCAGGGCCTAGATCTGGACTCTGCACAGTTTTTAGCTTCAAATCTGCAGCTACAGGACAACAAGAAACACCCAAACGATATATACAATGACCTAAAAAAACCAAGTCAGAAAATTGAAAATAATTACAAATCTATGTACATGAATGGCAGATCTATCAGATCTAGGGAATGTGAGCCCAACTCTGTTCCCAAATCTGATAATCTGAGGCTCTCAACAGCCAGATCTATCGATTTAGTACAAAAAATTATATATTTCGAATTTTAGAGGAGATACTGAGCTCAAAACCCTTCATGCATCACCCATAAAAAATATATCTTATGATAAGCTTGAGATCAAATTAAAGGTAGGCTCTTCAGAAAACACGGATCGGAAGTTAGCTCGTTCAGCCGAGAACTTCCCCAAACGCCTGATGATCTAATAATCAAAGGTTTCCTGCAAAACTCAATTTAACCATCAACATAGAGCGAAAAAACGATAATAAAATTCAAATAAATAGAGATACCTGCTATTATATTCAAAACTTAAATTATCATTCAAACCCCAGCAACTAAGCAAGATACCTGTACTCAAATCACTCTTCAAAAAGCTAGATCAATGGCTAGAAGGAAATATGTACATGAAAATGACACATCTTACAGTGTTTCCACGAAGAGTACCACCAGCAGAAATTAACCCCAAAGTCTTTCTTTATTGCTCATAAAAAGATTACAAGAGAGCTTTTCGCTTAGTACATGCTCAAAAGATCAAATGGTCCTGACTGACAAATGACCTCCTATTTAAAGATAAATCCTCCCACGGATAGTTCGAGTAATCATTGTCAAAGCAATCTCAACCGTTGATGAGGATCAAAATTTCTTTTAATCTGATCCGTCGAAATTTTAAATATTGAGGAAATTTCAAATTTTTCAATTAAATGCATTTTAATTAATTCAAAAATTAAATTTTTGAATTAATTTCCTCAAAATTGTGACTTTGACTTAACCCCAGGGACCAAAGGCATAAAATTTAGCAAAATAATCAATTAACCTTAATCCCTGGACTTCTTAAAATTTTATTTTTTAAAGGACCCACGAATTTTTCCTTTGGAAAATTTAAATTCACTTAGGACATACAATTAATCAAATTTTTGGCTTAGGATTTTAATTAATTTTGGCTAGAAAATTTAGTTAATTAACCTATGAGGGGATAAACTATTTTTCTATCCCTCAAAACACTTTACATCATGATTTTTTACATCTCAAGGGAAAAAACCCATTTACAAAAGACCCTCACAAACTACCCAGTTCTGCGACACAAAATATAATCTAGCAGATCAAGCAATTTGTAATAAAATAACCTAACCAAATAGTTAGGATTATTCCCAAATCACTTTTACATAGACTCGATCTAGAACACTAGGACTCCCCTAAGATCCCAGTGACAAAATCCATTCCGGCTTTGGGGTAAGGCTGAAGGAAAACTCTGTTGACCATCTGAGAATGGATCGGTGAGACAAAAAACCCCCTGGAATGTAAATCGTCACCAAAAAAGTAGGTTTACCTAGTGATTACATACACGACATGAATCTGCTGAGATTATTTACATTATACATATGCAGACTGGGTTTACATTATAAGATGATCCTCAGGCTGATGATGATAACTGAATCGCAGGAACACATGGATCAGGCGTTATCCCTTTTGCGAAAAAAGGGGGTGTACTGCTATGGGTCATTGACACGTAGTGGTCAACAGGACCATGCACTAAAATATTTTTACAATTCAACCCTCAAAGGCAAAACACTCTTTCAATATAGACCCTCAAAACACACACCTAATTATGCGACACAATATGATCTAGTAGACCAAGTGATTTGTAATAAAATAATTTAGCTAACTAGCTTAAATTATTCCCAAACCGCTTTTACATAAGACTCAACTAAAACACTAGGACTCACCTAAGACTTTGATGAAGAATTTCACCCTAGCTTTGGGGTGAGTTTGGAGAGAAAAACTTTGTCGATCATCTGTTTTTAGAAACACAAAACAATCAGTCGGAAGAAAAACCTCCTCGAATGAAACTTTTGCAAAAATAATAGGCTTAACTAGGTTGTTACATACATACATGGTCTGACTAGCATCATTTCCATTACAAATTTGCAAAATGGGCTTACAAAGACTCAATAAACTGATGTTTGATGATTCGCTCCTTTGAAAAAAAATTGGCTCCATATGGGGGCACGTTGCTTGCATGAATTAATGTGAGAACCCCAAAATCCTGCATCTAAGAAAACAGAATTCCATCAAATAGATATCCATTCAACATCAAAATCATCATGCATACATAGTAAATCCTGCTGGAATAGAGAAAATCTACTCTAACAAATTGAACTAAAAAAGACATAACATAAATGGGTGAAATAAAATTATCTAATGACATGAAATAAAAAGGAGTAGGGTTAGGGATACTATATAAACGATGCCCCATGGCATCAGATGTTATCAATGTGGCACTATCTCGGACATCTGCTTGCTGACTGGTAGATCAATAGGCTGTGTTTCAGATGTCCCTTGCTGAAATTAGACCCTCTTTGGTCGATGTAATTGTCCATCACTGTGTTGCATATCTCTGTCAAACCAAAACCTGATTCTCTTTCTGCTCGGAGGAGGGGATGGGCGGTGGAATGAAGAAAAGTGGTAAACTGGCTTGACAAATTCTGACTCAAAATGTGGTGGATGACACTGTGGCACAACTTCTTCATCATTCTCTAATTCCTTTGGAACTTCCAGGTGATACCTTCTTTCTACTTCCTGTATAATTTGACCATGACACTAGTTGTTGCAGGAATAATGGCGAAAGATAGATCCATTTGAATAGAACCACTTAAATTTGCTACAAAATTTCTGGAAAGAAGCATCCCCATACATCTAGTGCATCAATTATTGCTATGTCCATGGTGATGATCCTATATGGGTAATCAGCCAAGGATACTTGTAGATCCTAAACCACATCAAAAATCTTCAACCATTTTAGAATCCATCGAACAAATGTTATGAGAAGGTTTAGAAATTCTTAAGTTTAATTGTTCCATAACTTTCTTAGTCATAACATTTGTAGATGCACCGGAATCAAGCATGCAATTGTGGAGCAAACGGTCATTTATGTCCAAAGTTAGGAAGAAAGGTTGATGATCTTCATTTGTCATGTAGCAGTTTAAATCTTTCAACTTAATTTCCTCATCCTTAGAATCATTATCAACATTACCCTACTGAACCATACCCAAAGCCTTGAAGAAAGATGCCCTCTGAGATGGAATTTTTAGAAGTTCAAGCACTGGGACAGACATCTTAATGCTATTAATCCATGTAACCCAATCCACTTTCAATCCTGACTTGTACCTTTCAGAAGCAACTTGTTTATTCTGATTCTGATCTTTACTTTTCCTTTGATAGGTGTATCCCTTACTTTTAGCAATTTCTAAAATTTGCTCTTGAGATGGTTTTTTACCGTATGCTTGAGTGATGGGGTCTTTTTCTTCACTGAAATTATTTATGGAAAATGATGAAGAAATCATATCAGCACACCGACTTTCCTTAGGAGTGTCAGGCCTGCATTATTTGTTTGTTTACTCATTCCTTCCTCTAAAATTCTCCTAAAATAAGCACATGTACTTTCTTCATGGAAGCTTTCACAATGTCTACAGAAAAAGATAGGCTTGTCAACCATATTAGCAGACACAAGTGGTGTGGGAGGCCTTTGATCATTAGAAGGATACTTTCCCAGCCATGGATTATTGTTACCCCTGCTATAATTATTATTCCTAGGCAGCGTACTCTGCATTCAGCTTCTTTCCATCTGGGTCAATTTGTTAAAATTGGCAACTAGGGCCAAACTCCACATGGGTCAACTTATTTATGACAACTGATATTTTTATTAGATTCCTCTCTCAGAGAGGTGTAGGATTGATCTAAAGATCATCTGATTCTGACATGTACAAATGAAGATATTAATTTATTTATATTATGGACAAATTGTCAAGGTTGGCCAACAAGCTAAACAGAGACACAAGCCCCCAATTCATCCCCAACGTTGCATATAAAAATAAGGAGATCTCAAGTCATTTTCACCATCATCTCATCACACATATCTCTCTCTCCTCTTGTGATTGGGCACACTATCCGAGGTAGTGATCTCTCTCTCCACACGTGTGAACTGGGGTTTATGTTTGTTGTGTTGACCAACATTGACCGAGTTGTTGGGAGGTTGTTTGACTGCTTTGACTTGATGCATTCACCTGTTTTAATCTCGGTTTGGGTGAGGAATTTTTGTCTAAGCAGGCCGCAATTCTGGGCACGAAAATCGAGAATTTTTTACCAGCATTGACTATGGTTAGGGCTGACCGCAGGTTGACTATTTGACCAGACCTTGACTAGGCAGAATTCCACTGTTTTGAGGGTTGTTTCATCTTGTTGTTTGGAGGCCGAAGTTGACCGAATCTTTGATGGTCAAATCTACCCTGTTAACCAACGTTGACTTTTTTGCTTAGGGCTCTTTTGTTGTTGTTATAATTATTAGAATATGTAAATTGTACTCTCTCTCTACTGAACTATTTAAGACTATAAGGAGATTTGATCAAGGGTTTCCCCACATTGGGGTTTGTCCCTGGCTGGTGCCACATCTTGTGTCCTCTTGTCCTGGCTTGTCTTCTATTGTTTATGTTTACGTTCTATCAGCATTTTACTTACATGTTTATGTGATCGCTAAACTGAAATTGATATTGGCTCATAAAGAAATTGAAGTAAAATTGCTCTAAAGCATAGAACATACCATTGTTGCCTAAAATTAACACAATTGAACTTGCATATCACTTATTTGAATGGCGTGTTTGATTTTCATTTCTTTCATTACTCGGGTTAATTCCTTAACTGAATCTGCCTCTTCCTCCTTAATTTCCGTTCACTTAGATTTAACTGCACCTCTATCAAAACCTAAAACCTTTGAGTTAGCTGAAGCTTTTCTATCATTTTCCAAGTCTTCAACTGTACTCTGGGCAACAGCTAACGTAACGGGTTTGGCATGTCTAATTTCATAGTGTCACCATTAAAGGCTTCGAGATATTGTTCCAAAATTGACTTATCAGGAAGCCTATAATCATGAGTCATGTCTTTTAGAAGACCATTAAATCTTTGGTTGAATTCTTCCACTGTTTCATTTTCTCTTTTCTTTATAGTATTCAATTCTTTAACCAAGTACTTTCCTTCCCTCTTATCCCCATATTTATCTTTAAATGCATCGGTGAGAGTTCTCAAGCAGTCAAAGGCATTATTTGCTTTGTCATGAAACCAATCAAGTGCATTATCTTCTAATGACAAAACAAATAACTTCATCCTCACCTCTTCACAATTTTAGGCAATGGAATGAGTATATCTCTTGATGAAGGAGTTAAACTTTCTTATATGAGCCTCAACATTTATGGCATTATTTCCTTTGAAGATTGGCAGCTTGCTCATAGTAGATTCATTTTGCAAATCATGTGGATATCCTTGGATGTTGGTGAAGTTGCAAGGCCTGTGAAAATCACCCATTATGTCTTGATTTACGAGATTAATGAAAAGCAAATGGAGATCAAGGAGAGCTTCCTACCCGAGAAAATTTAATCGCTCTCTAGAATGTAATTTGCTTAATCGGGATCTTAGAACCTTTTCAGGAACGGGAGCAGGGTTAACCAAGCTACCAAGACTCCTAGAGTAATCTCTTGTGAATGGTTGAACAAGTGGAGTCGCCACCCAAATGGGAAACCAACTTAAATGTCCAGGTGCTAATGGTGTGGATGAATAAGATGAAAGGATTAGAGAGAGAACAAAGCATAAGCTGATGAAAAGATGAAGAATGATAAAAGGAAAGGTGCCAAAAAATGTTGTGTCACTTGATGGGCTAATGAATGGTAAAAAGGATTATAAGATTAGAAAGATTATTGTTGAAGAGTTGAGAATAATATATCCCCAGCAACAGCACCAAAAAAAGTTTTCGTTCAGATTGTACTGGTAACGCAACAACGGCTCAGGGCGGAGTTGTCACTCTGACCCCCGCCCACTCTGTTCTAGTTGTCTCCTAAATGCAGGCTATGGGGGGTAGTCTCTATGGAAATAAGATGATGAGAGACAAGTTGGGAACCAAATTATCTAGGAGACACAGTTGAGTGGCTTAGCTACTTGGTAAAATTTAACAAGATTCAAAGATTTGATTAGATTCAAAAATGAGACCAGTGCCTTATGGAGTCAAAATTCTTGCTCGTTACAAATTAAGACCAAGTAACTGAATGAACAATTATTGCATAAATGATCAACTAACCTATATGAGATGCAAGTCCTAAGATCTAAGTGTGGTGCAAGGATCTTGCTTATTTTTAAGTTATATGCCTAGTCAAAATGGAACCTTCCCCATAATTGTTTTGAGACCCGTCTTTAGAGTAGGTTGTGGGATGGAATCCAACGGAAAGCAAGCAGAGGCTTGATTAACGTTACCTCCCCCTGTGTTCCAACCACTCAGTGCCTCTAGCGCTACAGAGACTATGGCTCTGACCATTGCAAGGCCACTATTTTAACCACTAGAAAGGGTTGAACCTTTTAAGCTATGTGAGAAAGGGTTGTCCTAGGAGTCTACCAACCAAATTTATGCTTGCAGGTAACTTATTAGTGTAAACTAAGCCTAGAATGTTTATGCAATGATTGTGAGTGAAATTCTTAAGGGTACTTGTAAATCAAAATGCAATCTTACAACCAAGAAAATGCCTATTAACTTAGTGTCAATGTCAAATCCACAAGCTGTCAATTACTCAAGATAGACAATTAACAATCTTATGCCAAGATTATGTCCTTAGACAATGCCAATAATGAAAGATGCTCAAAATAAAACTTAAGATACCGATTTCTCAAGATAGACAATAAAATTACCTAAGCTTCTTAAGAATGTGAAAGAGCACAGAATTATGAGCTTAACTTAGAGCACTTATTCAACAATGTTTCAAGCACAATGTCGATTAGATTTTAATGCCAAAGTGACTTGGTTCATCAACAAGATTAGAGGATAGATGTTTGAGTAATCTTAGCATCAAGTTAACAAATTTTCAAATCTAACACAAGACAAACAATTGTCAGAGCTTAACAATATAAACCACCATGAACCAAATAAATCATGAAAAAGTCACTTATGATGAAGTATAGGACAGCAGTAAATATGTCACTAAAAACCAGGGAAATTACCAAGCACCTGAAACATAAAATGACCAATGAGCTGCCTAATGACTTGCCAATGTAAATTTATGAATTTTAGAACACTTAAGATGTTATGTTCAGCATTATATCAAATCTGAAATCACTTGTTACAGCAGTAAGAAAAGTGAACAAACAGTGAGTTATTGATGCAATAACATGCGCCAAAATTTGCCAAATGCTACAATAAGTTTGTCAAATTGAAAATTTTGATTTTTAAGCCCTTCTAGATGTGATAATCAGAAAATGTCATATCTGATTATGCCTCTTATGCAGAGGTATCGGCCACTATAAATTAGATATCTATGCCCAAATTTTGATGCCAAAGACACTTAGATGCTATGATAGTATGCTAGAAGCCACACCAATCAAATTTATGTCCTTTAGAGTGTCCTTTTCAGATTTATATCAGATCTGATCTATTCAGTTATGCAAAGATTTTCCAGCAAGCAAAGGACTAGATCTAGGTTAAATACTCAATGCCTAAATAGCTAAAACACTAGTAAAATTTTACCATGACATCATTAGAGTGTTTAAGCCACTTAGATGTGATTTTAGGGCATTTAATTCACTGTTATAAAATGAATATGATAGTTGAAGCAAAACAGTGGTAAGGTGAGGGTTTAGAGAGCAAACCCTAGGCTCAAGGCCTTGTAGAAAACTTGCCCACGTTGCCAAAATTTATCCAATGTACTTGACACCTAAAAACACAAGATTTGAGCCAATTTCTCTGCAAAACACACCAAGCATTCAGTCCCAAAAATTTCAGAGATGGGGCAAAGGTCAAACAAGGGCCAAAAGAGGCAACGCCAAGCCCACTAAGGCTAGAGTTGGGTAGAAAAGGCCTCTAAGGCCTAGCTGCTAGGGTTTGAGGCTAAAGGAGGGCTAAAAAGTGTCAGTGGAAGGGGAAAGAGGGAGAGCAAAGCACAGAGGAGGAGGACGAGGCAGGAAAGAGGGAGGCCGAAGCAAGGGAAAGGCTTGGAAAGCCCACGGTAAGCCTAAAAGGTTGTCGTCTATGATAAAGGAGGGCGGCCAAGGCCTTCTAGGCCCATGGCCAGGCCTTAAACCCTCAATGTTGGGGCCACAATGGGTGACGCAGGCCTTAAAAAGGGTGACACAAGGCAAGGAGGACATTGGGCTTAGAGAGAGAAGATCGAGGCTTAGGAGCCCTAAAACTTGAAACCCCAACTCTGAAAGAAAATTATTTGCTTCAAATCTTCAGTTTGTTGCAAATTCTTCAATGGTTGGCCCTACAAAAGATTTTAGAGGTTAGATCTTACCCTCAAGGGCCTAGATCTAGCTCTAATCCAGCTCTTTTCACTCGATCTCACCTACAAAATTGGAGATAAAAATACCCAAAACCCCAATATATACAAAAATTCTCAAAACACCAAAACCCTGGTTAGAGAAAAATAATTTACAAATTTATTATACAAATTTATTAACAAATGTACAAATATACAAGGCTTTTGAATATTCAGAGTCCAAACAAGGTCAACCTACTTCCACAGTTTGGGAAATTAACAAGTTTGGGAAATAATTTTTTTTAGAATTATTTTGATAAATGGCTAAGTGTATTTCAAAGAATAGATGCAAGCTACAACCTTAGCGAAGTTAAATAAACCATAAAAATATTCAGATTCCAAACAAGGTCAACCTACTTCCACAGTTTGTTAACTTGGAGCCTAAGGACTGAGAAACCTACAAACACTATATATTTTCTTCAAGAAAGCTTGTTAGACATATGGCGAATCAGATTACTTAAAATAGACCCAAAATCTACCAATAGAATGTTCTTATCACAATCTAATGAAAAACAAACTTTAAAAAATTCAAGCACAATATAGGAAAGCCCGTACCCAGCACATACCACAAGTCAATAGACAATAAACACCACGAACTGCACCCAAAAGTCTTTATTATGATTCGGAAAACGTTCACAGCAAGACAGTAGCATTACATCAACTTTTCTGTAGAATTTTCTTAGCCAAAAATCGAATGGCTTTTTACACAAATGACTCTCTAATTTATAAATAAATTCTCCAAGTGGAAAAGTAATGGCAAGTTGGCTTGATCCTCGTCAAAATAATCTCGGTCCTCGAAAGATATTTGGATCTCTTTTAATCTTCACTGTTGAAAATATTTGTTTTGAGGAATTTTCGAATTGCTCATTAAATCCATTTTTTATTAGCTCAATAATAATTATTTTGAGTTAATTTCCTCAAAAAATTGACTTTGACTTAACCACCAAAGTCAAAGTTCCAATTTTTCTTGAAATTTCTAATATTCCCTTGGTGGGGACCCACGAATTTATCCACTTGGAGAATTTAATTTCTCTAAGACTCTAATTTAGACTCTAATTAATTAATTTTCTGACTTGGGATTTATTTAATTTTTGCCAGGAAAATTAATTAATTGACACTTGAAGGGATTAAATATTTTTTCCATGCTCTAATATTCTATCCATGGTGTCTAAGTATGAGGGACCATGCACTAAAATATTTTTTACATAAGAAGTTTACAATTCAACCCTCAAAGAGGGAACACTCGTTCGATATAGACCCTCAAATTACACACTCAATTTTGCGACACAATATGATTTAGTAGACCAAGTGATTTGTAATAAAACAATTTAGCCAACTACCTTAAATTATTCTCAAACTGCTTTTACATAAGACTCGACTAAAACATTTGAACTCACCTAAGACTTGACGAAAAATTCCACCCTAGCTTTGGGGTAAGGTTGAAGGGAAGAACTCTGCTAACCATCTGTGTTTAGAAACACAAATGAATTAGTGAGACGAAAAACCTCCTAGGATGAAACTTTCGCCAAAATAATAGGCTTACCTAGGTTATTACATACATACATGGTCTTACTAGCATCATTTACACTACAAATTTGCAGAATGGGTTTACAAAGACTCAATACGCTGATGTTTGATGATCCAATCCTTTGAAAAAAAATTGGCATATCTGCTTCTTTGGAACTTTGCCAAAATGTGTACAACAATTCCAAAGCAAGTAAACCAGTTATTTGAGCCTCTCTTGTGAATAGGCTTGAGGAATCACTCCACATCCTATCATTGATCTATCTATCTTCATGATTCCTCTCTTATTGGGACTCCTCCCATTGGTGAAATTTCGTAAAGAACAAGGAGCTTTAGCTGAGGTAACAGTGGATTATCACTCCATTATTGTCACTTAACCTAGTAGTTGTTCGATAGGATCCCCTCCTAGGACCCTTGCTAGTTTGAGCGGTAACAAGTCCCATCTTCAAATAGCTTGCCATAGATGGGAGAGATCTACCTTTTAAGAGAGCTTTCCTTTCTTCAAATGATAGCCAACGAAGTGATCTTCAAATAGTCTTTCCTTCACCTTAGCTTTGATACCATGTTGAGAAATCAATGCATGTAGTTATTAGGGTTTTGATTCCTCTTTCCTTGATAATTACTTTTGATATGTGTTGGCTTCTTTACTTCTTTATTATGCTATCTTTCATCAAGTAATTACCAAATCAAAAATATATTAAGATCAAAAAAATAAGAGACACAAGATCTAAGCACTCAGCCAAGGCAAAAGCCCCCTCCTAGGGTAAAACCCAATCAAACTCCTCTTCTCTAATAGAACCAAGTCAAAGTGATACAATCCAAGACCTTATGACCAAGACAAAGGCCTCCTCCAATCACCAAGTCAACCCTCCTTTCACATAGACAAATGTTGCCAAAGTCAACAAGAGTCAACACCCTTCAAATTTGCTCTCACTGGAATTTCATCTCACTACAACTCAGAACTTTGAATCTACAGTCGCTACAGAAATTTCAGCCCCTGCAACTTGCCCAAAAACCATAGAAGAACTCGCACGTGTGACAAAGAGATGCCCAAAACTTCGATTTTTGTCTTTCTTTGATTTGTCCTTCTTGTCCTTGACTTCGAACTTATTTTTCTTCTTGCATCACTGCAAATCGAACTTGTGGATGGACGGATACCAAATAGGTCAAATTCTCCTTCTATTTATATTGCTCGCACAGGGTCGAATTGCCACAAACAAGGCTGACGTCATCAAGGCAAGACCAACTTGGTGTGGAGGTGAAATTTGATTGTTTTGACTCAAAATAATTTTTTTTTACATGATACAAAAGCCCAAGAAGGGTCAAATAAATATGATAATGACTTTTATGAGTCAAGAAAACCCTAGAATGTTGATTTGGGGTAGCATCGGATGTGCTCTAGCCAAGAAATTTGGTGGAAAGGTTGGGGCACATGAGATCTCCAATACCCAAAAAGGGTTTGGGCAGATTCTAAACAGATCAGGAGATATTAAAATAATTAATATTTTTAATGGAGTCCCGAAGTCTAAACTTAGGAAAAATAAAATATTAATGTGTATTAATATGAATCTATATTAGAATTGTCCAAAAAGACATGGATCAAGCCAGATCTAATCTTAGCTATTGATTAGGGACTTAATCTCGACTGTTGAGATGTCAACAGAAAAGGTATAAGAGGAGGCTTGAGGGGCACTTGGAGAACACAATGAGGGAAACCACTCAATTCAATTTTTGGAGCGGGGTTTGCTGAGAAATTGAACCAGTGGTCTGGAGAGCAATCAGGAGGCAACAAGTACAGAACAAAGAGACTGGAGATCAGCGCAGAAGAGGCAGACGCAGAGCCAGAGGAAGCCACGCAGAGCCAGAAGGGCCTGCATCATCCACGCAGAGACTACAAGAGTGACACAGAAGCCCAGAGAGACTGCGCAGAGCCTCGGTAGGCTGACGCAAAGAGTTTCAGGCTGACGCAGAGGGTTTCACGCTGTAGCAGAGGTTAGTAGGGCCTACTCTAGGTTTAGGAAAGTGTTGGAAGTTTGTCTATCTGTAGGTAAGCTAGTTTGGCACCCTGTTGTACAAGAAACTCGCTGAATAATAAAATCCTCCCTTACTGCACCGGTTTTCCCACATTGGGTTTTTCCAGGGACATCAGCCCAAAATAACTGTCAATGTGTGCATATTTTTGTTTCCGTATTACAATGTGATATCTGCAGCAATATTTATTTTAATGTTTGTTGAAGTAATTTCATGAATAACTTATGATGAAATAAATAGGAAAAGTAAATCAGTTGCTGCAGTGATAGAATTTTCACATAGAAGCCTTCAATGGAGGTTTTGACCTAAAGAAAAAATGAAAAGAGCATGAAACCCATGCTTCAAACTAATATTTCTTTTTCTTCTTTTTTCAATTTTACAATAAATACATAATGATGAAGTACAATAGCAATTATGAAGACCGGCCATAATTACATTTTCAACAGATCCCAAGCTTAAACAACATCTATAAGTGTATTTTTTGTTCATGGCACTCCTTGCCCAATCAGAGTCTAAGTACCCATGCAACTCCATTCCACCAATTCCAACATATCTAAGCCTAAACTACATTGTACCTCGCAAGTATATCAACACATGCTTTGTTGCCACCCAATGAACCTGTCTCAACTTCACCATGAATTCGTTGAATGTGTTCATAGCAAAACAGGTATCTGACCTAGTGTTGACCAAATACATCAAGGAACCTATCAGTTGCCTATATAATGTGGGATCCACCTACTTTCCCTCACCTGCAATCCTCATTCTAAATCTCCTCAAGATCTCAACTACATATTTTCCTCAACCAAGGAAAATTTGCCCTAGTTGTTGCCACATGCCCAATCCCAAAACTTAGTATATCAAAACGATGTCTTTCATCTCAAACTCCAAAGAAAGATCCTCCTTACACATTTCTATGATCTTCTCAGATCATGTCAAGAAAAGATCGTCAACATAAATGACCAAGATGAGCGGCCCACACTCAACATGTACATAGTACAAGTTAGAGTTTGCTTCACTTAGTGAAGCCCAATCCAAGAATATATCCATTGATCTTAGCGTACCATGTGTGTGGAGCCTACTTCAGCCCATAAAGGGCCTTCTTCAACCCAGAAACATGAGACTCTCTCCCATGCACCACAAAGCCCTGAGCTTGCTCAATATACACCTCTTCCTCAATCACCTCGTTGAGGAAGGCAGTCTTCACATCCATTTGATGTTATCTACCACCCCATCCTTGAAGCAATGGACATGACTACTCTAATGGATGCATATCTGGCAACAAGCACAAATGTCTCCTCGTAATCTAATTTCTCCTATTGGGAGAACCCTCTCACCACAAACCTCGCTTTGTACTTCTTGACATTGCCATCAGTTGCATGTTAGATCTTACAGATCCATCAATAAGTGAACACTAATTTTCCTTCAGGCCTCAACACTATGTCCCACACATCATTCCTCGAGATGGATCTATACTCCGCCATGGCATCCCTCCAATCCTTCACATCTGCAGCCTTCTCAAAAGTAGAAGTCTCAGACTCACTAATGTTGCTCATTAAGGCCAAATAACTAGAAAATCTCGTTGATAGTTTGCTTTGCTCGAAAGTGTTGCTAGGAGCCTCCACATGCTCCTCCACATCTCTTAAGGACTATTCGACCCATCTTGGCCTCCTCCTAGTAGAGCTCCAAGGAACATCTCACTCCTTTACCAGATCTACAGGTTGTGTCCATGTTGTTGGTGTTGTCAGTCCATGTTCAACCTTACAAGTCTCTCACTTCAGATCCTCCACCCTGGTCGCCTCTCTCTCATGAGACCTCCTAAAGGTCATGCCCTCATCAATTTTGACATCCCAACTAACGATAACTCTCCTTTGTACTAGAATGTAGACTTAGTAGGCCTTTGAGACTTCGTTGTAGTTCACAAATATGCCCATTTCTAACAAGGACTCCAACTTAGCCCTTTTTCCAAAGGGGTGTTGATCTGAATTGGATCCTAAAACACTCTCTAAGTTTTCATAACTCTGTAAAATTCATGCCAAAGTTTCAAAGACTTACAAAGGTCGAGCTTCTCAGGAATACCCTCGGAACATTTGTAATTTGTGAGCAGCGCGGAGCAACGAGGACCCTCGGTCAAGCGCGCAGACCGTTGGCCCATGGTAACACGTGCTGTCATGAAACAGCGAAACGAGAGGTATTTTTGAGAAACGGGGGAGGTTTCTGATATGCAATTAGCGACAAGTCGCATATTGCCGGGCAAACCCCTTAGAGAAGAAAAAGCCCCGAGCTACCCAGACCCAAAAAAGTCAAAGACTGTACGGAATTCGCCGATTCCGTCAGAGGCAGGTCCCACACAAAAACCAGCAGGATATCGGAAGGGCTTCGAGCGGTAAGCGGTTTCAACTATGTCCAGCCTGATGCCACACAGTGGGTGCCACGCGTCCAGCGGAAGAGAGAGAAAACCGCTCACATTGGACAGGTAAACATCAGGCTACTTACCTGTCCGATATGGACGGAGACCGTAAGATTTGGAAGCTCCAGATCAACGGCGGAAATGTGATCTGACGGATGACCGGATTCAACGGGGTAAACAGGCCGAGTTGTATAAAGTTTGAAGTCCGGCATGAACGGTGAGTTGGCAGAGGAATCATATCCGCAGGCATTCTGGGAGTTAACGGAAATAACGGCAGTTCAAACATTTCCAAGAGAACTGACACTCAATTCGTTATGAAACAGGTGGCCACCTCCCTGTGAGGCGTTACACAGTGATGATGATGACGCAGAACAGAGGAATTCAAACGAACAGAGGCAAGAGAACCAAAAAGCCGGGAAGTGGAAACGAACAGTCAGAAAGCAGACTAGCTTTAAAGCCATGAACTGACAGAAGCAGAAGAAGAGTTAGTTAGACGCAGAAAGCTAAGAGTAGAGGACAGAGAAAAAGTCGAGCTGACCTGCAGAGCAAAGACAGCATCGAGACAGAGCCAGAGAGAGTCAGAGAGTCTGTGTGCTCCAAAGAAGGCCTGAGAGGTTCAAGCCAACTCCTCGGCATAGGCCTATCATGTATGAGTCTCAGATTGGGCTCATACTACTGTGACCAATAGAGGTCGAGTTTCAGTAAGGAGAGTCTGTGTACTCCAGAGACTTGGGGAATCCAAGTCCAATCCTACTGATTTATATCTGTTGCGTGAGACTCAAATTGAGCTCACTGTTGTAAAAATCTGCTTTGAAAAACATAATAGAGAGGCCACCATTGAAGGCTGGACCAGGAGACGTAGCCCAAGAGCATTGGGTGAACTCCTTATTAAACTTGTTGTGTTTACATGTTTGCCTGTTATGTTTTCTCTAACTACTTCAGTGTCTATGTATTTCGCAATCTTATCAATCTGTTGCATAAAGTAACATAGGCACATCCATGCACATGAGTCTGTAATACCTTTAATTCTTTGTCCTGGATAAATTCCAGATCAAGTGGTATTAGAGCTCTAGGTTACTAAGGTTAGACAAGCTTGTGTTGGATTTCGTTGTTGAATGCTAACTAGATCAAAGTTTAAATTAGGAGAAGGAGAGTTGGTTGGAACTAACCCAGAAATTGGAAGAGTCTACCCTAAGAGGAAAATGTCAGAAGAAAACCCCTTGGAATCAGACTCCCAGTTCATGGATGGTTTCCTGACCATGAAAGCCATGGTGGAGGAAATGTATAGGGAATTTAAGAAAGGTAGAGATGAAGATTCATCAAACTCCAAACAAGACAAAGGAGTAGAAGAATCTCTCCTCCATGACCACTCTAAAGGCAAAGGGAAAGAAGAAAAACTTCCCACACCTCCTAGTAGCCCTGAAAATAAAAAGAAGACATCTCTGATTAAATTAGATGTTAAATTTGATTTGCCGATATATGATGGAGAGTTGAATGCAGAGAAGCTGGATAATTGGATTAGACAAATTGATGTTTATTGCAAAGTGCAGAGCATCGATTCAGACAAGAGTAAGATTCAGTTGGCCAGCCTACGCCTTGGAGGCACTGCCTTGGTATGGTGGGAAGGCAGGACACAAGCTGACATAAAGAAACATGGTAAAATTATTTCTGTCTGGAGTGAATTTGTTTCTGCAATTAAAAAGCAATTCTATCCACTAGCCTATATGCAGCAAGCCATGATGAGCTGGCAAACTCTTCGCCAATTAAAACGGCAAAGTGTACAAGGTTACACCCAAGAATTTTGGAAAAGAGCTTTGATTCTAGGAATTTGTTTAGACTCACCTAAAACTCTGTTGGAGTATATAGGTGGTCTACATAGCTACTTAAGGCACACTATTCTCATGTTTAATCCCACTAGCATAGATGAGGTATCTGTTCAGGCTACACATCTAGAGGCTAGAGGTAAGAATGTGAACCCAGAAGTTGGGGGATCATCAAAAACCACTGCAAGCAAAAATAAGGAGAAAAGAAAACAGAAATAGAAAGAGAGGAAGACAAATACTGTACAAAAAACCAAATCTTCATGCACTCACTGTAAGAAGGATGGTCATGATGATGAACATTGTTGGATTCTGCATCCAGAGCTAAAACCCAAGAAATACAAGGGCAAAAAGAAGAAGACTGTTGCAGCTATTCAAAAAGATTTGGGGTCAGACTCAGGGGATGAAACAACAATCGCAGCCACAGGTATAAAAGGTAAAAATTCTGAAGCATCTACTAGTAATTCTGCACAATCTATTGATAATGAAGGAAATGAGAAGAAAAGACATGAGCTTTTTCATATTCAAGTTATTTCCAAACATCAAAAGATTGATACTTTGTTTGATAGTGGCTCACAAGTAAATCTAATTTCTGAAGCAATTGTAAAGAAGTTGGGATTACTAACCACACCTCACAAGAAACCATATCTATTAGGTTGGTTATGTGATAAAGCAAAGCTACAAGTGACTAGACAATGTAAACTTAAGTTTTCTTTTGGGGCGGCATTTGTAGATGAGGTTGAGTTAGATATGGTTACTTTGGATATATGTGGAATTGTTTTAGGAAGTCCTTACTTGTATGATAGAAAAGCTATTTTCTATAGAGCTGAGAACAAGTATCAACTCATTAAATATGGAATCGAATATATTGTAAGAGCTCATAAACTCAAGAATAATTATACTCTTATAAACTCAAGGCAGATGAAAAGAATTGTACATTCATGCAAACAATTTTTACTGATGGTTGTAAAGGAAAAGAAACCTGATAAAACTAATGTATTTGAGGGTTGTGATGCTAAACAACAGTCTGATTTAGAAAAAAAAGTTTCAGAATATGATATTCTAATTCAAGAACCCAAAGGTCCGCCACCCAAAAAAGAAATATTACATGATATTAATTTGCAGCAAGATGCTCCATTACCTAACATCGGAATGTACAGGTTGTCCGCTTTAGAGAATGCAGAAATCAAGAAGCAGGTACAGGAGCTGCTCGAGAAAGGGTTCATAAGACCTGGCACATCGCCATGTGGATCTCCAATTGTCTTGGTGAGAAAGAAAGATGGCTCATGGAAAATTTGCATTGATTACCGAGCACTGAATAAGATAACGATCAAATATCGTTATCCCCTTCCTCGCATAGATGATCTATTAGATCAGTTGAAAGAAGCTGTTTATTTTTCCAAATTGGACTTGCATAGTGGTTATCATCAGGTCAGAGTTGCACAGCAAGATGCATGGAAGACTGCTTTCAAAACAAAGCAGGGATTGTATGAGTGGTTGGTTATGCTTTTTGGCTTAACTAATGCTCCTACTACTTTCATGAGAGTAATGAATGATGTACTCAGACCTTTTATTGATCATTTTGTCATTGTATATTTAGATGACATTCTTATATTCAGTAAAACATGGGAAGAACATTTAAATCGTGTCAAGCAGACTCTAGATGTTTTGAAAAGATAAAATCTTTATGTTAAGCTCTCAAAATGTCAATTTGGCAAAACATCTTTGAATTATTTGGGTCATATTGTAGGGGGTGGTGAATTGAAGATAGATCCCTCTAAGGTTGCAGTCATTGTAAACTGGCCTAAACCCAAATCTGCAGCAGTTAGAAGCTTCCTAAGAGCAGCCCAATATTGGAGAAAGTTTATTTCTAACTTTTGTTTAATTGCAGCTCCCTTACATGCTTTAACAGGATTGAACAAGGTGTTTCAGTGGGGAGGCAAACAGCAAAAAGCCTTCGACACCTTGAAAGAAAATATTAGTACAGCACTAGTACTAGCACTGCCCGATCTTCAAAGACCATTTGAGATTGAAACGGATGCCAGTGACTATGCCATGGGAGCAGTGTTGATGCAGCACGGTAAACCCATATGTTATCATTCTGAGACATTTAATTCTGCAGTAGTTAACTATCCCACATATGATAAAGAATTGTATGCATTAGTACAGAGTGTGAAAAAGTGGAAACATTACCTAATGGGCAATGAGACAATTATACATACTGACCATCAACCACTTCAATATTTTCACTCACAAACTAAGTTGCAGCAATCAAGCCACTATAGGTGGATGGGTTTTCTACAATAGTTTCATCTAGTCATCAGATATAAAAAGGGCATACACAATAAAGTTGCAGACATGTTGTCCAGACCAATCATAAATGCATCTACTAAAGCGTAATTCAGTATTGCATGAAAGCTACATTGAACAATATGCTCAAGATATAGATTTTAAAGATGTATATGCAACTTTAAGTCATGGCAAACAAGTAGAAGAATTGGATTATCATGTTAAGGACCGACTCTTGTATCATTTTGGAAAGTTATGCATTCCACAAACTAAAAGAGTAAAGATAATTCGAGAAGCACACACTTCTCTAATATCAGGTCACTTTGGTGTAAGTAAAACAGTTGCACAGCTGCAAAGATTTTGTTATTGGCCAAAAATGAATGAGACAGTTTCTAGATATGTAAGAGGGTGTACTATGTGTGCTAAAAGCAAGCCCAGCAATAGAAAACTAGGCTTGTACACTCCACTACCAGCTCCTTCTCATCCTTAGGAAAGTGTTTCCATGGACTTTGTTGGAGGACTACCTAGATCTAGAAAAGGTCGTGACTATTTATATGTTGTTGTGGATAGGTTCAGCAAAATTTGTATTTTAATACCTTGTAATAAACAGATTACAGCTGAACAAACTGCAAATTTGTTCTTTCAGCATGTATGGGTTCATTTTGGATTACCCACTTCCATTATATCTGATCGAGATACCCGATTTGTTGGGAAATTTTGGTCGAGTTTGTGGGAATTGATGGACACCAGACTGAAAAAGAGCACAGCTTTTCATCCGCAAACAAATGGCCAAACAGAAGTGGTCAACAGGACAGTGATCCAGTTGCTCAGAGGCTATTGCAGCAAGCATCCCAAGCTTTGGGATGAACATTTATGTTATGTGCAGCATGCTTACAACCGAGCTAAACATTCTTCTACACAGAAATCTCCTTTTGAGACCTGTTTTAGTTTCACACCAAGGTCTCCCTTGGATTTTGTCTTTGGTAAAAACATAGCAGTTGATGGACACAGTGATGTGGACAGGGCAACCAAGTTCATTGAACAAATCCAAGAGATTCACCAGGCAATACAGGGACAGTTGGAAAAGAGCCAAGCCAAGTACAAGGCAAGGCATGATAAGCATCGAATTGAGCATAGTTTCCAAGTTGGTGATCAAGTCTGGCTGTATATCAGCAAAGACAGAATGCAAGGTGAAGGTAAGAAGTTGAAGCCAATAAGATATGGACCTTTCAAGATACTTGAGAAAATTGGTGAGAATGCTTTTTGCCTTGATTTACCAGCTTACATGCACATCTACTCAGTTGTTAATGCAAACAGCTTGAGACTATTTGAACCTTCATTAATTGAAGATCCCGAAGAGCAGAGTCAACTGCCTTCTATTGATGATCTGTTGCCTGAATATCTCAATGAGTTGCAGGAAGATACAGCTCTGGACAGGAAGGTGAGAACTGCACGCAGAGGGGATGTCGAGTACCTCAGGATTGGACCCAAAGGTTCAAATGGATAGAAATTGGGCAAGCGAGGAATCTATACCCTCACTTGATTGATGCTTAAAGACCAACTTTTGGTGGTCCAAAATATTTTTTCCAGTGGGAAGGTCGTGATCCGAATTGGATCCTAAAACGCTTTCTAAGTTTTCATAACTCTGTAAAATTCATGCATGCCAAAGTTTCAAAGACTTACAAAGGTCGAGCTTATCAGGAATACCCTCAGAACAGTTGTAATTTGTGAGCAGCGCGGAGCAACGAGGACCCTCGGTCAAACGCGCAGACCGTTGGCCCATGGTAACGTGCACTATCATGAAACAACGAAACAGGAGGTCTTTTTGAGAAATGGGGGAGGTTTCTGATATGTGATTAGCGACAAGTCACATATCGTCAGGCAAACCCCTTAGAGAAGAAAAAGCCCAGAGCGACCCGGACCCGAAAAAAGTCAAAAACCGTACGGAATTCGCCGATTCCGTCAGAGGAGGGTCCCACACAAAAGCCAGCAGGTTATTAGAAGGGCTTTGAGCGGTAAGCAGTTTCAACCGAGTCCCGCCCGATGTCACACACTGGGTGCCACGCGTCCGACAGAAGAGAGAGAAAACCGCTCACATCAGACGAGTAAACCTCAGGCTCCTTACCCGCCTGATATGGACGGAGACCGTAGGATCTGGAAGCTCCAGATCGACGGTGGAAATGTGATCCGACGGATGACTAAATTCAACGGGGTAAACAAGCCGAGTTGTATAAAGTTTGAAGTCCGGCATGAACAGTGAGTTAGCAAAGGAATCATATTCGCGGGCATTCTGGGAGTTAAACGGAAATAACGGCAATTCAAACATTTCCAAGAGAACTGACACTCAGTTCGTTATGAAACAAGTGGCCACCTCCCTGTGAGGCGTTACACAGTGATGATGATGACGCAGAACAGAGGAATTCAAACAGACAGAGGCAGGAGAACCATAAAGCCAAGAAGTGGAAACGAACAGTCAGAAAGCAGACTGGCTTTAAAGCCATGAACTGACAGAAGCAGAAGAAGAGTTAGTTAGACGCAGAAAGCTAAGAGCAAAGGACAAAGAAAGTAAGTCAAGCTAACCTACAGAGCAAAGGTAGCATCGAGACAGAGCCAGAGAGAGTCAGAGAGTTTGTGTGCTCCAGAGAAGGCTTGAGAGGTTCAAGCAAACTCCTCGGCATAGGCCTATCATGTATGAGTCTCACATTGGGCTCATACTACTGTGACCAATAGAGGTCGAGTTTCAGTAAGGAGAGTCTGTGTACTCCAAAGACTTGGGGGATCCAAGTCCAGTCCTACTGATTTATATCTATTGCGTGAGACTCAAATTGAGCTCACTATTGTAAAATTATGCTTTGAAAAACATAATAGAGAGGCCACCACTGAAGGTTGGACCAGGAGACGTAGCCCAGGAGCATTGGGTGAACTCCTTATTAAACTTGTTGTGTTTACATGTTTGCCTGTTATGTTTTCTCTAACTACTTCAGTGTCTATGTATTTCGCAATCTTATCGATCCGTTGCATAAAGTAACATAGGCACATCCATGCACACGAGTCTGTAATACCTTTAATTCTTTGTCCTGGATAAATACCAGATCAGGTGTGAACATAAACTGGACTACGAAATGCGCAAATGACTTACCTCTAGCTTCACACCTGTAAAAATCTGCTCATGATTCATATCCTCCAACATACTGTGAGGATTCCTATTCTCCAAATACATCGTTATAGTGCAAGCCTTCGCCCACAAAAACATAGGCAATTCCTAGTCATAAATCATTGCCCTCGTTGCCTCCATTATGGTACTGCTTTTCCTTTTGGAAGCCCCATTCTGCTAAGGGTTGTACGATAACGTGAACTCCTTGATACTTGCTTCCCAACAAAAATCTTGGAACTCATTGGAGGTATACTCACCCACATTATCTGATCTCAACACCTTAATCCTCTTCCCATCTAGTTCTCCACAAGAGCATTAAACTTTTGAAACCAATCAAAGACTTCACCTTTGGTGTTCAGGAAGTAAATCCAAGTCTTCCAAGAAAAATCATCTATGAATGTCGCAAAGTACAATGACCTGGTGATTGATTCCACTAACATAGGACCACAAATCTCTAAATGTGCCAAAGCCAACACACCTTTGGACCTGGTCTCATTGTGAGGAAATGCGGCCTTTGCTTGCTTGTCAAGCGCACACCCCTTGAACACTCCCTCTTACTCCACCTTGATCTGTGGAAAACCTATAACTGTTCTTTGTAACATACGAAGAGCCCTGTAGTGTAGGTGTCCCATCCTCCTGTGCTAAAGATCACTCTAGCTATCACTCTCATGTACGAGAGGCTTCAGCAGTCGTCCTCTCAATAAATAGATATTTTTCTCCCTTCTCCCAATTACTCCCCTCTTGCTCGGATTAGCTCCTCTCGACCCAATAGCCACTTCACTTCCCATGAAGCTGACCTCTAGTCCTCTATCTTCCGAAGCCAAAACTGAAAGGAGATTCTTCTACAAACCCGGTACAAACAAGACTTCATTCACCTCCATGATACATCTTGAGTTCATTTGAAACTCATTGCTACCGCTCCCCTCTACTGCAAACTTGAAATTATCACCAAGCTCTACACATATATTTCTAGGCTCCTTGGTCATGTTGGTGAAAATATCTCAGGATCTTGTTATGTAACGAAGCGCTCCACTGTCCACAAACCAAACACCTCTCATGACAGTTTGAGAAAGGCAAAATACCAAAACAAAGTTCTTCTCAAACTTTCCAGTCAATTCATCCATCTATGTAGTGGTTGTCGTGGTTGTCTTTCCCTTGCCCTTGTTCCTATTTGGACATTGTTGTCACACAGAGTGTCTAGGCACTGCGACAATGCTCAGACCGGGGGCTGTCACCCTGATCCCCAATCTCTCCGTTTAAGTCGTCTCCCTATAGCAGGCTAAGGGGGGTAGACCCTATGGGATAAAGGAAGACCAACTGGGAAACAGCTGGCTTGGGAGACACAACGAGGCAATCAAATACTTGATTAAGGCTTAGTGATGATTTAAATTCAATTTTAAGAGATTAATACCAGTGCCTTATGGAGTTAATGAAAACCAAGTAATTGATTAGCTACTGTTGCTAATGAAAAAATTAACGATTGCTTGAAAAATATTTGCAAAATATCTAACATGTGATGAGCATCAAATAATTCAAGCAAAACAATCAATTGCACAATGACTTAACAATGTTCCAGCGATTAAATTTCTAAAGTTTAAATATTTGAAACAATCATGAAATTTAAATGCTTACTAATTTCAATCCTAGAAATAAAAAATTTATGCTTGGAGAACTCAAATCTAGGAAAAATTCACCACTTTCAATAGTTAATCCTCAAATATTGCAATTTAAGCACATTTAACCATAGAAAAATGACAAATATTAATACCACAAAAATTCTCCTTTAAATTTTACTCTTGATGAATAAGGAAAAAAAAAAAATTTAAATGATTAAAACATAAATCAAAATCATAAAGAAAAATGACTAAATTCTAAAACTAGAAAAAAAAACCTCTTTGTGCTTTTGGGATTTTTTTATTTTTTTATTGTTTTGGATTTATTTTAAAATCAAAATCAAAATGGAACAAAACTAAAATTAAATATATCTAAAGCTAAAACTAAAACCTAAGCGTATCAAATATATACAAAAATGAAAATCGAATTTTTAAAATTTTTATATATTAACACACACTTCATAAAAAAAAAAAAGTACGTAGACCAAAAGATGCCTAACCCTAAATCAAAAATAAAACTAAAAAAAAATATTATGAATACCCTAACTTAACTAAAACCATCAAAAAAAGGGTCGAAATGTTTTATTGTTATTCTACAGGTCGACAACAGTGAAGGATGAGGGAGCAAATGAGGTTGCGGGTTGAGCGTTTGTGACTGCTGCAAGGAGGTAAACGCATCGATGGGAATGGAAAATGTGGAAAGGGATTGGGATCACGCAAATTTGGGCAACGTGTAGGCAGATTGGACATGGAATGAGGGGCTGCGTGCAGGCAGAGTGAGAAGCTGGGATGGAGCAGCGCTTTATGAATGCAGATTTGAGCAGCAGACAGCAGGGAAAGGTGAGCAGCATGGATGGATTTGACAGAAAGGGGGCAACGAGGGTTTTGAGTGGCTATGGACAACTGCGTTGAGGGATAGAGGACGACGCGTGGAGTTGGCAAACAACTGAAGCAATGGGTAAATGCAGGTCGATAATGAGAGCTTGATTGAGCAGTAAAAGAAAAACTTGGCACACTGAGAGCATTGGAGAGGTTTGAGTGATAAAGAATGCCAAGAGGAAATGCGTGGAGGATGAGGGTTTGGATGGCTGCGTTGAAAATAAATCTAACTGATTTGAAGCTTTGACGTTGGACGTGTGA
This sequence comes from Pinus tabuliformis, assembly GCA_031772625.1. NCBI lineage: Eukaryota > Viridiplantae > Streptophyta > Pinopsida > Pinales > Pinaceae > Pinus > Pinus tabuliformis. Next base: position 950,248,770 of record CM062811.1, on the reverse strand, counting down.
ATGGACAACAAATGAGGATGAAACGCAGGGCTGGAGGGGCGTTTGAAGATTTGAGAATGACGCAGCAGATGATGAGATATGCAGCCTCAGGCAGCGGGAAAATACTAATAATTACTGAGACAACAAGGGTTTGAAAAATGTAGGTAGGGCAGAGACTGGCCAGTGGGAGAAAACTGCGTGTAGGTTTGGCAACAATCCCACAACCTGCTTAAAAAATTTCAAAAAATTTTCTGTAACAAAATGAAACCCCAGGCAACAGCAGACAAATAGCCTGAAAAACCCTCGAATTTCTTCATAAACCCCCGCAAGAGCTGATCTTGAGGCCAAATCTTACTCTCCAAGGCCTAGATCTGGCTTCAAACAAAAAAATTTCCTCAGATCTGCAACCTGCAATGATAAAAATGCCCAGAAACAATATATGCAAGGATGAAACTAAAAACCAGCTAAACAATTACAATATCCACAAGTTAAAGGCTCTACGCAGCCAGATCTGTCATTATGCCTCACATATATTTTTAAAATTTTGAATTTAAGATGAGGTGCTTTAGAAAACCCTTCATGCATCCACAACAAAAGTTCTAATGATAAGCCTGGGATCAAAACCAACTGGGCTCTTCAGAAAATTCTATCTAGGAGTTGGCTGGTCTAACTGAAGACTTCCCTGAATGCCCGGTGATCTCAAAATTAAGGATTACCTGGACAGCTTAATTCAACCATTAATATAGAGAGAGAAAACGACAATGAAATTCAGATTTAATGGAGATACCTGCCATTATATTTAGAAATATCATTCAAACCCTATTAATCAAACAAAATACCTGTGTTTAAATCACTCTTCTTTAAGCTAACATCAATGGCTGAAAGTAAATCTATGCAAGGAAATAAAACATCTTACAGCATTTTTCCGAAAAGAAACACCAGCAGAGATTAACCCCAAAGTCTTTCCTTATTTGCACATGAAAAACGATTACAAGAGAGCTTTCACTTAACACATGACTCCAAGATCGAATGATCTCAACTGACCACTGACCTCCTATTTAAAGAAAAATTTCCCAACGACTAGTTCGAATGATCCTTGTCAAAGTGATCTCGACCGTTCATGAAGATCAAAAAATCTTTTAATTTCATCTGTCGAAATTAAAATAATGAGGAAATTCGAAATTATCATTTAAATGCATTTTAATTAATTCAAAATTTTAATTTTTGAATTAATTTCCTCAAAATTTTGACTTTGACTTAACCCTAGTGACCAAGGGCATAAAATTTAGCAAAATAATCATTTAACCTTAGTCCCTGGACCTCTTAAAATTTATTTTTTTTAAGGACCCTCGAACTTAGCCTTTGGAAAATTTAAAATTACCAAGGACCTAGGACTTAAGACTTAGGACTTATGAGGGGATAAATTATTTTTCTAATCCTGAAAACATTTTACATCGTGAGTTTTACATTTTTTACATCTCAAGGGGGAAAACCCATTTGACATAGACCCTCATAGACTACCCAGTTCTGCGACACAAATATAATCAGCAGATCAAGCAAGTTGTAATAAAATAACCTAACCAAATAGTTAGGATTATTCCTAAATCACTTTTACATAGACTCGATCTAGCACACTAGGACTTCCCTAAGATTCTAATGACAAAATCCGTTCCGGCTTTGGGGTTAGGCTGAAAGAAAACTCTGTCGATCATGGATCGATGAGACAAAAAACCTTCTGGAACGTAGATTAACACTAGAAAATTAAATTTACCTAAGCAATTACATACATGACACGTATCTACTAAGATTATTTACAATTTACACATGCAGATTGGGTTTACAATATAACATAATTACGCTGATGATGATAGTCGAATGGCATGGACACGACGTTCAAGCGTTACCCTTTTGCGAAAAAAGGGAGTGTACTGCTATGGGTCGTTGACATGTAGTGGTACTGGAAAAATGTCCGAACCAATATGACAAGGATGATCCTTGTGATTTTGAACAGATACTTGGAAGGAAATGATCTAGAATATTTCTGATTTTTATTTTAATTTTGATTTTAGACAGGTATCTGCTAACATAGCATGTTAGAGGTTTTAGACAATAATGTCTTCTTTTATCACGCCAACTGGTGCTTCACTTTTTGCTCCCCCATGCAATTTATTAGATATTTAATGTTGATTTTGTTTGGGAAATAGGGTATTCCATACAAGACGAACACTTTCAGTAAGTTAGTAGCCACTCACACAACCAAATCAAAGAGTATAATGATAGTATTTTTATGTTGTTAAAACCCTCTAAGAGAGAAATAGTCTATGGCCCCAACCAACGTGGCCATTTGAGGCAATTGTATTCACGCAAAAGAAAAAAATACATAAGGGAATTCTCATAATCAAACAATAGCCACGACCCTCTATACTCTTTAAATAGAGATCATGGACCAATCAAGTGTTAAACCACTAATCAATAGCCATTAGTATCAAGAAGAATACGAGCCATCAAATCACTGTATGTCTGGAACATATCGTGGCCATCGGATTACAATACAACTACTACGAAACACACTTTTATCTAATAGGACACATTAGACCAAGTTGAACTTAACTAACTCATAAGTATCTAAATATCATAACAGTTTCTTAATTTTAAATTGCATCCTAACTGAGGCCTGTTCTGGCAACCCATTTTTTGGTATCTAAATGCTCATAAATACTTATAATTTATTCCTTACTAATATAAGAAATTAAAAGCATTTCTATAAGATAAAGGTATATAAACAGGTAAAATTATAAATACTATGATTCTAGATGAGAAGTCATTATGAAGGAGAATAACAAAGTTAAAAGATTCAGAACACCCACTTTGTTTATCATTGGATATAGTTCTAAATTGTAACTGAGATCCAAGGCCATTTGCTCCTATTGACTATTGATTATCATTAAATGTAGTATTCATTTATATCTCTTATATTGACCAATCTTGGACTTAAAATCTTAACCACCCAAATTGTCATTTTGACACTACACAATGTCATCTTATATGCAGTATTAGGCTAAGTCAACAAGTTTGGCGAACAAATTAATTAAATTCAAAGTTCATCGAATTTCATTCCTGGGCAAATTTATTTGATGAGGTTCACAAATATCAAGCCAAACACAAACACCAATAATATCAGGAAATTTGCCTAAAATTCTATTGAAATGTGTTTCAAGATCGTTATGAAATCACAGGAAATTCAAAGAGGTCTTTAATTAAAAAACAATAAAACCCTAAAGGCTAAAACCTACTCACTTTAAAAGAACAAATTCCAGGTTGCCTACACTAACGTAATGTTCTCTTTGAATGTCAAATTTGACAAAGAGGGAGAGACCAATACGATTTAAGTTAGCTTTGGGAGGACGTTGGGGTTCATGTTGTTAATTTACATAGAACATGACATTTTTTTAATATTTTTTGTTTCTATTTAAATAATATTTTTCATTTCTCGGGGAGGTAGGAGCAGGAGAGGTTATCCTTTGCCCGAACAAAGAAAGGGAGATTCAATTTGCCTGGGGATTAGGGATATCATCAAATCACCAAGTTGAATATTTAGCTCTATGGCAGGGCTTGGAATTGGCTTACTCCAGGGAATCGTCAATTTATGGTCTTTAACAATTCAAAGATTGTGATCCAGCAGGTAATTAAAATCAAAGGAGAAGAGGAGAAAATACCGACTCCTGTTTTACATTAGATCAAATTAGTAGCGGATAAATTTGATATAATCGAATTTTTTCACATTAAAAGAAACCTTAATTTAGTGGCAAATTCCTTAGCTAACCAAGGTGCACTCTTAGAACAAGGTAAGTTAAAAATCAACGAAGGGGGATTGTCCTTCAAAGCAATTCCATGATAATTTGAATCATTATTTTGTCTCTAATCGTAATACGCATTAAACATGGATTGAAGAGTCAGGGATTATCATATGCATCAGCTTTGTATTACTCTTTGTTGAAAAATGTGTAACTAGGTTCGATCTTCATAAATATGAAATGTAATTTAGGTTTTTGTATATTGTAAAATGAAAGAAAAATTATTATTATTATTATTATTGGAGCACGGGTTTCATGCTCAAGGTATTTTATTTTATAGGTCAAGAACCCATTGAGTGCTTCTAGGGTTTGTCCTAGGTTAAGAAGTCAAAAGACTCATTGTCATAAGTTGAAGACCCCATTGGGCACATTGTAATTTGTAAAGAAAATTATTTTTGTCATTAAAAGTGTCAAAATACCCTTCAAGACCAAGTCAACCTGTCAGCTGGTAAGTCGGCCTAATTTGAGGAGCCACATCCACTCTTGAGAAGCCTATATAAAGGAGGAAACTCGACCTCCTTGAAGCACATTCATCTCACACTCATCCAAGTGAAGGAGGAATAAGAAGAAGGCAACGAAGAAGGTAGAGGAGTAAGAAGACTTGGTTTTGGATTATTTATCTCTCCCACGTGCAAAGGAAGGCTAGGGTTTCTACAACAAATCTAGGGTTTTCTTCTACAAGTTCGATCTTGAGGAAGGGAAGGAAAGAAGGTCAAGCAAAGATCACAAGAAGCCATCCACAAACTCCAGCTAATAATAAAAAATAAAAAGAGAGAGAGAAAGCCAAGCGAAGGTCTGAGGGAGCCTTGGAAGGTTGAACGAAGCTCACACGTGTGGCAGCAGCGACTGCAGAACCGCTGAAAATTTCAATTCTGTGGTGGAGGCCGAAATTTTGCAACTAGGGGTTGAAGTTGTGCTACTGGAAGACATTTGACTGGGTTTAACTTGGAGAAGGAAAGCACATCATCCGGAAAGGTTGGACTTGGTCTTGGAGGGTATTGGTCTTGGTCTAGAGGTCTTGGAATTCGTCAATTGAAGGATCTATAAAGAAGAGAAGAGATTTACGGGTTTTCCTCTCAAGAGGAGAGGTTTTGGCCCTGGCTTGTGGCCTATATTTTGTGTTCTTGTTCTTCTTGTTTTTGGTAGCTGTTTGGTGATATACAAACATAATAATAACTGAAAAAGCTAATGAGTAAGAAAAAGTAAAAATACATCACAAGTAGTTATCATAGAAAGATAAATCACTCTAGTCATTTCCCTTTAGATTTCTCAACACTCTGAAACCTCATTAAATTCAGTATTATTGAAACAGAGACTTATTACCATGGAGAGTTGTGCCATTGCGGACATCTGGACAGCAATCATCATAGTTTGATGGGCAAAGGACAGATGGAAAAGGAAAGATGTGTTTTATAAGGTCATTCAAATGTACGAAGCCCATCCCTCTGCATGCGAAGCTCAAATTGCATATGTCAATTTCATGCTTTTATCCAAACTCGCCTTCAAGCGCAATCTTTTCATTATGGTCTCTGAATGTATGGTATCTAAGAGTCGAATCGACATTAATGTTTGATGCAGTAGACTCAATTCAAGGAAGCTAGGTTTGACGATATTTATAGAATGTTGGGGATAGCTTGGAGGCAAACAACCTTCAATCAAAGATTTAGTTTGTCGAGTTTGTCAACAGATCTCGCATAATATCAAAATTAGGGAGCGCAAGATGGGAAAGAAGAGGAAGAACTTGGTCTCATCCTTGCAAGGATGGTAGGTGTTCTGGAATTCGTCATCTCTTTGATCTCCAGGCACACAAAAATGATTCTGGATGAATCTATGGCTCAAAACGAATTGTTAGCCCAAATAATGGGAATATTGAAAGTCAAGATGGATTGTCTTCAGTCGGCGAATGAAATGTTGGAATTCCGTGTGGGGAAATTGGTTCAGGTCAAGGCTGGTAATGTCGATGTGGTTTTTGTTGGTAATGTTAATATGGTTTGTGTTGGAGCAAAAGTGGGTAATATGGAGCAGTCCAGAAATATTGAACAGCAAGAGGCAAGTAAACTCAATCTTGCAAATGACCAAGAAGACTCTACTCAACTCGAGACAGAGGACTTTGATTACCAAGTTGCTCCTGGAATGGAGAATATGTAGTTTTTTCATGCAGTGATTAATCTTTTGTTATGTTTTGCAAGTATGTAGTGTTTTTTGGGGGATATATGGAGAAAATCATATCAAAGTAGTAGTATGTAACTTAGGGATTAATAGTATCAGTTCTACATGGAGCTTTTCGACAATGGCAAAAGAATCTTTGGATTATGTTGTACAGGGTCGTGGCCTTCAAACCAGGTTTTTTTAATGAAATGCATAATCATTCCTTTAAAATATATATATACATATATTTCGTTTCTATTTGTTTATTTTTATCTTACAATTTTGATATGTTAACTTTTAATTATACCATACACATGTAAATTATATAAATTTAAATATTTATAAACAGTTATATTAAAAGTGTAATAATTCAATAAAATATAGAAGTTAAATATATAAAATTAACATATATAAATTAAAAAAATTATTTTAATCTTTAAATTTTGTTCACACACACACACTTAAATTATATAAATATTTATAATATAAACAGTTATAATAAGCCCCAAGGATAGCTCAATTGGTCGAGTTCCTGTTGCTAAGTACCTCACTTATTGGGAGGTCATGGGGTCAAATCTCCTCGACACCCTTGGTGTTAGGCCTTGCTAGTTTGGCTGACTAACAGATCCCTTTGGGTTGATCTACTTGGATTTTCCCGTGGAGGTAGCAGCCACTCAGTGTCTGTGAACCACCCTTAAAAAAATATAAGCAGTTATAATAAAAGTGTAATATTTCAATAAAATATAAAAGTTAAATATATAAAAGAAACACACACACACATATATATATTTTGTTGTTATTTATTATTTTTGAATATATATGTGTATCAATTTTTTATTTATACCATACACAGTTAAATTATATAAATTTATATATTTATAAACGATTACAATGTGTAATATTTCAATAAAATATTGAAGTTAAATATACAAAAGAAACATATGTACATTAAAAAAAAAAAAAGAATCTTTAAATTCTGTTGTCATTTATTATTTTTGAATATATGTAAATTTTTTATTTATACCATACACACTTAAGTTATATAAATTTATATATTTATAAGCAGTTATAACAAAAATGTGATATTTCAATAAAATATAAAAGTGAAATATACAAAGAAACATATGTAAATTAAAAAATTATCTTAATCTTTAAAAATTGTTGTCATTTATTATTTCAGAAATAGTAAATGACTACAAAATTTATAGAATATTCTATTTTATATATATATATATATATATATAACTCTTTTTTATATATCTTCACATTATATATAAAAAAGAGTTACAAAAAATTATATTTATGCATATAATTTAACTGTCCAATTTTTATCAAACTTTAAAGTCGTCAAACTCGAACACAAACCAGAAACAGGAGACTTAGGTATTAGGCTCTCTATGTACACTTCAAATAACTGACATGATAAACAACTTCATAATATATGATGCATCGAGTATAGTTGAAATAATGTCATTTGGCAGTACGAATATACCTTGCTTTTAATAATAAAAGAATCGTGAATACTTCAATGCTGTTGTATCCTCTATCGACAAAATCTCCCTGCCAAAATTACATCAAAGGTATGTCTGTACACTGAAACAGTAAAAGAAACAAACCGAAACTTTATACAGCATTATCTTAATACTGGAAATGTGATTTCAAACCTACTATGTCACTTACCATAAATATATAATTTGTATCCGGCACCTGACCTCCTGTCTGGAAAAGTTTCATTAGATCATGAAATTGTCCATGGATGTCTCCACACACTGTCACTGGACTATGAACAGGCTGTACATTAGATTCCTCCACCAGTATCTCCTTCACCTGCATTGAAATGCAATCCAAGATATTAAAGCACGGCAATAATCAAATTGTGTTTTTTCAGGATAATCTATAACAAATTCACTATAATCATCAGTCACTGATATCATTTAAGAACAGGGTCTGTCATATCGTGATTAAAGATGAAGGTCATAAATTGGATTGGTAGTAGACTTAAGTTCAATTTGCCCATGAACATAAATGTAAATAACATGTTTTATTAGTTAAACCAGTCTCCATCAGGAAGAAAGTCTTGCAAGGACATCGGAAAATATTGCTTAAAAGGAAATGACTAAAAAGCCAAATTCTGAAAAATAATTAAGCCATGAAGGAATAAAGAAAGCATCTTCTCATTAGTTTGTTGAGAAAACAAACTTGAGCTAGCAAACATAAATTGCATTGTTGCATCAAAGCATTTCTAATTGGTCGGACATAAGTTTAAGCCTGGACGCAAAGCTGCTCTATCCCACCAAAAGTCATTTCTTATGGAAGTCCGGAAAGTATGCGTCAGGCCTTCAGCCTAAGAATGCCTTCACTAAAAAAATATGCATATAGGACCAAAGTAAATAGAGTGGTGTTAGTATTAATGTAGAATGAAATCTCACACCAGGGATCTACCATTGGAGTAATCTAAGCTACCCAAGTTTCCGGAAAGAAGAAACAGGAAAAATATCAGAAATGGGTATCCAGAACAGCCATAAGCTCCTCCCATATTTCTGACAAATGACGGGTTGGGATCATCAAAAAGACCTATGAAAAAATATATAAGATAAAAAAACAAAAAACAAAAAAAAATTCCAAAACATAGGGAAGATTAACCTAACCATGATACATACAAATACCTTTCATGATTTCATCAATTTAAATGTTTCACAAGACATTGATCACAAAATGACACTATATTGACACTCAAATGAGTCCTGTTGCTGCAAATCTAGCAGGCCTAGCACAAAGTCCCACTAGGCAAACTAGACCTTATGGCGACAAAAGAAAGGGTTGTCATTGACACTTCAGCAACCTTTCTCTTGCTCTTTAGTGGTATTTGACCACAAGGGAGACTTCCCTAAATTCACCTTAAGGATATTCAATTACCATGGCTCAAGGTGATTGTTATGAGGTCTATAAGATGGGATAAAGTACAAGCAGAGCCTATAAGGCCTAAATGTTCTACGCCAAAATTCAAGTACTTAATTCCTAGACTAATTTGATGCCTGTTATAAGTTAGGGTGTTGCTAATTTTCAATGATAGGGTACACAATGTCATATAATAGCCAAAGGAAAAGGCCTCCCAATGGACAATCAACAAAGGGAACAAGGACTTCCAATGAACATCAAGGATTAGGGTTTTTTAATGGATTTCTATTGTTGAAAACATGCATAAACAGCAAATTAAAGATGACGTCGGCCCTAAAGAGGGGAGTTTCATCATGCATCAATGCTAGATATTGCTTTTGTATTATTTATTGATGAAATTCCTACTTTATGAAACATTCACGTCAAACTTAAATTCACTTTTTAGCAATTTTTAACATAAAAAACCCTAGCCACTAACCCTAGGTATCTAGGAAAAGATAGAAGAGGAATTTATTTAATTAAATGGATTATAAACACAATTATGATAAGTGCCTTATCCTAAATGGGCTTAATGGAGTCTTCTAAGGGAAAATTCACTGAGAATGATTTGGATAGAAAAAGGGGAATCACTAGGGCATCCACTCTAAAAACCCCAACTATTTTCCTCTTGAGGGGAGAATTTAAATATAAGGAATACACATTCAGAGTTTCCTTATAGGTTTCAAATAAAACAATTTTGCATGCTATAAAGGAGCAAGATTTCAACATAGATTTAGCATTTAATCATGGCACAAAATAGAAACCCTACTACACATGTATTATGCAAAATATAGAAAATAGGCATGAAACTTACAAAATTCTCCAAAGAAACACTTCATTCAATCCCAAGAAAACATATCCACACAAAATTCCATCTCCAAGAGAATTTGCACCATAGAAAAGTCACATTTAAGTCCAAGTAGAGAGGACTAATTTGCACTCTTGTGGAAAAGAAGAGTGATGTAAGTATGATCATCAAAAATGAAATAAGGAAGCCTCTTTTTATATGACATATAACAACCCTTATTTTCACAAATTTACAAGAAAAGACCTAAAACAAGCTTGCTTTAAGTGTTCAACAAGTGAGAGGTTTCAAGCCAACCTCACAATAGCTCAAAAAACATAAAAAAAAATGCCAAAATAGCCCACGCATGTTAGAAATAGGCTTCTCCACAATGACTTCATCCTCCATAAGTGCTCAGTATGCCACAAGCAAGTGATAAATGGATCATGAGTGCTCCATACTCCAAGTAAAAGCTTGACATATCATGGGTATGCCTCCAAAAATTCCTCCAAACCATGATGTCATCACCAAGGTGCCCTACATTACCCTTCTAATAGCAAAAGGGGCGATGTGGCACCATCATGCTCAAGCGTTGGGGCCTACTAGTGATGTGCAAGCCCTCCCCTGTCATCTCAAGGATAACCATCATCATTCAAGCTCCAGAACGAGCAACATCCATCAAGTAGTGTCAAGGGCAACCTAAGGGCATCGTGAATCCATCTAGGCAGATCAACAATAAATCTGACACCAATACTCAATGGCTCAATGTTTCAGCGATCTGGAGTACTCAAGGGAGTCTAATACCATGTGGAACCATCTCTTAGCCCAACGCTCTCCTCTAAATGGGAAACATTACATCAACAAGGTCAAAAGTTCAGAACTACTCTCTAGATTGGGTAAAAAGACTTCTAGAATGTTGTTGAATGGGATGAGAATCATATCTCAAGAGGCCTTTGCTGCTATGATAACATCACCTAATGAAACCCTCTCAATATCAAGTGAAATCAACAATCATTAGGGTCAATAATCATAGATGCATCATAGTGGACCATATCTAATGATTGGGCATAATAATACTTCACAAAAAGCTCACCTTCAAACGTCTAACTAGATCAGGATGCATAAACAATATACCTCACTTATATTAGGGATAATTAGGTCAACAACCCTATTAGGTGTTTCCATCCCCCAAGGGAAGTGACATGTCTCAGGTTAGTGCATCAATCCATAGGTGTGTGTGATAATGATGGTTGTGAAGTGGGAAGAACTTTGGGGCAAAATGCTATAGCCATGTGACCAACCGATGGGGTCCAACATCTTGAGTATATAGATGTAAAGAGTGAGCAATCATGGAGACATGAGATACCCTTTTCCTCGGCCTTCTCTTTCCACCGCTCTTGAGTGCCTTTTACTTCTTTAGGATTTGTCTTTGTTAGGGTGCATAGCTCTTGATTTTGAGATTTTCCATTGCCCCTTTAAGATGTGTTAATTTTCTTGAAACTCTGCAACTACTTAGATGAATTTACTAAAAAATCAAGGCAACTGAAAACTGAAACCAAGTTTAAATTTCACCAAGATACAGAGTTTCTTAACATTTAATATCTCGTTCAGTTGTTCCGAACTTTTTATCTGTTGAATGTTCATGTTTAATGTAGTTTGTGCCTTTTCTTGTCTCTTGTTTAGACTTAACACCTCTTCTTCCAATCTTTCACACTCCTGATTTTTCTCTTTTATTTGTTGTATCAAAATGTCCTCCACCTTCTTTGCTTCTTCAAGTTCAACTTTCAGCTTAATAATGTCTTCTGAATTTGATTCTTCTTTTACATCTTACAATAGGATCAATCAAGGCCACTGAAAACTGAAACCAAGTTTAAATTTCACCAAGACACAGAGTTTCTTAACATTTAATATCTCGTTCAGTTGTTCAGAACTTTTTATCTATTGAATGTTCATGTTTAATTTAGTTTGTGCCTTTTCTAGTCTCTTGTTTAGACTTAACACCTCTTCTTCCAATCTTTCACACTCCTGATTTTTCTCTTTTATTTGTTGTATCAAAATGTCCTCCACCTTCTTTGCTTCTTCAAGTTCAACTTTCAGCTTAATAATGTCTTCTGAATTTGATTCTTCTCTTACATATTACAATAGGATCTCTTTCTGTTTTTTATTCTTTAGTTTAAGACTTCCTATTTCATCCAAGGCACTAATCAACTCCCCCTCAAGATCTACTTCACCTTCCCCTTCTTCTTCATATTCCAGGCAATCTTTTTCAAGTTCTTCAAGGCCATCAAAATGAATTCACTGGTTCCATCTTCACTAGAGGATATGTTGGAGCTTTTAGATGCACTGCTATCTTCTTGAGCATAAATGTAATTTTCTTTTAAACCTTTTCTCTTTCTGCATTTTATTAGATTTGTTCTTCTCTTTCTGCATTTTATTAGATTTGTTCTTCTCTTTCCCTTTTGGCTGATTTTCTTCTTTCTTGTAGGGACATTTTGAAGCATAATGCCCCACTCTTCAACAATTAAAACACTTAAATAGAAGTTTTCCTTTGTACTTACCTGTACATGTCTTCAACCATCTAACAAATTTTGCTTCTTCTTCATCAGAACCTGCGCATAAACATTCATTTTCTTCTATGCACTTGTCTGCCTTGAAAGTTGCCTCCCTAGTGACTAACTTCCCTTTTGGAATTCTCATCTTGTGTGCTATCAAGGAACCAAGTAGTTGATCCTTGTTCAAAATCTCAAAGTTTGTTGTCTCTTCTATAGCTGAAACCTTAGGATTGAATTGAGATGGTAATGACCTCAATATTTTCTAAACTATTACACTTTCTTTGATTGTTTCCCCTAGACCTATCATGATATTTACAACTTCATCAACTCTTAAGAATAATTTGGCTATATCTTCATCTTCATTCACTTTTAAGGTCTCAAACTGTGTTCTATACACTCGTAATTTGGCCATCTTTACCTTTTTATCTCCTTCGTGAATATTTTCTAATTTAACCCACATAACTTTGGTTGTCTCACAATGCATTACTTTAATAAATTCAAATTCACATAAACCACTCAAAAATGCATTCATAGCTTTTGCATTAGCTACAAAATTCGGTTTGGCATCTTTGTCACTAATTGTTTCCTTTGGTTCTTCATACCCTATCATCACAGCAACCCAGACATTAAATATGTCTTCATTCTCACTTTCCATAAGGCATAGTTTGTACCAGTAAATAGAGGGGCTTTATTTGTTGAGCATCCTTCTTGACTAACAATTTTACTGACTTAGGACCTCCTTCCAATTGTTAGACAACTGTTGAAGGAACTTGGCTCTGATACCAATTGATATTTATGATTGGGAATTACTGAGGGGGGGAGTGAATCAGTAATTCATTTTTTTTTGCTTTTGCTCAACTTAATTTTCTTATTATGCAGCTAATGGTTTATGTCCGTGCTCTATTATTATTGAATTCCTTTTGCAGGTGTCAAAGAGAGAAATTTGCAGATTTATTTATCAAGAATTCAAAAACATTCACACAGCATTCAAGAACCAACACATGAAGACACCAGATATAAGTGGAAACCCCGAAGGGAGAAAACCACGAATTTTAGGCTGAAAGTGATGTGAAGGCAAGCTACTACTCCTTATTACATCAGATTTTTGTAGGCTCCAACCTACAAGAGGCTCCTACCTCAAAGGAAGCTCCAACTCCCACAAATTTTCTGCAGGCTATAACCCACAGGAGGCTCCTACCTCAACAGGCTACAACCTATTCTTTTTCAAGCTACAACATAGAAAGGGACAAAAATCTCTCAATCACAACATCAAGTCACAAATGTTGGTTACCTCATTTACAGTTTTGTTGTCAAGTCTATTGTTGCACTGCTTCTCCTTTTCACTTTGTATCTCTTCTCTTGTTGCTCATCATCTTTCTTACGCAGATTGTTTCCCTTCTGAAAAAAAGTTCTTTTACCATTCCAAGCCATCTTTTATAAGCAAGCCATCTTGGTTGTTTATATTCTTTGCAGGAATATGAAATGAAGCATTGTCTCTTGGAATTCCAAAAACTGCTCACAAACTTGTCTCTTTACTTTCAGTTCTGAAAAATAATTTGTAATATAAAATAGAGTTGAATTAAAACAGCTCAATCAATAATGATTACAAGAGACAAATCAGATTTTTATTGTCTACATTTTTTGTTCAATGAAACATATATATATATCAGCTTTTGTAATGTCTCATTTTAACAATGTTCAACCTTCACATTCAATATCATAACCTTTGTACTTCACATTTAACTTTCAATCTTTGCACTTCACATCACTTTCAGCGTTTTTCATTCAAGCTCACCAATCCAACATTTAACATCCAGCTCACCATTCCAACATTCAGCATGAATTATCACCAATGTGGTTAATGACATCAATGCGAATATTACCAACATGCATGAGAGAAATCTTTTATGCCATGCCTTCAATGAGTGCGTAAAAAGAATATGCCAAGCCTTTAATGAGAGAGTAAGAGAGAGAGTAACGTAGAGTCATCTGAGACATTAAGGAGAGAGGGGTGTGAAATATGAAAGCAAGGTGACTTGAATTTCTTTTTGATAATAATACCATAGTATCATAACGATAATGATAATATTGATAATTAAGTCAAAATTGAACTATTAGGATTGATTAATGATAAGTTGAGTGATTTTCCATCAAGTATACTTGATTACCAATTTACACAAGGTCATTTACTATTTTTGGAAAGTCATACTTGAAATGATAGACATGACTTTCAATTTTTTAAAAGTCACTCTAGAATTGTCAGAAACGAAATTTTATTTAAGGAAATTCATCCCTAAGTTGTCAATTTTCAACACTCCCTCTTAGCTAGGGAGGAATTTCTTTATGCAACAAAGATCTCAGCTTTCTCTGCTCATCTCTGTTCATCTCTACTTTGGAACAAGGATGTCTCAACCTAATGAAGAAGAATCATCATAGGGGAGATTCATCTATCACCCTATATCCACTGATTTTCCCATCTTGACACAAGCTTGGGGGATTATTACTTGTCAAAACATGACAAGGATTGCGCACAACCAAGTCTAACCTCTGCGAGGATTACCACTTGTCAACACATGACAAGGATTACGCTAAATCAAGCTTTACTATAACATTCAAGTGGTAGAACACCTGCATCCACAGACTTTGGGGGGGCTACCATTTGTCAACACATGAAAAGGATCTCACACAACCAAGATACACCCATTGGCCAAATGGGTGATAATCTCAACAAGCCCAGCTTGTGGGTAGGATGCATAATGGGGTATACTCTACGCACGTCTCAGACTTGATGGAATGGGGGATTACCACTTGTTAACACATGACAAGGATCACACACATCCTACAATCAAGAGTTCCCTCAACCCCAAGAGCTCTCCTGGCTCCATTCCCGACTTGTGAGCTCAAACAAGAGGGAAGAGCATAGCTTAATGTTCTAGATCATCCATGACCGCCCCCACCAAAAAGGGTCACATCTGTAAATCCAAGATCCTTTTTGAATACCAAGAACTTCGCTTTCGGCAAAGGCTTGGTATGTCTGTCAGTTATTTTATCATCAATTGCAATATGATGGATCCTCGCATAATGACTAGGTACAGTCTACATAATGACATGTGTAATTGTGATTTTATGTAATAGATGAAAAGAAGAAAAATAAAATTATTATTGTAATGCTTGTCTCATGGGTTTCATGAGCAAGGAATTTTATTTTAGTGATGGCTCCCATTGTGAGTCTTTAGGATTTGTCATCTAGTCATAAAAGTCAATTTGAGTCTATGTCATGTATGAAGGACCCTTCTTGGGCATATTACATTTTGTATGAGTCATTAGATAAGTATAATTAGCCCTCCAAGACCAAGCAAAGTCTCCTCATGTCGGCTTCAAAAGGAATAATAAAATCTCTACAAAAGACACATCAGCTCATCCTCCTGTCATGTCAGCTTATTATGATGACAAAAAAACTATAAATAGGGTTGTTCATACTCCATTACAGCGCAGAATTTCAAAGATGAATTAGGTCAAGGTCTGAAATAGCAGGACTGCAGTAAGTAGTGCAAAGTCACACAAAGGAAGCCTCTCTCCAAACGAAGAAGGAATGAATAAAAAACCAGTTGATTTGGGTTCTTTAAGGGTTGATATACATCACGTATGCAAGAAGAAGGATCATTTGGCCCTAGCTGATAGCCTATATTTTGTGTCTCTTGTCACTTTATGGTTTATACATTGGTAGTTGTTTGTTGAAGAAGAACACTGATAACCTCAGTAAAAGAAGATCCTAATCTAAAGAAGTAAAAAGTACTCACAAGCAGTTACTAATAGAAGAGAAATCACTTAATCTCTATGCCCTAGATTTCTCAAAATGGTTTCAGAGCTCAGGTGACTAAGTCAAGGAAGGGCATCTTATCAAGGGACACTCAAGGATCAAATTTCAAGGAAGGCATCAAAGCAAAGATCATCTTGAAGTCAAAGGAAGCATCATAACCCTAGATCAAAGAAGTCTACAAAGAAGTATTGGGATCATCATCAAGAGGGAGAAGGCCAAAACCCTACATCTACTCAAGTTAAAGTGTTTTGAAGACTATTCATCCAAAGAAAGCTAGATCAAAAGGCGGTGTCATCTCACTCTTTGTGGGATCAAGGATCATTCTTGAAGAAAACTACCTTCATCAAGGAGAAGTTTTCTATCCTCTATATCATCATCAACATCAAGAAAGCAGTAAGAAGAAGGAGCATCCTATCAAGTAAGTATATTTATGTCCACATCTGAATCTGTCAAAATGTCTTTTTGCAAGGAAAGCAACAAATTGGTTGGGGCTTCAAACTATCTTGCATGGAAGAAAAGGACAAATCTGAATCTCATTGAAAATGAGGTGATGGAACATGTCAAAGGATCTATCACAAAACCAGGAGAGGAAGATGCTCAAGCTCTTGCCAAGTATATGAAAGGGGAAGTTAGGGCTCAAAGGATTCTCATAGAATCCATCAAGGATCCCCTCATCCCATATGTATCTAAACTCGAAACTTCAAAAGAAATCTATGACAAACTGGTAGAGTTGTATTCTGTAAGCACTGCTAGAGAATTCATCTCATTAAGGCAAGAACTCTACAAGTTGAAGATGTCTAGGGAAGATGGAATAGCCTCATACTTTATGAGGATATCTGAGATCCGGGATCAACTACAAGATCTGGGAGAAGTCATGTCTGATAGTGAAATGACTACAGTTGTATTAAACGCACTACCTGAGGAATGGGGTAACTTTACTTCAAGTATTTATGTGAAGAAAGAAGCTACTCCATGCCAAGATCTATGGTCACTATGCAAGATTGAAGAATCTAGACTAAAGGCCAAATCTGATGTAGGAGTAGGTGAGCAAAGTCAAGCTTATGCTACAAAGACAAGAAGAAAAGGAAAATTTGGAAAGTCTGGTTCTTGGAAAAAGAAAAGGGACGTGTCTAAGATTCAATGCTATGGGTTTTAGGAATATGGGCACGACAAAAGAGATTGTCCTAAGGTCAAGAAGGCCAACAAAAGAGGAAGAGAAGAAGCCCATATCGGCAAAGAAGTAGAGGAATCTGAAAAGAAGAAGCCCAAGAAAGAGGAAGAGCTCTATATTACTAAGATAGTCTTCCTCACCTAAGTTCTTCTCAAATTCCGAAGTCTTCTATTGTAATATATGGCTATCACGATTCACTAAATAGGATGCATCAAGGCATCATAGAAGTATTGAAAGCAAGAGCTCGGGACATCATCAACGAAAAGCACAAAAGAGGGTTTGGAAGTCAAGGATATAGCTCTTAGGAATCTCATTGGGAACATAAGTGGCAAGGTCATCTAGTACAAGGTTCATCATACATCTATCAAAAGGAAACATTTGTTGATGGGGATACTTTAGATCCTCAAAATTCTCTGATGGAATCTTCATTGAAAGGTTCACCGATCATGAGGAAAAGCAAGTGTTTCATCAAGAATTCCAATCTTGTGGAATTCATGGGATGATGGTATGATGACATAAAAGTGAAGCAGATCAAGGGATTGAAGCTCTTTCAATCAAGGAAGTTGTTGTAGGAAGTTTGGATGACCCAAAGGAAAAATGAGGTATGTATGCTTACATTTGATATTGTGGAAGTCATGTCATATGGTTGCAGGTATCATGAACCAATGCTCTATCTTAAGAGCATGATCAAAAGAAAGGATCTCCTCCCTCAAAGGGATGCAGGAATGCATGGATCACACATTCACTAGATGAAATCAACATAATATGTCCTCATATGAAGTATGAGGTGGTTGACTACAATTGAGGAACTTTCATTAGAAGCTCCTGGGAATGAAATGTGTGAAGAAAGGAAGGAAAATATCATGGAATATGCAACCATGGTAAAGGCAATCAACATCCGAAAGACCACAAAGATTTGACTAGGATATCTCCATGGAGGATATGAAGACTCTGATGGAGTCTGAAAAAGAAAGAGACGCCTGACAATATATATCTTTGGGAGATGTGTCGATATGTATGCAGGATGTTGATGCAAACCAAAAGATGTCATGATGAAATACCATCACAAAGGTAATGTTGATTTTAATGTTCATTCCTTTATTTTTGAACAAATATCTAGATGGGTTTATGCAGGGTTGCTGAGGGAAGATCTATGGATGTCTTCCACCACCGATGCACATATAGTAGGATGAAAGATCCTTAAGTAAACATGGCATGAAGAAAGCAGCATGGCATGAAGGAAGACTAGATATGGATGGATGGATCACTTTCCGATGATGACATGGCTGACTCATGAATGAAGGTGATGGATGGTCGGTGCCCTATGTAGACGTCCCAAACATGAAGACTCCTAGATAACGAAAAGAAGTTCATGACATCGTGACAAGGAGTTCTTCAAGCAGCTGGTTGTCCCATCATCTCCACCTAAGGAGCTATTGCAGGTCCCTAATTAAGAGGGAGAGGGAGAGATAGACACGTCATTCTTGTCTTCACTTGGGAAGACAGAATGGAGGATTAGGTAAACATCTGGCATCTGATGCTCTTTGAGGATGTATTAGGGCAGCCAAGATAAGAGTAGTCGTTGAGGACCGATATTCTTTGAGGACTAGGAATCCAAGATAAGAATAGTCCTAGTGGAACACACCCTGAGAACCCCGGCGGAGTATGTTCCGAGAGAGATAATGATGAAGGGTGTTGCCAGCATTGTGCTCAGATCTCGTAGAGAGATAGAGTTGTTAGTCAAGGCCTTGCTATGTGACAATCCTGGTTTATATGATGTTAAACAGATGGGTTAACAATTTGACTCTTCTTATGAGAAATTCTTCAGATTGAAAATGACCAAGTACCATTATGAATACCTCCCTAGTTAAGAGGGAGTGTTGAAAAGTAACTAGGTTCGGTATTCAAAATGACATGTGTAATTGTGATTTTATGTAATTGATGAAAAGAAGAAAAATAAAATTATTATTGTAATGCTTGTCTCATGGGTTTCATGAGCAAGGAATTTTATTTTAGTGATAACTCCCATTGTGAGCCTTTAGGATTTGACATTTAGTCATAAAAGTCAATTTGAGTCAATGTCATGTATGAAGGACCCTTCTTGGGCATATTACATTTTGTATGAGACATTAGATAAGTAAAATTAGCCCTCCAAGACCAAGCAAATTCTCCTCCTCGTGTCGACTTCAAAAGGAATAATAAAATCTCTACAAAACACATGTAGGTTGATCCTCCTGTCATGTCAGCTTATTATGATGACAAACAACTATAAATAGGGTTGTTTGTACTCCATTACAGCGAAGAATTTCAGAGATGAATTCGGTCAAGGTCTGAAATGTTAAAATTGGCAACTAGGGCCAAACTCCATGTGGGTCTACTTATTTATGAGTCTTATGACATCTGATATTTTTCTTGGATTCCTCTCATCGAGAAGTATAGGATTGATCTAAAGATCATCCAATTCCGACAAGTATTCATGGAGATATGAATTTATTTGTGTTATGTGACAATTCGTCAAGGTCGGCCAGCAACCAAATTACCCCCACTTGTCCTCCACGTTTTAGTATAAATAGAGGTGCCTTGCAAGTCATTTGAGACTCACCTCTTGTGATCTCTTCTCTCCATTGTTTTGGGTTTTAGTGGAAGGGGAAGTCCCCAAGAGGATACGTTGTCCTAAGAAGAGGTCTACCATGCCCTAACACAATTCTACAAGGGACTAGGATACAGTCAAACAAAGGACTAGGACACAGTCAAGCAAGGGACTAGAACGCAATAAAAAAAGACTTATATGCTGGTTGCAATAGCCCTAACCGTTGAGATGAAGAAGCCCTACTTATAGTTAAGTAGAAGCTCAAACGTTGTCCTAAATGAGGGATGCCCTAACTATTGTTCCCATTGAAACGCAGTCATGAAGGATACATCCTATCGCTGTCATGAAGAGATCCTATCATTGTGACCTTAACGCTATCATGGAGGATCTATCCTACCCTAGCCGCAGTAAGGAAGTAAACACAGAGATCTAGCTGCTAACCTAACCCTAAACGTAGACCCTAAGACGTTGCCATTATATGTCCTATACGCAGTCATTTAGACGCAGAGTTAGGAGGGTCATATTATGCCCTAACCGCAAAGAATAGAGGGCTAATGACTGTATAAATGAGGACTAAAGACAGGCCCTAACGCTGTCATAGAAGTGAACCTAAACACTCTCATGGAGATAGCCCTATCACAGTCATAGAAGAAGGCTTAACGCAGGCATGAATAAAGGTACCCCATATGCAGTTCTAAGGAGAGGTCTACTCATTGTTACAAGAGACTCTCAAATGCAGCAAGAGGAAAACCCAGATCCGCACCGCTGGTTAGTCTCATGGTAGAAGGACGCAAGGAGGAATGTGCTTGTATCATTCTCAGCACACTTGTAATAAGATAGTCTTCAAATGGACGGAGCAGAAAAGAGGCACTATATTATCTCACAGTTTATGGATCTGCCTCCTTGCTATATTAATATGTATATCAGTGATAGGTCTCAGTATATATATACACGTGTATGGGTGCTCCTTCATGGTTTGTGTGCAATGAGAGGAAATAGTATCACATGCATTGGTGATGTTTTGAAGTCACTCTCTTCAGCGTTGCTATGTGCTAGGCCACGGGCCATAGCACCATAGCTAAAACTACCTTGGGGCTGTTGTCTTAGGATTGTTTGGAGTTTGTTTAGATCAGCCATTCAACACAGTGTTGGGTGCAGCTTGGTGTTGGGTGCAGCTTGGATGGATGCAGCATGGACAATGAATGCATTGACTGTTGGGTGCAGCATGAATGGTGCATGAATGCAGTACACTGTTGATTGCAGCGTGGTTAATGCAGCACACTGTTGGGTGAAACATAGTGATCATGAATGGTGCGGCATAGTGCAGCATGAATGGTGCGGCATAGTGCAGCATGGTGTAATGAAGTGCAGCACAGTGATGGGTGCAGCACAGTGATGGGTGCAGCACAGTGATGGGTTCAGCATGGTGATGGAATCACCTGTGTTCAAATCTGCTACCTCATGTATCATCTTCCTAGAGAAGATCTATGCTCTTATTTTGTCAAGTCAAAATGTTAACTTCTGATGTATACGTAGTATGCACTATCTCTCTCTCTCTGTTGAACTATTGAAGAATATAAGAAGAATTGATCAAGGGTTTCCCCACATTGGGGTTTGTCCCTAGCTGGCGCCACATCTTGTGTCCTCTTGTCTTGGCATGTCTTATGCGATTTATGTTTATGTTCTATCTGCATTTTACTATCATGCTAAATGTGATTGCTAATCTAGAATTGATATTAAGCTATTATGGAAAATTGAAGTAAATTTGCTCTCAGCATAGAACATACCTAAAATTAACATCGCAACACTGCAGTAAGTAGTGTGAAGTCACACAAAGGAAGCCTCTCTCCAAGCGAATAAGGAAGGAATAAAAGGTGAGTTGGTTTGGGTTGTTTAAGGGCTAATATACATCACGTATGCAAGAAGAAGGATCATCTGCTGCAAGGAAAGTCGAGACCATATCAGCCATCATAGAAGGACGAGTCATGCAAAAGGTCAAGTCTAAAGTGCAAATCAAAGTATAGTAGAAGTAGTCTCCATCCTATACGAAGGAATCAAGGGTACTTCTCACGTGCTAGGGCTTCTAAAGAAATCGAGAATTACAGATCTGCAACAAGAGGTCGATAATCTAAAGTATAGCCGAAGTGCAGAGGAAGGCAAGCATTTGGACCAAGTGTTAACTTGAGCACAAAGGAGAAGCAGTGGAAGAGAAGCTTTGTGTCTTGGTCTTGGAGAGGCAAATAGGTCAAGGGTCTTGATCTTGGTATTCGTCAATTGGAATCTCTATAAGAAGAATAATTTGTTAGGGTTTTCCTCTCAAAGAGTCAGGTTTTGGCCCTAGCTGATAGCCTATATTTAGTGTCTCTTGTCTCTTTATGGTTTATACATTGGTAGTTGTTTGATGAAGAAGAAGACTAATAACCTAAGTAAAAGATCTTAACCTAAAGAAGTAAAAAGTACTCACAAGCAGTTACTAATAGAAGAGAAATCACTTAATCTCTATGCCCTAGATTTCTCAACATGCAACACATCCCAGATATAGTGATAGTTAATCTCAATGTGCTTGGACTTGTCATGGAACACGAGATTTTCCGCACGTTGAATCACACTCTTATTGTCGTAGTATATTACTGTCGTATCTAGTACATACTCAAACAGCTCTCCAAAGAGCTTCCTCAGCCATATTACCTCACAGTTAGCTATGCTAGTAGCAATGTACTCGGCTTCAGCGATGTTAAGGGCTATAGACTTCTGTTTTCTGCTTATCCAAGATATCATCACAGATCCCAAGCTAAAGAAGCATCTAAATGTGCTCTTTCTGTCAACAAAGTTACCAGCCCAATCAACATCAAGTACCCATGTAGTCTCACATCTGTGGCAGTATATCTAAATCCAAGATTGATGGTCTATGCAGGTATCTCAGCACATGTTTTGCAGCAATCCAGTGTGAATGTGATGGCTTAATCATATATTGGCTAGAGTATTGGCTGCAAAACATATGTCCAGTGTAGTTTTCAATTGAACATCAATGCCCCAATCAGTTGTCGATACTCAGAAGGATTAGCCAAATCAAGTCCTGCAACTTCACTACATAACTTTTTAAAATTTATTTCCATTGGTGTATTCATGGACTTACATTTTGTCATACCAAATCTTTCCAGAAGCTTGACAACATATTTTCCTTGAGAAAGGAAAATCTCACCAGGTCTCTACCATACCTCTAGGCCCAGAAAGTAGTGCATCAAATGAAGATCTTTCATTTCAAATTCAGAAGCTAACTCCCTCTTACACTGGAGGATAAGAGGTTCTCCACCTGTCAAGAATAAGTCGTCAACATATAATACCAAAATCAAAGGCATACCTTGGACCATTTTGAAGTAGAGATTTGGATCAGCATTGCTTCTAGTAAAACCAAGCTTCATCAAGAAGTTATCAATGCGAGCATACCAGGCTCTTGGGGCTTGCTTCAATCCATAGAGAGCTTTCTTCAGTCTACACACGAGTTTTCCTGTCATGTACTTCAAAGCCTTGTGGTTGCTCCACAAATACTTCTTCCTTGAGGAAGCCATGTAGAAAAGCAGTTTTCACATCCATTTGGTGAAGAGTCCATCCCTAGCTAGCAACTAGAGCCACAACAGATCGGATGGTAGTATATTGAGCAACAAGTGCAAAATCTCATCATAGTCTATTCTCTCTTTTTGAGAGAAACCTCTAGCCACAAATCCAACTTTATATTTATCAATACTTCCATCCGCACCATGCTTAATTTTGAATAACCATTTAGAAGTCACAACAGACTTACCTCGGGGTCTTGGAACTACTTCCCATACATCATTATGTATGATTGACTCATATTCTTCGATCATTGCATCTTTCCATACTTGATTTTGCGTTGCTTCTTCAAAGGTTCATGGTTCAACCTGAATAATGTTGTTCATGGCTACAATGTATCCCTGGAACCAACATGGTTTCTTGATTTCTCTGAAGGTTTCTCTGGGGGAAGCATGTCTATCTACATCTTGTAGAGTGTCACAAAGCCATAATGTCTCTTTCTAGCGGGAGGATCACATGGAGGAAGATCCAAGGGGTCCATGGGTTCATCAGCAAGATCAGGCTTAGGCTCAAGATCTTTTTAAGCATGCAAGGCATCATCCTAACTTTCAACATTAGCAGGAGGAGAGTCTCTTGCCTTTCCAAGAGTTGCATCTTCATCAAATGTTACATCCTTGCTAAACTCTATAGTTCTTTGACCAGGCATGTATATTTTGTAAGCTTTAGAATTTTCACAATAACCAACAAACGTACCTTTCTTACCTGAAGCTTCCAGCTTGTTCCTCTTTTCCTTTGGCACATGAAAGTAGACAAGGCCACCAAAGATCCTCAAGTGCCCAACAGACTTTTTCAAGAGTCTTGTTGTTTAAGGCTCATTGTGGAGATCTAGTTTGGACATAACAGCGGTGTTAATAGCTTCTCCCCATAGAAACTTTGGTAGCTTCTGATCATGCACCATAGCATTGATTGCTTCCATGATAGTTTTGTTCTTTCTTTCGGTAACACCGTTTTGTTTGGGTTATATGGTACAATGGTCTCTTTCCTAATTCCATCTTCTTTGCAGAAGTCAATGAAATCATTTGAAGTGAACTCTTGTCCATTGTCAGATCTAAAGATTTGATCGGCTTTCCAGTTTATTTTTCTACCAGAGCTCTGAGGTCTTTGAACATGTTAAATGCTTGACACTTGTTTTCAAAAAGAAAAACCATGTTTTGCGAGAAAAATCATCTATGAAGATTATATAATACAAGTAGCCACCAAGAGAAGTTACAGGCATTAGTCCACCTAAATCAGAATGTATAAGATGAAATACCTTATTGGTTTTGCTTTTGTTTGAAGGGAATGGTCCTTTTACATGATTTCCACTCGTGCACCCTTGGCAGACCCCATCATGATCCACTCTAATCTTTGACATTCCAGAAACCATCTTTCTCACATGAGGCAATGCTTTATAGTGCAAATGAGCAAACCTTTTGTTGATTTTTGGTAGCATCGGATGTTGCTCTAGCCTTGAAATTTGGAAGAGAGGCTAAAGCACATGAGATCTCCAAGGCCCAGAAATCGTTTTGAGAAATTCCACCCGGATGAGGAGTTATTAAAATAATTAATATTTTTAATGGGTTCCTAAGTCTAAACTTAGGAAGATAAAAATATTAATGGGTATTAATAAAGATAAGGGTGAGAAGCTTTTAAGAGATGAGGATCAACTCTGTTTTAATCTTAACTGTTGATTAGGGACTTAATCTCGGTCGTTGATTCGTCAACAAGAAAAGTATAAGAGAAGACTTGAGGATTATTTGGAGACACACCAGCAGATACTCAGTATCTCAAGGAAAATTGATTCTCAAGTAGAGGAGATCGATTTCAAAGGGAGAGTTGCAAGGTGGAGGAAGAGCAGGGCATTAGCAGCAGGCAATGACTGAGGAGGAGGTGACGCAGGGACAGTGGAAGACATCGCAGAGAGAGAGACGTAGTCTAGAGAAGAGACGCAGAGCTGATGCAGAGGAACGCAAAGCCACTCAAAGCCACGCTGGGTTAATCAGAGTGATGCAAGGGTGGGAGCAAGGTCTCCAAAGTGTCAAAAGGTCTCAGAGGGAAAGCCTCAGGTGTTTTCTTTCAGTTTCTTTGTAAAATCATTCCTTGTAAAAGCAATTGCTGCTGAAGATTAATAAAACCCTCATCTGTTGCACCGATTTTCCCACGTTGGGTTTTTCTGGGGACAATTGTCCAAAAATAACTGTGTTGAGGTGATTGGTTCTTGTGCATGTATTTTTTCTTTGGGTAATTGTGTGATAACTACAGTAGAATTTATTTTAATATTTGTTGAAGGGATTTCATAAATAACTTATTGTGAATAATAAGTAGGTGAAATAAATCAGTTGCTGCAGTAGTAGGATTTTAGTTTAGAAATTTTCACATGGTATCAGAGCAGAGATCCGGCAACAAGAAAGGAAAATCAATTATGGGTCAAGAGCATCATGCAGAGGCATCCACTCAAGGGGACTCGCGCTGATTTCCAGAAGAATGCACAAGGGGCATAAATTACGATTATTCTATGTTAGCTTCCAGATTGGAAGAAAAAGTCGCTTGCTTAGAAAGCTCTACCTCCTCAGAGGTTTGGTATATAGACAGTGGAGCTTCCTGGCATATGACAAGAATCCGAGAGTTTTTTTCGGACTATCAGGAAGAAAGAATGAATTTTCAGATCACCATCGGCAATAAGGCAAAGTGTACTCCAATAGGAAGAGGTACTATAGTTTTTCAAACCGAAACAAGAGAAAGGCTTCGGGCAACCAATGTGTTGCATGTGCCAGGATTGGGGATGAACTTAACTTGCGTATCTCAACTTCAAAACAAGGGATATGACGTTTTCTTCATTAAGGAGAAAGTATATGTCAAACACCCGAGCTGGAAAAAGAAGGCTCAAATTGGAATCAAAAGTAACAGGTTGTACAGGTTGTAGCTAGAATCACCAATGGCACTAATAGGCAATAATGGAGGCAAAGATTTGAATGAGCTGCGGCACAGGAGGATGGGAGACTTACACCATGGGGCCCTGAGAATTCTCAGGAAAATAGTATCAGGAGTTCCAAAACTAATACTGAATGGAATGATGTATGCAGAGGGTGCGCTCTGGGCAAGTATGTCAAAGCAATGTTTTCCAGAAGTAACAATAGGGCTAAGAGTGTGCTAGGATTGATATACTCAGTCACCTGCGTACCGATGTCCACAAAGGCTCTTAGTGGTTCCGAATACATCATCACCATCTTCGATGACCATTCCAGGAAGACTTGGATCTAATTTCTGAAAACCAAGGATGAGGTTTTAGGATGATTCAAAGAGTTCAAGGCTCTAGTGGAGAATCTGACAAGAAAGAAGATAAAAGTGTTGTGCTCAGACAATGGTGGAGAGTATGTTGACAAGGACTTCACCGATTTTTGCGCTAAGGAAGGCATCAGAAGAGAGTGGACAGCTCCCTACAATCCGGAGCAGAATGGAGTAGTAGAAAGGAAAAACGGGACTATTGTGGAAGTAGCTAGGGCAATGTTGTATGATCAGGATATGCCTAAAATCCTGTGGGCAGAAGCATGCAGCACGACAGTTTATGTCCAGAACAGGACTCCTCACAGAGCATTGGGCAAAATCACTCCAAAGAAGGTCTTCACTGGGAAGACACCTGAAGTCAGTCATTTCAGGATATTTGGGAGTTTAGTGTATTGTCGTATACCCGAAGAGAAGAGAAAGAAATTAGATCAAACTACTAAGAAAGGATATCTTGTGGGATATAGCGAGAATGCTAAGGCATATAGAGTCTATCTTCTAGGGAGTAGGAAGGTAGTAGTTTGGCAGGATGTAAAGTTCATGGAAGACAAAGCTTTCAGGAAATCCCGAGAAATGCCTTCTGAGGAGCAGTGGAAAAACGAGTCTTTGGTCAAACCACTTCAGCCAGCAGAAACTAGTACCAGAAATTCTCTTGAAGACAAAGCTTCAGAACAAGAAGAATCTCAGGAAGAGGAAGAGTAGATAGATGTGCCTACTACAAGTGGAAGAACGAGTCGGGAACTCCGACAGATTCTACGAGATGCAGAAGACTTCATTGGTGCACCCAGGATTAGTAAAAGGGAGTGAAGACAGCCAAACACGTACCAGGCCTTAGTAGCTCGGGTTGGGAACCTTCTAGTTTTTAGAAGGTCGTTCAACATCAAGTATGAGCGGATGCTATAGTGGAGGAATACAACTCCATAATGATCAATGATGTCTGGGAAGTGGTACCTAGGCCTCAGGACAGATGAGTGGTAGGTTCGAGATGGATCTACAAGGCCAAATATGTTGTAGACGACAGTGTGGAGAAATACAAAACCAGGTTTGTGGCTAAGGAGTAGGCTCAGAAGGAAGGGATAGACTATGAAGAAACCTTCGCCCCAGTAGCCAGGTATACTTCTATTAGAACCGTGATATCTCTTGCAGCACAGATGGGATGGGAGATTCATCAGATGGATGTCAAGACAGCATTCTTGAATAGGGTAATAGAAGAGGAAGTATACATTGAACAACCATAAGGTTTTGAGACACATAAGAAGAAATCTCATGTATGCAGATTAAAGAAAGCCTTGTATGGACTTAAACAAAGACCTAGGGCATGGTACAGTTGAATTGATGGCTACTTGCAGAAGAAGGGGTTCGTCAAGAGTGACACAGACCCTAATCTCTACTATCTGGTCGTAGAGAATGAGCCTCTAATCCTAGTGTTATATGTGGATGATCTATGTGGATGATCTCTTCTTGACAGGATCATCCAGGCTCATCAAACACTGCAAGAAGAACCTATCCACAGAATTCGACATAAAGGATTTGGGACAGATGCATTATTTTCTGGGGTTGGAAGTTTGGTAGCAGAAGGGTGAGATCTTCGTGGGACAAGGGAGATATGCTACAGAAATCTTGAAGAGATTCAGGATGCAGGACTGTAGACCTATAGCTACTCCAATAATCACCAACTGGAAGAAGATTGATGCATCAAAAGATAAAGACGTTGATCCCACCTTGTACAGGCAGCTTATAGGGTCCCTGATGTATCTGGTCAATACTAGGCCAGACATTTGTTACGCTGTCAACACCCTCAGTCAGTTCATGGTGGAACCTAAGAGGGCGCAATGGGCAGCAGCCAAACATGTTCTCAGGTATATACAAGGAACAGTGGAGCATGGACTATTGTACACCAGAGGCAATGACATCAGGCTGAGTGGGTTCAATGACGAAGATTGGGCTGGAAGTTCAGTAGATCATAAAAGGACAATTGGGTACTGTTTCAACATTGGATCAGGAATGACCTACTGGTGTAGTAGGAAACAAAAATCTGTGGCTCTGAGCTCAACTGAAGCAGAATATATGGCAGCTAGCACAGCTTCGTGCGAAGCCATATCGCTTAGGAAATTGACTGTGAATCTATTCAGGAGGAGGATGGAAGCAACCAAGATCGTGTGTGATAATCAAAGTTGCATCAAGCTCTCTGAGAATCCAATATTTCATGATCAGTCGAAGCACATTGATATCAAGTGTCACTTTATCAGAGACTGTGTCCAACGAGGGGTAATACAGTTGAGATACACTCCTACAGGAGAACAAGTGGTAGACATCCTCACCAAGGCTCTAGGAAAAACAAAGTTTGTCTATTTCAGGGAGAATATGGGGATGGTAAAGAATCCATTTCAGTAAAAGAAATGGATGTGTTAGAAGTTACAGTGCAGCAATTAGTAGTGGCAGTGCTATGGGCAGCATGATGCAGCGTGTTGAGAGGGAACTGCAGTACAGGGGCAGCAATGGTAGTGGTAGTGTCATGGGCAACAGTACAGGAAGCAACAGCGTAGGGGATGTGAGGCAACAGGCCAAGCATCAGCACATGTACCGATGCGGAAGATTAGTGTGATGTTTTTTAGCGAAACATTGAGGGAGTGTTGATTTTTGGTAGCATCGGATGTGCTCTAGCCTTGAAATTTGAAGGAGAGGCTAAGGCACATGAGATCTCCAAGACCTAGAAATCGTTTTGAGAAATTCCACGTGCATGAGGAGTTATTAAAATAATTAATATTTTTAATGGGTTCCTAAGTCTAAACTTAGGAAGATAAAAATACCAATGGGTATTAATAAAGATAAGGGTGAAGAGCTTCTAAGAAACGAGGATCAAGTCTGTTTTAATCTTAGCCATTGATTAGGGACTTAATCTCGGTCGTTGATTTCTCAACGGGAAAAGTATAAGAGAAGACTTGAGGATCATTTGGAGACACACCGACAGATACTCAGTATCTCAAGGAAAATCGATTCTCAAGTAGAGGAGATCAATTTCAGATGGAGAGTTGCGGGGTGGAGGAAGAGGAGGGCATCAGCAGCAGGTAGTGACTGAGGAGGAGGTGACCCAGGGACAGTGGAAGACAGCGCAGAGAGAGAGAGACGCAGTCCAGAGAAGAGACGTAGAGCCTACACAGGCTGACGCAGAGCCACTCGGAGCCACGCTGGGTCAATCAGAGTGACGCAGGGGTGATGCGGAAGTGGGAGCAGGGTCTCCAAAGTGTCAGAAGGTCTCAAAGGGAAAGTCTCAATTGTTTTCTTTCAATTTCTCTATAAAATCATTCCTTGTAAAAGCAATTGTTGTTGAATATTAATAAAACCCTCATCTGTTGCACCGGTTTTCCCACATTGGGTTTTTCCAGGGACAATTGTCCAAAAATAACTGTGTTGATGTGATTGGTTCTTGTGCAAGTATTTTTTCTCTGGGTAATTGTGTGATAGTTGCAGTAGAATTTATTTTAATATTTGCTGAAGGGATTTCGTAAATAACTTATTGTGAATAATAAGTAGGTGAAATAAATCAGTTGTTGTAATAGTAGGATTTCAATTTACAAATTTTCACACCTTCGATGCCAAATTTCACATTGATGATTGTTGTTATGAATCAACACATGGATTAGTCTTCCATTGACTTTATAAAGACTTTCAAATATTGATCCCAGAGTGAAGGAATCTCTCATGCTAGATCTCATTGGCCACGTGAGGACTTTTCAATTTATGAAAGCAACTTTCATTCCTTTATCTTCCAAGGCAGATATAGATACAAGATTCTTTTTCAAACCAAGTACATACAAATATTCTTGAAGAGATATAGTTTTACCTTGATCCAGATGAAAAGAATAGAACAAAATCCCTTTATAAGATATGTAGAGTTGTCTCCAAGTATAATTTTCAGTATTGTTTCCCTCTCAACCAAATTTAAGAGAACTTCCTTATAACTAGTAAAGTGTCTTGAAGCACCACTATCAACCAACCAGCTATCACAAGAATCTGCAGGAGAGGAACTAGAAAGAGCATAAATGATAAAATACAATGATTGTGTCTCAAATGCATTATTATCATACCTTGGGTTCCTTGAAGTCTTGGAAGAATGATAGTTTTCTTTACGAGTAGCAGATGCTTCTCTTCTACTATAATCAGATCTGAAGTTGTTGCTATGATTGTTGTAGTTAGATATTGGTGCTCTTCTGTTTTTTGGACAGTCACAAGCATAGTGGCCATGCTTATGGCAGTTGTAGCATTTAACTTTTGATAAGTCCCTACTCCATTTATAGGAGTTGTTGGATCTGAGAAGCAAGCTTTTTTGAAAAGTGATGACCTCTTCTTCCTTTCTGCTTCTTGTCTTTAACAGTAAAGGCAATAGGTTCTCCCTCTCCATGCTTGGGAATTCTTCCTCTGGAAATCATGCTAGCCTCTTCTTGACTGCACTTCCCAGAAACTCATCAAATGTGGGAAACTTATCATTATTGTTGATGGTAGTAATAAAAGTTCCCCAAGATGGAGAAAAAGCTCTAAGCATAATCAACACTAGCTCTTTATCAGATACAATTTCACCAACTGTTAACAGTTGATCCTTGATTTTTGATATCCTCATAAAGTATGCTTGAATGGTCTCTCATCTATTCATCTTAATGTCCTTGAGTTGATTCTTCGAAGCAAAAATTTGACTCAAGTTGTTTACTTGATACATTCCAATCATCTTATCATACATTTACTTAGATTTCTTCAAGTTGGAAACATAGGTGATGAGATGGCCTTCAAGAGAATCAAGGATAAACTTTTTAGCCTTGACTTCTCCTTTCTTGTATCTGGCCTTGATAGTGGCATTTGAATTTTCTGGTGGATCTGCTACCTCACCTTCAATATATTCCAATACATCATGCTCCTCAAGAGTAATATCTAACCTTGCCTTCCATGGACCAACTTCTTATTAAATTCATCAATGGTCTTTTTCTCCTTTTTCTTGATATCCTTGATGGCTCTGAGTAAATATCTTCCTTCTCTCTTATCCCCATATTTATCTTTGAAGGTTCTAAAAATGGTTGGCAAAGAGTCAAAGGAATTGTTAGGCTTGTCTAAGAAACAGTCCAATGCATCTTCTTCCAAGGAAATGACAAAGAGCTTCACCTTGACATCTTTGTGATTATAAGCTACTCTATTGGCATGTTTCCACAAGAAAGTTGAATAGGCTTTGATATGAGCTTCAGCATTGGTTGCATTGTTCCCTTGGAAAGAAGGAATTTTGTCCAAACCATTCTTTGGAGGATCATAAGGTTGACCCTGTATATTAGCAAAGTTACAAGGAGCGAAAAAATCCATGGTGCCTTGCCCAACGATTTCAGGGAAAAGCAAATGGATATCAAGGAGAGCTTCTTGTCCGAGAAAGATAAGATGCTTACTAGAATGTAATTTGTTTAATCGAGCTCTAAGGGCCTTTTCAAGATCCGGAGCGGGATTAACCAAACTACCAGGATTTCTTCTAGTATATGCTCTTGTGAAGGGATGAATAAGTGGAGTCGCCACCCAAAAAAAAAACTAATCCAAATGCCCAAGTGCTAGAAAATGTGTCGATTAACGGATCAAAGGGACAATGATGAAAAGAAGATATGTCCTGAAAACCAAGGATCACAAAATTAATCCCCAACAACGGCTCCAGAAAAAGTTGTCACTCAAATTGTACACATGGATGCGACAACGCTCAAGGCAAGGGCTATCACACTAATCCCTGCTCTCTCCATTTAAGTTGTCTCCTAAATGTCGACTAAGGGGGGTAATCACTACGGATGAGATGATGAACAACTTGTTGGGAACCAACAAGTCAAGGATACACAACTGAATGGCCTAGCAACTTGGTTGAAATTAAGAGACAATTATGATTATTAAGCACAATTATTTTAGATTCCTTCAAATTATAAGTTAGAGACCAATGCCTTTAAAAATTTAATTACCTGCACAATATGAATTAAGTTCCAATTTACCGGATGAACAGTTGATGAAGGATGCAAATTCTATCCTAGATGAAATGCAAAACCTAAATCTACGTGAGATGCAAGCTCTTGGTAGATTTTAATTAGATGCCCTGTCTAAGTGAATCCTTCTTCTCGATTCTTTTGAAGCTAGTCTCGAACACAAGTTGTAGAGAGAAGCCCAAAGGAAGGAGTCTATGGCCTCATTAACGATACCTCTTATGGGGTTCTAACCACCTAGGTGCCTCTGTTCCTACAAGGGATTGCCCAGAAGGGAACTGCAAGGTCACTTATGTTAACTGCAAATGAGGGCCTAGAGTCCTCAAATTGTTTGAAGGTGGCACTATCTTCTTACAACCAAGCTTATGCTTGGAGGGAAATTTTAGGAATGCACTTCTAACTTATAATAAAGATGCAAGATGTGAATGATTGCTTCAATGAGATTATTAAATGTGTTAAGTACTTCAACAAGATTAGATTACTTGAAATCAAAGATGCTTATTCAACACAAGATGACGGGAAAAATTGAATGAAGCACTTAGAGAACAATTGAAAGCCTATCTCAATGAAACAAGATAAACAATTCCAATGAAACAAAATTAGCAATTTCAATTATCCAAGATACTTATTAGATTCCTCTTGTAAGATAAACCTTAGAGCACAATAATGAGAGCAATATATTCTTATGTTTCTTAGCAATTAGAGACAATATCCTCTCATTATTGAGAAATCAATGCTTAGGGTTTGATTCCTCTTTTTTGATAATTATTTGTGATTTATGTTGGCTTCTTTTACTTCTTTATTAGTTTATTTTTCACCAAGCAATTATCAAATAAAATGTATATGAATATCACAAGAACAAGAGACACAAGACGTAGACACTATGTCAGGGCAAAACCCCTCCAAGGGGAAAACCCAATCCAACTTGTCCACTAGTAGATTCAAATCAAGATGAGACAATATAAGACACTTTAGACCTAGA
Source organism: Pinus tabuliformis (assembly GCA_031772625.1). NCBI lineage: Eukaryota > Viridiplantae > Streptophyta > Pinopsida > Pinales > Pinaceae > Pinus > Pinus tabuliformis. Next base: position 950,215,090 of record CM062811.1, on the reverse strand, counting down.
CAAAGACCTCCTCCAATCACCAAGCCAACCCTTCCTCCTTGTAGACGACCCTTGCCAAAGTCTCCAAGTGTCAGCTTCCCAGTTGCAGGTTCAATCCAAAATTTCAGCCCCCAACAATAGAATTTTGGACCTGTAGTAGATTCAGAATTTTGGCCCTAGCTACAACCCAGAAACTTCACACATGTGGGAGATAGATTGCCCAAGAACTCAATTTAGGTCTTCCCAGCTTCTTCCTTCCTTCTCCAGCGACTTCGCTCTTTTTTTTGCTTCTTTCTCTTACAAATTGAACTTGATGAGTGAGTGCTCCAAATAAGTCAAGCTACCTCCTTATATATAGCCTTTCTACAAGGTCGAATAGCCCTAATCTAGGCCGACTTGGTGTGGAGGTAACAAATGACCTTTTTGACTCAAAAATAATTATTTTCACATGATAAAAAAACCCAAGAAGGGTCTAATAAAAATGACAATGACTCTATTGACTCAAGACAAAACCTAGAAGCCTTCAATGGAGGCTTGGACCTAAAAATCATTGACCAAGCATGAAACCCATGCTTTAATAAGTCATTTTCTTTAATAATAATAAAAAAATTGACAAATACAATTATGAAGACTGACACTTGTTACATTCTTCAACACTCATTACCTATGTTATGAACCAATTAGATACAAGAGAAAGATGAAACTTCTCTTAAGCACAAGTATAAGGAAATATAAGATTGCAAACAATGATTCTTTTGATATAACTAATGCAACTACCAAAAATGAGATGCCAAGAATGCTAGAATGACAATGCAAGGATGCAAAGGTTAGTATGCCAAAGAGAGTAACTACGTTATGCTATACAAAATGCAACTAGCACATTAAAAATTTGGAAAAGGAGATATACTCTAATGTCAATGCATTGTTTTGCGATGATGAAAGAAGAGATGTAAGAAATGCAATGGAAGGCTATTGTTAAGACACAAATGAAACTTAGGACATTCAAATATATCACTGTCATAACTCAACCCCCAAATTGCACAATATCAGTCCCAAAATCCACTTGAATACAATCACTATTCCAATGGCAAAGCTTTAAACAATTATAGAATGACCTTTAGGGATATTAGATTTTAAGTCTTAGGTAATTACTTCAAATGATATCAATCCAATATTTCAATTGCAAAGGTAAATAAAACAATGATAAATTTACTCTTTTAGTGAATCACTTTTAGGCTCTTTAGATTAGATTTAAGATATTTTCTTGATGATTATGTGCCACCACTTATGTCACTTACACCATTGTTATTAATACTTTAAATCTTATGCAAATTTTGACAGTGAAAAGAGGGCTATAAGAGATGCAAACCCTTAGAGGCCTGTGCCAAATTTGGGGACACCGCAGAGAGACTTCACTCCTCCAATGCCTGCACTCACAAAGGACTAGCTTGAAACACAAGGAGAAGACCTTTTGGACCACTACAACCACAAAATGCTAGCCAAAACACATGTGCAATTAATCGATCAGACTTGTACAAGACTAGTTAACAAATCTACGACTTAGATTTTTGATGTCTTAGCCTTGTAACCCTTCAAAAAGAAACTGCAACACAAATGGATCAGCCTCAAAACAATTATGTGTGATGGATTTAGCCCCCCAAAGGCTACGGCTAGGCTTAGGAAGCCCAATGAGGCATGCAGCCTAGTGGGAAAGACGCTTTAGGCCTCACGGCTAGGGATTTTAGCCTTCCTTGTGCTAGTGGCTAGGCCTCCAAGGGCTTGGATGATGAAACAAATGACTCTAAGCCCCTTGAAACCCTTCTTCAATGGATAGTGAGCTTGCAAAACCAAGATTAGTCTACAAAATCACAAGAAATACAATGAGAAACCCTTACGAACCCTTGCCAAAATTCACTTTAGGTCTGCAAAACAAATTGTTAGCTTTTGAAATCACTCGCAAAGGTGAATTTAAGCACTTCTAGGGTTACAGCTAAGGCTTCAAGGCCTAATTAGGCCTATGGCTAGGGTTCCTTGGCTGATTGGGTCTGTGGTCAAGCTGTTAAGGGCTAGAAACCCCTGCAACTAGGGAAAATTAGCCCTCTAAACCCTGCGGCTACCTTAAATGAGCAAAAAAATGATTTTTAAAGGCCAAATCAATGATGGAATCCACAAGAAAGACCTATGAAAAATCATAAATTTTCAATGAAAAATCCCTCCTAGGGCTAACAACCTCCTCTTCTAGGTTAGGCGTTGAAGCTTGGAGAGGTGGGTATGTTAGATCTACGCCTTTAGGCCCTAAATCAAGCCTCAAAGCCTGAACGACCTTGGTCTTCTTCTTGGAAGGCTCCATCTGATCCAGGTGGATATTGGTGGCCACCCACCTATTCCACCTGGACCCCCAACATTGTCTCTTTCAGTTTTTCAGTTTCCTTAATTGTGGCACAGTTTACTATTTTTGGCAGTTTTTCGAGACTTGAACTTTCGAAGTCGTTTTGAGGCCCTAAACGACGTTTTTAGGGAAACAGAGAGACAGAAAAGTCCCAAACCTATTCGCCGATTTGTTTTCGGCCTCCTCATCGAGATCTTCGAAACGAGGTATTATGGTCAAACGAAGATCGTATGCCAAAGTTACGACCCCGAGTAGTTGATGTACCAATTTACCCAAATGGGGCCGACAATTTTGGCGCTTCATCTCCTAGAGTTAGGTTTTTGGATGTTTAGGGTTTTCCATTATTTCTCAATAATAAATAGGCCTTGGAGCCTCATTTTAACACAGTTCAGAGGCATGTAGCCGCCACATCTCTTCTCAGAGATAAGCTACCATCGCCCGAGCTAGTTTATTTCCATTATGTTTGTAAGCATATTTCAGTATTTTGATATTAATGAAATGAAGTGTTATTTCTTTTGCATTTTTGTATTTATGGTTACATATGTAATTTGTTGCGTTCTTGTTTAAGTTTGGATCACCTTCTTAGGCCTATATGCCCTGAAAACCCTAGTCATTTAGACTAGGAGAGGACTAAGGATCTTCACAATCAAATTACCCTTGAAATCTTTGAGCCTTCACACCTACAAGCTAAGTAAATAGAGCCTAAGGCACAGGATCGAGAAATTTTTAAAATAAAAACCCCAAACTATTATTTACACATGAGAAAATAATATACAAGGGTTAGAATAATTTACAAATCATTTACACTATTTACAATTTAAAATAAGCTCTATTTAACAAATAAATCTTTATAGCTCAATTAGATATTGAAAATAATCGATAGAAATAATTTGTATTTGATTGTACAAACCCAAACTCTGCACAATAGATCGTTAGATAAGCTCAGAGTCCAAACAAGATGTGATCACCTCAAAGTCCATGAACTTGGGCTTTCCCCAAGGGTTGAATCACCTAAGAGAGATCTCTACACACTCGAAAGATAGATCATTAGTTTCATAGGGGTTTGATTCACACAAATAGACTAGAGATCTAGAGATACCTGCTAGATCTACCAACTTCAATGTGTTTACTCTAGCCCAAAACCTAAAGCAAGATACTTGTGCTAATAGATAGTCCAACCACTGGCTATGAAACAATAATCTTCAGTTAAAGCACAAAATTAGAGCATTAAACCCATTCAACACATACCATGAATCATTAAGCGAGAGACACCTTGAATTGAAACCCCAAAGACTTTTTATTAATGCAGAAATTCCAACAAAGCTTATTGTTAAGTTATGGTATGTTCTATGTTTAGAGAAATTTACTTTTCTTTCTTAATATTATTCATAGATTAGCAATCACATGAGTATAAGTAAAGTGCAGATAAAACATTAAACGATCAACAGAAAACAAGCCAAGACAAGAGACACAAGATGTGGTGGCTAGCCAGGGACAAACCCCACAATGTGTGGGGAAACCCTTTGATCAAATCTTCCTTTATCTTCAATAATTCAGCAGAGAGAAATAGTACAATAAATCTTATTTATATCAGCAGTAGCAAACCTTAGATCAGCGGCATCAGCATTAGCAGCTTCATCATCAAAACTAGGGCAGTCGATATCTCGCCAACCGACAATCGGATCAGCTTGATTCCAACACCAAAAAATGCAGCCTTCAGAGGAGGTCCAGATGGACCTACAGCGCAGTTCAAAGGAGGAGATCTGATGGTCAACGCTAGTCAAACTCTGGACCTGCAGTTGCAACTTCAAGTTCAGTAGCTTCCTTCCACATGTGTGAGAGAAAGTCTCTTTTCTGCACAGTAGGGAATAGCCTCTTTTCTGCACAGGAGAGAGAGAGAGAGATGTGATGAGATGAGTGAGTGCAAATGAGGAAAAGTCCTCCTGTATTTATACACAATTGTTGATGTTTGAATAGATGCGACTGTTGGGTTTCTGAGCCTACATGAGTTGTAGGTCGGCTTGATAATAATTCCATAATCAAAATAAATTCATATCTCCATAAATACTTATCGGAATCGGATGATCTTTAGATCAATCCTACACCTCTCAACGAGAGGAATCTAATAAAAATATTATCAGCCATGAATAAGATGACCCACATGAAGTTTGGCCCTAGTTGCCAATTTTAACACTCCCTCTCAACCAATGTTTTAAAACTCCGACTCGGCCGAGAGTCGACTCCAACTTCGACTCAGTATCGAGTCGGCCGGCTCAATTTAAATGACTCGGTCATTGTAAAAAATACATTAAATATTTATTTTTTATAAAAACACATAATTTTAAAGATTTTCATTCATGTTTCCAAACACACAGCATTAGAATCTAGATAGAAGACAACATATGATCAAAGTAGGCTCATGAATATATCCATTATATTAAAATGGCACCCAGTGCACTGTCCAATACATACACGATGATGATATAGAGATCAAAACAAAAACACATAACCAAGGAGGTTAGAAATGGCCTCTACAACAAAAGTCTGTGACCAGTACTACTGGCTACTGCTAGAGTTGCCAACATCATCTGGCTCAATGTTACTTGGGAGCGAGAGCGAAAGCAGGGAGCGGGAGCGAAAACGAGAGCGGGAGCGACATTTTCGGAAGCTCCCGGTTTGGGAGTGAATCCCAGAGGAGTTCGACAACCAATGTCACTAACATCAAGGTACATAGAGGGGTTGGTGCTCTTGTTTAAATACGAGTTCCATACCCTAATACATGACAAAATTCAATGGAAACATTGCAGTCCCCCAATCCTGAAATCTTGAAAAACCGATAAGTCCGCTGGATTTTGAATGAAATCTAAAATTCTACCTTCTCCATATGAAATCCGATGAGGCCAGAACCACTCTCAAACATCCTGAGTCATTTCATGGTAATGTTAAAAATTTAAGTAAAAGGATGAAAATGAAGATTAAGGAGAATGTCACTTTTACATTAAGAATTTAACATTACCATGAATAGCATAGCCTTAGTAGGGCAATATGATCAAATACTAGGGTTTGGGAGAGGGGAATGGACCCCAAAGACCAGCAAACTAATTCATAAACCCCTTTGGAGTCCCCCACGCTTAGAAAAATTAAAAAAAAGACGTGTTTTTATGGTTCACTGGCCACTGTCAGCTACCAGCCGAGTAGTTACAGATCCGGCCGAGTCATAGCCGAGTAGTTACAGATCCGGCCGAGTCATGCTATGACTCGGCCGGGTCAGACATAACTCGGTCGACCGAACTAAATTTTCTGTCGGGTTGAAATTTTTTTCCAGCTCGGACCAACTCGGCCGAGTCAGTTCCAAGCCGGTCGGATCTTAAAACAATGCTCTCAACTAGGGAGAACTCCATCTGCAATCTGTCTGTCGGTCGCTACTATTCATCCATCAAATGCACTGCCCTGTATAGCCTGACCCTTGCCCTGCTCTGCTCTACTTTGCCTGTTCTGCTTTGTCTTGTTCTGCCCTGTACTGATTTGTACTGCTCTGCTTTGTTTTGTTGTGCTCTGCTCTGCTTTGTTTTGTTCTGCTCTGCTTTTGTCTGAATTATGAAGAAAAAGAAATGATCGGGGATGTATCATACTGACTCAAAGTCAGTATCAGAGTATGTACCACTAATCCCAAACCAATCTCAACCAACCCGAAGTCAGCATCATAGTGAGTACAACTCCTACCACTGGTCCCAGACCAGTATCATCCTCCACTGACTCAAATTCAGTCTCAGAGCGCATACCACTGGTCCCAAACCAGTCTCAACCAACCCAAAGTCAACATCATAGTAGGTACCACTCCTACCACTGGTCCCAGACCAGTATCGCAGTCTCAGAGAGTGTACCATCAAGGTTGCACGAAACGGGGAAACGGGTACGAGTTTCTGAAACGGGAAGCGATACAAAACGCGACCTCCCCAAATTTTGGAAACGGGGAAACGCAAATATATATATATATATATATATATTAGGACATTTAAGAAATATGTGCAATCATAAAGCATATATGATACATTCTAATTTATTACATTATGATAAAACTGTCAATTGTCAATGCATAAACTATAAGTATCTAAATTTGCATCACATTTACTCATGAATAATTACATAATGAAAATAGAAATATCCAAAATCAGCCACAAGAAATTTCTAATTTCTTGTCTCGTGCTTGATTGGGAGTTTCCTCCTACATAGTCGAACAACCTTAATGCTCTTGATTAAATACAAGTTTCATACCCTAGTACCCTACATTCTCTTGATTATTGGGAGTCTCCCCTGCATAGAGGGTTTGGTTCTCTTGATTAAATACAAGTTCCATACCCTAGTACATGATAAAATCCAATGGAAACATTGCAATCCCCCCAATCCTGAAATCCTGAAAAACAGATAAGCCTGCTGGATTTTGACTGAGATCTAAAATTCTACTTTCTCCATATGAAATCCAATGAGGACGAAACCACTCTCAAACATCCTGAGTCATTTCATGGTAATGTTAAAAATTTATGTAAAATGATGAAAATGAAAAATAAAGGAGAATATCACTTTTACTTTAAGAACTTAACATTACCATGAACTGCATATCAACACTAGGGCAAAAGTTCACTTTTATAACTTTAGACAGGCATCTGGAAGCAACTAGAAGTCACTAGGCTAACGTAAGAATAGATTAGAAAACAAATAAAATAAAACAAAACACAAGTAAATGCTGAAACGTGGGCCATACGGCCCTGCAACGCGTTTCAGGCCGTACTGGCCACATTTCAGTTTCGTGAAACGTGGCAGTACGGCCTGAAACACGTTTCAGGGTCGTACCAAACGCGTTTCAGCGTTTCGTACCCGTTTCCGTACGGAAACGCCCTTCTGCCCCACGTTTCCTGCAACATAGTGTACCATTGGTCCCAAACCAGTCTCAACCAACCCGAAGTCAACATCATAGTATGTACCACTCTCACTGGTCCGAGTCCAATACTGCACTGACCCGAGGTCAGTCTCAGAGTATGTAACACTGGTCCCAGACCAGTGTCAACCGACCCGAAGTCAGCGTCATAGTGGGTACAACTCCTACCACTGGTCCTAGACCAGTGTCATTGATCCCAGATCAATGAAGGTCATCCTAGCGTAGGGAGTACGGTAGATATAGCGATGCGTCTATGGTACTACTATAGTCCCTAACTTCATTTCCCTGCTCAGTGATCAGATGAGAGGGACTTCCCATGAGTCCCTGACTGCATGGGTAGGATGCCTTAACAGGAGAACTTAATCAATCCCGTCCTCACAGGAGAACTAATCATCCTGCTACACAATCGCCATGGAGAAGACATCATCCGGGCCTCATAGGAGAACTAATCATCCTGCTACATAATCATCATGGAGAACACATCATCCAGACCTCATAGGAGAACCAATCATCCTACTACATAGTCGTCATGGAGAACACATCATCCAGACCTCACCGGAGAATCAATCATCCTGCTACATAGTCGCCACGGGGTGTACATGTATACCACCAGAAGATAGTGAATCACCCTGTGGTCATATGTCGCTCCAAGAAGTACCTCGCACCCCCCCCGGAGCTCCCAGAGCTCAATGCATCATACAGGTCCCTCACCAGAGGGTCTTTGAACAACACCAAGTTGTTCTCGGAAAGTCAGGAATTTGACTTTCCCTAAGGGCTTTGTCAGAATGTCGGCGACCTGTTCATCTGTACCGATATGTTGGAGCCTGATAGCTCCCCATTGCACCATATCTCGAATATAGTGATACCTGATATCGCTATGCTTGGGGCGATCATGAAATACGAGATTCTCTAACAGACGAATCCCACTTTGGTTGTCACATAGGATCACGGTGGTATCCAATGTAAATCCAAACAACTCACTGAAGAGCTTTCACAACCAGACTGCCTCACAGGAGGCCATGCTAGCAGCAATATACTCTGCTTTGGCAGTGCTTAAGGCCACCGACTTCTGCTTCCTGCTCATCCAGGGTATCGAAGCAGATCCCGAGGAGAAACAACACCCGAAAGTGCTCTTACGGTCCTCCACATTGCATGCCCAATCAGCATCAGTGTATCCAAGTAGTCTCACATCTCCTGGCAGTGTATCTTAACCCATAAGTAATTGTGCCACGAAGATATCTCAACAGATTCTTGGCACCAATCCAATGTATGTGGTGAGGTTCAACCATATGTTGACTTAACGTGTTGACTGCGAAGCATATATCTGGACGGGAGTTCACTAAGAACATTAATGCTCCGACGAGTTGCCGATACTCGGTGGCATTTCGTAAAACAGGTCCAACAACACTACCGCTTAACTTCTTGAAGTCAAGCTCCATCGGGGTAGTCACAGGCTTGCAGTCCACCATACCGAATCTTTCCAATATCTTCACCACATATTTTCCTTGAGATAGGAAAATTTCCCCTGGCTTCTGCCACACTTCAAGTCCTAAGAAATAGTGCATCAGTCCTAGGTCCTTCATTTCAAATTCAGAAGCCAACTCCCTCTTACATTTGTGAATGAGAGGGTCTGCACCTGTTAGAAAGAGGTCATCCACATACAGCACCAGTATGAGAGGTTTGTCATCTTCAACCTTAAAGTAAAGGTTAGGATCGGCTTCACTCGTAGTGAATCCCAGCTTCATCAAGTAGTTATCGATCCTCTCATACCATGCTCGGGGTGCTTGCTTCAGCCATAGAGAGCCTTCTTCAACCTGCATACATGAGATTTTTTATCATAAATCTCAAATCCTTCGGGTTGCTCCACGTAGACCTCTTCTTTGATCGAACCATGCAAGAACGCGGTCTTGACATCCATCTGATGTAGGTTCCATCCTTGTGAAGCTTCAAGGGCTATGATCGAGCGGATGGTCGTATATCTGGCAACAGGTGCAAATATCACATCATAGTCTATACCTTCCTTCTGGGAGAAACCACGAGCAACAAAACGAGCCTTATACTTTTCAGTACTTCCATCTGCTGCATGCTTTATCTTGTAAAGCCATTTAGAAATTAGAAGTGACAATTGTCTCATCCGGGGGTCTGGGAACTACTTCCCAGACAACATTCTTCATAATAGACTCATATTCTTCGATCATAGCATCCTTCCATACTTTATGCTTGACGGCATCTGAGAATGATGAAGGCTCATTTTGTATGATCGTGCTCATGATGGTCAGATATCCCTGTACCTGTTAGGTTTCTTACTTTCACGGAAGGTTCCTCGAGGTGCAGCATGTCCTTCAGCATCATCAAGTAGCCCCCTAAGCCATTTAGGCCTCTTCCTAGAAGAGGAAGCCTCAGGTGTATAAATAGGATCCATAGGTTCCTCCACATCAGGCATTGTTACACCATCTACCTATAGAAACTTCGAAAGTCTTTGATCATGGAGCATAGCACGGATAGCTTCCACAATCGTACGGTTCTTCCTTTCCGCCACACCATTCTGGTCAAGAATATGTGGTGTAGTAGTCTCCCTCTTAATGCCAGCCTCAGGTATGCCTGAGTGAACCAATTGTAATATATCGGAGGTCTTGCTTTGGCTTGAGGGGAATGGTCCCCTTTTGAACTTTCCTTCGGCACATCTTGGACATACACCTTCTTTCTCTACTCAGAATTCGAGCATCCCTGCCACCATTTGTCTTACATCAGGTAGAGCTTTATAATGAAGGTGAGCAAACCTCCGATGCCAAAGTTCGGACTGAAGAGATGTGTCATAACACATGACACCTAGCGGACTTCCATCGACCTGATATAATGAATCAACACGAAACCCAAGAGTAAAGGCATCTTTAACATTATTTTTCCATACATGTACCTTGCCATTGCTGAAGGTCACCTTGTAGCCTTTGTCTTCCATTGCCGAGATGGACATCAAATTCTTTTTAAGGTCAGGTACATATAATACATCCCGTAAGTGGATCATATTACCTTGATTCAATTTGAAAGAGACATTGCCTACATCTTTCACGGGATATATTTCATATTATCTCCAAGGATAATTTCCAGGTTAGTTTCTTTCTTTATCAGATTACGGAGAACTTCTTTGTAATCAGTGAAGTGCCTTGAGGCACCACTATCAATAAGCCAAATTCCCATTGAGTCCGAAGGAGCAGAGGTAGATAGAGCAGCTAGTAGATAATATTCATCCTGCTTATTTTCAACAATGTTGGATTCATACCTGGAATTTCTAGCCTTCTTGAATGGTTGTCTTCTTCCTCGATTTCCAGCATTCCTTTTACCTTTGCTATTGAATTTTCCATTCCTTTGATTGCCATGAGAGGTATTTTGATCATCATCCCAGTGTGAGTCCTTTCTATCCGGGCACTCCCTTGCATAGTGACCTGCTTTATCGCAAATGTAACATCGTCCTTTTCTTCCTCCCTTAGGTCCAGCCTTTCTTTTTTTCTTAGTCCCGGAATTATTTCTTTTCTTCGCATGAGAAGAAAAGGCAGCAGGAGGACCTTTAGGCATGGGCATTTCTTGCTCTTCTACCCTTGTTTTTTCTTGAATGCGTCTAGCCATTAATTCCTCGAAACCAGGAATTACATTATTGTTCAGAGGAGTAGTCCTGAACACATACCATTCGGATGGTAATCCTCCAAGAGTCGTGAGTGCCATTTCCCTGTCAGTAATAGTCTCCCCAATAGATCGGAGATCGTTCCTAATTTCGGTGATCCTTAAGAAGTATGCTTGCATGCTCTCATCTTTACCCTTCTTAATTTCAGCTTATTTCTAAGAAATAAAACTTGATTTGCATCATTAACTTTAAATAAACTCACCAGTCTATTGTAGATTTCCTTGGGGGTGTTCAGGTCGGAGATGTAGATGTAGGCCACCAAGTGCTTGTCAATAAAGTCCCGGACGATCTTCTTTGCTTTGACTTCTCTGGTGTTCCATTTGTTCCTGGCAGCAACGGATGCATTTGATAGAGACTCAACAATATTGCCTCTCACATGGTCCAACACTCCTTGATCTTCTGGGGTTAGATCGATAGACATCTTCCATCCGTGATAGTCAGCTTTCTCACGGAGCTTGTCCTCGGTGTTAGTGTCAGTCTTTTCAGCCTTCCTACAGTGATCAAATATGCTCTTACAAAGTGATTTTGGAGTGTCAAGGTCAAATTTTGTCATTTCAGTGAGTCTTCAAGCAAAATTTGGTCACTAGGCATTAGGTCTAGGGTTTGCCCAAATGTCAGTCCATGTCACCATTCAGCTGAGTTTATCATCATTCGTAGGGTTGTCATTATCATGTCAGTGTCTAATGAGTCATTTCACACCTTGTCCATGCTTCAGTTGCCACCCAGGCAAGGTCAATTCCCTCTCCTAGGGTTTTGAAAGCGATTTCTCTTGGGCGGCCAAATCACCGGAAAAACTTGTTTCCTGATGTTCATACACCTTCCCCTACCCTTCACCTACCTTATCAAACACTTCCCATCCCTTAGATCCGCCAAATTCCTCATTTTTGCACAAACCCTAGTTTCTAGCTACAACCTGGCAATTTTCTAGGTTTGGCCTGTGTTTTGTCCTTTTCGACCCCTTCCCCTCACTCAATCTCTGAGATTCCACTTTCCCCTGCTTCCTAACATCCCTCCCCACTCCCAAAAATTTCCCCAAGAATTTAGAAGCCCTCTATCCCCTTCATTTCGCTCCATTTCGACAAAATCTCTTGTTTCACACATCGGGACAAGTTTCACTCAAAAGCTGTTTCTGAGCAATCAAAGATGAATTTTGCAAAAATGAGAGAGGTTTTTGTCCACAACATGCCAAGGAAGAAAAACCTCTTTCACTTTTTACACAGGTGTCATGGTTTGAGAGAAATGTCAAAAATACCGGCGAGAACGAAGGTGCTCCAAGGACGGTTGGCCAAAGCACAAAAACGAAGGAAAACGCCCGATCCACTCCAAATTTTGGCCAAAGCCTCTTTGACTGAGCATGGTATTTGATTGGGGACTCCCAGCCCAAATTTCAAGAAATTTGGAGAAAATTTTGTCATTTGTGAATTTTTTGTGCAATTTACAGGTTTTGGCCATTGGAATGGTCTCACCCCGGGTGAGACCATTTTGGAGGACTGCTCGGAATTTTGAAAACTTGGCATTTTTGGAAAGGGCATGCAAAGAGAAAAATTACCAATACTTGGGAGAAGCCTGATTTTGAGATTTGAGCCTCCAAAAGCTCAAAATACATCAAAAAAATGACTTTCTGCCCACTTTTTGAGTTGCAGAAAGTGACCTTGGGAGAAATGGTTTTTGAGGGGGCAAAACAACTCCAAATTCAGAAATTCCACTTGGGATGGAAAGTAGACAGGCCAAGCTTTCCAATGAGCCATCTTGCACCTGATTTGGACCAGTGGAACCCACTCAAAAACAGCTGTGAAGGGGCGCGACCAGAACTTCCAGATTTGCCAGAATTCACATTTTTGGTCAAAAAACACTGTTTTGACTATGGTTGACTATTTTTACTTGTAGATGATGGATAAATGTAATATGTTCATGGCACTTTGGTAGATTTTATCTTTCTTTACCCTTCTAGAAGCTTCCATGACGTAAAAAGTGAAAAATTAATGCATGGATGAGTTAGCTAAGTAATAGAGGCAAGTTGTTTGGCTGCCTATTTTCTAGTTCTTAGTTTAGAATTTGTTCAAACTGCTCCTAGAAAGCTGAGCTCGACCCCTAGAGGTGGGGAAAGGAGTTAGATGGTCTAGATGGTCTATATTATGCTCTCTCCTTCTCATTTTGATGGTTGGACTCTTGTGTAAGAAAGCTTTATTGTATATTGTGCATCTATTTCTGCAATTGAAGGCAAGGAAAGCCAGGGTTTTACAGACATCTTTGAGGATTCTTGTGGATCTGATTGTTGATGGTGTGTTCTCTACATGTTCTTGTAAGTTTGTTTATGTGTTTCATATCTCTCTTATGCTTCTAAATTGGACAGATGAAGTGGTAAAGTTTGAACTCATGTTTTGACATGCTCAGCTTTTTAGTTTGTTCAATTTTAATGTTTTCTACTGTCTAGAGAGGATTCGAATTGTGTGTTTGCCCTCTTTAGCTTCTCCTCTATCATCTCTGATCATCCATCTCAGATTAAGACATCAGCACTCATTCCTACCTTGCCCCTTAGATCCCCCTGTGAAAACTGTGCTCAATCCCCGCACCTTGAATTGCACTTCCACCAATTGCCACCAAAAACCCCAAAAATCATTAAATCAACCCCCTTATCAATTTACTAGCCTAAAATCTTTATTATTAATTGTTCAGCCTAATCATATTGAAAGATCTATCGAATCTGACCCAAGAGAGCCTTCTCATAACTCGTAGGGCTAGCTACGAGGTGAAATGGTTTGATGTAGCCTTGAGAGTTTGTCTATCTCAGCCTAGGTGAATTCCAAGCGCTAACACTCGGCAGGAAAGAGCGATGAGGACCCCATAGTTCTTTTAGGATAGCCTTGCCAATCTTCTCTTCGGTGATTGCTCTTGCTCTTGCTCGGGCTTTGTCTTCACCTCAGCTCTGATTCCATGTTAAGTTATGGTATGTTCTATGCTTAGAGCAATTTACTTTTCTTTCTTAATATTATTCATAGATTAGTAATCACATGAGCATAAGTAAAGTCCAGATAGAACATTAAACGATCAACAGAAAACAAGCCAAGACAAGAGACACAAGATGTGGCGACTAGCCAGGGACAAACCCCACAATGTGTGGGGAAACCCTTTAATCAAATCTTCTTTTATCTTCAATAATTCAGCAGAGAGAAATAGTACAATAAATCTGATTTATATCAGCAATAGCAAACCCTAGATCAGCAGCATCAGCATTAGTGGCTTCATCATCAAAACTAGGGCAGTCGATATCTCGCCAACCGACAGTCGGATCGGCTTGATTCCACCACCAAAAAATGCGGCCTTCAGATGAGGTATAGATGGACCTACAACGTAGTTCAAAGGAGGAGATCTGATGGTAAATGCTGATCAAACTTTGGATCTGCAGTTGCAGCTTCAGGTTCAACAGCTTCCTTCCACATGTGTGAGAGAGAGTCTCTTTTTTGCGCAGTAGAGAAGAGCCTCTTTTCTGCGCAGTTGAGAGAGAGAGATGTGATGAGATGAGTGAGTGCAAATGAGGAAAAGTTCTCCTGTATTTATACACAAGTGTTGATGTTTGAATAGATGCAACTGTTGGGCTTCTGAGCCTACATGAGTTGTAGGTCAGCTTGATAATAATTCCATAATCAAAATAAATTCATATCTCCATAAATACTTATCGGAATCGGATGATCTTTAGATCAATCCTACACCTCTCAACGAGAGGAATCTAATAAAAATATTATCAGCCATGAATAAAATGACCCACATGAAGTTTGGCCCTAGTTGTCAATTTTAACACTTAGCTCTGTTGAAAAGTAACTAGGTTCAATCTTCATAATGACGTGTAATTGTGATTTTATGTAATTGATGAAAAAAGAAAAATAAAATTATTATTGTAATGCTTGTCACGTGGGTTTCATGAGCAAGGAATAATATAATCTCTCAAATGGACACGTCGGCTCATCCTCTTGTCAAGTCGACTAATTAAGCATGGGCAACAACTATAAATAGGCCAATTCGGATTTCAGTTAGAGACAAAATTTCAGAGCAGATTTCGATGGTCAAGTTTGCAATTCAGTCAAGGTTCTAAGGCAGAAGAAGAAGTGCGAAACGGGTCAAGGAAGGCATCCTATAATCAGCAAGTAAAGGGAGAAGAAGATCGAATTATTTCAGGATTGTTTTGGGCTTTATTTTGTCACACATGCACAGTAAGGAAGCAGCATCTATTGCAAAGGTAACTGAGAGTATTGCTAGAGGATCCAAAGTTGGCAAAGTCACTTATAGAAGCTGAAGTGGTCAAGCCGAAATATGTGAGAGAGTCTCCCCTCTAAGCGAAGAAGTAACAAGGTGTAGAAGTTAGTTAATATACTTCTCACATCCTGAAATTGGATCTGAAATACAGTGCAGATCTGAAGCAGAAGGAAGTCGAGATTGAAGGCTAGCCAAAAAGAAGGAAGAATAAGAACTTTGACTAGTATTGACTTGGGCACGAAGAGCAGTGGAAGGGAACTTGTGTCTTGGTCTTGGAGAGGCAAATAGGTCTAGGGTCTTGGTCTTGGTATTCGTCAATTGGAATCTCTATAAGAAGAAGAATTTGTTCGGGATTTCCTCTCAAAGAGTGAAAGGTTTTGACCCTGTCTGATAGCCTATATTCTATGTCTCTTGTCTCTTTATGGTTTATGCATTGGTAGTTGTTTGATGAAGAACAACACTAATAACCTAAGTAAAAGAAGATCCTAATCTAAAGAAGTAAAAAGCACTCACAAGCAATTACTAATAGAAGAGAAATCACTTAATCTCTATTCCTTAGATTTCTCAACAAGCTGAATACAAACAAACAAAAAATCGATCTTTGAGATCAAGATCTAGATACAGTGAGGAGCTTGAGAGCTTCCTTATATAGAAAAATGAAAGGGAATAACCCCTCCGAGTGGAAATAACAGCTAGTTGCATCAATCCATGACCTGATCCTGGAAGAAATATTTCGATCCCTTAATTAGCTAGCAAAAATCTCCAAAAAAATTTGAGTTCCTTGTTCACTGTGCTGGTGGGGTCAAACTTTGACTTTTGGACCATGGAGGACCTCCAAAAAATAGAATTTTTGTTACTTGTGCAAAATAATTATCTACTTAATGGCAGAAGTGTCCTCAGACACGTAATTTTATTAATCAAAATAAACAAATAAATAAAATAAAAATTACATAATTTAATTTTGCAAGAGTTTACACCCAAACAACCAAACACTCTTGCAATGAGCTATTTATAAGCTCAATGTCCTAACTACCTCTAATTATAGATCACTTATTAAATAAAAAGTGTCCATTTACAATAAATGCTATTCAAACCATCTAGCTAACAAATCTCCTAAAATAGAGCCTAAAATACGACACTTTTGGAGAGTCATATCTTGTTACAACAATACACTAATTCTAAATGTCTCCATTAAATAATTAAACATTCTAAAATAATAATTATTAATTTAATATCTTAAATTAATAATTATTTTATTCCAATTTTATAACCTATGATAATATTGTATTTTTGGATCATCTAACATTCCCCCCATGATCCAAAGATACATTACAACAGATACCAAGTTCATCCCTGAACTTAGTAAATTTTATTCTGCTAAGTGGTTTTGTGAAAATGTCGGAGATCTGATCTTCGGAAGGACAATAAAATGGCTTGAGGACATCTTTGGCAATGAGAGATCTGATATGATGATACTTGGTGTCCACATGCTTTGTCTTTGAATAAAAAACTGGGTTCTTGGCAAGTTTGATGGCTGACTGGCTGTCAATGAATAATGATGTAGCTTCTGCCTGAGAAATACCCAAGTCCTACAAAATTCTGCGCAACCAAACAATTTCACATGCTGCTTCCCATGCTGAAACGTACTCTGCTTCTGCTGAAGAAGTGGCCACTGTAGGTTGTTTCTTACGACTCCAAGATACTGTTGCTGACCCCATGTTCATTAAATAACCTGATGTTGATGCTCGATCATCAATACTTCCGGCGAAGTCGGCATCGGAATATCCACCAAGTACAAAATTTTTAGTCTTTATGTAAAGAAGACCAAAATCTTTTGTTCCTTGGATATATCGAAGAACTCTTTTCGCTGCATTCTAGTGGTTGTCTCGTGGCTCCTGCATAAAACGTGAAAGAACATTGACTGCATAAGATAGATCAGGATGAGTATTTGTCAAATAAATCAAGCTTTCAATCAACTGTCTGTAAGTTGTACTGTCCACCTTTTCCCCCCTTCAAATTTTAAAAGTTTCAAGTTTTGCTCCATGTGGGTGAGAACGGGCTTCAACTCCAAGATAGTAGTGAAGTAATCCCAAATCTGTCATCTTAAAACCTGCATGTAACTCCTTTTTCACCTATGCAATATGATCATCATGGTTGCCAGTAATGATCAAATCATCTACATACATAACAAGAATTACCAGGTATTTTCCCTGTTGTCGCACATACAAAGTATAATCAGATTCACTTCGTTGAAAACCAACTTTCTTAAGGTATTCATCCATCTTTGCATACCAAGCTCGGGGAGCTTGTTTTAATCCATATAAAGCCTTGATCAATTCGCAGACTTTATGTTCTTGTCCTTCAATTTGAAAACCTGGCGGTTGGGTCATATACACTTCCTCCTATAAATCCCCGTTGAGGAAAGCACTTTTCACATCCATTTGATGAACTTTCCATCCTTTTTGAGCGTCCAATGCGAGTGTTATTCGGATGGTGTTCCATTTAGCTGTTGGAGCAAAAGTTTCCTCATAATCAATGCCTTCCCGCTGCACAAAACCTTTTGCGATAAGTCGTGCTTTATACTTTTCAAGTTCTCCCTTTTGATTATACTTAATTCTGTAAACCCATTTGCATCCTATGGGTTTAACATTTTGTGGACAATCAACAAGTTTCCAAGTGTTGTTATCAATTACTGCTTGATATTCTTCAACCATAGCCTGTTGCCATTCTTTATGTTTTAAACTTTTACTGCTTCTTTGTATGTGGAAGGTTCAGTAAAATCATGTGCTATCAAGGCAAAATTGCCTTCACTTCTATGTGCCCTTCTGGTGCTTGTTTTATTCTGCTCATCAGGCTTTACATCTTTCAAAAGTTGAACTGCCCATTTCGGTAGTTGGTGCTCACTTGTTTGTGGTTCTGTAAAATCTCCATCATTGTAAAGAGGATTGATATAAACTGATGTTCTTCGTTCAGGTCAAGAGTCTGGAGAATCACTGTCAGAAGAACTGCTGCTGCTTGGAGATGCGGATGAACTGCTAGAAGACCCAAATGATGTTGTTGAAGTAGATGGACTGGATGACTCATCTTCAGAGGAAGGAAAATCAAGTTCATACCTATTTGGTGAAGTTGGTTGACTTTGCATTTTTCCATTTCTTTTACTCCCTTAGTTTCTAACTTGTGAAAAAGATTTTCGATTTCTTGAGCACTCTTACTCTCAGTTTCATCAAAAATTACATTCCTGCTCACAATGAATTTTCCATTGGCCAAAAGACGATACCCTTTCTTCTCATCAGAATAGCCAATCATTGTGCATTTTAAACTTCTCGAGTCAAGCTTAGTTCGTTTTTCTTTCAGAACTAAGGCATAACATACTGATCCAAAAACTCTAAGATGTTTAACTCGAGGTTTGAAACCAAACCAAGCTTCATAAGGTGTGATTCCGTCTAAAGAAGCAGTTGGAGATCTGTTTCTTAAGTAGACAGTTGTATGTATTGCTTCTGCCCAATATGTTGGACTTAACCTCTTGAAAGTTAACATGGATCTCGCCATTCCTAATAAGGTGCGATTCATTCTTTCAACTACTCCATTTTGCTGAGGAGTGTAAACATTAGTAAGATGTCGTCTTACGCCATTTTCACTGCAATAAGTTTTGAATTCATTTGAAGTGAATTCTCCCCCATTATCTGTCCTGAGAGTACCTATCTTTTCTTTGACTTCATTTTCAACAAGTTGGCGAAAAATTTTAAACTTATCAAATGCTTCTGACTTATTCTTCAAGAAGTAAACCCAAGTCATTCTGCTGAAATCATCAATGAATAGTAAGAAATATTTGCAACCACCAAAGGAAGTTTGTAGTGGTCCACAAACATCACTATGAACTAGTTGTAACCGCCTGTTTGCACGCCATGAACTTGTTGGAAAACTTTCTCGACTTTGTTTGCCATAAATGCAAGCTTCACATTTTGCATTTTCCCTTTTGAAAGTGGGAAGTCCTTTAACCATTCCTTATTTCTGCAAATTGAGAAAGACTGTCAAAATTTAAATGTCCATATCTTACATGCCATAGTCTTACAGGTGAAATACCTGCAGTCACTACCCCTGCAAAATCATAATGCCTTGGAATAACTGTCCCTTTCATCTGTAACAGTTTTCCATCTTCATAACCTGTCATCACAGTTTTCAAGTTCTGTTTGACTGAATTAATCTTGACTAAACCATCTTCCATAATCACCTGATGTCCTGCTTGTCGAATCGTGACTAAAGAGAGCAAATTTTTCTTAAAAGTTGGTACATACCATACATTGGAAATCATTTTTTCTCCATTGCCAGGGAGAAAAACTTTAACTGCTCCTTTTCCATAAGGAGTATGTTTTGTATCATCAACAAGAAAAATGGAATTGAGTTGGCAATCTTGAAAATTCCAAAAAAAATCACGTCGACAAGTCGTGTGCTGAGTTGCCCCAAAATCTAAGATCCAGGCATCTTCAGAATCACTTCTAAGATGGGATGAAAGTTGTGATGCTGGCGAGGAAGTAAAAACATATTCTGAGTTATCATCATCTTGATCATTTGCAAATTGCGCTGAGTGCTGCTGAAACTTGGTGCTAAGTTATGGTATGTTCTATGCTTATAACAGTTTACTTCTTTTTCTTATTATATTCCACTGATTAGCAATCACATGTACATAAAGTAAAGTGCAGATAGAACATTAAACGATCGACAGAAAACAAGCCAAGACAAGAGACACAAGATGTGGCGGCTAGCCAGGGACAAACCCCACAATGTGTGGGGAAACCCTTTGATCAAATCTTCTTTTATCTTCAATAATTCAGCAGAGAGAAATAGTACAATAAATCTGATTCATATCAGCAGTAGCAAACCCTAGATCAGTAGCATCAGCATTAGCGGCTTCATTATCAAACTAGGGCAGACCATATCTCACAAACCGACAGTCGGATTGACTTCATTCCACCACCAAAAGTTTCGGCTTCCAGAGGAGGTTCAGATGAACCTACAGCGCAGTTCAGATGAGGAGATCTTCTAGGCCACGCAAGTCAATCTTTACTTCTGCAGTTGCAGCTTCAGTTTCAGCAGTTTCCGGCTTCAAACTAGGGCAGTCGATATCTTGCAAACCGTTCGTCGGATTGACTTCATTCCACCACCAAAAGTTGCGGCTTTCAAAAGAGGTTCAGATGAACCTACAGCGCAATTCCAAAGGGGAGATCTTCTAGGCCACGCAAGTCAATCTTTACTTCTGCAGTTGCAACTTCAAATTCAACGACTTCCGGCTTCACATGTGTGAGAGAGAGAGACCCATTTTAGCGCAGTAGAGAAGAGACTCATATCTGCGCAGTAGAGAGAGAGAGATGTGATGAGATGAGTGAGTCCAAATGAGGAAAAGTCCTCTTATATTTATACACAACGTTGGTGGGTGAATAGAAGCGACTGTTGGGCTTCTAAGCCTACATGAGTTGTAGGTCGACTTGATAATAATTCCATAATCAAAATAAATTCATATCTCCATGAATACTTATCAGAATTGGATGATCTTTATATCAATCCTACACCTCTCGACGAGAGGAATCTAATAAAAATATTATTAGCCATGAATAAGATGACCCACATGAAGTTTTGCCCTGGTTGCCAATTTTAACACTCCCTCTCAACCATGGAGAACTTCATCTGCAATCTGTCTATCGGTCGTTACTATTCATCCATCAAATGCACTGCCTTGTACAGCCTGACCCTTGCCCTGCTCTGCTCTATTTTGCCTGTTCTGCTTTGTCTTGTTCTGCCCTGCACTAATCTGTACTTTTTTTGTTCTGTTCTGCTCTACTCTTGCATTGTTCTGTTCTACTCTGCTTTTGTCCGAATTATGAAGAAGAAGAAATGATCGAGTATGTATCATACTAACTCAAAGTCAGTCTCAGAGTATGTACCACTGGTCCCAGACCAGTCTCAACCAACCCAAAGTCAGCATCATAGTGAGTACAACTCCAATGGTCCCAGAGCAATATCATCCTCCACTGACTCAAAGTCAGTCTCAGAGTATGTACCACTGATCCCAGACCAGTCTCAACCGACCCGAAGTCAGCGTCATAGTATGGTACAACTCCTACCACTGGTCCCAGACCAGTATCATTGATCCCAGATCAATGGAGGTCATCCTAGCGTAGGGAGTACGGTAGTTACAACGATGCGTCCATCGGTACTACTATGGTCCCTAACTTCATTTCCCTGCTCATTGATCAGATGAGAGGTACTTCCCATGAGTCCCAGACTGCATGGGTAGGATGCCTCGACAGGAGAACTAATCAATCCTGTCCTCACAGGAGAACACATCAATCCTGCTACAATTGCCATGGAGAACACATCAATCCAGGCCTCACAGGAGAACACATCAATCCTGCTACAATTGCCATGGAGAACACATCAATCTAGGCTGCCATGGAGAACACATCAATCCAGGCCTCACAGGAGAACTAATCATCCTGCTACACAAGAGAGCGAATCATCCTGTTCCACAAGAGAGCGAATCATCTTGTCCCACAAGAGAGCGAATCATCTTGTTCCAGTGTGCACCACCAGGGGAGGGTGAGTCACCCTATGGTCATATGTTGCTCCAGTAAGACCCACAAGCCCTCAGAGCTCCTAGAGCTCAATGTATGCAACATGCTGGACCCTTGCACAAGGGTTTCTTGCCGACTCCAAGTCATTTGGGAAAATCACAGATTAGATCTTTCCTCGGGGCTTTGACAAGGTGTATCAACCTGTACATCATCTTAATGTGATGGAGCTTCCTTGCTCATCGACTTACCATATCCCAGATGATGTCTATCTGCTGGAGCAATTGACGAATACGGGATTCCTCAATAATCGAATCCCACCTCTGGTTGTTACAGAGAATCACAGTGGTATCCAATGTAAATCCAAACAGCTCACTGAAGAGCTTTCGCAACCAGACTGCCTCACATGAGGTTATGCTAGCAACAATATATCTTGCTTCGGCGGTGCTCAAAGCCACCGACTTCTGCTTCCTGCTCATCCAGGATATCGAAGCAGATCCCAAGGTGAAACAGTACCCGGAAGTGCTCTTACGGTCCACCACACTGCCTGCCCAATCAACATCAGTATATCCAAGTAGTCTCACATCTCCGGCAGTGTATCTTAATCCATGAGAGATTGTGTCCCGAAGACATCTCAGAAGATTCTTGGCATCAATCCAGTGAGGCTCAACCAAATATGAGCTCACAATGCTAACTGCAAAACATATGTTCGGACGGAGGTTCACCAAGAACATCAATGCGAATGAGTTTTTGAAACTCAGAGGCATTTCCCAAGTCTGGTCCGACATCACTACCATATAACTTCTAAAAGTTAAGATCCTCGAGGTAGTCACAGGCTTGCAGTCCATCATACCGAATCTTTCCAATATATTTACCACATATTTTCCTTGAGATAGGAAAATTTCCCTTGGCTTCTGCCACACTTCAAGTCCTTGGTCCTTCATTTCAAATTCAGAAGCCATCTCCCTCTTACATTTGTGAATGAGCGGGTTTGCACCTGTTAGAAAGAGGTCATCCACATACAACACCAGTATGAGAGGCTTGTCATCTTCAACCTTAAAGTAAAGGTTAGAATCAGCTTCACTCCTAGTGAATCCCAGCTTCATCAAGTAGCTATCGATCCTCTCATACCATGCTCGGGGTGCTTGCTTCAGCCCATAGAGAGCCTTCTTCAACCTGCATACATGAGATTTTCAATCATAAATCTCAAATCCTTCAGGTTGCTCCACATAGACCTCTTCTTTGATAGAACCATGCAAGAACGTGGTCTTAACATCCATCTGATGTAGGTTCCATCCTTGTGAAGCCACAAGGGCTATGATCAAGTGGATGGTCGTATATCTGGCAACAGGTGCAAATATCATAGTCTATACCTTCCTTTTGGGAGAAACCTCGAGCAACAAAACGAGCCTTATACTTTTCCGTGCTTCCATCTACTGCATGCTTTATCTTGTAAAGCCATTTTGAAGTAACAATTGTCTTGTCCAGGGTCTGGGAACTACTTCCCAGACATCATTCTCCATAATAGACTCATATTCTATGGTCATAGCATCCTTCCATAGTTAATGCTTGATGACATCTGAGAATGATGAAGGTTCATTTTGTATGATCGTGCTCATGATGGTCTGGTATCCCTGATACCTGTTAAGTTTCTTACTTTGATGGAAGGTTCCTCGGGGTGCAGCATGTCCTTCAGCATCATCAAGTAACCCCTTAAGCCATGAAGGCCTCTTCCTAGAAGAGGAAGGCTCATATGGAGGAGGATCAATCGGATCCATGGGTTCTTCTACATCAGGCATTGATTCATCATCCTTTTCTTTCGGTTCCCTGGTGTCGACTTCTTGAGAGCTCCTCAAAGTCAGCAGATTGTCCACCTTGCTGAGAGCCATATCTTTGTCAAAGGTGACATCATGACTAATCACGACTTCCCTTTGACCGGTGGTGAACATTTCTTCAGGAGTTTAGGAACCCAATGCTTGATGAGGGCATCGATTTTGTACATATACGGCGGTGATTGTAGTTTCAGCCCATAGAAACTTTGGAAGTCTTTGATCATGTAGCATGGCCCGGACAGCTTCCATCATCGTGTGGTTCTTCCTTCCCACCACACCATTCTGCTCAGATGTGGTGTAGTAGTCTCCCTCTTAATGCCAACCTCAGGTATACCTGAGTAAACCAATTGTAATATATCGGAGGTCTTGCTTTGGCTTGAGGGCTAGGAAACCGGATTCGTCCTAAACCCCCTGCGAATCCCGAATCCGGCGAATCCGACACGATTTGGTCCGGATTCGTGTCCAAATCACAAGACACGTCGTGTCCGAGGGCGTGTCGCGATTTTCAGGGGCGTGTCGCGATTTTAGGACACGTGTCCGGTTTCCAGGACTCGCTAAGCTCAGCGCGGGTATGAAAAGGGCGTGTTTGCTCATTAATATTTTCATTTGGTAAGTGATTTGTGCTGTTGCAGCAAGGAGTAGAGCATTTTGGCAGCTTCATAATCAAGTCTAGGCCCTAGTATTGATATGCTATTCATGGTAATGTTAAATTCTTAAAGTAAAAGTGACATTCTCCTTAATCTTCATTTTCATCCTTTTACTTAAATTTTTAACATTACCATGAAATGACTCAGGATGTTTGAGAGTGGTTCCGGCCTCATTGGATTTCATATGGAGAAAGTAGAATTTTAGATTTCATTCAAAATCCAGCAGACTTATCAGTTTTTCAGGATTTTAGGATTGGGGGATTGCAATGTTTCCATTGAATTTTGTCATGTATTAGGGTATGGAACTCGTATTTAATCAAGAGCACCAAACCAAGAGCTTCTGAATATGTCGCTCCCGCTCCCGTTTTCGCTCCCGCTCCCCGCTTTCGCTCCCGCTCCCAAGTAACACTATTCCTGATGATATGGGTCTGGACACCATTGTTGAGTTGTCATTGGCCAACATGGATCTCAATGATCCAGTGCTAGAGCCTGTTAGATTTGATGACTTAGAGGGGTCAGCCTCCATACCAACAGATGCAAAGGCGACTATGGATACAGGGGAGGAGGAGGATGTAGAGGAGAGCAGTGGGGACCATGATGATGGGGACAGTGATGCTGATTCTGATGCTGATTGATGCCTTGAGGCTTGTATACCTGTAGTTGTTTTATATTTTCTATTTCTATTTGCCATTGGCATTGCACCAACACTACCTATGTAACACATTTTGATTTGATGACTTAATGAGAAAACTACAGTTGTCAGTGTGTTTATCTTACTATCTTGTAGTTGTAAGTTTTCTTTCAGTTATGAATTATGAATCATGATTTAAATTTTTAATAGATTTATCATTTATGTGACCAGTACCAACATTTATTTGAATTTTGTATGTACTATGCATGCTAATAGCTATAGATGAAGATCTATGTTTGAAATCAATAAATTTGTATCATTAATTAAAATTTGTGTAAGAAATATGATAATATCTAATTGTTAATATATATATATATATATATATATATATTTTTATTTTATTTTTTTTAAATATATATATATATATATATATATATATATATATATATATTTTAATAAAATAATATATAACGTGTCCTGTTCCGGGGGGTCAGCGTGTCCCGAATCCGACACCACGAATCCCGAATCCTACGTGTCCCGAATCCCCGTGTCAGGTGACTTAGCTTGAGGGGAATGGTCCCCTTTTGAGCTTTCCTTTGGCACATCCCGGACATAAACCTTCTTTCTCTACTTGTTATTCGGGCATCCATGTTACCATCTGTCTTACATCGGGTAGAGCTTTGTAATGAAGGTGGGCAAACCTCCGATGCCAAAGTTCGGACTAAAGAGTTGTGTCACAAGACATGACACCTAGCGGACTTCCATCGACCTGATATAATGAATCAACACTAAACCCAAGAGTAAAGGCATCTTTAACATTATTTTTCCATATACATACCTTGCCATTGCTGAAGGTTACCTTGTAGCCTCTGTCTTCCATTGCCAAGATGGACACTAGGTTCCTTTTGAGGTCAGGTGCATTTAATACATCCTGGACTTTCTAGCCTTCTTGAATGGTTGTCCTCTTCCTCGATCTCCAGCTCTCCTCTTACCTTTGCTGTTGAATTTGTCATTCCTTTGATTTGCCATCAAAGGGATTTTGATCATCGTCCCGGTGTGAGTCCTTTCTTCTCTTTGCATGAGAAGAAAAGGCAGCAGGAGGACCTTTAGGCATGGGCATTTCTTGCACTTCTTCCCTTGTTTCTTCTTGAATGCATCTAGCCATTAATTCCTTGAAACCAGGAATTACATTATAGTTCAGAAGAGTAGTCTTGAACACGTACCATTCGGATGGTAATCCTCCAAGAGTTGTGAGTGCCATTTCTCTATCAGTAATAGTTTCCCCAATAGATAGGAGATCGTTCTTGATCTCGGTGATTCTTAAGAAGTATGCTTGCATACTTTCATCCTTACTCTTCTTGATTTACCTCAGCTTATTTCTAAGAAACAAAACTTGATTTGCATCATTAACTTTAAATAAACTCACCAGTCTATTGTAGATTTCCTTGGAGGTGTCCAGTTTAGAGATGTAGGCCACCAAGTGCTTGTTGATAGAGTCCCGGATGATCTTCTATTGTTTTGACTTCTCCATTTTTCCATTTGTTCCAGGCAGCAGCAGATGCATTTGATGAAGGCTCAACAATATTGCCTCTTACATGGTCCAGCACTCCTTGATCTTCAAGGGTTAGATCGATAGACATCTTCCATCCGTGATAGTCAGCTTTCTCACGGAGCTTGTCTTCGGCAGGAAAGAGTGTTGAGGACCCCATAGTTCTTTTAGGATAGCCTTGTCAATCTTCTCTTCAATGATTGCTCTTGCTCTTGCTCGGGCTTTGTCTTCACCTCAGCTCTGATACCATGTTAAGTTATGGTATGTTCTATGCTTATAACAGTTTACTTATTTTTCTTATTATATTCCACCGATTAGCAATCACATGTACATAAAGTAAAGTGCAGATAGAACATTAAACGATCGACAGAAAACAAGCCAAGACAAGAGACACAAGATGTGGCGGCTAGCCAGGGACAAACCCCACAATGAGTGGGGAAACCCTTTGATCAAATCTTCTTTTATCCTCAATAGTTCAGCAGAGAGAAATAGTACAATAAATCTGATTCATATCAGCAGTAGCAAACCCTAGATCAGTAGCATCAGCATTAGCGGCTTCATTATCAAACTAGGGCAGACCATATCTCACAAATCGACAGTCGGATTGACTTCATTCCACCACCAAAAGTTTCGGCTTCCAGAGGAGGTTCAGATGAACCTACAGCGCAGTTCAGATGAGGAGATCTTCTAGGCCACGCAAGTCAATCTTTACTTCTACAGTTGCAGCTTCAGTTTCAGCAGTTTCTGGCTTCAAACTAGGGCAGTCGATATCTTGCAAACCGTTCGTCGGATTGACTTCATTCCACCACCAAAAGTTGCGGCTTTCAAAGGAGGTTCAGATGAACCTACAGCGCAGTTCCAAAGGGGAGATCTTCTAGGCCACGCAAGTCAATCTTTACTTCTGCAGTTGCAGCTTCAAATTCAACAGCTTCCGGCTTCACGTGTGAGAGAGAGAGACCCATTTCAGCGCAGTAGAGAAGAGACTCATATCTGCGCAGTAGAGAGAGAGAGATGTGATGAGATGAGTGAGTCCAAATGAGAAAAAGTCCTCTTATATTTATACACAACGTTGGTGGATGAATAGATGCGACTGTTGGGCTTCTGAGCTTACATGAGTTGTAGGTCGGCTTGATAATAATTCCATAATCAAAATAAATTCATATCTCCATGAATACTTATCGGAATTGGATGATCTTTATATCAATCCTACACCTCTCGACGAGAGGAATCTAATAAAAATATTATTAGCCATGAATAAGATGACCCACATGAAGTTTTGCCCTGGTTGCCAATTTTAACACTTGGGAATTTTATTAAGAGGTGTTCAACAATCTTCAACATAATGGCCAACTTTGTTACATCTTCGACACACAATTTGACTTAAGTCTCTTCCTCTTCCTGAAGATTGTCCTCTGCCTCTGCTTTGACTTCTATGTTGAGATTGTCCTCTACCTTGATTATTATCTCCTTGTCCTTGAAAATTGCCTCTTCCTTGGTTGTTTCCTCTACCTTGAAAATTATTCCTTCCTGAACTGTTGCCTCTATTAAAGTTGTTTCCTTTGTTTTGGCTTCAACCTCGACTTTGTACAATATGTGCTACTTGATTGAAATTCCCTCTGCCTCTGCCTAGAGAATTGTCTGCTGATGATTTACTAGTACTGGCCTCTGTGAGAAAAACATCTTCACCAACTTTCTTCTTCTTCCCAAAGGTTTTATCATGTTGGGTCAACATTTCACAGAGCTCATCAAACTTTAGTTTTTCTAATTTCCCAATTAATTGTAGAGTCTCCAAAAAATGCGTGTAGGAAAAAGGAAGTCCAGCAATTACAATGGTTACCATAAAACTATCATCTATTGCTGGAAAACCAGCATTAATTATTTCCTGCCTAATATTCTTAAGTCTTGATATATTCAAGAACATCACCTCCTTCAATCAATTTTTGTTGCAACAATTTTAATTGTAAATCAACTTTCTTTGATTCAGGCTGAGTATCAAAGAGGTCTTTAAAAGTTTTCAAAGCAGACCATGCATCTGTAGAGCTAAGGCTTTGGCATTCTTAACTTCCCATTTTTCTAGTGCAGCTGCATCTGTGGGTTTATTCGGCTTAATATCTCCATCACATATACCCTGCC
This sequence comes from Pinus tabuliformis, assembly GCA_031772625.1. Taxonomy (NCBI): domain Eukaryota; kingdom Viridiplantae; phylum Streptophyta; class Pinopsida; order Pinales; family Pinaceae; genus Pinus; species Pinus tabuliformis. The sequence goes on along the minus strand of CM062811.1, from coordinate 950,186,498 downwards.
ATAATTCCTTGTAAATGAGAGTGCTTTCGATGAGACGATGCCATGTTTTATAAGATTTTTTGCCTTCAAGTTTGTCGGTATCAGAAAACAAATTAATCAACTTAGACATTATAGCGTTGAAGCTTCGCACCAAGAATCAGAACAAAAATGTCAAGATGGGCAACACAACACACCACGCAAAAAACACGATCTATCGGGGCTTGGCCTTGACCCTCGTATAGTCGTTGAAGCAGGAGAAAAATCACTGAGCTTTGCACTTGGCTCTAGTCAATTTCTCAAAAATTACAAGGTAACTTTCAAAATTTGACTTTTACAATGATGCTCTTGCAAAACTTGGTTAAAAAATAAAAAAAATTACCCCCCCTCAAAGTAAAATTACTTTGAGTTACAATGTGATGATCCCAATTGAAAAATAAAAAATAACTTCTTAAAAAAAGATTACCCAACACACCTTATTTCTCCAAAAAAAACATTATTTCAAATAATAGTAAATTCCTTATCTCTCCAATTTATAAATTACAAACAAGGGAAAAATCCTTATCACTCCATTAAAATTAAAAAATATTTCTTATTGCTGGCACGTTGGCTTGTTGCTGCCAGGCTGGCTCATGCTGGCTTGTTGCTGGCAGGCTGGCTCATGCTGGCTTGTTGCTGGCAGGCTGGCTCACACTGGCTTGTTGCTGCAAAAAAAACAAACTGCAAAAAAAATCGCCGCAGATACCCAATTGGACAGAGAATCCTCTATATTCAACTTTGTCGCAGCATCTGAAAGATTGACTGCAAAGTACTATCCTCCTCGTTTTGCTTCAATTCAGCAGCCATTTCGCAGATCTTTAGCGGGGTTTGAGGCTGTTGGAGGATCATTTCTTTAGATGCTGTGATCCAAATGTCTGACTGAAAATATTTTAATTGTGGTAAGGCCTCGTCTAAACAAATGATCAATGAAGTTAGAGGAACAAGTAGATAAGATCAAGTTGTCTCTTTGCAAGAGATTGGAACAAATAAATGCGAATATATAGTGTTTGCAGACTCATCGAAAACGATTCCACAATACCACAATCTCTCAGAAGCACCGCCTCTGGGTGCTGATGTGCATCATTAGCGTTATTCGAATTTCAAGCGCATTCACCCAAAACATACAATCAGACGAAATTTGACGCTTGCTTTTTGACGCTACACAATTAGAGAATTCGCCTGATGCGACCAGCAACAAAAGTAATTTCATTATTTGACGTGGATGTGTATGGGGCCAGCACGTCAGCTTGGACGGCAGCTTGCACAGAAACTTATTTGTTTGATGACAGATACATTCCCGAGCTTGTTCGAATGCTGCAGAATTTACTACAACAAAACTGGTTGCTGCGGCTAAGAAAAGCCCGACGTTGGCAAAGAATGGTTCAATTTCAGCAGATTCTTCACATTCTTCAATTTGCTGGAGAAAATAATCTTTAGGGTCCAACGAATTTCTAGATTGGGTCCTTCTACCTTGGAAATGAGGCATTTAATGTTTGAATTGAATTATTTTCCCTTGAAAATAGCCTCAAATATTATTTTGATGAATTTTCCACTTGGAGGGTAATTAATTTTCCCTTCATTTTATTTTTTTGATAATTTCAGACTAATTTTATTTTTATTTCTGTCAGAAATTAAAATTAAAAAGACTCAAGAGGGGATTAATTATTTTTCCACCCTCTAAGTGTATCTAGAAAATAATTTGGTAATGGTGTTCTAATTATAAGGAACCATTCACCAAAGATATTCCTAGATAACACTTTTGCATCATAATATTGCAATTAATTCAACCCTTATAATGGGAAATACACATAGACTCAACCAAATTCTACGACACAAGACACATGATCTAGTATGAGAAAATACATAGACTCGATAACACTAGAACTCGCCTAAGACCTCGTCAATAGACTTCTGTTAAAATTGGCAACTAGGGCCAAACTCCATGTGGGTCATCTTATTTATGGCAACTGATATTTTTTTTGGATCTCTCTCATCGAGAGGTGTAGGATTGATCTAAAGATCATCAGATTTCGATAAGTATTCATGGAGTTATAAATTTATTTGTGTTATAAGACAATTCGACAAGGTCAGCCAGCGACCAAACTGCCCCCACTTGTGCTCAACATTTTAGTATAAACAGAGGTGGCCTTCAAGTCATTTTCACACACTCACACTCTTGTGATCTCTCCCTTCATTCTGTTTTGGGTTTTGATGAAGGAGAGATCTAGAGGGAGTGCCCTAGGCTCTACGCTGCCCTAATGAAGAAGCCTTAACGCAGTCATGGAAGAGACTTCTATAGCACAGCAAGAAGAAGTTCTAACTGTCCTAAACGCGGATCTAGAAGAGACCCTAAGCAGTTGTCCTTAAAAACCCTAAACATTGTCCTAGGAAAAGACATTTAATCGCAGAGAAAGGAGGGTCATGTTGTGCCCTAGCCGTAGAGAATAGAAGGACTAACGCAGCACTATAGACGCAGATGAATGATGTATAAAGGAGGCCTCAACGTGCCCTAGCCGCAGCCAAGGATGAGGCCTAATTATATGTGGAAGACAGGCCCTAAATGTTGATGTATGAGGCTAAATCCGCAGTTCAGTTTGTGCCCTAGTCACTGTCCAAGTGTTCCCTAACCGCAGGCCTTATGCCGCAGCAATAAGGACTGTTTTAGGATCATTTGGAAGAGTGTTGGGCTGCCGCAGTCAAGAGGAGACTTGATATAGCAAGCCACAGCAAACAGAGGAAGGCCGAAGTTGTTGATGAGGGATAGACTGCCCAGAAAATGCAGTATAGGGTCTCCTCCTCTCTTAGAAGGGCAGTCGCAGTAAAGGAGGGCATTTCTGGGCAGATTGAAGAGTTGTTGGAAGTACCCTAACCAGTCCAAGATTGCTGCAGTCAAGGACCCTAGAACTGTGAGCTGAAGGAAGTGTTAAGGGCTGCCATATGCCCAGAACAACAGTGTTTTGGGCATGACTGTTAGGTACAGCTGTTACAGCAGTAAAACTAGGACAGCTAGGCAATGGTACATACATATTTAGAGCAGCGTAAGTATGTTGGGACAACAGCAATGTTGGGTTGCTGGGATAACAAGCCATGATGGGACAGCAGTACTAGCAGCAACGATATTGTGCCACAATGTTCAATGGGACAGCGCAATGATGAGGCAGTGGCACAATGGGACAGCAATGACCTTGTGCAGCAATGGCACAATGGGACAGCAATGACATTGTGCAAGCAGTGGCACAATGGGACAGCAAGCATGGACAGCATGGTGCAACATGGCAAGCATGGTGCAGCATGGCAGGCATGGATAGTTGTGGCAAGCACATGAGACATGTTGTATGACAACATGGTTCAACAATGGCACATGGGACAGCAGTGCAACATAGGGTGCAGCATGGTGCAGCACGATGAGGTGCAGCATGATGACGAGATGCAGCACAATGATAGGTGAAGGAGTCACCTTGGAGAATCAATTGAAGCAGCATGTCTTCAACTGATCTCAAGTATCATCTTCTTAGAGATGATCTATGCTCTTATCTAGATCAGTCAAAGTGTTGACTTCTGTTGTAAATGTACTATCTCTCTCTCTCTGCTGAAATATTGAAGAACATATAAGAAGAATTGATCAAGCGTTTCATCACATTGGGGTTTCTCCCTGGCTAGCGCCACATCTTGTGTCCTCTTGTCTTGGCTTGTCTTCTGCGATTTATGTTTATGTTCTATCTGCAGTTTACTTTAATGCTGATGTGATTGCTAATCTGGAAAAGGTATTGAGCTAACAGTGAAAATTGAAATAAATTGCTCTAAGCATAGAACATACCTAAAATTAACAACTTCACCCTAACTTTGGGGTATATTTGGGAGAAAAACTCTACCAATTATCCATGTTTACAATCACAGATAATTTGGTGAGATTAAAAAACTCCCTAGAGTGAAACCCTTTGAGAAGAATCATAGGCTTACCTAGGTGTTGTTACATGGCTTAATAGTATACTAGAATCATTTTTACATACAAAAGCGGAATTTGGGATTATAATAATGATATTGACACAAAAAGTTTGTTCCACTGTTGTATACTCTACTTCTTGGATTGTTGACATGTACATGGTCGACAGGGCTAAACAACGTTTTTAGATAGCAAAAAACCATGACAATTGCTTGTAAGACGCAAAGTATTTTCCAAGCTACAACTTAAGTCAAGATACCATCAAGTAAGAATTAAACTACTTTTAAAATCAATTATGGGATGTTTGAATGGTTGAAAATGTCATTTCAAGCTCGTTAAAACACTAGCAACACTTATGAGGTTGATAAATGATGTTCTTAGATCCTTCATTGACTCCTTTGTAGTTGTGTATTTGGATTACATCTTAGTCTACAAGACATGGCAAGAACACTTGAACCATTTAAGGCGAGTACCAAAAATTCTCTCAGAGAATATTTTGGAGTTGAATATGAAGAAATGTGATTTTGCAAACACATATTTATCTATCTAAGATTCATGACAGGTAGAGGTCAACTTAGAATCAACTCAGGAAAATTGCAAACCATTTAGAAGTGGCCCAAGAATGTCAATCTGAGAAATGTAAAAAGTTTTGACATACTTTTTAGTATTTGCAAAAGTTTATTTCATATTTTTCAGAGATTTCTACACACTACATTCTTTAACAAGAGGAGAGAGTCACTTGTTTTGGACGAAAGAACAAGAGAAAACATTCAATGAAGAAAATTTGTGAAGCACTTGTGTTTAGGGCTTCCAAATTGTTAAAATTGGCAACTAGGGCCAAACTCCATGTGGGTCATCTTATTAATGACAGCTGATATTATTCTTGGACTCCTCTCATCAAGAGCTGTAGCATTGATCTAAAGATCATCCAATTCTGATAAGTATTCATGGAGATATGATTTTATTTGTGTTATGGGACAATTCGTCAAGGTCGGCCAACAACTAATATGCCCCCTCTTGTGCTCCATGTTTTACTATAAAAGGAGGAGGTCTTCAAGTCATCTACACACTCACTTCTCCTAAGATCTCTCTCCACTCGTTTAGGTTTAGTGGCTAGAGAGGTCAAGAGGGAGAAGCCCTAGACACAGTTGAAGAATGCAGCCCTAGCCGCAGTCAAAGGAAGCACAAATACACAGCCAAAAGGAGCCCTAACAGATGTCTAAAGGAGGCCCTAATATGCAGCCAAAAGGAGCCCTAACAACTGTCTAAAGGAGGCCCTAATACACAGCAAAGAAGGAGCCCTCTACGCAGCCAAGTGGAGGCCCTAATCCGCAGATCTAAGGAGCCCTATACGCAGCCAAGTGGAGGCCCTAATCCGTAGCAAAGAAGGGAGATCTACCCAATGTTTAGGGGAACTTCTACACGCAGCAAGGCAGCCCTAATCCGCAGACATGAGGAAGCCTTAAAGGAGCCTTAGCTGCATATCTAAGGAAGGGTTAAACGTGCCCTAGATGCAGTCTATACATGGCTGAACACGGGCCTAAACGCAGTCACCTTAACAATATTCTAGGCTGCATTTGTGGAGGGTTTCATGTGCCCTTAGACTACGGTGAGAAGGGATCTGAATGGTTCCTTATATGCAGTCTCATGACTGCCCTAGCCACAGGAAAAGAGAAGGTTACAGAAGTTCATTTGTGGGACGATTTGGGAGGTCTACTATATCAAGAAGGACTGTTATGATGCAGCGTGGAGGGCAGCAACTCATTGGAGGACAACCACAGTCATTAAGAGCAATTATGGGCCAGCTTAGATGGGCTGTTAGGGACTGTGGTCAGTACCCTAATCAGTCCCTAAATTGCAGCATTACAGCATGTTCAAGAGTTGACATTTCTATAGACTAAATGTTGTTGCGTTAATAATGATTGGACACTATCTGGGATATGTTTGTTGCTATGTGCTAGGCCGCAGGCCATAGCACCATAGCAAGAGTTGTTATGGGCAGTGTATCAGGGTGTGCAGCACAAGTGTATCAAGGTGCAGCATAAGTGTATCAAGATGCAGCACAAGGGGATGCAGCATGATAGGCACAGTAAGGTACAGTTTGAAGATGCAGCACAAGGAGGTGCAGCATGATGATATGGTGCAGCAGCATGAAGATGAAGAGCAACAAGATGGGTACAACATGATGAGGTACAACTCAGCAGTGATGCAGCATGGTGCAGCTCTGTGATGAGACATGGTATGATGGTGCAGCATGGTGCAGCACTGTGATAGGGTGATGGAATCACATGAGTCCATATCAGTTACCTCATGAGACATCTTCTTAGAGAAGATCTATGTTCTTATCTTGTCAAGTCAAAGTGTTGACTTCTTATGTATATGTACTATCTCTCTCTCTCTCTCTCTCTCTGTTGAACTATTGAAGAACATATAAGAAGAATTGATCAAGGGTTTCCCCACATTGGGGTTTGTCCCTGGCTAGCGCCACATCTTGTGTCCTCTTGTCTTGGCTTGTTTTCTGCGATTTATGTTTATGTTCTATCTGCAGTTTACTTTAACGCTGATGTGATTGCTAATCTGGAAGAGATATTGAGCCAACTGTGAAAATTGAAATAAATTTCTCTAAGCATAGAACATACCTAAAATTAACATGGTATCAGAGCTGAGGTGAAGACAAAGCCCAAGAAAGAGTGAAAGAGCAATCACCGAAGACAGTTGGGAAAGGACAAAAGGATCAATGGATTCCTCATCCCTCTTCTAATTCACCAAGGGTGAAGTCGAAGCAGAGAATATTATCAGAATGGCGCAGCGGAAGTTTCTGATGGCCTACCTGAAGATCACTTCTATGGGAAAACCGGATCTAAGGGTGGAAGGAAAGGCAGATGCCTTGGTTGAAATAAGTTCGGCCATTATGTGAAGGAGTGTCTGACTGGCAGGGACACATCACTTGATGATGATAACAATCATTCCAGGGACATCTTCAATGATCAGAGGAATGATAGGTAATGCAGGTCATCAAGGATACGGCCAACTCTTCAGAGAAAGCAAGGAACCTCAGGTATGAAGAATCAAATGTTGTTTCTGATAAGATAAAGAAGTGTTATCTTGTATTGGCCCTCTCCTTCAGATTCTTTGGGAATCTGGCTTATTGATTATAGCGCTTCAAGGCACTCCATCGGATAGAAGGGTGCTCTCTCTCTAATTGGTAGAGATGGAAACATTCGTGGGATTATACTTGGAGCCGATGCCGCCTATCCCGAAAAGGGTGTTACCCCTCAATTGAATGAGGGTAACTTGATTCATTTACAGAATCGCTTTTATGTACCTGATCACAAGAAGAACCTGGTGTCCATTTCGGCAATGGAAGTCAAAGGTTTCAAGGTGGCATTCATCGATGGAAAGGTACGTGTTTGAAAATGAAATTTTCAAAGATGTTTTTACTCATGGGTTCAGGGTTGGCAATTTGTGTCAAGTTGCAAGATGGTCCATTGGGGATCATGACATATCTCATCTATAACACCTGAAATCTACTTTATGAGGCCCTAACCGATGTGAGTCAGATGGTGACTCGGATACCTAAATTCAAGAAGAGCATGAAGGTACATGTCTGAGATGTACCGAAGGAAAATCTTACAAGGGGACCATTCCCCTCATGTAGCAGGTCCACAGGTTTGGAACAACCCGAGGGGATTGAGATTCATGATTAGGAATCTCATGTATACATGTGGAAGAAAGCCCTCTATGGCTTGAAGTAAAACACCCTGGGCCTAATATGAGAGAATTGATCGATGTCTGATGAAGCTGAGATTCACTAAAAGTGAAGCCGATCCAAACCATTGTTTGAAGGTTGTGGTTGATAGACCTCTCATACCAGCACCTTCTGAGAAATGACCTATTTCTGTCAGGTGCAGACCCTCTCATTTGCAGAAGTAAGAGGGAGTTGGATTCCAGATATGGAATGGTAAACTACAAGCCCATGACTACCTCGAGGATCTTAACTTTCAAAAGTTATATGGTGGTGATGCCAGACCAGATTTGAGAAATGCCTTTGAGTTTCATAAACTCATCTACATTGATGTTCTTGGTGAACTTCCGTCTATATATATGCTTTGCAGTTAGCATGGTGAGCTCATATTTGATTGAGCCTCACTAGATTGGTGCCAAGAATCTTCTGAGATATCTCCAGGGCACAATCTCTCATGGATTGAGATATACTGTCGGAAATATGAAGCTGCGTGATTATTCGAATGTTGACTGGGCAAGCAGTGTGGAGGATCGCTAGAGCACTTCTCAATGTTGGTTCTCTCTAGATTCTGCTTCGATATCATGGATGAGCAGGAAGCAGAAGTCAGTTGCTATAAGCACCGCCGAGACCGAAAACATAGCTACGAGTATGATCTTGTGTGATGCTGCCTGGTTGTGGAAGCTCATCAGTGAGTTGTTTGTACACATGATGAATACCATTGTGATTCTTAGTGACAACCAAGGGGGATTCGATTATTGAGGAATATCGTATTCGATGATTGCTCCAGCAGATAGACATCAAATACTACCTTATCTGGAATATGGTAAGTCAATGAGCAAGGAGGCTCCATCGCATTGAGACTGATGTACAGGTTGCAGACACTTTGTTAAAGCCCCCGGGAAAGGTCAAATCTGTGATTTTCCCGAACGACTTGGAGTCGTTAAGAGACCTTCGTATAAGGGAACTACATGTTGCATGCATTGAGCTCTGGGAGCTCTAGGGGGCTTGGGGTACTTACTGGAGCGACATACGACCACAAGGCGACTCACCCTCCCCTGGTGGTGCGCTATGTACAAGATGACAAGTTCAACCTTTCCCTGTGATACCTCGTGGCAACTATGGAACAAGATGATTAGTTCTCCTGTGGGCCAGGATGATTAGTTCTCCCATGGCAACTATGGAACAGGATGATTAGTTCTCCCATGGCAACTATGGAACAGGATGATTAGTTCTCCTGTGGGCCAAGATGATTAGTTCTCCCGTGGCAACTATGAAACAGGATGATTAGTTCTCCTGTGGGCCGGGATGATTAGTTATCCCGTGGCGACTTTGGGACAGAATGATTAGTTCTCCTGTGAGACAGAATGATTAGTTCTCTTGTCGAGGCATCCTACCCATACAGTCTGGGACTCATGGGAAGTACCTCTCATCTAATCAATGAGGGAGAAGCCCTAGACTCTAGAGAGGTCAAGAGGGAGAAGCCCTAGACGCAGTTGAAGAATGCAGCCCTAGCTACAGTCAAAGGGAGCTCAAATACGCATCCAAAATGAGCCCTAACCGCTGACTAAAGGAGGCCCTAATACATAGCCAAAAGGAGCCCTAATAGTTGTCTAAAGGAGGCCCTAATACCCAGCAAAGAAGGACCCCTATACACAGCCAAGTGGAGGTTGTAATCCGCAGATCTAAGGAGCCCTATACCCAGCCAAGTGGAGGCCCTAATCCGCAGCAAAGAAGGGAGATCTACCCACTGTTTAGGGGAACTTCTACACACAGCAAGGCAACCCTAATCTGCAGACATGAGAAAGCCTTAAAGGAGCCTTAGATGCATATCTAAGGAAGGGTTAAACATGCCCTAGACGCAGTCTATACATGGCTAAACACAGGCCTAAACGCAGTCACCTTAACACTATTCCAGGCTGCATTTGTGGAGGGTTTCATGTGCCCTTAGACTGCTGTGAGAAGGGATCTGAATGGTTCCTTATATGCAGTCTCATGACTGCCCTAGCCAAAGGAAAAGAGAAGGCTGCAGCAATTCATTAGTGGGACAATTTGGGAGGTCTACTATATCAAGGAGGACTGTTATGATATAGCATGGAGGGCAACAACTCATTGGAGGACAACCACAGTCATTAAGAACAATTATAGGCCAGCTTAGATGGGCGGTTAGGGACTGTGGTCAGTACCCTAATCAGTCCCTAAATTGTAGCGTTACAACATGTTCAACAGTTGACATTCCTAAAGACTAAATGTTGTTGTGTTAATAATGATTGGACACTATCTAGGATACGTTTGTTGCTATGTACTAGGCTGCAGGCCATAGCACCATAGCAAGAGTTGTTATGGGCAGTGTATCAAGGTGTGTAGCACAAGTGTATCAAGGTGCAGCATAAGTGTATCAAGATGCAGCACAAGGGGATGCAGCATGATAGGCACAGTAAGGGACAGTTTGATAATGCAGCATGATGATATGGTGCAGCAGCATGATGTGTGCAACATGAAGATGAAGAGCAGCAATATGGGTACACCATGATGAGGTACAACTCAACAGTGATGTAGCATGGTGCAGCTCTGTGATGAGCCATGGTATGATGGTGCAACATGGTGCAGCATTGTGATAAGGTGATGGAATCACATGAGTCCATATCAGTTACATCATGAGACATCTTCTTAGAGAAGATCTATGTTCTTATCTTGTCAAGTCAAAGTGTTGACTTCTGATGTATATGTACTATCTCTCTCTCTGCTGAACTATTGAAGAACATATAAGAATAATTGATCAAGGGTTTCCCCACATTGGGGTTTGTCCCTGGCTAACGCCACATCTTGTGTCCTCTTATCTTGGCTTGTCTTCTGCAATTTATGTTTATGTTCTATCTGCAGTGTACTTTAATGCTGATGTGATTGCTAATCTGGAAGAGATATTGAGCTAACTGTGAAAATTGAAATAAATTTCTCTAAGCATAGAACATACCTAAAATTCACACAAATCTACAAAATCCTTTTGAGGTTGAGGTTGATGCATCTAGTTATGTTATAGGGAAGGTCCTCATTTAAAACAAAGATAAGTTGTTTACCATTTGAAAACCTTGAATGCAACAGTGTTAAGATATCCTACCTATGACAAAGATCTACTAGCCTTGCATTAGGCAAATGAAACATTGGGGAGTTGATGTTCTAAAGAAGGAGACAATGATCCACACCAGTAAAAACCTTTGCAATTTTTGCATACACCAAGCAAGTTGTAACAAGATAGGCATATGAGTGGATGTCTTATATACAATTTAACCTCGTCATCAAGTACAAGTAGGGGGTTACAAATAAGATTTTTGAATTAGTAACTAGATCCCTCAAGTCATCAACAACGCTCACAATGTTTGTGCAACTACAACCTTTTCCATTTGAAGATATGGAAATTCAATACGAAGAGCATATAGGATTCCATCTAATTGTATTCTAATTGCAACAAGGAGTGAAGGAGAATAACTACCATTTGAAAGATGGCATGTACAAAAATTACAAATTATTTATACCAAGTAGAGAATGTATAACCATGTTATTAAGAGAAGCCCATACTCTTGAAGTTGCTAATCCTTTGGAGCTAGAAAGACCTTGTTAAACTTACAATGATATATAGCTCAAACATGTCAACTAATGTGGCAAAATTTATTCAACCATGTGTGTTTTGTTGTACATTGAAGCTTGCCAACAGGAATCAAGATTCTATTCTCACTTACCTATATTAGACCAACCATGGGATAGCATTTCAATGGATTTCCTTAGAGGATTCTCGAAGACCAAACAAGGGCATGGTTACCTATTTGTAGTAATCAACAGATTTAGGAAGATGGTGCAACCAATTCCTTGTAAGAATATTAGTTTCAAGGCTAGACAAAAAACCGAACTTGTATAGGATGTAACTCTAAAATTCTAGTGAATAAGATAATGACATTTAGAGCAAAGAGTCCTTTTTCTAACCTTACAAGTCCATGCCATTCCAACATCACAACAAAAAGTCATAACGAAAATGGTAAGGTGACTAATTTAAAGGAGCCAAACAAAGGATCTTTGTTCTAATACCAAATGGCATGTACCCAATTCTTAAAGTCAGTGAAGACAATATTGTTGAAATATCGCCGATATTCGCAAATATTGCGATATTGTCAGGGAGACGAGATATCGTCGAAGAAATATCGCGATGTTTTGTCTCCATGAAAATATCGCGATGGAAAATACTGCGCTACGACCCAAAATATCGTCAGGTGTGAGAAAAAATTCGTTGCCGCGGTTAGAAAAGGCTAAAATCGTTTTTTTCCTCATTCTTGTTTTCTTATTGCTAGAGAAGGAAGGGGAGAGCATTGTGATTGCTATCAAGGAGGATTCGAGAGTTGAATAGCCATTATTGCCACCAACAACGAATATTTTGTTGATCAAAGATTGAAGAACAATGAGACAATCTTCATTTCTTCCATTAACAGGTATGTTCTAATAAACCCCTATGTTAATGATTTTTTTGATAGATTTAGGGTTATTCTTGCTTGCCTATTTGCCTACAAACATTTTGCTTTCTTTTTTTTCCATTTGCTATGATTTTCATGCCCATGAGCAAATGCAAGGGTTTTCTCCATATTTGGACAGCAAACTCCATTTTTTTTAAACTTTCAAATGCACCCTCTTATTGTCATTTATGATTTTTCATTGAATTCACATTGCAAATAATGTAGCAAAAAAAAAATTTCGTAAAATGAGGTGGTTATTACTTATTAATTCCAAATTTTTTTGGTGCCATAGGTTTTGAGTTAGCTCACTACAAAATTCAAATATGCCAAAAGCCTTGGACCCATTTTGGAAGTATGGGGAGCCTGATGGTGGGACAAATCGGGCATATCTATCATGCAAATTATGTGGGACCAAGATGGCAAGAGGGGTTATGCGATTGAAATACCATCTGGCTAGACTCATTGGACATGATGTTGGGATTTGTACAATTTCTAGTCCGGAGCTTATACAAAAAGCTCTTGAAGCAATTGATGAAAATGATAGAAAGAAGGAAGAGGCAGAAAGAAACAAGGTTGAACGTGCAAGCAGATCTTTCGGGATATCTTCTTCTGATTTTGATGATGAGGGTAGTGGGAGGGGTTCCACAGCATCACCTACTACTGCTAGTGCGAAGTCATCATTTTTTGTTCCACGAACAGGACGTGGAGCACAACCCGGCATAAAATCAATTAATAAAAAAAAGGAGAGGCAAGAAGCAAATAAAGTCATGGGGAGGTGTCTTTTATGGAGCGACTTACCTCTCAGCATCACCAAAACCAATCCATTTTGGCAGCCAATGTGTGATGTTATTGTTGTTGTGGGCCCAGGGTACAAAAGTGCTACATATGAGGAGTTGTGGGGGCCAATTCTTCACGCAGAAATGCAAGACATCAACTCTAGATTGGCAGAGTTGAAAAAAACATGGGAAGTTTCTGGATACACAGTGATGTCTAATGGTTGGACAGATAGGAAGGGTAGGACCCTTCTAAATTTCTTGGTACATTGTCCTAAAGGTGCCATGTTTATTAAATCAGTGGATGCATCAGCACATATCAAAGATGCAACAACGATATGTGAATTGTTAGATGGGTTCATTCGGGAGATTGGTGTGCAGAATGTGGTGCAAGTCATAACAGACAATGCAACTAATTATCTGTCTACCAACAAGATGCTTATGGAGAGGCATCGCACATTGTTCTGGACTCTATGTGCAACACATTGTATCGATTTGTTGCTTGAGGATATGGGGAAACTCTCCTTCATCAAGGAGGTGGTTGATATGGCTAGGAGCGTCCCCAAATTTATTTATAACCATGCTTTTGTTCTTAGCCTCATGAGGAGGTTCACTAGAAACAAGGAGTTGCAGCATCCTACAATCACGCGTTTTGCCACAAACTTTATTACTCTTCAGTCTTTGCTTTGATGCCAGTTCAAGTTGAAGCAAATGTTTGTTTCTGATGAGGGGCATAATTGTACATATAGCAAGAGACAGGACAGGAGAACCATTGCAAAAATGGTGTACTCTGACACATTTTGGCAGGGAGTAGAAGAAGCATGCTCAGTTAGTGAACCTATAGTAAAGGTTTTGAGATTGGTAGATGGGGAGAAGCCTACAATGGCTTATTTGTATGAGGCCATGGATAGGGCCAAGGAGGCCATTCGTTCTTATTATGCAGACAAGGGTTCTGCTGGCCTTGATAGGCATATGATGTTATGGGATGTGATTGATAGTCGGTGGACAAGGATGCTTCATCGACCCATTCATGCAGCAGCACTCTTCCTCAACCCCGTATTTTCATACAAATGCGCCTTTGATTTTGATGGCGAGGTGATGGAAAGGCTCCATTCTTGTATTCATAGGATGGTACCTGATCCTGAGCTTCATAGCAAAATCAATCGCGAGATACAGTTTTATCGAGATTGTGTTGGTGTATTTGGCTTTGATGGTGCTATTAGGGAAAAGACCCTCTTCATGCCACGTAAGTGACACATCATCACTCATTAGAAATTAGAATTTTCAATTTAGAATTTCCTTACTTATAATTCTAGATTTTTAAAATTCAATTATGTAACTTTTATTTGAAAGTTTAATTATGTTTTAAGTTTTTGAATTTTTTATTTCTTTATTTTGTTGTAGATATTTCGTGGCGAAGCTATGGTGCAAGGGCACCAAATTTGCAAAATTGGCCATAAGAATCTTGAGTCAAACATGTAGCTCTTTAGGGTGTGAGCGCAATTAGAGCGTATTTGAGAAAATACACGCAAAAAAGCGCAACAGGTATAACTTTGAGCTCCAACCTTCAGTTGAGCAATTACACTTATTGTAATTTTAAATTTTAAATTTAGGACCTTCAAGTGTCAAAAGTAAAGACTCAAGACTCATTAGTTTTTTTGACACTCTTACAGGTTGGAGTTCGCACACCTCAATGATTTAGTGTATGTGCATTACAATATCCGACTTCGAGTGAAGCAAATAGAAGCACCAATGGATCCAGATGCCATTTCCTTAGACAATATTGATGTATTGTCTCAATGGAGGGTAGAGTCTAAGGAGCCCATCTTGGAGGAGTCACCTTCATAGTTAGAGCCAGATGATCCATTAGAACAAGGGCAGCAAGAGGAGGAGGACTCAGAGGAGGAGCAACACGAGGAGGAGGAGTAGGAGTCAGAGGAGGAGGAGGAGGACATTGTGGGAGCATCAGCATCAACACCATCTGCTATAGATATAAGAGAGCACAGCTCCATACCTAGCACTCATTATTTCACATTAGGTGCAGGAGCAGGGCCAGGGCCTTCTACTACTAAGGGCAGGCTTGGCAAATAGCCCATCATGTTTTCCCGTAAAAGGGAGAGAGGGCAGTGATTTCAGATAGATAGTTGCTAGTTTTAGTTGTTTTGATACATATAACTTGTGATGATGAGATACTTTTATATATGTGATGTTATTTTGTATTGGTTCTCCACATTTGAGTCCTTGATTGGACAATTATCAGGGATCAGCAGGATTTGGTATCGCCTTTGATGTATCATTTCTATTTGACATCATATATCAGTGCTTTCTTCATATTTATGTGCTAATGTGTTTATTTCATGTTGTTATTGCTTTATATGTTTGAACAAAGAAACCAACAAAAAAAAATGAATATATTATGCATTTTTTATGCTTGCTGATATTTGCCGATATTTTCACCGATATTGCCAATAAGATGTTCTTTGGACCCTCGTTGATATTTCGCCGATACTGATATTATCAACACTGCTTAAAATAATATAAAAACTAGAATACTCAATGTACACCAAATGTGAGTGTGTACAACTCCTAGAGAGATAATAAAGATGAGTTACACAGTATCTCCTTATAGCAGTGTTCCATGGGGACGCGTTCCCCAGGGTCGGGCGTGTGCACCCCACGCACTCGGGACGGGGGGACGATTGGGGAAACGTTTCCCCACGTCCCCCTTTTGGGGAGACGCAGAGAGACGCGGGGGGGGGGACATTTCCCCAGTGTGGGGGACGCGACTCCCCAAAAGGGCGTCCCCCCTCAAAATGGGCTATGCGTCACCCCTTAAATTTGATTGTAAACAATGATTTATGACAGGGAAAACGTAGTATTTGACCATATTTCCCTACTAATGCTATGTTATTCATGGTAATATTAAATTCTTAAAGTAAAAGTGACATTCTCCTTTATCTTTCATTTTCATCCTTTTATTTAAATTTTTAACATTACCATGAAATGACTCAGGATGTTTGAGAGTGGTTCTGACCTCATTGGATTTCGTATGGAGAAAGTAAAATTTTAGATCTCACTCAAAATCCAGTAGACTTAACAGTTTTTCAGGAATTCAAGATTCGATGGAGTGCAATGTTTCCATTGCATTTTGTCATGTACTAGGGTATAGAATTGGTATTTAATCAAGAGCACCAAGCCCTCTGTGTACTTTAGAGTGACTTTTAGACTCATCACTCCATTGTTTTTGAGTTTTAATTATATCAATTTACTATTCCAGTCTTTAGATCAATTTTTTAGGAATTCAAGATTCGATGGAGTGCAATGTTTCCATTGCATTTTGTCATGTCGAAGGGTATGGAATTAGTATTTAATCAAGAGCACCAAGCCCTCTGTGTACTTTAGAGTGACTTTTAGACTCATCACTCCATTGTTTTTGAGTTTTAGTTATATCAATTTACTATTCCATTCTTTAGATTTCAGTATCTATTATAGTCTATGACTCTATTTTGCTTAGTACTAATTAGATTCTAGAATGATAAATGATGAATTTTAATTTTAAATCAATTTAGAATCTAGAATGGTGAATGATGAATTTAATTTTTAAATCAATGTAGATTCGAGAATGGTGAATAATGAATACTGAATATGGATCAGAGTATTTCATTATTGAATCTCATGGTTTATGGATGAATCGTGTATGTATTAGTAAGGATTATGAGTATGGATCAATGTATTTCATTATTTAATTCAATTAAGTATGTATCATTCTATTTATGCTTTCATTATTGAATATGAATTTGAAAAATATATATATATATATATATATATATATTAAAAAGGAAAAAAAATTATATACCCCGACGTCCCCCCGTCCCCCCCTAAATTTCCCTAAAATTTGAGGGTACTCCCACACATCCCCCTTGTGCGTCTCCCCGCACCCGCATCTCCCCGTCCCGAAGACTTGATGGAACATTGCCTTATAGGGTAGGAGAACCTCCTCCAAATAAACCCAATACATTTATATAGCCAAATCATAGGTTCATGTTTCCAATAATGACTATATTGACCTCTACATAAACCTATTCTCACTCATTGCATGTGTACACCCCTATTAGGTCAACCACTATTACATATACATTTAACCCCATAGGTGCCCCCTTAGGGTCACATGAAGCTCAATGAAAAAAGAATGACCATGGAGAAGTTCAGCAAGATGGAACTCTCCAAAGTTTTGATTTGTAAGAGATGAGCACAGAGTACCACAAAGTAGCTTCATTGTGCTAGTTGAGAGCACTATGGATTTCAATAAGATTGCACCATCAATGGGTTCAAGGATGACAGCAATATTGCACAACAACAACCAAGATTTTTTTATTTCGAATCAATGTAGTTCAAACTTCAAACACTTGATTCTTATTCCTGTATGCAATAGCCGAATGGAGAGACGGATGGGGCATTTCCATGAGCAATAATGCTCATTTTTTGTTTGACCTGTTCTAAGATCAGCTATCTTCAGACTTAAGTCTATATCTTCTAGGTTTTCTAAATGTTATGAGAAATACAATGGTGACAAGCTATTTGAGAATCGTGATTATTATGTTATTACATCATTACTTCTATCGTTTATACTTCATATGTTGCATGTAATTATGTATATCAATGGTGCATTCTGCATAAAATTTTGATGATTTATGTTTCAGCTTTCATATATTTTAATGTTCTTTTTTCAATATTTTGAGGCAAGGTCCCTTATGATGTTCCCTAGAATTTGGGAGTGCTTCCACGTGTCCCCTATATGTGTTGCCCCACACCCGCATACTAGAAAACTTGGTGAAACACCGGTTTTTTATTAAATTTGCATATTTTATGTATTTTTTTGTCCACCAGTGTTTCAAACCAATTTTATTCCGAGTTCTAGTCTAGTCCTAATCCAATTCAATATTTTCGATATTTTGGCCTTACCAGTTCCAAATTGGTTCCACTCTACCTCCAGTTATGATAACTTGCTCACCACTATGTTAGTGGAGAGGTGTTAGCATGAAATTTGTATTAAAATGGGTC
Organism: Pinus tabuliformis; assembly: GCA_031772625.1. Classification (NCBI taxonomy): domain Eukaryota; kingdom Viridiplantae; phylum Streptophyta; class Pinopsida; order Pinales; family Pinaceae; genus Pinus; species Pinus tabuliformis. The sequence goes on along the minus strand of CM062811.1, from coordinate 950,168,465 downwards.
CCTTCCCTCCCTCGAAAGAGTCCAATATATTATCAAACAACATTTTTGCTCATGTCAGTACTTTTCTTTCAATGGAGAATCACATCAAGATGTCTTCCTTCAACTCTTAGGACTTGAAGGTGCATTCCAACCCTAGGTAGTACATTCCAACCCTCGACCCTTCGTTATTGCTAGAAAGTATACAATTTACAAATTTTTGACATTGTCTCTGCCTTGTCACTAGATTTAGTTAAAACATTTCCATACTTCTGTTGTTCAATGTTGAAGTCTACTTTCGCAGTTATAAACTTATAAGCTATAATGAACCTCGGAAATTTAGGAATTTCAATTTCGTCTATCTCGTGGGAAGGCGTATCAATTGCGTCAAAATCACCCAGAACATACAGCTGGACTCGTCCTTTTCTCAGCATCCTATTCAGGTGAACAGACACCGCGAGAATGGAACCCTGGCACGCGGCTTAAAATCTGGAAAATCTTGCCAGTCAACCAAGGCCCCGTGGTAAACGTAAAGAGTTCAATGGATGAAAAAAAATACAAATTCCACATATACATATGTTTGCCAGATTTGGGAATATTGTAGAAATTATTCCTAGATATTACACAAAAACCCCAGGGTAGAAACCAAAAAAAAACACAGAACAAGCCCGGCACAGTGATAAAAACCCTAGTTGCTACACAAACAGGTGAGTTCAGCATTAGAATTGAACATCCGGCTGGCAAATGCCGGCTTAAAATGCATCAGAGTACAAAATATTTATTTTAAAAATGCCGTCCTAGAGTTATAAGTTGGATTTCCTGGTCTTGGTGGTAACCAAAATATGACTTAAATGTTTGAAGGCATCATAATAAGATTAGATAGAGCTCACATACGTAATCGCACAGAAGCTTGAGTTCGTCCTCTGTGAGGTTCTCCCCACCCCTAACCTTCTCAAGCCATAGGTCCAACTCCATCACTACTGAATTCCGGAGGACTGGACACGAAGAAATTTAGATTTCCAGCAACCCGCGTTCGAACCTCCAGATCGGATCGATCTGTATTTCTCTCGGATTGCAGAGGATCAATGAAAATGGAGACTTTTCAGTGCTATTCAGCTGTTTATGTTCAAAATAAAGTTAGAAAACTAAAAGTGGCGTCCCCTCACTATTTAAATTTGAATGGGAGGATCCATCTTCGTTATTTGGTTCGAAGGCGAAAATTAAAAAGGTGGATCCATGAAAACAAAAGAGGAAAAGACATCTTATGGTCAATTGCGGGATACCGAGAGGGATCATGGGGATTCACTGTTATGATGGAGACGGCTCATTTATTAAAAATTTTAAATTATTCCAACAAAAAAAATCAATGGGTGCGAAAATTTATTATAATTTAGTGGTCAAACCAGCAGTGAAGATAGTCATCTCTAGTTGTTAACATAGATGCAAGCTGATTCATCATTGTTATTAAGGAAAACCAGGCCACCCGGAATAATCCATTGGTGGTCTGTAAAGGAGCAGGCAAATACCTCTAGGTCATGGGTAGTCAACCTGTTTGATGACTGTAGGAGAAATCATATCTTTCAGAACCGAATTATACAAGATGAAAATCTCAAGGGAAGAAGGGATAGCTTCGTATTTCATGAAGGTATCTGAAAGTAGAGATCAACTACAAGGACTTGGAGAAGTAATGTCTGATCGAGAGATGGCCACCATTGTGCTCAATGCACTACATGATGAATGGGCAACTTTATGTCTAGCATATATGGGAAGAATGAAACCACTCCATTCAGTGATTTGTGGTCATTATGCAATATTGAAGAATCTAGATTAAAGGCGAAGAATGATGTTGGGCCAAAAGAACTGACTCAAGCATATGCAACATCAACAAGGAAGAAAGGGAAATTTGGGAAGTTGAGCCTCGAAAGAAGTTTCACAAGAGAATTGATATGTCAAATATCCAATGCTATGACTGTAATGAATATAGCCATTTTAAAAGGAATTGTCCTAAACTCAAGAAGAGAAAAGAAAGAAATGAAGCTCATGTCATCGAAGAAGTAGAGGAAGCACCCGAAATGAAGAAGTCAGAGAAGGAGGTAGTGATAGACCTCCATTATTAGAAGGTATCTCACACATTTTCATGTACATAAAAGTTGGCAAGTAAATGTAGGAAGCATCAAGTATGATAGATGCATTAGAGTTGAGACAGAGATGACATCATCATAGAAGCATGGAAGGATAGCTGAAGTAGAAGTATAAATGGTTGAAGCAATCATCATTATAGAAAGGAAGTAGCTCATGGAATCTTCACTGGAAGCATATAAGAACAACAAAAGTAGCAGTATATATGGTGGGAGGAAAGTCATCTAGCAAGATAAAAGATAAAGAGATCATCTACATCATCATCACTAGGAAGAAGCATTTGCAAAATGAGGATCATTAAGATCCTCCATTAAATAGTCATTGGAAGGTTAACCTCTACTTAGAAGAAGCAAGTGTCTCGCATATAGTCTACATTCCACTTTTTGTGGGATCCACTTGTTAAGAAGGATGATGGTATGATGACAAAGATGTGCAACATGTCAAGTCGATTGAAGTATTATCATCTTCAAGCAAGAAAAGGAAGTTGCCAAAGGAAGTCTAGATGACCAAAAGAAGGAAGAGGTATGTATATTTTTGGTAATAGATAGGTAAAGTCATGTCATCATATGATTACTGATAGTATGGGTTAAAATGCTCTATCTCATGAACATGATAAAAGAAGAAGAAACTCTTCCATTAAAATGAAGCATGAAGGCATGTAAACAATGTGCCTTGAACCCTTCTACATATTGATAAGATGAAATCAACATAATATGACCTCATGGAGAATATCAAGTGGTTAGCATCTATGGTTCCTATGATGAAGGAACTATATATGGAAGTTCCTGAGGAAGCAATATAAAAAGAAATATGAAAGAAGAGTTCGTGAGAAAATGAATCTAGTATCAAGTAAGATAAGATAAGTGATCAACATTTGATAACTAGAAGAATTAGGACATCACCATGGAAAAAGTATGTCAAAGAAAGAGAACTTTGGTAATGTTGACACCTAATCTTTGCGATTAGGAATCCTATGTAAATATTGTAAATAGAAAATGAAATACATTGGAAGACGAAGAGACATTGGGAGATGAAACCCAATAGTCTCTCCCTCCTTGTATATAGTCATATTCTATCTTAATGCAAAGACATCAATTCATTCGGACTTACTCCTGACCTGTGTTGAAAAATGGGAGCAAGAAAATCCTGATTTAATTTTCCCTTGAATTAAATTAGGAGAAAATCGAAATTCCACATCACAAGACAACTAGAATGAGTTAATTGAGTTGTTATCGCTCAATTAGCTTAGTTAATTCGAGTTGTGGGCATAACTTGAGTTGTGTACAATGATTCCTAAATTTTAAGAGCCTAGGTTGAGTTTAATTTTAGTTGTAACAATTTAATTCAGTTAAATTGATTTAGTTTAGTTAAACTAGTTCTAACTGTCATGAGGAACTAGTAGGAGGTATAGCACTGGGGTGCAACTTTAGTGTTTAACTAGTTAATTGATCAATCAACTAATAATTAACTCATGCACGCATGAAATTTGAGTTACCCAGTTGATATTGGAGTTAAAGGGCAGTGTACTATTAGTTGTATAATTATCCAATTTGTACAGGTGGTGCATGCAGTCAGATAAGGACCTATAGGGATTGCGCAGTTATGGATGAGGAATTACCCTAAATAATAGGGGCTAATTCCTAAGGAAACAACACAAGGAAATAGGAGCTTGGCAGGCAAGAAAATTGGCTAAGTTTTGGACAAAGTCAGTCTGTGACGCAGTGAGATATATTATACTTGTGTAGAGGTTTCTCATGCTTGAGTAAGCATTGTGTTTCTTCTCTATTTTTTGTCTAATGCAATTAGCTAGGAAGGGTTTTGAGCAGCTGCTTTCACCTAGATATATCCCGTGTATGTGTGTTAAATCTTGATGCATGTTTTTGATACAACTTCTCAATCGTGAATTGCTTCCACAGATGACTAGAGTATATTTGAGTCTTATGTTTTAGTACATTATGTGAGAAGTATTGAATCTACATTAAAATTCTACCATGTATCAGAGCTAGATTCACAATAGGGAAGAGAATTCAAAGTTGTCTTTGCAAGAGTTTTGAATTTAAAGATCAGTGTTGCAGGCTTTCTCCAGGACTGAGAAGATGACTTCCACCAGACTCAGGCTCGATTATGCTTTGGAAGGAACCACAATTTTTGTGGCATGGAAGATCTGCATGGAGGCAGTATTGGATGAAAATGGGCTACTAGATTACATCAAGACATATGTAGTAAAACCCCCAACATATGATGGCCAGGATATTGCTCAGTGGAAGAAGGACGTGGCTAAACTAAGGAGAATTGTATTGGAGGGAGTTCGAGATCATATTGTCTCGAATCTCCATGAGAAAGAAACTTCATTCACGATGTGGAAAACATTGACAAACTTGTTTGAGAACAATAGTGACCACAAGAAGTTGGCTCTCAAGGACAAGCTTCAGAGCACCCAGATGCAAAAGAGTGAATCAATACCACATTACTTGCACAAGTTTACACAATGTCGTGATGGACTTGGCAGAGTTGGTGTTACTGTTCTAGAAGAAGATTTGGTAGTTCTAACTCTGTTGGGTCTTCCCAAGGGCTGGCATAGTTATCAAGATTCCATAAATGGTAGAGACAAACTACCAAAATGGGAGCGGTTATGGTTTGATCTAGTACAAGAAGAAATAAGTTGGAGCAATAAATACAAGACTTCATCCAAGGTTGAGGATGAGGAGAATTGTGCCTTGGCTGGAAAGGCAAAGAAAGGGGAAGGGAAGAAATCCCATTCCAAAGCAGAATCTGGTTATGTAGGAAAGAAGAAAGACTTGTCGAAAATCAAGTGCTTTCATTATCATGAGCTGGGACACTATGCCACGAAGTGTCCACACAAGAAGGTTGGCAAGAAGCCCTCAGAAGGAGTGACAGGTGAAGCTTTAGCTTCACAATTTGAGTTGGGTTTCACCCTCATCGCCTGCATGGTGACATTAGTGATGGGTAGTGTGTGATATCTCGATAGTGGAGCCTCATTCCATATGACGAGAAACAAAGAATTTTTCAGTGATTTGGAGGAGAAGGACCTCCAAATGCACATCGAAATGGGAGATGATGGAAGGTATATCGCGACCGATATTGATACAGTTACTTTTCAGAGGGAGTCTGGCTCTCATCTCAAATTAAAAGATGTCATGTATGTTTCGGGTCTAAAGAATAAATTAGTTTCGGTTGCTATGTTGGAAGACCGTAGCTACGATGTGATATTTAGCAAAGGGGAGGCTTTTCCTTAGACACATCACCACGGTAAACTTGAAGTGGATAAGGGTTCAAGTGAAGAGCCTCTACAAATTGGATGTAGAAAATTGTGCAGCATTGAGCACAAAAGAAGAGAAGGTGCAGAGTCGAGACATCGGTGAATTATGGCATAGGAGACTTGGCCATTTGCACCATGGAGCCTTGAAGATCATGCATCATATTTCTACAGGACTTCCCAAGGGTGCACTAGAGTAGTAAGATACATGCAAAGGATGTGCATTGGGGAAATACACCAAAGACACATTTCATGATAAGGATAGTAGAGTGCAAGCAATCCTCGAAAGAGTTTACTCGGATGTGTTTGTACCTTTCTAGATAGCTTCCATGGCTAAGCATAGTTATTATGTTATATTTGTAGATTATTTCTCATGTAAGTGCTAGATTTTCTTCATGTAGAAGAATTACCAAACATTCTCCAAATTTGTTGAATTTAAAGCACTTGTTAAGAAAGACACTAGTAGAAAAGTGAAGGCTCTCAGGAGCGATAACGATGGAGAATATTTGTTGAATGAGTTTAATAACTTTTGTGCAAAGGAAGGCATTCGACGGGGGTTGACAACACCCCATAACCCATAATAGAATGGGGTGGATGAGAGGAAGAACAAAAGTATTATGGGAGTTTCACGGGCGATGTTACATGATCAGGGCCTACCGTTGCACTTGTGGGATGAAACATGCAACACAACAATATATGTGCAGAATAGGAATCCTCATTGGATTCTCAGGATGAGTATACTAGAAGAAGATTTTTCGGCAAAGAAACCAGATGTGTCACACTTCATGATCTTTTGTTCATCAATTTACTGTCATATTTCCAAGGATGCAAGGAAAAAGCTAGAGACGACAGCTGAGTTGGGCATATTTTTGGGGTACACTGATACACCTCACAACTATCGAGTGTACCTGCCATATCACAGGATGACAGGTGTTCGTAGAGATGTGAAGTTCGACGAAGAGAAGGCAATGAGGTGTTCCCTTGAGAGTGAGCTTCAGTTGCATGCAGATGAGGAGCTTTTTGCTCCAAAGGAAGAACCCGAGGATGTTGTGGACAGAAAATTTTAGGGGTGAATCTTAGCGCATGGGCGAAATTTAAGGGGTTTCCTATTTTGGAGGGGAAGATGTTTTAAATTACACCCTTTTACAATAGTTAGCCCAAAAAATATTAAAAAAAAAATAAATTATTATTATATTTGATCCCATCAAAAAATAGGGCGGATCAACATTCCAAGGCCGATTCGCCTAGTTTGTTTATAAATTTTTCTTCCAATCGCCCTGATTTCGAAGAATGTGACTGGTTATGGGCTATTTCGCCCTCTAGTCCTGTAAAATCAAGCCCAATGATGAATTTTCCCTAGATTTTAGGGCCTAGGGGTTGGCATTTTGTTCACGTAGTGTTCGAGGATTAATTCACATTGCATTTCAAGGTTAGTTTGGAATTGGGCTCTCTGCCATGGTGTTCGACTGGCCACAACCCGAGATTCAAGAGAAGTTAGTGGTTAGTTTGGAATTGGGCTCTTTGCCATGGCGTTCGGTTGGCCACAGCCCAAGATTCAAGAGAACAAAGGTAGTGGTCGTAAACCACATAAATGCGGAAAACGTGGGGGCTACATTGAAATGGATCAACGCTAGTAGGTTTGCATTGTGATTTGACCCCCTCTTCGTTGTTCGTTTACCCGTCTGGAGATGGCTACAAGTTGTATAAATTTGTGATACAAGTTATGTAGATTTACCTGTTTACGGTACTTTAATTTGTGGCTAATTGGGGATTGATGGTGGAACTGACGAGATTGGCTGCTTTGTGCTTGGACGCGCTTGTTGAAGCTTTGGAATAGCTGCAAGATTGGATTGACCTACGTTTTAATAGTAAATTTCTTTTTGGACTTTATGGCTTTACTCTATACGTGGGTGTTGAATTGAATTATCAGATTCTTCATGTTACTCAATTATTGGGATTCCCTAAGAAAGAAATACAACCATATATAGTAGGAGTTGGTTTGATGGTTGCGACTTACCTACTCAATTACTGGGCTTCCCTTATAACTTCCACAAGAGAGATATAAGATAGGTAGGGGGTATATAGGATCGAGTGATACAACAAAGTTTTATTGCTTCATTTTTTTTTTATCTAGACCAATGTACTCATCTAAATCGCAAGTTTATCTCATCGACTCAGATGTATAATGCGAAACTACCAAAACCTGTGAGTCAAAACCTACTTTTTAGGTTTTAAGGATCCATTTGCATCGTGGATATTACAAATATCTGGGTGTGTCTGTATCCATATCTGTATCGGAAACGCAAATCCATAGATTCAACGTCAAGAGCTTGTCGATTGGGTAACATAGCCTGGAATTTTGACCTTCTTGCCAACGTAGCTGCAGTGGACTCACTGACCTGATAATCGGGGTTGTAACCAAGTTTATCTGCCTATATGTCCCTATTTAGAGTTAGTTAATTAGTAGCCAATCTAACTTATTTTCTATGACACTGTCATTGATCTCCTAATATTATATTGCCAGTGGGTTATTCACCATGTATATTTTTTTTTATATGGAATATTGAAGCTTGCTTTAAACCTGCATTTTGTGTTTATGAGAGATTTCATTGGATTATCAATCATTATCAAGGGCATTCATTTTATATAGTCAAATAAATTCCAGTGTTTTGATTGGGGACCATAATATTCTCACTGCCAAGTGCACTAATGAATATTCTAAAATTTGGCACTCCAAAATGAGTGAAATGTTTTAATAAAACAATGTGCAACACGTGTCAATTGCTTAACTAATGTGTACCTAGTATTGTATATCAACATTTATCCATTTTATCTCAAAAGATAGCATACATAATGATTATGCTATTGTTGCATCAAGATAGTGGTTGGAAGTGGGTTTGAGTATCTTCTTCAGTCAATAATAGGCTCGTTAGTCATTCAAACTATGTCAATGATGTTTGGGTATCTCATCATCTAATCATCTAAGATTCTACCAATGATTATGTGATAAAATCTGTATATATTGATGGATGCTTGGTTCAAGTCTCTGAACTTGATGTCAGGAAATTTTTGTCTCTGAATTCCTTGGCTTCAATGTCCTCAGTTACTAATGCTTGGATGAATATAGCCAAGAAATTGATGCCAGAATGCCTCATGTGAACTTACATTTCCTTTGTTTGGAACCTCTAGCTCTGACAATCAATAAATTTAATTTTCTTTCTTTGGGAGGTATAAGATTTTTGCTCTGACTATGTCCCAGAATCCATCCATGGTAACAATCCAATCTTGATACTAGTGTTCTACCATGATGATAGCCTCGACTTAGCATATGATGATTGAGTAGATAATTTATGAGAGTATTTGGGATATAACTATTCATGATATAGGAGTGGCATAGAGCATACTTTATCATAATGCTCTGCAATTATTATAACCTTTTTGAATAACCTTTTAGTGAATATGATAAGGAAATTTTGCTTTGGAGGCATCTACATTACAAAGCTTGCAAGATGAATAAGGTACCTCATTGCAATGAACTTACATTTCCTCTGCTTTGAACCTCTAGCCGACATTGGTAATTTGAATATTCTTCTTTCTATTTGTAACCTATTATGTTAGGTAAAAGATTTCTACTTTGGTTGTGTTCTAGAATCCAACTACAAAACATGTTAGGAATCTACTAGTATGGCTTTCACAATAACAATCCATGTGTGATATAATATTCTGGAAACTCTAGCTTAGCATATATTAGACACTGATACGATCCTTTGAAAGCATCTATCATCACTATGTTTTAGACACGATATACACAGATCACACTATGTTATGTCTTGTTCAGATAAGGTTGAACAAGATTAAAACTCATTGCCCTCGTGCTGTGTATGATCTCATCAGTGGAATATTTTTGAAAGTAAAGTGGTTGATGCCCTCTTGACTAAGTATCAATTGATTGTTTGTTTATGTTCTTGGAAAGTGATATACACTCTGTTTCATGAGACCTTGATGTTATTATATTTGCATGATCATTAAATATTCTCTCGACAAAACCCCACATCTGTTAGACATAGGTCTTGGGGTGGAATCCGTAGAATTGTGTGGAATATTTATTTATGGTATAAATCTCAGATGAATCCATGGTAAATGGAGTTATATTATAGAATATTATTGAAGTGTATTTAATGTATGCCTTGTTATAGAGCTGGTAACTGGTATGGTTTCAGTCTCCATTATATTCTGAGCTAGCTGAATTTTCTTGAATACAAAAGGCTTGTTAACTTAACGGTTAATGTGCACAGAGAGGTGCATTAGGCTACTTAGGGGTCCGTAGTTTGGAATTTTGACCAACATGCCTTCAGTGGACTGGCTGACCAGTGACATGTAACTTATGGATAATAAGAACCATAATCAAAGCTAATCTATCTGCATGTCCATGTCCGGAGTTAGTTAATAAACAACCTAACTTATTCTTTCTAGAACAGTGAGGGTGTGCTCTGAATATATTATTGCACGTGCGTCATGCACCATGTAACTTTTTATATTGAACATTGAACCTCACTATAAATCTCTATTTATTATTTTCCTTTTATGGTAGATGGCATTGGTTTATTGATTATCACCATCAATAACCACTAAGCTATTGCAAAATTATAATATATGAAACTTCCAATTGAAAAAAAAAATGATTTTTAATAACATGGTATTTCGAGGAACAAGTGAAGTTGATAAAGATGAAACAAAGGTCCATAATACAAAATTGTAGTATTTGTATATAGTAGAATAATCTCAAGTAGTTTGATTGGGGGCAACAATACCCTCACCGCCAGATACACTGATAAAAATCCTAAAATATGACACCCCAAAACCTGGAGTCACAATGTTTTTCAATTTTTTATTTAAATAATGTGTAGGGTCATTTTAGGCAAATTTTTCATTTGTTTCATTATTGTGCACATAATAATTTGTATCAACAGATAACACGTGTATCTCAAAAGCTAGTTTACCTAGCAATTGTGCTACTAATACATCAAGATCACGGTTCAAAACGTGCTACTAATACATCAATAATGTTTGGGAAGGTCTCCATTTAAGATTCTCCATTGATTATGTGATAAAATAGTTAGATATTGATGAATCCATGCTTAAAACCTTCAGATGTTTGGACGAATTACTTATGTTTTCTTGTTCTCTCCATACTAGAAATTAATACGAGATTGTTTCCTGTGAACTTAGACTTCCTCTTTCCCAAACCTCCAACTGACATTGATCTATGTTGTTTGAGAAATCACCCTCTAAACAGATTAAAATTCTACTAGTGATAGTATTCAAAATAACAATCCAGACTTTATATTACCCTGATATAACATATAATGATTGAGTAGATAATTATTAGATTATTTGGTATACAACTATTCATTATATCAGAGTGGCATATAACATGCTTTGTCATATTGTTGTGCAATTATTATAACCTTGTTGAATAAACAATAGTGAATATGAGAATTCTTCACTTCGAAACATCTCCATAAGGAGCTTCCAAAACGAATAAGGTACATTGCTCTTGTGAACTTATGCTTTTTTTTTTCTTTTTAAATCTTTAGCTAACACTAACAAAATTTAAGTCTTTCTTCTGTTAGTTATAAGATTTCTGCTATGATTGTGTCACATAATCCACCTACATAACAGGTTAAAAATTTGCCAGTGATGACTTTCGCAATTACATTTAGTCCTTGATATTAGTACTCTATTACGATGATTGTGTAGATATATATAAGAATTTTTGTGATACTGTTATTCATGATATAGGAGCAACATATAACTTGCTTTTTCATAATGTTGTGCTCATATTTTAACTTTTGAATAACCATAAATGATAATGAGAAACCTTTGCATGAAATCATCTCCATTAAGGAGATTGCAAGGCCAATTGAGGACCTTGCACCCATATTTATATTTCCTCTGTTACGAACCTCTAGCTGACACCAATAAATTCAGTGTTCTGTTAAGGAGAATGTTCCTACTTTGTTTGTGTCTGAGAGTGCACCTACAGAACTAGTTAGAAATCTGCTCATGATGGCTTTCACAATTACATTTGATGTGTGATAATAGTATACTACCATGGTAATAACCCTAGTTAGCATATGATGACTAAATAGATAATTTTAGATACATGTATTCGTGAAATAGGAGTGACAAATAACGTGCTTTGTCACAATATTGTGCAAGTAATTTAACATTTTTGAATAACCATTGTGCAATTAAGCAGCTTGCAATACCAACAAGAGACTCTGCAATGCCTTGTGAGATCATCATAGATCTTGATTTTGAGCTTGTAAGTCACAGGGTTCGAACATAACTTGCAAAACCAATATTGAAAGTGTGAAAATGAAGGATTCAACAAATATGGGATACAATTATTCATGATATAGGAGTGACCTACTTTGCCATTATGTGTTGCATTTATTGCATCCTTCTGAATAACCATTAGTGAATATGGGAAATCTTTGCTTCCATTAAGGAGTTTGCAATAAAAGCAAAGGGCCTTCTTGAAACATTGCATCTTTGTGCATTCCTGAGGACATGCAACACTATGACGTTTGAAGCTTGGGGTTTAACCAGATCAAGTCTAATTTGCCTATACTATGCCTCTTCACTTGAAACATACCCATTCCATACTTGGAGTTATAGTAATGAATACATGGAATGACTTGCTGTAGCTAAAAATATTGTTCCTAAAATAAATGTGGTTGCATCTTTCCTTTATGGAGGTGGTGGGATCTAAAGTATATGCATGAATATTATTTTAGTTAAAAATTTTCCGAGAGTGAAATGCTAAGACCTAGGAGTCAAAACAAATGTATATAATAGAGGATAGAGAAAGGAGAAAGGTGTGCCCTTCAACATTAACTTTCTCATAACTCTCTTCAATGATCCCCTTCATTGCAGGATAGAAGTAAAGGGAAATATGTTGGTTTTTAAACATACTACAATAGTTGACTCTTGGGAGAATCTATCCTATGGGGGTTGGGCATTGAGATATAAAAGAAACTATAGTACAGGAAAACCATATTTAAGAATGGGCAGTGCTTATTTACATTTTTGTCTCTTTGATTTCTTTTCATCATTTGATGTTTACTTTACTATTGATGTTAAGTCTGTTAAATGATAAAATGAATCTAAACATGAATGTGTTTCCTCTCAAATCAATCTTCTTCTTCAAGTACATTTCAAAAATTGTACGGAATATATAATGCAAAATAAATAGGTAAATAAATATGAGTTGAAATTTCCTTCAATAATCTCTAGGGAATTAATATGTAGCTCTTGAGGTGATTTGCACATATTGAACTCCTTTTTTTGATGATACCTTAACACCACATGCTCCACCTAACCCCTAAGTTAAACTGATCACTAATTTATTCTCTACTACCAAGCATCCATTGTCCTCTAAAGCTAGGAGAGATTCCACCCTAGCATCACTTTAGCTCTATTCCCTTCTTCAAATATTAGTGGAAGCACTGAAATACTACCACGAATCACTCCCTAGAGGACCCATCAGCCCAGGCCATTCTCAAAGAGACATTGGGAGACAAGCTCTGAAAGTGGACATTGCAGTTTTTGGCTTCAAGGACGAAAGTGATTGTTCCTTTTACTTACAATCAATTCCTACTTTGAGAATGTAATTATAATAAGAAACTTACAATAATTAGGGTTTCTTATGGGTCTTCTATGTCTAGATTTCCTTTTGTACTCTTTGGGAGATAACTTTTCAACTTTGTACTCCCAAATGGTGCACCCAACCTTATGTACATTTTCATCTCTTTGATTTCTTTTCATCCTTTGATTTTTACTTTACTATTGATGTTAAGTATGTTAAGTGATAAAATGAATCTAAACATGAATGTGTTTCCTCTCAAATCAATCTTCTTCTTCAAGTACATTTCAAAAATTCTATGGAATATATAATGCAAAATAAATAGATAAATAAATATGAGCTGAAAATTCCTTCAACAATCTCTAGGGAATTAATATGTAGCTCTTGAGGTGATTTTCACATATTGAACTCCTTTTTCTGATGATATCCTAACACCACATGCTCCACCTGACCCCCAAGTTAAATTGCTCATCAATTTTCTCTCTACTACCAAGCATCCATTGTCCTCCTAAGCTAGGAAAGATTCCATCCTAGCATCACTTCAGCTCTAGTCTCCTCTTCAAATCTTAGTGGAAACATTAAAATATTACCATGAATCACTCCCCAAGGGACCCACCAACCTAGGCCATTCTCCCCAAGGGACCCATCAGCCTAGGTCATTCTCAAAGAGACATTGGAAGACAAGCTATGAAAGTGGACATTGCAGTTTTTGGCTTCAAGGATGAAAGTGATTGTTCCTTTTACTTACAATCAATTCCTACTTTGAGAATGTACTTATAATTAGCAACCTACAATAATTAGGGTTTCTTATGGCTCTTCTATGTTTAGATTTTCTTTTGTACTCTTTGGGAGATGACCTTTTCAACTTTCTACTCCCAAACGGTGCACCCAGTAACTAGATATTCACTTCACCTTATCTCAATAATTTCCTCAAGGTCCAGTCAGGATTCCCACTTATGAACAAATTTGGTGTTGTTTAACAAAATTTAATAAAATTCTAATGCAAACTGCATATGGAATTACAAATTCTCACATAGAATTCCCATTTAACATATGCAAATTTCATCGATTCACCCACTTCTTAGCATGCTAGATGGCTACACAAATGTAAAACAACAAGGGAATTCTACAACGGATCCATATGAAATTTACCCATTTAACAATGGATTTCATGCTAGATCATGCCTACATTTAAATCCATGAGGATTAATATTCAATTTTATGCATAAAATTCAAAGAGTCACTAAGATGGCTACACAAATGTAAAACAACAAGGGAATTCTACAACGGATCCATATGAAATTTACCCATTTAACAATGGATTTCATGCTAGATCATGCCTACATTTAAATCCATGAGGATTAATATTCAATTTTATGCATAAAATTCAAAGAGTCACTAAGATGGCTACACAAATGTAAAACAACAAGGGAATTCTACAACAGATCCATATGAAATTTACCCATTTAACAATGGATTTCATGCTAGATCATGCCTACATTTAAATCCATGAGGATTAATATTCTATTTTATGCATAAAATTCAAAGAGTCACTAATCTTTGTAATAAAATTTGTCCAAAAAACTGACTACATGGGAATGGGAATGATTCAAAGCCCAACCATAGATATCTAGCATGGATATTGACCCAAGCCAAACTAGTAAACCAAAAGGACTAAGATACACCTGCAAGGATGATGTTGTTTCAATGTTATACAAATGAATTTTTATATTTTATGTCTTAATAGTTTATGTTGTTTCAATGTTATACAAACGAATTATTATATTTTATGTCTTAATAGTTTCCCATTACCATTGTTAAACAAGCTTTTTTTGTGAAATTCCATTTTTCCTCAAAATTCAATTTCTGATATGTTCTTTCAATGTTTACTCAACGATTCTTTTGCAAAGTACAATTTTATTTTCTATGAACAAGTGAATTTATATGAAGCATATCTCATTGAAGCAATTTGGGTACAAATGGGTACACATAACTATGAAAGGAAAATGTAAATATTTTGCTTTAAAATCTTTGAAGTAGTAAAAATTTGTTGTACCCTAAGTGAGCTCAAGACAAAAAAGAAAACAGGGCATATAATGTATATTGGCTTTTTAATTGATGTTTATTTTTATTGGGTGTGATGAATTCCTTTTTTATTCATATGCACTTTTGAACTATGCCATATGGTATACTTTGAATACTACCCACAAATCTAGTAATTCTCAACTCTTGGAAACTATTGATGCAAGTTTGTAGATCGATTTGAAATTTTATTTTGTGGAATATTCAGTGAGATGTCAAAAGATAATCATGGGAAGAAACCATAAAGACAAATGGATGTATTATCATACTTTCAAAAGCCTCCATCCAAAAATACACATTATCTTCATGCTTCAAGCTCCTTTGAGCAATCTGTTACTGAGAGATATGTTAACTCTTATGGAAATGCATTTGATATCCATACGATGGTTGAAAGAATAGGTTCATCAACTAATAAGGGTGAGATAAATGCAGTTTCAACAGAATTTTTTTTTTTAGACAAAGTTCGGTTGCTATATATTGATCTGAAAAAGAGAAGAGGCAGTTTGCCATACATAGAGTACTTCCTGAGCATTCTGGATCCAAGGAATTACAAAAAGGGTTCCTTCCTTGATCCTTGTTCTAGTATTCCTGCCTCTGAGGCTTCTTATACTACTGTAAATCCTTACATACTGTAAACACCAAAATTTACAACTACATAACATAATTAATCTATCTCTATGTGACTGATCTTCCTTGCTGTGGACGCTTCTGGGTATGGGTCTGGCTCGTTCTGTTTAGCACTAGAAGAGGAAGGAGCATCTTTGAACTTTTTGTCCATCATGAACTTGAGGACAGTTATTGATTCTTCAGCATGGCTACATCTATTGGCCAAGCTGCTAAACTGCTCATGTAAGGAGTTGACTCTGTGTAGGAAAAGATTGATCTCAGCCCGATACTTCTCATTAAGAATTCTGTACTGATCTTCCAGTCTTGCTTCCAGACTTCGAACTTGATCCTCCAGGGCACGCTGTTGTGCTCGCAACTCCTCGAACTCTGCCTGTAGATCTCTGCAGTGGAAGCAGTCTTCTGGGCGATCCATTGACGTTGGATAGTTCCTATCTGTACTGTCCGCTTCCTTAGCGCGGGATCTCTGAGCTCTCTGCTTACTACAGGCTACAACCACAGCTCGCGCAGGGTTGTTGTGATTCTGTTGAACGCTGTGATAGCTACCTCGGACTGCTTGGAGATAGGCGGAAGCGGTTATACTCTGATGCTCGTGGGCACAAGCTTTCTCACTGAATTGGAGGATCATGCCACCCAGGATATATATAGAAACTATCCGCAGGCTGTGAGGGCGGGAAGAAGCCCGTCTACGTTTCCCAATGCTCCACCCCATGGTCAAATGCATATCTTGAATTACATAAGAGGTCTGTCTGGTAGGACGATTTTTTCCTACACTTCGCTTGATTCCCATGCGCGGAATAGATCTCCCAATCTTATTTCTGATCCAAATCCTGTCTACCATACTTGTTCTATCATCTGCACTGATTATTTGTCTGTTGTCATAGATTCTATCATCTACGGTACACCTGTTGTTGACTAGATGTGGAATATTCATGGTAACGGTTGGAAAGAGGGATTGTTATTACAGCACAGACTACCCTTGGAGCGCTCGCATGCCCTGTTGGCACACTTGTCAGCCTCCTTGTTCAGTCCACGAAGGATGTGGTAATAGATGACTTCTTCCATTGAAGCGTGAAGGGTCTGGTTCCTATAGTTTATCTGCTGTAGAAGGATGTTCGGCGTGCTCTGCCTCTGCGCCATGAGCCTAATGATTATTGCTGAGTCCCCAAACACTATTGCCTTCCTTATCCCTAACTTGATCAGCTGAGTGAGGCCCTGGTACAATGCCAATCCCTCTGCCCTGTTGTTGGAGATCTCTCCCAGCCCCCATTCGAAATGAAGTATTCTCTCTCCATTAGCATTGCATATTAGACCCCCTGCACCGGCTTGACCCGGGTTTGATTTAGAAGCGCCATCAAAGAATAAGTAGAACCTATTACAGTTTCTCAACCAATTCGCAAATTCCTCTTCCTTTAACCTCAGCTTCCATGCCCTGTTTGTTTCTTTCGTTTGTGTCCTTCCTTGGTTTAATTCCTGAGCGCTAGTTATATTCTCTTGGACATAACTGATCAGGTTTCTCTCTTCCATGCTGTAATTAGTTGCCTCGATCTTGCCTTTGGTGTGGTTTGTGACTATCTCCACCGCTAAGATCTTTGCATTGTGACACATAACTTTGATATTACAACCTTTCTCCTGGAAGACCTTTCCATTTCTTGCCAACCAGATGCGCCATAGAAGGGTTAGTGGTATGGTATTCCATATCCTTTGCGTCAATTTACTACTTTTCTCTTTCCATGGACAATTCTTCCTCCAATTGTGAATCGTTTCTGCAATAGTTGCTTGAGGCTCCCATGGAGCATCCCCGATTGAGGCCATCTTTCTCCAGCATTCATCAGCTACCGGGCAATCTATAAACAGGTGCTGTATTGTTTCCTCTGATCTACAGCAGTTTGGACATCTGGATGGTCCCATTATGCCTCTTTTCTTTAGATTTTCTGCTGTTAGTGTTTTCCCTTTCAGGAGCAACCAAATGAAAAATTTGACTTTGGGGGGTGCTTCTGCTCTCCATACCAGTTTCCATTGGCTCCATATGTCCTGTGGGAAGGTGCTGTCACATAAATGTTGGTGACCAGCTTTAGCCGTGTATTGAGTTCCGGTTGGGTCCCAACGATAACCATCTTGCTTGCCTTCTTGGGTCGGAGCTTTGCTGTGTAGGAGATTCTTTAGGGCAGCGAGACTAGTCTCTAGCTCTCTGGGGTAATCCGGGAATTTCCAACCTATCCATGCTTGAGAGTGATTGTCCCATTGTGATATTTGAGCCAAATACAATATTCCTTTACCATTGAGCCAATTTATGGCAGGGATTGCCTCCATTTTTTATCCAATTGGATGCTATCCTAGGATTCTGTCTGTGGAGAAATTGATGCTGCTCCCCCCTCCTGGGACCTTTGAAATATTCTGAGACATAAAGGATATGGCTTTCTTGCAGAGTTGCCAAATTTTTGTACTATCTCTGTTGGGAATATTAGTATCCAGGAGTTGTTGCCTTGTGCTGTTCAAGTATTTTGCCTCTAAAACCTTCTTCCACCATGCTGTGGGCCCTGTGATCATTCTCCAAATTATTTTAGCTCCAAGAGCTAAATTCAGCAGTTTTGGTGATCTTATTCCTAATCCTCCTTTTTCCTGTGACTGAATGACATTCTTCCAACTAACAAGATTGAATTTTCTTTTTTTCCGTTTTCCCTCCTTGCCAAAGAAAATGCCTGAGAGCTCTTTCCATTTTCTGATGGAAAACAACAGGAGCTTGGTATAAAGAGAAACGATAAATGGGAAGAGAGGCCAAACCTGATTTTAGAAGTACAAGTCGTCCTGCTGGGTTCAGCCACATGGTGCCCCATTGTTGGATTTTTCTCTTTATTTTGTCAAGGATTTCGTTCCAGGTGTCAGCTTTCAGCGGTCCCATACTTACTGGCATCCCTAAGTAGGTGAAGTGGTTCCAGACTAGTTTGTAGGAGACTCCTAATATACTTGCAATGCTATGGATGGTATGATTTGATGTGTTCCAACCATATATACAACTTTTTAACTGATTGACCTTCCCTCCTGAGTATTCCATGAATTGGTCTAAGATCTTCTTAAAGCGCCTTGCTATAGTGATGGACGCTCATCCTATTAGGAGGGTATCATCTGCAAATTGAGAGTGGTTGATGTTCTTTGTTCCTTGCTCAAATTTGATGCCAGTGAATAGACCTATTCTCCGATTGAAGTCCAGGGTTTGGCTAAGAGACTCGGCCATGAGGATAAACAAGTAAGGAGACAGGTGACAGCCTTGTCTAAGGCCTCGAGAGGATTGGAATGCAGCACACGGCCTCCCATTGATCAGAGGGGAGATCCAGGGGTCCGATATACAGGCTTTGATCATTGTGATGAAGGAGGAGTCAAATCCCATTTTGTGAAGGACAACAAACAGGAAGGAATGCCTAACCCTATCAAAAGCATTGGCAAGATCCAGCTTTAGGACAAACCCTTTCTCCTTTCTGCTTATGCTTGAGTGGATGACCTCTTGCACAAGAAGGATGGAGTCAAAAATGTGCCTATTGGGTAGAAAGCCCCCTTGGTTTTCTGAGATCAGAGAAGAGAGGTGAGGCTTGAGCCTGGTTGACAGAATTTTTGAAATTATTTTGTATGTTGAGTTGCATAAAGATATTGGCCGAAATCTTGAAAAAGTGGAAGGTCTATTCTCTTTTGGAATTAAAGCTAGATAGGTAGAGTTGGTAAATCCCCCCATTTTGCCTTTCTTTAAAACCCAGCGTATCATCTTTAAGAGATCTTTTTTGATCATCTGCCAATACTCTCTGTAAAAGCTGATTGGAAACCCATGAGGTCCTGGAGCTTTATCTGGGTGTAGACTCCAAATTGCTTTTTGGATTTCTTCTTCTTCTACTTCTTTCTTGAGACTGTTGTTCATTTCTTGTGTAACTCCTTTGAACAGGTGCTGTAACAAACTTGAGTAATCCTCCTCACCTTTATCCTCAGTCAGAAGGTTTTTGAAGTGATTGGTGGCTGCTTCCTTTATAGAGTCCTGAGTATTGTAGCTATTCCCTTCATTATCCCTAATTGTGCTCACAGTATTTCTGGCCTTTCGAACTGTAGCCTGCTTATGAAAATAAGAAGTATTTTTATCTCCCTCCTGCAGCCAGAGCTGCCTTGACTTCAATCTCCATTTTGTTTCTTCATCCCTTATAGTTTGTCTCAGCTGAGAGTATAGTCTTGTTTCGTTCTCTTTGGCTTGCTGGGACAGCCCAAAGGCTTCAATGCTTTGCTGCACTTCCTCTAGATCTTGCTTAATTTTCTTTTTGCTCAA
Source organism: Pinus tabuliformis (assembly GCA_031772625.1). Taxonomy (NCBI): domain Eukaryota; kingdom Viridiplantae; phylum Streptophyta; class Pinopsida; order Pinales; family Pinaceae; genus Pinus; species Pinus tabuliformis. The sequence continues at coordinate 950,148,413 of CM062811.1, read as the reverse complement.
CTCAGGCTCTTGGTAATTGTTCTTTGCCCAATTTTTTAGAGCCTGTCTTACTCTCTTTAATTTTGTCTCCCAAATATAAGTTGGGGAGCCTTCCACGTGTTGAATCCAAGCCTGCCGCACCGCGTCTTTTGCTGCAGGGGTACGATTCCAAATGGAACAGTATTTGAAAGGAAGAGGTCCTAACTGACATTGACTATGCAGAGTAAGTGTTATTGGATAATGATCAGAGGCAGAGACATTGAGATTATTTGACTGACCAGTAGTGAAGGTGGACAGATAAGCTATACTTATGAGGAACCTGTCAAGACGCTCCATGATATTGCCGACTCCTATTCTTCTGTTACTCCAGGTGTACCTGCGGTTCTTGGGTCTGATATCAACAAGATCTTGCTCCTGCATAATGCTCTCAAGTCGATTTCTGAAAGGATCTGGGGTGAAATTTCCCCCTCTTTTTTCGTTAGCATGCAATACTAGATTTAAATCCCCTGCTATAATGAGATTGTTGTCCTGCTCTTCTTCTATACTTGCTTCCAAAGTGTTCCAACGCACTTCTTTCTCTCTGTACTGATTCAGAGCATATATGTTGTAAATTATTACCGTTGATCCATCTGTCTTGCTTTCTAGATTGACACGGATCCAGTTCTGATGTATTCTGGTGGAGTTACAGTTCCATTTATTACTATCCCACATAGTTAGAATGCCGCCTGAGGCTCCTCTTGCTTCGCTTGCACATCCACTGTAACGCTTTTGCTGACTGATGACTCTATTAATTTCTGATTGATCTTGCTTTGTTTCTTGGATAAGAACGATTTCAGGGTTTTCACTTTGGATTAAGTCCTTGAGGGCTACTATCTTGGAGGGGTGCCCTAATCCCCTACTGTTCCAGGATAGTATTTTCATCATGATTTACTGGTTACATGGAGAGGTGCTCGCCTCTCTTTGCCTTTGTTATTATTTTCTTTATCCAAGTGTCCAAGAATAAAGGATTCTATAGGAGTCTGAGAGCCCATGGCAATGTCTTTCTGGGTACTTTCTTCTCTCTCTTGTTTGGCCGATTTTCTGCCAGGCCCATGTTTTTTTGGGACATCGTTGGGTGCTCCATGTTCCTTTGAAGAACTTCTGGTAATCCTAGTGAAGGGGGTATCAGGGGAGGGTTGAGAGATGTGAGGGGGAGAGGGATGGAGAGGAGGATCAGAGGAGGGGAAATCAGGCATGGTTTCATCCTCAGAGAGGGTCGCAAAGGGATTAGAAGATGGAGGGATGGGAGGATCGGGAATCCAAGGAGGAGAGGAGGGATGTTGAAGGGGAGGCTGCTCGGAGGAGGAGGAAGGATGCTGAAGGGAAGAATGTTGATGGGAAGGGTGTTGATGGGAAGGGTCAGGGGCTTCAGTGTCCATTGATTTGAGGGGAGGGGATGATTTTTTCCTTTTTACAGTTTCCCATTGCCCATCTTGCTCTTCTGATTCTACATTAACTATTTTAGAGCATCTATTTGCAAAGTGTCCGTATTCGTGGCATACCTTGCATTTGAAGGGTATCTGCTCATAATCCAACTGCTGAATATGGCACCAGTAATCTACTTTCAGTTTGATTGCTTCCGGCAGTCCTCAGCCCAGATCAACTTCAACACAAATCCGCGCACAAGCCTGCATATTGTCTTTGGGTTCACTGCGGTCTATGTATTTTCCAACCGCGTTTCCTATTGCTTTAACCGAATCGTCCCCCCAGCAGTGAAGTGGGAGATGAGGCAGTCTGACCCAGACTGGAACCGCACTTGGTATATCAAGTTCTGGATCGAAATCCGGGGTCCATTTATTGAGATAGAGGCCCCTGGAATCCATAAAGTAAGGCCCGTTTCTGAATATTAGATCTTTATCCTCTTTGGTTTCAAAATGAAAGGTAAAATATCCTCTGCCACAGAATCTGATGGATATTTTGCCCTGGATCTTGTCCGACCAGTTTCGTTCGACCCATCTTTGCACTGTTTTGGGTGATGGCCATAGTCCTGTAAATTGCCCGATTAACCCTTTCTCTGCTAAGGAAATGGCTGCCATGCGTGGAATGGTCGGAGGCAGATGGACTTCCTGTAATACATCCAGCTTCTTCACAAACTTTGTTGTTGTTGGTCTAGGTCTTTGCGGAGGGAGAGACTTTACCAGGTTAGAGAAAGCTCGTTGCAGCTCCGGATCCCCACCAGGCGGATCCGGAGGATCCATGATGCAGCTCGATCAGTCGGTTCCAGGCAGGCTCGGTCGCAGGCTTCAGACGCGCGCGTAGCAGCAGCGTTGATGTGTGGCCTTTTTGAAATCTAAAGCGCAGTTTCAATAGAAATTAGTGATGAAAATGTTAATGATTTTTCCTTGGAGAGTGACACAATCCATTCACAGAAAAGGAAAAAAGGCCCGTGGACCATAGGGAGACAATTACAGGGAGATTAGGTCTCAAGTTTTCCATTTATTGAAGTAATATTTCCTACAAATGGGAATGAGGTTTCCTGAGAAGTTAGATGTAATGCGTGCGGTTGGAAAACTCGAAAGGTAGTGAAATTTCAGATGAAGCTAGTTATAGTACAAAAGCATGCAGGAAAGGTGTATGAAAGAAAATTGTAAATGGTAAAGAGACATCTATTGTCAGATGCAATATTATGAGGAATGTCGACATATCGAATATGCAGAAGAATATAAAAAATATTTAATAAGTAAGAGGAAACTTGACGCAAGTGGAGGAACCATCATATCTCTATTTGAAAAGATGATGGCAAGAATTTTGTAATCTAAGATGATACAATTGAGCATTATACTTCACATCTTATCTAAAAGTTATCTTATGACAGATTATCCAGATCACATGGAATTTCTATCTTTTCTTCAAGCGTCAAACTTTCCATCTTCTCATTGGTCTATAACAAGTGGTTGGGAATGGGCAAGATATCTAGCTCAAGTAGAAAATGATGATTTTAAAGAGAAGATTGCAAATGCTAGGTTTTTGGCATTGTCTCTGGATGAGGTTACAACTATAGATAATACTTCATGGATCTACATGAGCATTTATATGGTTAATGACCATATTAGGTATTCCTATCTACTTGGGATTAAAAATATGAGAGATACTTCTATAACTGAAAATATTTATGAACTTGTCCTTAGTAGTTTGAAGGAAAGTGGTATGGATCATTTAATGATTACAAAAAAGTTGGTATGTGTTGGAGCAGATGGAGCATCGGTAATGCGAGGACAAAGGAATGACCTTTGTATTAGATTACAACTATCAACTTCGCCATATATGCTTAATATTCATTGTATGGCTCATAGGATGGATCTTGCGTTTAAAATAGTAAGAAAGTTTCTATTAGTTTCAAAAGTTGAAGATGTTGTACGTGAGACTCATGCATACTTTTCTCGTAGTCCCAAACGATATTTAGAGTTTCAACAATTTGCAGATGGTGTTATGGATGGAAAAAACTACTGAAAGATGTTGCTACAAGATGTATCTCATTAAATGGACTAGCTCAAAGACTATTTAATGAGTTCTAAACTTTGGTAGGGTTGATGTATGAAAGTCTCTATAATTTAGACAAAGCTCAATATCTTCTTTTTCGACTAACTAATAGAGAGACATTATTGACATTGGTTGGAATTCTTCCTATGCTACATGAAATGAATGTCCTCGTTAAAATGTCTCAGAATCACACAATGTATATTGCATAATGCAAAAATGCAAGAAAGTCACATGCCTTGCATTGTATAATTTGTATATGATGCCAGAGTCTTTTACTGGTCTAGAGTTTACAAGTTGGACTAAGATCATCAACATAGAAAATACTCTTTTTTTTTCTTTTTCTTTTTTCTTTTTTATGAAAAAGGGATACTATGTTTCACAGTGTGTGGGTATATGATTCCCTTTCATTATATTAGTAGGACGAGACGAATCACCAAAGATTGCCCCATGTCAAGAGACCAATTTGACAATATTGTGATTTTAGTGAGACAAAATTTGATAGAAATTACAAGATCACTATTATTAGAGATAAGAGAACGATTTTCTTAAGATGAATTTTTGGAGGCCATGTGTCTGGTATACCCTCAATATTGGAACAATTTTCAATGTCCAAGACCTTTAAAAGCCAATTTTCAAAAGAGATTAAAATGTTTAGTATACCACTTTTGCAAGAAAGTCTGGATACATGGAGAACAAATTGAAGGTATTTTAGATTCATCAAAATTGTATCAACAAGGTGGACGCTTTGCTAAAACAATGTGGAAGCTGTTAGCGCTTGAAATTTCACCTCAGGCTGAGAAAGGTAAACCTCAAGGCTACATCAAACCATTCAGCCTCGTAGCTAGCCCTACGGGGCAGGAGAAGGCTCTCTCCGGTCAATCTCGGTAGATCTTCAATGGGATGAGATGACCAACAAGGTAACACTGATATTAGGCTAGTAAATTGATTAGAAAGGTTGATTTGGGGTTTTTTTGGGTTTTTGGTGGCAATTTGAGGAATTGCAATTTTGGGTGCGGGGATTGGACACAGTTTCTGCAGGGGGTTCCTTGGGGCGAGGTAGGAAACAGTATTGATGCCTTAACTTGAGATGGATGATCAGGAATGAAAGATGAGGAGCTAAAGAGAGCAAACAATGACTTTGAATTCCCTTTAGACAGTAGAAAACATGGAAATTAAACAAATTTAAAAGCAGAGCATGGCTAGCATGAATTCCTACTTTAACACTTCATTTGTTTAATGTGCAGCAGTAAAGAAAGGAAATGAATCACATAACAAGCTTACAAGTACATTGAGAAACACACCATCAACACATGAGTCCACAAGAATCCCAAAGAGGACTGCAAAACCCTGGTCTTCCTTATCTAAAAATTGCAGAGATACAGTGAAATAATACAATGATATCTTCTCCCTCAAGAGTCCAACCATGAAAATGAGCAAGAAAGTACATAATATAGATGATCTAACCTCTTTCCCTGCCTCCATGGGTCGAGCTCACTATCCTAGGAGCTTTTTCAACCACCTCTAAACTAAGCACTACAAAATAGGCAGTCAAAACAACTTGCCTCTATAAACTTGGAAACCAGTTCATACATTCAATTTTTACCCTTTACATGAATAAATCTTCTAGAAGAGTTACAAAAGGGTAAAAGTGTCTAAAAAGTGTCACAATTACATCAAATAAGACCATCATTAACCTCAAAAAGTCAAACCAAGTCAAACTGTGCTTTTCCGAGCTGTTACAGTGAAATCTGGCAAAGTTTGCCTGACGGGTCGCGCACATCTGCCTGACGGGTCGTGCACATTGGGAGCTCTGTTTGAGGCACTTGCAGGTGTCAGAATTGGGTGCAGGATAGCTCGTTGGAAAGGTCTGTGAGTCTACTTTCCAACCCAACTAGAATTTTGGAATTTGGAGGTCATTTGCCCTGTCAAAACTTAATTCTCCCAAGACTAGTTTCTGCAACTAAAAAAAGGGGCAGAAAGTCAAATTTTGCATGTATTTTGACCTTTTGGAGGCCCAAAATTCCATAAAAACTCAAGTCCATCCATAGGAATATGTAACTTTGCATGAAAAATCTAGAAATGCTGAGTTTTTGCAAAAAGGAGTTGTCATGACAAAGGGTCTCACCGGGGGTGAGACCCGTTGAGGAGCCAAAACCTGTAAATTTGCAAAAAATGCCAAAATTACCCAAAATTCTCAAAAAATTTTGGGATTTGAGCTGTGGCTAGGCTAATGAGTGCCATGATCCTTGAGAGAAGCCTCAACCAAGATACGGAGGGGATTTGGCTTCTTTCTCTGTTTTTGAGCCTCGGTCAACCTCCTTTGAAAAACTTTCATTTTGGCTTTGCATACATGCATCCTTGCCCAATAATGATTCTTCATATTCCTTAGCAGCTTTTTCTCTTGGTTGGCCTTAGCCAACAGCCTCTCTAAGTATGCATTCACCTGGATGAGCATTGACTCTCGGTCAGCAGGCAATGGATCACCGGGTCTTCTTTGGTTCAAGACTCGGTCACTACGAATCCTCCATAACTCATCCAGTGCTTTCTCCTCCTCCAACTGTTTGTTCCGCTGCTCCAGGTAAGTGATAGTCCATTGGGCACCCTCAAGTCTCTTCTGCAAAACATCATTTTCAGCTCTCAGATGCTGAATGATCTCCTTTGCCTCTCGGCTAGGAGAACTGGCCTCAAGATCAATGACCTCGATGTCGGGGACTCCTGATGGACCCTCATGAATCATGGGCTGTTTGCCCCTCTGTGGTACCTATGCTGTTGAAGAAAGCGAGGCCCCTTCCACCTGATGTGGAGATAACACTCGTTGTGCTGATGATGAAGGCGAGACCCCTTCCACCTGCTGTGGAGATAGTACTCGCCTGGCTGCTGCAAATAAGGCCCTTGGGCCTTTCTGATAGGTGACCAAAGGTGTAGAGCTGGCATGTCGGGTGACCGGAATATCAGGCTGCTGAGATGGTCCTCCCTCCTCATGAATGACCTCATGATGTGGCTGGGGTGGCACTGTGAAAAACTCACGAGAGATAAACTCCTCCCATGAGATACCCTGCTGTGTCAACTGATGCAAGACTATGAGCTGAATCAAACCATAATGACATAAGCTCCTATACTGTTGGGCCGGGGTCTTCCTCTGCAACATGGGCACCATCTTCTGAATGTTCTGAAAGAAGAAAACCGGGATGTTCATCATCCTCACTCGGGTGAAGTGCATCAAGAGGCGAATGTGATATGAGTACACCTGTGAAAATCTGCCCTCACAGGTAAAATAGTGCATAATAAGCCTCATGATGGGAGCATACTCGCTCCGGAGAAATCTGAATGGAAAAACACCCGCTAAATGTCTCAAGAATGATGGCCGAACATAAGGCTCAAAGTGAACAATATCTAGCAACTTGCGCTTAGGCCACACCTCACCAACATTCGGTATCCCTGTAGCATGTGAGATCACCTCGGGTGTCAATGTAAAATCTACCCCTGCTAGATTGACATGTCCATCATGCAAATGTAAAACAAAGAGGCGGGTCAACTCTCCGTGATGTTGAATCCGAGAGATCCTCTCACAAAACTGATAACAAGACATGTACTGAAAACAAGTCACTGCCATGGGACAAGCCTGTAATTCTGCCAAAGAGGTGGGCTCCTCTCGCTTATGATGTCCACCCTTACCTCCCCTACGAGGCCTCCTCTGTACCTCAACCTCTGTAGATGATAAATGGTCATCACTTTGCTCATAAGTTTCGGTTTCTGACATGGTTTAGTAGCAAAGTGGACAAACTGAATTGCTGTCTCTGCCTGCTAAAAGTGCTGAACTCTATGCTCGAACAATTTGATAGCTTGGAGGGCGTTTGAGGGAATTTGTTTGGAGTTTGCAGCAAAACAGTCCAACGGGTCGCGCACCACGCCCAACGGGTCGCGCCCGTTGTTTTTCTGAACGGTGGGAGACCCTCTGACGGGTCGCGCGCACCCAACAGGTCGCGCACCTGGCTCAACGGGTCGCGCACCTCTCTGCTGCCCGAAACTGCTCTGCCTTTGCTCCTTTCTCACAATCGCTCTCTCAAACCTCTCTTGCAAGCGTTAGGATGCACAATGAGAGTGAAAGGAGGGAATTTAGGCTTTTATAAGTTTCATTTGAAAAAATTTCATTCATAAACCCACTTTCTAAAGTTTATCTTTGACACTTTTATAACACTGATTTTTGGTTTCTTTTATCCTGAATTTGACTCATTGAGTGCTTTGACTTGATTCTTTTTGCAGGTAGATCATCTGAGGGACCTTGGCAAAGGGACCAGGGTTGCATTTTGTCCGCTGAAGACTTTTGAAATTTCATCACTTATTTACAAAAACTCAGAAAATGACCTTGGCTTTAAAAACAGAGTTTTTAAATCCAAGATGAAAATTCACTGTACAAGATAAAAATATCGAAGAAACCCGTTTGCGAACCTCCCTCTGGCTTGCTGAGTACTCATGGATTTTCAAAGACATGACCTTGCAGAGATAAATGACCAAAACCCTAGACCTAGGACTTTGACCTCAAGACAAATCAAGACAAGTTTGAAAAACTTAATGACTGATATGACCTGATCCAGCAAAGCCAAGAGGGGTAAAAATAGACCAGCTCCTCCATCAGGGTTATGGCATGCCTAACGGGATGCAAAATTTGACACTGATGAGACACCTACTAATGCAAATGCAAAGAGCTTTGATCACTGATGGAGGGCTTTCAAGACCGACACTAACAGAAGCAATATCCTTTTTTGGAGAACCTTAATTAAAATGGTTTTGTAACAAGATTATGGATTACTTTAAGTGCTAGCCAATACTTGCAAGAAAACATTTCAAAATATTTCAAATTAGCAGATTTGTGTCAAACCATGATTTTGGGATCAATGGAGGATGAGAGAAAGTTTAGTGCATTATTATTCTTGAAGTCAAATTTGTGGAACAAGTTTGATAAACATGTGGATACATGTTTAAGATTATATGTAACAAATTATGACATTAACAATTTTTCATATGAAAGAGCATTAACCCTTTAGCGATCAGATTGTGATAGAAGGGGAGAAAACAATATAACATTTTTTTCTAATGAACTTGATACATAACATAATATTTTGGAGGTTCATGATGACACTTCATTTAGAGAAGATCATGCACAAAATGTAGAAAATGAGGACCAACATGAGAATTGGGAAATTGAAATACCCTAGGACTCTTATTTTGGTATACATGTTCTGTTGATCATGCAAGATTACTATATGTCAAATTCAGTGAAAAATGGGTTATATATTTGTATTTTTCATTGTAACATTGCAGCTACATTTCTTTGATACATATTATATTAAGATTGATGTTTCATATTTAATCATTACATTGTTTGTTTCTTATATGTGATAGGAAACGAAGCTAGATTTGATGAGGCTGGGACCTACTTCCTTTCACATAGATAATGTCTGACTAGTATTAAATGATAAATAACTAATTTAACAAGACTAACGCAAAGCATCAATGGGCTCATTCAAGTACATGAAACTACCTTGATGTATAGCTCTGATATCTTTGAAACTTTTAATGGTTTATATGTTGCTTGTGTTTGGGGCATTTTTTGAGTTTTGTTTTGGTCAAATATTATGTTAGTCCATTGAATGCTTTTAGTTCTTACTTCATGCTTAGATTCAAAGATCTAGTTTTATAATTATTATTGTTTTCTTTATATATTTGGTATTTTGAAGAAAGTTGTTTTTATTTCCTTTCACTTTGTGGCGTGACTTTAACATCTTCACTTTTAGAATCTTGTAGACTACTATGCTTATTTTATATTTTCTTGGAAAATAATTATTGATATTTTGAAAGGAAAATGAGCCATGGTAGCTGAGCGAAGAGAAAAATGGTTTATGTACTAAGTTCCTACGCATTCATCGTAGGAGACCTATTGACATGAGATCGGCATTCTTTTGTATAGCCTTGTCATTCATTTGTCATCCATGCTTTCAAGTCTTTTAGGTACTAAGTTGCTTGGGTCCCCACATGTCCGTAGGCCCATTAAGGGATGAGATAACATGAGTCAGTCCAACTCATGCCCCGAATCTACTTTTTACCTATTGATGTAAGTGTTTTATTACCACTTCTTATCACCAACAAGATTCTACCATAACATACCCCGATCGGGGTGTGTCCTAGAGGCTAGAAGGGATGACAGACAATTATGAGTAAAGGCTGGGTACCATCCACCGCCCCCCACATCTCATGGAGATGGGTGCGGTGGACTCTCGCATGCATACATGCAAAGGTGGTGGGAAAGGTGGCAGGCATGGCAAGGACAAGGCAGGAGGCATAACAAGTAAGGAAGGACAGGGGAGTGGCAATTGCATTGTCGATTGTGGAGTTAAGGTAGAACAGGGGAGTGTTAATTGCGTTGTTGCAAATGGAGTTGGGATCTGGAGCACTGGAGCAATGAGGCGGAGGCATTGTCGATGACATCTGTGGAGTGAGCCCGAGTATTTTTCTTGGTCCTGCAACCCTATTGCAATGACGACATGGTTTGTTTATGGCTGGAGGGTTCGGGAGAAACCTAGGGAGGGGAATTGGGGGACTTGCTGGGGAAAATGTCGCAGGCATGGTATGGCTGCTGTCTAGTTTTGTGTCCTAGTTATAAGGCTCTTGAGCGTCGACCTGGCCAGTGGTCGGGAAGCCCCTCCTGAGAGTTGTAGTGTGAACTCGCGTGACAATTGGGGTGGAATGGGAGAAGCTATGCATTGGGGAAGGGTAGAATTTAAGGAAAGCAGAGGAGCGACACAATTTGATTGGGAAAAGGGGAATGGGAAGGCTCACATGTGCATGGGAACCCTTGCTTGGCCGAGAGAGTGGATTGTCAACCATTATGGCTATGAGCGGCAAGGGGAAAGGAGTAGGGAGAAGCATGCCAAGACAAGGCGATTAGCCTCATCTCCACAACGGGTTGTCACCCAACTTGCGTATTTCTCGGAGAGAAATTGGGATAGGAAAAGGATTCCGGAAAACGCTGGCAATGAAACTCAACGCCAGAAGTTAATACCTCGTTCCTGTGAACATGACATGTACAAAGTAGAGATGGCTTGGCTTGTGCGAGGAATCGTTCTTGGCAGACGTGGGAGGGAGCATGCAAGGGAAAAATATTTGAGCACTTTGGAACCATGAAGAGGAAGAAAATTTGTTGAACACCTCATCAGTGAAGTCGTTGTGGCTTACGGGAGGGAACGGATGTAGGCATCTGTAATTTGCTAGAAGAATGGGAGGGAGAAATTAAGCAGCGTAGCGAGACTAAGGAGGATATTGAGAACTAGAGGACCTTATTCTTGGACTCGAGGAATACCAGAGGTAGAATAAATCAGTTTAAGCAAATCCTTCATCTCTATTGGCTCATGAAAAGCCTGATGGGGAAGGCCCTGCAACAAATATCAGTGGGGATGGCTCTTACACTCCAAGACATGACCAACTACAAACATGATTTGCAAGGAATTCAATTCAAGCTTCATAAGTAGGACATTCGTTTGGATAGGATCCAAAGGCACATCCTATGCATCATCGAATGAACTGAGATGCCCGGTGAAACTATTAAGGACCTAACACCAGTCGAGTTAGCTTCGAAAGAGCAACAAGAATACTTACTTAATCTAGTCTCTTTTTGTTTTATGCGGGTAGCATTTACTTTACAATATGCATGCTTATGATAGATAGACATATAGCGTCTTACCATGAAACTGAAACATATTTAGCTTGGTTAAAAAGGCTGATACTCTACTGTTTTTGGATGGCTTATAATGAGGATAGGTGGCCAACATACTTGGTTTCCCATCGGGCAAGTTGAGGCCACCTATCTCACATAAGTGGTGTAAATTTGCTATTTATAAATAGAAAATGAAGGATCCTGCCAAGCTTAACAAAAAAAAAAATCTACCATACTATACTTTCTCGAGACCAACGTCCCTTCTTGGTAGGTCTCTCCATCATACCACTAATCGCACAATAGAAACACACTAGTAACTACCACATTTTGTAAATCTCTCTAGTCTCAGTTATTGGTGTCCTTGTCACACTCAACCAATATAGTCTTGCAAGTCTATTTTTTGTCATATCTTTATTTTTTGTTATTTTGTGTCTTTAACTTTAGCACCATCTTGTATTTCAACATTTGTAAGTAGTGAGAAATGGTTACTTTGACACAACACTATCAACACAAGTGTCAGCATAATTAATGATTACATGAATGTGGCATTCAATATCGAAAAAGGAGTTAGTGATTTTTCTTCGTTGCGTGAAGGTTGATTGAACTAACGTTGAATTGTTACATATCTAGTAGCATTCATATTTAGTATTTAGTGTCTTACATGATCATGTTATATTTTTGAAAAGTTTAATTTTTGCCAAGGATATATTTTTTTGGGCTATGAAAAGGATTATATGAGGGGTTTAAGTGGTTAGGTGTTAAGATTTATAAAGGGTGTGATTTTATATTGGTACTAGAAATGAAGCTGGATTTGATCTTTGACTAGAAATGAAGTCGGATTTGATGAATTTAGGACCTATTTCTTTTCACATAGATAATGTCCTAGTATTAAATGATAAATAACTAATTTAAGAAGTCTAATGCTAAGAAACAATGGGCTTATTCAAGTACATGAAATTGCATTGATGTCTATCTCTGATATCATAGAAAATTTTAGTGGTTTGTTTGCTGCTTGTTTAGAGGATTTTGTCAAGTTTGAAATTTCTGGTTTGTTTTGGTAAAATATTTTTTTAAGTCTCTTGAATGATTATAGTTCTCATTTCATGCATAGATCGATAGATTTAGTTTTATTTCTATAATTATTATTGCTTTCTTTATATATTTGGTGGTTTGAGGAAAGATATTTTATTTCTTTTCACTTTGTGGCATGATTTGAGCATCTTCACCTTTTAGAATATAGTAAATTATTATTATTATTTTATATTTTCTTGGAAAAGAATTATTGATACTTGGAAAGGGAAAGAAGCCCTAGGTAGCTAATCGAAGAGAAAAATGGTTTATGTACTAGGTTCCCGCGCATTCATCGTAGGAGACCTATTGGCATGAGACCGACATTCCTTTTATGCAGTTACACTTTTGATGCCAAGGTGAAGTTGAGTTTGTAGACCTAGAAAGAACAATGGCAGCTGATCATAAGGCTAAGGAGATTGGAATGTTGGTTTCAAAATCAGGATTGTGAAAATTGTTTGAACTATTACTTATTTTGATCATATTGACTACCAAATTTGTGTCTTGTTGATTTTTAACAATTGTAATGACCTTGTGCAGAGTTGGTTTGAAGAGCCCGAGAAGACTCTCTACAAACCACAAGGACTACATTGGCTCTGTTGACCAATGATTAGAGTACGCTCGATGTTCTTGGTGTTGCAAAGTCTCTTCGCTCGAAGCATCAATAGATACAATGGTATGGCCATAACATCACTTAATTTTATCCTCTTTACTAATCTCCTCACAACTTAAAGGAGAGAAATGATCAGCTGAGCATGTAACATTATGATCATTTGAGAGAAAGGTGAGCAAGTAGATCCTTAAAACAATGTTGAAAGAGGCCCTCCTCTTACTAGTAACAAAAAACTTGAAACCACAGGCTTATCACCTTAACAGCCATAGGTCTTTATTTGTAAATTCCATGGTGTAGTTGGTTGTAAGTCTCAGGAGAAAAATTGGTTCCTGTGAGCAACTAAGACATGTCAATCATCCATTTATTCATTAGAATCAAATAGAACAACTGCCATTTCTGTAGCAATTTTTTATTGCATGGCTGCACTACCTCATTAAACTTCCTTATATCAGTAAGTATTGCTAGAAAGGTTTTCCTTTTAAAAGGCATCATGTATGTTAAGCAATGTAGGGAGTACAAATTCTTGAAAGTGTCCATTACAACTCATTAAAATTGGTTCTTTTCCCACAACAACATATTTCATATCAATACTGCCCTTGAAGACATATTTGATTGCACACCTACCATACCATTCTTAGAACAAAATTGGTGGGGTGTTGGTTTAAAGTTGAAGTCACTTGAAGAGCATTGATACTAGAAACCATTGTGTATTTCTGTTTGTATAGGCCTGATATCTTTTCTTATGAATAGTCAACATTACTAATATTCCATCTATGTCTACTCCAAGCATTATTCTTTTATGTTTGGAAGCACAATTTTGTTGTGCTTGTTGAAGATCAAATTTCTAAGGAAGTTGTGAACCACATCTCTAATGAGCCATCATACATGACATATGATCTAATCTCTTCATTTCTAATTGATCTGCTTGACTTTATGGGTACCACTAGCTGTAAGCTTTGTAATAGGAATTTATTAGTGTTTTACAAAGGAAGATTGTACTTGCCTTTCCTCCCAATGGAGAGAAAGGGGTAGTAATGATAGGTTGTTACACTAAACCATTGACTTGTGACTTGTCTGATCTTAATGGCTCTATACTTTTAGGTTCTCCATAAAAATGCGTGAATGAATCCTACAATGAATTTTAATGAACGTAATCCTTATTTGAAAATTTAGCCATATTTCTAGGAACTTGATCATTTAAAGAGATTTTATATGATCTAGAAGGGTTGATGGGTTGTATGCTAAAAATATTCCCATGTTTCCCTTTGTCATGTATACTTGACACCATTTTCTATCATTTTCATTTATTCCTTTTGTGCCTTTAGATTTGATCATTAGAACATTCTTAAATGTTGAGAAGCATTGTTGATATGGTGACTCTTGTAAATTAGAGTCTGAATAGGTTTATTGAATATCCAACCAATGATGTTACAATCTCCAACATGGGATTGGTAGTTGCACTTTCTACCTCTATCAAGTTTTGTGCCAGGAATAATTGATCCAAACTTAAACAGGAACGCAACAAATTATAGATATAACCATAAATATAGAGATGCAGCAAAAATAACACTTCATTTCATTAATATCAAAATACTGAAATATGCTTACAAACAGAATGGAAATAAACTAGCTCGGGCATTGGTAGCTTATCTCTGAGAAGAGATGTGGAAAATACATGCCTCTCAACTGTGTTACAATGAGGCTCAAGGGCCTATTTATTATTGAACAATAAGAGAAAACCCTAAACAACCAAAACCCTAACCCAGGAGATGTAACACCAAGAGTTTGTGAACCCCGTTAGGGTTAGTTGGGCAACCAACTTCCTTGGGTCGTAACTTGGTCATATTATCTTTGTTTGGCGCATATGATACCTTATTGGAGAGGTCTCTTTGAGTATTGTAAGATTTGCGACATGCCTGCAACAGACCTCAAAAAACACCATTTAGGGGGGTCAAAACTGCTTCGGAAGTTTAGGACTGAAAAAACTACTAAAAATAGTAAATGTTGAAATAAACAAGGAAACAAATGAAACCGACTAGAGGTCTAGGTGGAATAAGTAGGTGGCCACCAATATCCACCTGGATTAAGCCTCCCCCCAGAGGAAGAAATGGTCCCCATTGTGTGTAGATCCTCCATGAGGTGAGGAAATTTATGTTGAATCTGGTCCCTAGTGAACCACTTGCCTTGGTGAAGGAGTTGGCCTGCTTTAACAACTTGATATAGTTGGATCCTTTTTTGGTGAGCATTCTTGATCTGCATGTCCATGAGATGATCAATTGTGGCTTGTTCCATGCAGTTCAGGTTGAGCTCTGGTTGTGTGAGTTGTTCTGCAATGTCGAATGTGTCCACCAATGGTGGAAAGTATGGTTGAAGGCGGTCTACATTGAACACTGGGTGTAGACCAAGGACCGGTAGGATGCCGAGCTCGAAGGCATTTTCACCAACAACCTTGGTCATGGTGTATGTCCCATATCAGAGCGGGTAAAGCTTTCGATGGGGTCCAACGAGGGGCTCCTTCTACAAACGTAGCTAAACTTTGTTGCCCACCTAGAACTTGTGCAACACTCGATGCTGATCATGGCGCTTCTTGTACTTAGCATTGGCTCTGTCCAATATATTATGGAATTGCTCACAAATGTGTTGAATGCACTCAATGAAGTTGTTATCCCTGTCGACTTCAAACTAGACGTGAGTCGAATCTGCCTGAGTAGCTACAAATGGTATGGCCACATCAATGGGACATAATGGCTGGAATCCCAGCCCTACCTGAAAGGGGCTATGGCCCATTGAGTTGTGGAGAGATTTGTTGTAGCTGTGTTGGAAATAGGGGAGGCTTTCATCTCATGTGTGTTGATGCTTCGAGTTATACATGCGCAAAATGTGTATGATCATCTTGTTGACAACCTTTGTTTGGTCATTAGTTTGGGGATGGAAATATGTGAACTTAGTAAGTTTTGTATCCAACATCGACCAGAGACTTGACCAAAATGCATTGAGGAATCTGTTGTCCCTATTTGAGACAATGGATTGTGGGATCCCAAAGTGTACCCATACTCTCTCAAAGAAGATCTTAACATTGGCCTCTATTGTGATACTCTTCTTGCAGGATGCCATGATGGCCATCTTAAAGAATCTGTTGACGACCCCAAAAACACAGTCATTGTCATGCTTAGTAGAAGGAAGGCCTGACATGTAATCCATGGAGATAGATTCCCAAGATCGACTAGGAGTAGGTGAAGGAGTATATAGGCCTTACTTCTTGATGGTTGGTTTGGAAATGACACAAGCAATGGAGGATCTAATGTACTTCCCAACATCTTAACGAAGTTTTGGCCAATAAAAATACTTCTGGAATACCGCCACTATTTTCTCTATTCTGAAATGTCCAATGACCTGACTGTAGTGTGCCTCCCAAATCATCTTGGCACACTTGCTTGAAGGAACACAAATGTGTCTTAGGTGGCATAACAACGCATCCTAAAGGTGAAAATTTGAAACTTTCTTCCCTTCCAAGAGTGTCTGGTATGTCCTGTCGAATTCTGGATCGCTCTAGTAAAGATGCGACCACCACAAGGTCTCATGCCCACAGGATTCGAGCACAATGATCATCACCATGACTGGTGGTCGTTTGAGGTAGTTTGCAACATTATTGGTGTTTTCATTCTTGTACTTAATGTTCAAATGGAACGATTACAGGTAGGTGGACCATTTCTAATGGCGATTCTTTTGCAACTTACCTTATGTTTATATGAACTGTAGGGGTCAGTGGTCCGTGTGGATGTGCATTTCCTTCCCCAGAATGTAATGCTTCCATTGATGGCAGACCTGCACAATGGAATACATTTCTTTATTGTAAGTGGGATACTTTCGGATTGTGTTTGAAATTTTCTCACTGTGGTAAGCCACTAGATAGCCCTGTTGAGTAAGAACTACACCAATAACATAGTCAAAGACGTCCGTCTCAATCTCAAATGGTTGTTGCAGGTATGGTAACGTGAGCACTGGTGTAGAGCAGGGGTGATGATTCAACTCAGAAAATGCCTTCTGTTGGGTTTCAGACCAAAAAAACTTTTCTTTCACTCCGCCCTTGGTGGATTGACTTAAAGGCCAAGTGATATGAGAGAACCCCAACACAAACCTGCGTAGAAATTGACAAGACCCAGAAAGATGCGGAGCTCTGTTAGAGTGGTTTGGGCTGGCCAATCCCGAATGTCTTGTATCTTGGTTGGGTCTACATGCACGCCCTGCTCATCAATGATGTACCCCAAATGTTGAACATGGGTCATGCCAAAAGTGCATTTCTCCAAATTGGCACACAACTTTTGTTGTCGCAAGGTTTGAAGGACTTGTTGAATATGGTGGAGGTGCTCTTCCCAACTATGGATGAAGATCAAGATGTCATCTAAATACACCACCACAAATGCATTGGTGAAGGAGGGCAAGATGTCGTCCATCAATCTCATGAACGTTGCAGGGTTATTGTCAACCTGAAAGGCATGACCAACCATTCGAAAAGGACCACCTTAGATTTGAAGGTAGTCTTCCATGCATCAGAGGGTTGGATAGGCATCTAGTGATACCTGAACTTGAAGTCAATATTTCTGAAATATTTGGCCCCCTTGAGCTATTCGAGAAGGTCATCAATCTGTGGGATTGGGTACCTATTCTGGACAGTGATCTTGGTCAGCCCCCGATAGTTAATAAAGAGTCTCTAGGTCCTGTTCTTATTTTGTACCAATACAATTAGGCTCCCACGGGGTGATGAATTTGGTAAGATGTGCCCTTTCTGCAACAACTCTTGAATCTTCCTCTTGATCCCATTTTTCTCCAAAATAGAGCATCGATAGATCGGTCCATTGGGTAGTGGCACTCCCTTGGTCAAACCGATGGAGTGCTTGACCTGAAAATGTAGAGGTACCCTTGTAGGTGGGGTGAAAGTGTCCTGCTATTTTTCCATGACCTTGTCCATCTACTGCTGATGTGCGGAGGAGATTTTTCTGGAAGCCATGGCCATAGCCTTCTTCTTTCCCTGAGGGTGAACCATAGAGAAAACAATTTTTCTAGTCTTGGAAATGATCTTACTGCATTGATTTGCAGTGATCAAATAGATGGTGGTAGACGGGGCTACCTCCGGTATCTTATACAACTTATTGCCCAAAGTAATAATCACAGAGCGAGGTCTAAACTCATATACAACATGTCACTTCCACAAGTATGATTGTCCTAATAATACATCACAAACTTCAAGGGGAGCAACATCACACAATACCTCATCTGTGAAGGGCTTGATGTTGTAGGGAAGGCAACATTGTTGGTTGACGCAAAGATATCATCCTTGGTGAAGCCACCCAATGGTGTATGGCTGTAGATGTGCTATCATTAGTAGGCCTAGCCTCTTCACGACCTCTGTTGAATTGAGGTTCTTTTGGCTTCCGCTGTCGACAATGAAATGCAACAGAAAACCCTTCACCCACATCTATGAGTGGAAGAGGCGTTCCCCCTCCTCTGGATCTTCAGTCTCATTCTTTTGGATCTTGGTGGTAGCCATAATGGCACTGGGCTCCACCTTCATGATCTTATCCCCTTTGTCATTCCCCTTGTCGGGTTCTGACTAAGAGTCTTAACATGCATCTGAATAGGAAGCCTTTAGCTTGACCACTAGTGACTGCTTAGCTCAAGACTCACTTGTGTTGTGAGTGGAGCTCTTATGGAACTCACACCATTTTCTCGTGTCCTTATTTGTCTCCATGGTGTTGTTATTTTCTTGCGGATTCGGTGTATTGTCTCAGGTTGTCACGCTTTGGCTTTGGCCTTTTCTCTGCGGTTTGGGGGCACCTTTTCCTTACTTCAGATCCACAAATCCAAAATCTCGCTCTTCTATTTAAACTTCTACTCAATCTTGACAACGTATCAGTATGTCATGCCAAGCGAGGAGATGTCCAAGAAATCTATCTCGTCCTGGATGTACTTGTGTAGAAAACCGCAGTACTTGAGTACCAAATGCCGCTTAGAATTCTTGATACCCAACTTCATGCGGAGGGTATAGAAAACATTTGTGCACTCCAACACATCTTGGTGCCTTCCCTGCCATAGCGTGGTCCACTTTATGTATTTATCTTCATAGCTCCCGACAGGGTAATATTGTTCCTTGATGGCATCTCGGAAAGAATCCCAAGTGGGTGTGGCTGAAAACAATGAGGATTCCATCTCATCCTTTTGTTCATAGTAGGTTTCCCACTAGTCCTTGACGTGTGGGGCGGCTTTGAGAAGTGAAAAAATAATATTTTCCTGATTGGAAAAGTCATGAATTGAAAAATATCCTTCCAACATATTCAACCATTTATCTACAACATTTGCATCTATTTGGCCCTCAAATATGGGAATATCAAAGTTAACTTGTACCTTAAAAGGAGTGGCACCTCCAAAGTAGTTGCTGGATGAAGATGCGTCGCCTGTGGGTAAGCGTCGGAGGATCTGGGCAAATTTATCCATCATCGCGTTCCTTTGTCGCTTGAGAGCTTCCTCAAGCAATATTTTGAAAGGATATCCTACACCCTCTTATTTCTTTTCTTCCACCATGGGAGGTCATTGGGGTTTGTGGGGCTGGTCTTCCAAAGTTTCAACCAGTTCGAGCCCTAACTCCTTATACCTTGTCCTTGTTGGGTACATGGAAAGAAAAATAGAGAAAGAGCATACTGCGCTGATACCACTGATCCAAACTTTAACGGGAACTCAACAAATTACAGATATAACCATAATTACAGAGATGCAATAGAAATAACACTTCATCTCATTAATATCAAAATAATGAAAGATGCTTACAAAAAGAATGGAAATAAACTAGCTTGGGGGATGGTAGCTTATCTATGAGAAGAGATGTGGCAGCTACATGCCTCTCAATTGTGTTACAATGAGGCTCAAGAGCCTAAATATTATTGAATAACAAGATAAAACCCTAAACAACAAAAACCCTAACCCCATGAGATGTAATGCCAAGAGTTTGTGGGCCTTGTTGGGGTTAGTTGGGCAACCAACTTCCCGAGGTCGTAACTTGGTTATATTTTATCCATTTGGCGTATACAATACCTTGTTGGAAAGGTCTACCCGAGTACTACAGTATTGGCAGAAGGCCCGTACCTACAACTATGGGTCTGCAATAGACCTCAAAAAAATATCGTTAAGGTGGTCAAAGCTGCTTCTAGTAAATGATGAAATAAACAAGGAAACAGATAAAACCGACTGGAGGTCTAGGTGGAATAGGCGGGTGGCCACCAATATCCACCTGGATCAATAACCTTGTCAGTTGTTGACTTTGAAGCCTTTTGTCATTTTGTGAAATTTAGTCCTCTACCATGGCAATCAACTTTGTTTGACTAAAGAGATGCATCTTGCTTCACATGTGTCATAGCTCCTGGGAGCAGAGGTGGTGTTCTCATACTTATAGTTACTACTCTAAATGCATAAACATTATTTTTTGAAGTTATTACAAACATTGTTTCAATCTTTCTCTTCTAGAAAATCTCACATGTTCAAAAATTTTATATTGTGAACAAAATTGCCACTCTAGTTGTGAAGATGACCTAAGATAAAATTAGATGTCATCAAGAAGGATTCTGTAGAAAAACCACCACTAGAAGTGAATGAAAGTCCCACAACCTTTATTACCAATTGATGCAAGGTGAAGTAGTTAAGATGTTATGCTTGTAACAAAGTGTTATAACCATATTTTTTGTTCATAAAAAATGACAACTATTCAAGACATTTAACAACAATTTATTTTATGAATTTTAACAACAATTTATTTTATGGAACTCCTAGGAAGCCCTAGGAATAACCCTACTCATACCCACCTTTCAACCATCCAATTAGATTGAAGTTTGAGGATGTAGGAAGATAAGCAGGCTGCAACAACAACAATATTAGCAATGAGCAGTGAGCAATGTGAAGGCTTAGTACTTGTGGGTGGTGGAATTGCAAGGATTTCCATTGTAGTTTCCCTTCAGAGGTACATAATTTATTCTTATGTTCATTTCCATGCAAATTTGTATCCATTTAGCTCGTATAGGTCAATGGGATCATAAAACATTCAGTAATACTCTTACTTTCAAAACCTCTAATAATGCTTTCAGAGATCCTAAATCCTTTGATATAATAGATGTAAAATAAATATTCCACTTTCCATTCATAATTTAGTATTTGAAATGACAAAGCTCATTATTTAAACTTAAAATTTGTCTTTATTGATTGTGACAATTCCATATACATTAATTGAAAGGTAATGAGGTGGGTTTCTTGTAGAATATTGTGTTCTGATATTTTTGTTAACAATCTATATCTACATATAAAAGGTTATGAGTTCCAAGCACTCTAGTGTTTTCCAGCTTGGTGTTTTGGTTATAAATCCATGTCTATGAATTTTATCTCCTCCGACAGTCTTTCCTGATTGCAACAACTCCATCTCCTTATAGGAATAAATAGTTAGCGACCTAGATACCTTGTTGACCACCCAAGTTTTGGTTAAGATCAATATTTGCAAATAGGTTGAGTTTCATGAGTTTGTTGTGGCTTGAGAGGCTCGAGTGACAATTTCATCAATAAATTCTTTCGGAAATAGTTCAATCAACATTACTAGTTTCTTGGTTTCTTTGTTAACTCTAGAGTTCATCTTTTTGTTCTTTTAGAATACCAAGCCAAATCAGCTCATTTAATTCATAGTTGCAATCTTGACCTGTAAATATGGTTCAGACTTGCAAGGCAAACATAAGTGAATTAGATTGACTCAAGGAAGCATCTTGTCTATGTAACACTGAGAAGAAACAAAAGCCAAAAAAATTTATTTTTCTTGTTTTCATGGCCATATTTCACAGTAGACAACTAACAAACTTGTCAAATGTCTAGAGTCTTATGGAATTTTGCAGTATGTAGTATCATCATGTACTTTGAAATCAATTAATATTGAAAATTTGCATTTATATTGACATTGTAGGTTTTCATATTCATAGATTTTATCTCATATATATATATATATATATATATATATTTTCAAGACAACTTCCACTTAGAATCACTTCTCACCCTTTGACATCGATGAGCTTGGTTATAGTAACTTTGGTTTTGATGTTGCATTGTGAATGGAATAGTGTAACAGAGTGTATTTTTTCTTTTGTTTGTTCAATTTCAACTCCATGATTGTTACAAGCCTCTGCACATCAAACTATTCCATTAGGTAAAGGTTAATTTTTCCTGTTCCTATTTGGTTAATATTTCAAAAGCAGGATTGTGAAAATTGTTTGAACTAGTTCTTATTTTGGTCATATTGACTACCAAATTTGTGTCTTGCTGTTTTTTTACATTTGTAATGACCTTGTGTGTTTGTAATGACCTTTTGTAGAGTTGGTTTGAAGAGCCTAATATTAGAGCAAGAAGACTCTCTACAAACCATAATGACTACATTGGCTCTGATGACCAATGCTTGGAGGGCACTCGATGTTCTTAGTGTTGCAGAGTCTCTTCGTTTGAAGCATCAACATATATAGTGGTATGTCCATAACATCACTTAATATGATCCTCTTTACTCTTTGATACTTTGTCCATGTGTATGAGTGTGCAAATGGACAAAGTATCTTTATCTTTATCTTTATCCTTAGAATATTTATCTATTATTTGCAGATATCATGGAATTACAAAAGGTGTCATTTATATCAGTTGCAAATGGAACCTGACTTGTTACAGCAAGTGCTCTTTATGTGTGGCTTGGAGTGAACTTGGCCCCATTTTCCTTTGAGCTCCCAAGTTTGTATCTTCCATATGTCAGGATTTTAAGAGAGATTGGACTGTAGGAAACTCCAACTTTTGACAGTGCAAGGAACCTCTTGGTACAAATCCAATAGGCAAGTGGGTATCAACATCTCAATCCCAATGAACTGCATGCAATTTTACTACTTTTACAGTTTATATGTGATGAAGGAAAGAAATCACAATCAGATGGAACTCTCTTCCCAGCACATGATGTGATTGTTCCTGATGAAGGATGCAGATTGGTACATGCTAGAGCTTGTGTCTATATTGATCCTCGTGGATCTTGTCTTTTAAGTGAAATTGACACGTCCAGGTTACGATTTGTCAATCCACAACTTTCTGAAGAACTTTGTGTACAAATTGGAGTAAAAAAGTTATCAGATGTTGTTGTTGAGGTAAGATTTGGTATATTTTATCTTTTGTTGATATTGGAACATTCTACATGCAATATAAGAAACTACAGTTTGAAGAGTCTAGCTAATTTAAAGTTTAAACCATCATAGTTAAGCAATTAAGTTACATGTTGGATTTTTACATCAAGAACTTGATTAGAGGCAGCTTTGAAAATGCTAGCAGTTTTGGGTCAATTTTTTATATGTCCCTGCTTTAAGATATTTAACCAATGATGAAGTTACCAAAGTCCTAGAATCTGTTGCAGAAAGTTGTAGTTTGTATGTTCTGTTTATACACGTTTTATAATGCTCCCATCATTAGTTGATATAACTTTGAATGTTCCCAACATGAAACAAGGACTCTTTGAAGAATGGAGAAATGAAGTTGGGCATCGAGTCCTCCAATTTGTGGACCACTCTAAGCAAATTATCTTGGTTGGAGAGCCCCTAGATGCAATATTTGTCTCAAATATTCTTGCCGTTGTTGTGAGCCAACTCTTAGATTCACCATTATGCCTACCAATTAGTACCTTATTTAATGTGCCAATTGGCATGGAAGTAAGGGCTTTGGATCTTCTTAGGTTAACATCTCTCAATAGGAATGCATTGGGTCATTGCAGAAGTTCTTTGCACCAAGGTAGTTTAATAGGTCAGGAATTGATACCATCAGATGCCATGCAAGTACAGTTTCATCCCCTGAGACCATTTTATGTTGGGGAAGTTATTGCATGGTGTTTGGATAATGAAGAAGGATTAAAGCTCAAGTATGGTAAAGTGCTAGAGGATGTGTGACCATCAGCTGGTCAAGCATTGTATAGACTTAAAATAGAAACAACTCCAGGAAAAATTGAGATTCTTTTGTCATCTAATGTCCTTTCATTTAGGAGTATGGAAGCAGGAAGTTCTTCTTGTATGGGTGTTGAAAATAGGGAATATTTCATCAGATCTGGCAACCAACATATACAGAGGGTTCAGGGTGTTAGAAAGGCTAATGCCGAAGATATTAAGGTCAACATTCAAAATCAGGTGAGCTGTCTGGCTTTTTGTGCAATGCAATGGCATTATTCACATAGTAATTTGATTGTATACATATTGTTGTGCTAATGGTGCTTTGTTGTAATAAGGAAAAATATGATCCCACTGTAACAAGAGTGTCAACATCAGAGATAGTGCATGTTGTTGCTGACATGCTTTCCGTGGCTGGCATTCCCATGGGCATTGAGCAGCAGTCACTTTTGCAAAAAAACACTAGCTCTTCAGGAACAACTAGCAACATACTTTGTCCATATGCAAATAACAGATAAAGATAAAGTTGTATGGTGTTCCTTTTTCATACTTGAGGTAGCTTTGACATTGGATATTTTACGTTTTCTTTCAAAAATTATCTCAACTATTTCTGGTCCATTTAGCAGTGATTAGATCCGTTTCCATGTTTTGTTTCAAATTGTTGTGTTTATCTTGTTAGTGCATGGACCCCCTCTTTCTTTTGACCATTTACATGGTGTGGATATGTGACCTATCTTTGTATATTGATTATATTGATTGGGATATTAGTTTCCGGTGGCATATTCCCATATTCAATGCAAAGCATCCAACCACCAATGGCCCTTCAAATGTCAACGCTCCACATACAATATTCAAACGATCTTTTGCCAAGTGGAAAAATAAGGCACTAAATTGGGCATCCTAACCTCTAAAGGCTACAAATATTGCAAGGAAAAAAAAGGTTTTTGCTTCAGGGCTCCTTGTTTAATACCCAACAGAATTGAGGGTACTAGTCTACAAAAAAGTAGATTCACCCCTGAAATTATGGAAAGGGATGCTCCCTTGCAATAATTTCTCGAGTGAACATTTTGGAGATTAACTTTCCACTATGGGTGTCACTACATAAACAAAAGCTTTTTCAGAATCAGATAGGCATTTCAATTTTTGGCTTCATAAATCGTAAAGTATTGCTAAGCGTGTATTCCTTAACCTCTTCATGTTCTGCAGTGCAAATCTTGTTTTACAAATATTACCTACCACCTCCATATATGCCTAGCCAATATTGGCAAATGTTTCATAAAATTCCTCCAATCGAAGGTGTTAATTTAATTCCCACAATTAATTTGTATACCCTGTCATTTAACTCCACCAAATTTCAACTCCATGTCATTTGAAATATAATTCCGTTTAACTATCCTCACTTTTTCTGCATTATCCCACCTGCCATCTACAACATGAATTCTTGATAGAAGTTCATAAAATTCAAAATTTTGAGGCTTTAAGTTGCAAAGGTGTTCCACTTTAACTCACCTACCTAAAAAATGCAATGAATTCAAGAAGCATCAAACAAGGACCTACACAACAAGATCACGGTATAGTGTCATCTTTCTTAATAAAGTCTCGAGTCTATTTTAAATAATATGCATGACCAAGATGATCAATGATGCAAAAATATTATTTCTGGCACAACACTTTTGACTTGTGTTGTATCAATGTTTTTGGAACTCTCTCCATGAGTCCTGGATGACTGAAAGAACATAAAAGTAAAAGAAATTAATTTGATAAAAGAGAGAAAGAAAGAAATACTTACATCCTTATACTTGTTACAACAGATATAAATTCAACATCAAGTGTAAGAAACTTCTAAATCCATGCAAATGTTAATCTGACATTAGCACCAACTATAGTCAATACTCTAAATTAAATTAATTCTTTGTTAGAAAGGAAAGAGAGAAGTGTTGTTAAGATTATGAAATAAATTAAGAGCACAATAAAAATGTATCCGAAAAGGAGGCATATCCTTCAAACACAAAATTAACTATCTAGGTTGAAGCACAAACACCTAGCTATAGAACTCTACAAAGGAGGTTGTTGAAGATTCTAAAATACATTAAGAGCACAATAAAAATGTAACTGAAAAGAAGACATATCCTTAAAATACAAAATTAGCTATCTAGGTTGAAGCACAAACACCTAACTATATAATAACACAAAGGATACCTTTGAAGTATGTTAAGTGGAGGGATGGAATATTGGGGGCAAAAGAGTAGATTAATGAAACATATCAAAAGTTTATGTTGAGCTTAAAAGATATGGATAACCTACAATAATATTCTTATCATCGACCTTTGGAGATTTCATTTCACATAGCAATCAATCGGGGTCTTTATGGTTGCTTAAAAAGTAACCAAATGGTGTTATAACAAACATATATTTTGTTCAAAGACAAATAATCAACTAGAAGAGCTTGAATGTTTTTTTTGTTAATTGTAACCTGCCTCCAAGTTCAAAATGGGTAAGAACTAGAATTTTTTCATGCCATATTTATTCTTTGCATCAACAGAAGTAAGGTACTTGATAGGCCAGGGTGGGGGAGATCCCCATGTGTGGGTGTGTGACTAATACAATAAAATGAAAAAAAGTCCTAACGTCTTGTTTATTTAAAGACTTCAACATAAAATAAAAATGAAATGACATCATATTTATTTCAATTTCTATATTTAAGTTTTAAGTAACTAATAACTAACATAAATCCATCTTATCCTTGGATCTATTGAACATTGATAGGTATAAAAAAAGGCAAGGTGCAAACCTTAAACATCTTTTCTCACACCAATGGATATTGTTTGAACTAAAATTAGGGGGTTGTAGCTCTACCTATACAACTTGTTACACAAAAAAATGGGAGAATTTTATCTCCAATACTCATATCCATCCATCTCCATCTCAAGATGGGCAGGACAGTGAAAGCATTTTTCACAAACTCCATGCTCTAACATAACTACTTGGTAACTATTTTACAAACTAATTACATAACGATATACATAGATAGATCATAGCTATTTTTTCAATAGGCTAAGTAGGCAAACTCGTCAAGCAAGGATCGTAATCCTAATTCTTTGTTCCATTTAATTCTTGTTCTCACATTTCTTTCCCATATTTCCTCCCTCTCATGACTGCTATAGAGCTTAATGTTTGCTTAACTATGTTTTCATAAGTGAGAGTTCTAATGTCTGCCTTTGTTACCCCTAGGCTAAGGGAACATCTTCCCTCACTATCTCTAGTCATTGTTCCTCCAATGGATTATGGATTTGTTGTTTCACCCTTTTTCCCCTTATATTTATTCTTAATTTTTTCATTTTGACTCTTTTTATTTTTTGCACTTATCTTCTTCCTGTCAATTTTCTAAGGACTTCTTGTGGCTCATTTCCCACTCCTCCCTCTTATATCCCAATACATGAGAAATATATTTATATTCCATATGAGGAATATATATATTTCATCCTCGAGGGCTTGCTTAGACAACAAGGTGCATATGCATTACAAGAAATGCTAATTATGAGTTCAACACATTGTCACATGTAGGATTTCTCCCTACCACTTGTGTTAAACCTAATTGAATTTCCATGAGAAATATCTTTATATTCAATATAAGGAATATACATGTTTTTGTTCTAGATGGATTGCTTAACAAGGCTTGAAGCCATTACAAGAAATACTCATTATGAACTTTGTTAGCCCTTTACAAAGCCTTTATTATTCAGTGAAAGATTCACCAAGATCTTACAAGATTTTATAATTGAGCGAAATATTCACCTTGATTTTATAAGATAATATAATTTGGTGAGAGATTCACCAAAAAAATTATATATACATATTATTTTATCGATAAAATCACCTTCCATCTTTCCTATGTATCATGGGGATTCACCCATTTATTATACATATAAATTTAGGGGGGTTCTTAAAATTTTCCCTGGTTGTGGAGCAACCACAAGCAAAGGAGTAGAGAGTGGAGGCACCCAATCATGAAAAGACATCTAGATAAGGAAGGAAGAGCACCAGGGAAGTTGACTGATTATTGCATGATGCTAGAGAGAATGTGGGAGCACCCACATCACAACACAAGTAGAGGAGGTCACTGCATCGATACACTAGGTACATGGCTTTGATAAGTGAGCTAGTTGAGACATAACCATCCTCATTCAAGGAATCAGTGAAACAAACAGTATGGGTTGATGCCATGGTAGAGGAATATGATTCCATAGTCAGAAACAATGTTTGGGAAGTGGTCCCAAGACCAAAGAACAAGTTAGTGGTAGGTTCAAGGTGAAGCAAGTAGCAAACTAAAGCATCGAGAAACACAAGGCCAAATTTGTGGTCAAGGGGTTATCTCAAGTGGAGGGAATTGATTATGAGGAGACCTTTGCTCTAGTAGCAAGGTAATCTTCTATCATATCAATTCTAGCACTTGTAGCACAAATGGGATGGAATATCCATCATATGGATGTGAGGACAACATTCCTCAATGGAGTGATTGAGGGGTAGGTGTACATTGAACAACTGGAAGGATTTGAGACCCTCGACAGAGATTTGCATGAGTGTAGACTCAAGCGAGTGTTGTATGGATCGAACAAGCGCCACGTGCTTGGTACACCAAGATCGACTGCTATTTAACTAGGTTGGGATTCACCGAAAGTGAAGCAGATGAAAACCTTTACCATATTGTTGTTGAATATAAATTGTTGATTATAATATTATATGTCGTTGATTTGATTTTAACCAGTGATCAGAAGTTGATCAAATATTGCAAAGAGGATCTTGCGAGAGAATTCGAGATGAAGGACATGGAACTCATGCATTATGTCCTCTGTTTGGAAGTATGGCAAGGAGATGGGGAACTGTTTGTCTCTGAGTTGCAGTATGCCAACGAGATACTGAAGAATTTCCGCATGGAGAGTAGCAAACACATGGACACTCCTCTAACAAGTAGTTGGAGGAAGGAAGATGCCACTTCATATGAAGAAGTGGAGGACACTATTTATAGGTAGTTTGTGGGTTCACTCATGTATTTGGTAAACAAAGAACCATACATGTGTTATGCAGTTAACCAGCTTAGTCAAGAAATTCTTAAGCCAACCAAATTGTATTGGAAGGCGACCAAACATGTGTTTAAATACATGAGAGGCACTACTCAGTATGGTATTTGGCACAAATATATAGAGGGAGTGAAGCTGCAAGGCCTCACAAATGCATATTGGTAGGGTAGTCCATCAGATCAGAAGGGAACTTCAAGAGGATTTTTCATTATTGGGTCATGTTGTACTATGTAACAACCTCCCCATTTATGAATAACAATAGCTAAGTTAGAGATATAAATGGGGACCCTTTTTAAATTTTTAGTCTTGGGATAACAAAACCTAACTATAAGAAATTGCCTTGAAAAATCTTGCAAAACAACCCAAGGATGAGATCCTTATCGCAAATCGCAATTTTCCATGTGACTATCATAAAACACCTTTAAAATTTGCGATGCGCAATCAAACCTCCCGCTGCAATATCCTGATTATAAGCACCTTGTCATTTCGCAAATCGCACTTCGCAAACTTCGCAAGTAATTAAGTTGTGCCAAAACAACGTCCATTAACGATTTGTGAAATGCGATATTGCGATAATCGCAATTGCATTTCGTCTTATATAAAGCACAACGCTATATTGTATCCGTTTGAAAATTTTGATGTGCAAATAAGAGCAGTAAACGTGTGAAATAATTGCAATATTTAAAAGCCCGAGGAGAGGTAATCATTTTCCAAGTTATGGGTAGTTAGCGTTGAGTATCTCATTAAACCTTTCTCGCGATCCAAGATCATTTCAGAAATGATTTCAATCTTAATTTCCTGATATTGTCTGCGGTGATATATCTTGTCCATTGTAGGCAAGCTACAAAAGACATGTCATTGAGGAAGGTGATGCAAAAATAGAAAAAGCAGAGCATTGTAGAATCTGAGTTTACAGAGATGGTTCCATATTCTCTGATACATTCTGCAGCTTTGATGGAGGAGCAACAACTTGGGAGGTCATTTACAGTAGGCTTGAGGACGAGCGTCCCAAGATTACTGTTATAAGAGCAACAACTAACTCAACAAGACCTTCGGGGCTTCAATTCAAGGACATTGCTTGTACTTTCCTGCATAGGATAGGAGCAAGGGATAAAATCCTCCCATACATGGATATGATCAGGTGGGTGGTCGAAAACCTCACCATTGAAGATAGGAAATTCAGGAATTCAAGAAACAAACTCATGGGATCATTCAGAGCAGAAGACATGAAGAAAATGTATCATATACCTGATCCTCAGGATATATATGATAAGGCATACATGGCCAGCTTAGCAAAGAAGAACCCAGACCCCTTCAAGCTGATTCAGGGTTGGAGAGTATTTTTTTTTTGAGAGAAAGTTCGGTTGCTATATATTAATCTGAAAAGAAAAAGGCAGTTTGCCATACATATAATGCATCATGAGCATTCTGGATCCAAGGAATTACAAAAAGAATCCTTTCCTTGATCCTTACTTTAGTTATCCTGCCTCTAAAGCTTCTAGTATTACTATAAATCCTTACGAACTGCAGGCCCCATCTACAAACCATTTCTAATCTATGTCTATATGACTCATCTTCCTTGCAGTGGACGCTTCTGGGTCCAGATCTGGTTCGTTCTGCTTTGCACTAGAAGGGGATGTTGCATCTTTAAACTTTTTATCCATCATGTACTTGAGGATAGATATCTTTTCTTCAACATGGCTACATCTATTACTCAGACTGCTAAACTGTTCATGCAAGGAATGAACTCT
This sequence comes from Pinus tabuliformis, assembly GCA_031772625.1. Taxonomy (NCBI): domain Eukaryota; kingdom Viridiplantae; phylum Streptophyta; class Pinopsida; order Pinales; family Pinaceae; genus Pinus; species Pinus tabuliformis. The sequence goes on along the minus strand of CM062811.1, from coordinate 950,117,718 downwards.
GTGTAAGAAGAGGTTCATCTCAGCCTTGTATTTCTCATGAATAATTTTGCACTGTTCCTCAAGTCTCGCTTCCAGATTTCTCACTTGATCCTCCAGGGCTCGTTGCTGCGCTCAGACTTCTTCAAACTCTGCTTGTAAATCCCTGCAGTGGAAGCATTGTTCTGGACGCTCCATTGTCGCTGGAAAATACTTGTCTGTGCTGATCTCTTTCTTAACACAGTGTCTCTGGATTCTTTGCTTGCTACTGTTAGCTGTCACCGTGTGCGCAGGGGCCTTAAAGCGACTACCTCGATCTATTTGTAGAGATGCAGAAGCAGCTCCGCTCTTATAACTATGAGCACAGATATCTCCTATGGGAGGATGGCTTGTGATACCCGGGGCATATAAAGGCATTTTCGACAAGCTGTGTTGGCGGGAATGAGCCCTGCGTCTCCCAATAATCCACCACACCGTCCGATGCATATCTTGGCCTGCATCGAAGATCTGATTGTTAGGACGATTTTCCCCTGCGCGATGCCCGATTCCCATGCGCTGAATAGATCTCCTTATCTGAATTCTGATATAAGTCCTATCTACCATACCTACTCTGTCTCCTGCACTGATTGCTTTCCTGCAGTCATAGATTCTATTAACTACGGTACACCAGGCGTTGACTAGCTGCGTGATGTTCATGGTAACGGTTGGAAGGATGATGTGTTATTACAACGAAGACTACCTTTGGCACGATCACATGCCCTGTTGGCACACTTGTCAGCTTCCTTATTCAGTCCACGAAGAATGTGATAGTAGCGGACTTCTTCTAGCAAGTCGTGGAGAGTCTGATTCCTGCAATTTATCTGTTGCAATAGAATGTTTGGCGTGCTCTGCCTCAGAGCCATGAGCCTAATGATTATTGCTGAATCGCCTAAGACTATTACTTTCTTTATTCCTATCTTGATCAATTGAGTGAGACCCTGATACAGAGCCAATCCCTCAGCCCTGTTATTGGATAACTCTCCCAATCCCCATTCAAATTGAAGAATTGTCTCGCCGTTAGCATTGCAGATAAGGCCCCCTGCACCTGCTTGGCCTGGATTTGATTTTGAGGCGCCATCAAAGAACATGTAGAACCTATTATAGTTACCCAACCAGATTGCAAATTCTGCTTCCTTTAACCTCAGCTTCCAGACACTGCTTGTCTCTTTCGGTTGAATCCTTTCTTGTCTTGATTCCTGAGTGCTAATTGTAATCCCTTGGGCATAACTGATCAAGTTTCTTTCTTTGATGCTGTAGTTGGTGGCCTCGATCTTGCCTTGAGAGTGGGCTATAATTGCCTCCACCGCTAAAGTCTTTGCCTTATGACACATGACTCTGGTATTGCATCCTTTCTCTTGAAAGACCTTCCCGTTTCTCGCCAACCAGATGCGCCAGAGCAGGGTCAAAGGTATGATGTTCCATATCCTTTGCGTCAAGTTGCTCTTCTTCCCTTTCCATGGACAATTTTTTTTTCCAATTATAGACAGTTTCTGCAATAGTTGTCTTGGGCTCCCATGTTATTTCCCCAATTGTGGCTAGCTGACTCCAGCATTCTTCAGCAACCTGGCAATCTATAAACAGGTGTTGTATTGTTTCTTCTGCTTTACAGCAATTTGGGCATCTTGACGGTCCCATTATACCCCTTTTTCTTAAATTTTCTGCTGTTAGAATCTTCCCTTTCAGGAGGAGCCAAAAGAAGAATTTGACTTTAGGGGGCGCTTCTGCTCTCCACACCAGTTTCCATTGGCTCCATACTTCCTGTGGAAAGATGCTGTCACAAAGGTGTTGGTGACCAGCTTTGGCCGTGTATTGGGTTCCCGTTGGGTCCCAACGGTAGCCATCTTGCTTGCCTTTTTGAGTCGGAGCTTTATTGTGTAGTAGGTTCTTGAAAGTTGTGATGCTTGCCTCTATCTCTCTGGGGTAATTCGGTAATGTCCAACCTGTCCATGCCTGAGAGTGATTGTCCCATTGCGATATTTGGGCTAAGCTCCATATACCTCTGTTGTTAAGCCAGTTTATGGCAGGAGTTGCCTCCAGATTTGATCCAATGGGAAGCTGACCTAATATGCGGTCAGTGGAAAAATTGATGCTGCTCCCTCCTCCTGGGACCTTTGAAGTATTCTGAGACAAAAAAGGTATGGCTTTCTTGCAGAGCTGCCAAATTTTTGTGCTGTCTCTATTGGGAATATTAGTGTCCAGGAGTTGGTGCCTAGAGCTGTTCAGGTATTTTGCTTCAAGTACCGTCTTCCACCAAGCTGTGGCCCCTGTGATCATTCTCCAAATTATTTTAGCTCCAAGAGCTAAGTTCAGCAGTTTTGGAGATCTTATTCCAAGTCCTCCTTTCTCCTGAGATTGAGTGACATTCTTCCAACTGACCAGATTGAACCTTTTTTTTTTTTTTTTTTTCGTTTTCCCTCCTTGCCATAGAAAATGCCTGAGAGCTCTTTCCATTTTTTGGTGGAAGACCATTGGATCTTGGTACAAAGAGAAACGATAAATAGGTAGAGAGGCCAAACCTGATTTTAGTAGAACCAGGCAACCTGCTGGATTCAGCCAAATAGACCCCCATTGTTGGATTTTTCTCTTTATTTTGTCAAGGATTTCGTTCCAAGTATCAGCCTTCAATGGTACCATACTTACCGGCATCCCTAGATATGTGAAGTAGTTCCAGTTTATCTTGTATGAGACTCCTAGAATTTTTGCAATGCTGTGGATGGTGTGATCTGATGTGTTCCAACCATAAATACAACTTTTTAACTGATTAACCTTCCCTCCTGAGTATTCCATGAATTGATCTAATATCGCCTTGAAGCGCCTTGCAATAGTGGTGGACGCCCCTCCAATCAAGAGGGTATCATCAGCAAATTGGGAATGGTTGATGTTCTTTGTACCTTGCTCAAATTTGATGCCAGTGATTAGGCCAATTCTTCGATTGAAATCCAAGATTTTGCTAAGAGACTCAGCCATGAGGATAAATAGGTATGGGGACAGGGGACAGCCTTGTCTAAGGCCTCGAGAGGATTGGAATGCAGCACAAGGTCTCCCATTGATCAGAGGGGAAATCCATGGGTTCGATATGCAGGCTTTGATCATATTGATGAAGGAGGGGTCAAATCCCATTTTATGAAGGACTGCAAATAGAAAGGAGTGCCTAACCCTATCAAAGGCATTGGCAAGATCCAGCTTTAGGACAAACCCTTTCTCTTTTCGGCTTATGCTTGAGTGAATGGCCTCTTGCACAAGAAGAATGGAGTCAGAGATGTGCCTATTGGGGAGAAAGCCCCCTTGGTTTTCTGAGATCAAAGAGGAGAGATAAGGCTTAAGTCTGGTTGATAGAATTTTTGTAATTATTTTGTATGCAGAATTGCATAAGGATATTGGTCGAAATCTTGAGAAGGTGGAGGGTCTGTTCTCTTTTGGAATTAAGGCTAGATGGGTTGAGTTGGTGAACCCCCCCATTTTGCCTTTCTGTAAAACCCAACGTATCATCTTTAAAAGATCTTTTTTGATCATCTGCCAGTACTCTCTGTAAAAACTGATTGGAAACCCATCAGGTCCTGGAGCTTTGTCTGGGTGAAGACTCCATACTGCTTTTTGAACTTCTTCTTCTTCTACTTCTTGCGTGAGCTTACTATTTGTTTCTTGGGTGACTTCTTTAGGCATGTGCTGAAGTAAACTTGTGTAATCCTCCTCACTTTTTTCCTCTGTCAAAATATTTTTGAAGTGATTGGTGGCTGCTTCTTTTATGGAATCCTGGGTGTTGTAGCTATTCCCATCGCTATCCCTAATTGTGCTCACCGTATTTCGAACCTTTCTGATTGTAGCATGCTTGTGAAAATATGAAGTATTTTTGTCTCCCTCGTGCAGCCACAGCTGCCTTGACTTCAGTCTCCATTTAATTTCTTCGTCCCTTATAGTTTGTTTCAGCTGGGTATAAAGTCTTATTTCGTTCTCTTTGGCTTGGTGGGAAAGCCCAAAGACTTCAATATTTTGCTGCACTTCCTCAAGATCTTTCTTAATTTTCTTTTTGCTCAACTCAGGCTCTTGGTAATTGCTCTTTGCCCAGTGTTTTAAAGCCTGTCTTGTTCTCTTTAATTTTGTCTCCCAGATATAAGTCGGGGAGCCTTCTACATGTTGGGTCCAAGCCTGCCACACCGCTTCTTTTGCTGCAGGGATACGATTCCATAGAGAACAATATTTGAAAGGAAGAGGTCCTAGCTAGCAATGTCTGTGCAGATTAAGTATTATTGGATAATGATCAGAGGCGGAGACATTAAGAATGTTTGACTGGCCAGTAGTGAAGGTGGACAGATATGTTATATTTATGAGGAACCTGTCAAGGCGCTCCATGATGTTGCCAGCTCCTAATCGTCTGTTGCTCCAGGTATATCTGCGGTTCTTGGGTTTGATATCGATCAGATCTTGATCCTGCATAATGTTCTTAAGTCGATTTCTGAAAGGGTCTGGGTTGAAGTTTCCCCCTCTTTTTTCGTTGGCATGCAAAACCAAATTGAAGTCCCCTGCAAGAATGAGATTGTTGTCCTGTTATTCTTCTATATTTGTTTCCAAAGTGTTCCATCACACTTCCTTCTCCCTGTATTGATTCAGAGCATAAATATTGTAGATTTTTACCGTTGATCCATCTTCCTTGCTTTCTAGATTAACACTGATCCAGTTCTGATGTATTTTGGTGGATTTGCAGCTCCATTTGTTACTGTCCCACATTGTTAGGATGCCACCAGAGGCTCCTCTTCCTTCACTTGCACAACCACTGTAACGCTTTTGCTGGCTGATGACTCTATTGATTTCAGATTGATCCTGCTTTGTTTCTTGAACAAGGATGATTTCAGGCTTTTCACTTTGGATTAAATCCTTAAGGGCTTCTATCTTGGAGGGGTGCCCTAGTCCCCTACTGTTCCAGGATAGCATTTTCATCATGATTTACCGGTTACATGGAGAGGTGCTCGCCTCTCTTTGCCTTTGGTATTATTTTCTTTATCCGAGTGTCCAAGGATAAAGGATTCTATAGGAGTCTGAGAGCCCATGGCGATATCTTTCTGAGTGCTTTCTTCTCTCTGCTGTTTGGCCGATTTTCTGCCAGGCCCTTTTTTGGGAACATCACTGGGCGCTCCATGATCCTTTGAAGAACTTCTGGTTATTCTGGCGGAGGGGGTATCAGGGGAGGGTTGAGAAATGTGAGGGGGAGAGGGATGGAGAGGAGGATCAGATGAGGGGTCGGAATCTTCCTCAGTGAGTGATGCGAAAGGATTAGAAGATGGAGGAATGGAAGGATCCGCAGATCGAGGGGGAGAGGAGGGGTGATGGAGAGGAGGTTGCTGGGAGGAAGAGGAAGGGAGCTGGTGGGCTGAATGAAGATTGGAGGGGTGTTGGTGGGAAGGCCCAGGGGCTTCAGAGTCCGATGGTTTCTGAGGGGGTGATGATTTTTTCCTTTTAACAGTTTCCCATTGCCCTTCTTGCTCTTCTGATTCTACATTTATGATTTTAGTACATCTATTTGCAAAATGTCCGTATTCGTGACATACCTTGCATTTGAAGGGGATCTGTTCATAATCCAGCTGCTGAATGTGGCACCAGTCGTCTACTTTCAGTTTGATGGCTTCCGGCAGTCCACGCCCCAGATCAACTTCAACACAAATCCGCGCACAGGCCTGCATGTTGTCTTTGGGTTCACTGTGGTCTATGTATTTTCCGACCGCGTTTCCTATTGCTTTGACCGAATCGTCGCCCCAGCAGTGAAGAGGAAGACGGGGCAGCTTGACCCAGATTGGAACTGCGCTTGGTATGTCTAGCTCTGGATCGAAATCCGGGGTCCATTTGTTGAGATAGAGACCCCTGGAGTCCATAAAGTAAGGTCCGTTTCTGAAGATTAGGTCCTTGTCCTCCTTAGTTTCGAAATGAAAGGTGAAGTATCCTCTACCACAAAATCTGATGGATATTTTGCCTTGGATCTTGTCCGACCAGTTCCGTTCAACCCACCTTTGCACTGTTTTGGGGGAAGGCCACAGTCCTGTAAATTGCCCGATTAATCCTTTCTTTGCTAAGGAAATGGCTGCCATGCGAGGAATGGTCGGAGGCAAATGAACTTCATGTAAAATATCTAGCTTCTTCACAAATTTCGTTGTTGTTGGTCTAGGTCTTTGCTGAGGAAGAGATTTAACCAGATTTGAGAAGGCCCGCTGTAGCTCCGGATCCCCACTGGGCGGATCTGGAGGATCCATGATGCTGGTCGATCAAGCTGGTGCAAGGAAGCAAGCAGATTCGATGGTAGGCTCAAGCGCGCGCGCGCACAGCAGCAGCAGCAAAAAAAAAAAGAAAAAAAGAAAAAAAGAAGAAGAACATTTAGGGTTGGAGAGTATTGGACAACAAATTCAAACTTGAAAAATTGGGTATGTATGCTATAGCATATTTGGCAAACCCCTATAACTATGCAGCTGCTATGTTATGTAGACTATATGGGTTGCCCAATAATTCTAAGTTTTCCATAGAATGGATTCCTCTGATTGATGCCTGCGTTAATTCCCACATCATGAATTGGGCCACCATCCTATCTGATAACCTAGCCACCATCATTACCGAGTATTGACAGAAGAGAGCCTCCTCTCTAGAGAACCTTCCCCCTTCTATTTTAGTGCCTACATTATGGACGCCATTTGTTTCTGCACTGCATTTCCAACCATGGGTTGGAAATGGACCTTACAGGACCCCTACCCTATCCACCTCAGTCATAAGAAAATATGGGAATCCCATTATATACCTCATTTCTATAAGATATGTCATTATGTTATTTTGCCCCTGCATCAAATAATTTTCAATAAGAAAGCCCCCAGGTTTTCCCAAGAAGCCGTAACAAAACTTCTCGCTGTCGGAAAATAGTTTTTTGAAGAATGCTTCACCTACATTAGGGTTTTTGGTAGCACAACCGACCCACATGTCCTTCCTTTATATGTTTCTAATAAATTGTTAGCAAGGGAAATCGCCCACTAGACCGTAGGAAAAGGCCTAACTAAAGTCCTCAAAGAAAACAAGAAGTTATTATGGCCCTCTTTTCCTGTCAAGTGTGGTTCTTTTGCTTTAGCAAATTTTAATCATGCCATTAAGGAGTCAGCAAAAATGGAAGCCCTCAGGCTTCATACATTGCTGAAAAGGCATTTCGATCCAGACAAGGTAGCACATAACATCACTACTGCGGTAAAAATCAAGCCATACAACCATGAAGATAATGATTTTGAAGACCTGTTACAGTCAGCCAAGTCTTTCGAACAAGCATTCGAATGGGCTAAAGAGAACCTGATTCCTGAAAATTTTGAAAGATTTCAGGAATTCAGAAATGAAAGGCTCGAAGCAATCCCAATGCACTTGTTGAAGATCGAAGATAAGCCTACGCCAAGTATGTCTATTAACAGTGAAGGACCTAGTTTTTGCACAGTGTTTCAGGTGAATACTGAGAAAACATTAGATACAGGGAAGGCCCAAGAGACAGATAATACAACAGAGTCTAGCAGGAAGTCAGCTAAGAAACAAGTTCTGAGCACCCCACCTAAAGAAATCAGTTCAGAGGTCAAAGGCAGTAGCTTGGAGCAGGAGTGGGATCAGTTTAATCAGAAATTACAAGACACTCCCAAAATGATAGATACCCAAGAGACAATGGAGTGCTAAACTCCTCTAGATATCCAGGAGAATACAGAGTCCAAGCCTATGGACTAGTAGTCCAAACCCATGGATAAGCAGTCCAAGCCTATGGATGAGCAGGCGACAACATCCTAGCAGACTGAGATTATCCCTGCTCTGCCCACATGAGAGATCGTCTTGAAAGTGATCAAAATCCCTCCACTTGATGTGTTCTATAGCCTGTTCCATAAGGCAGTAGTAAGAAGATAGAGAAAAAGAAAAAGGGTAGAAAAAACCGAGCTCCCACTTGGAAACGAGCCAATGGACATAGTTTGGAGGGCCATTCCTTTCAACCCAGCTGAGAACTTGACTAAATTGTCATAGTTCACGGGAGCATATGCAACGACCACCATGGACAAAGCCACTAAATTCTCTACTTTGTTGAGAGAAAAGGAGGAGAGGATTGCACAACTTGAGTAGCAACTCGAAACAGAGAAAGCAAGTGTGAACAAGCAAGCAGCTAAGCATCTTGCCCAATTGCAACAGAGCATGGAGGTCTTGAAAATAAGCCACGAAGCTGATACATTGGCTAAAAACATGCAATTCTGAGAATTGCAGCAAGCCATGGAAAGATATAAGGATGTTCCTACTACCGAGGAGTTCGTTAAAGAGGCTCTGGAACTGAATTCCCTCCTAATGAAATAGTAGGAGAATTTTTGCCAAAAGATGCCACACATTACTCCTTATTTGATCACTAGCGACCAGCTAACAGATAAGGTGATCGACCAGAGAACTGAGTTTACTGATCTCAACACCAGAATCTCAAAGTTCATCGAATGATAGGAAACAAAAGACAAAAGGAAGGCCAATCTGCCTGAAATCGAGGAGACACACAAAGACATTCTTTTCACAGATTGGGACGCGAGAATCACGCAAGCTGAGCTAGTAGTGACAAGGGAAGCTGGGGTATCGAAGAATATAGTCATGGTAGTGAACCACACTATGTTTGTCACCAACATGCTAAAGGAAGGCAACCTAAAGAAATGCCCGATTTGGGTGCTTTGCATAAAAGACAGTAGGAAAAGGCAGAGGACACAAAGGGAGAATATCGCAAAATTGATCAAGACCAACTGGGAGTCGTATTGGCAATACCTCGTAAAACCGCACAACCAGATCATGACCCTTAACTGCTCACTTCATTCAACTCAGCAGATGTTTCCACCTCTCACCGATGCGATTTTCGCAGGACAACTCATGACACATTTTGGGGCACCTCCTCAACTCAAACCAATGATTGATATATGTGATTTGAAGGACAAGCTGGCAAACAAAAAATCATCATCTTAGTTCTACCCATCGGGCCACTATTTATTTTTAGAGTTAGTTAACTAGTTAGGAGGAAGGTTGTTTGAAACCTCCTCAAATTTTTGTATAATATATTTTTGCACATTAGTTAGAATAGTATTTATACCCTTCTCATGCATTTAGAGAAGGGTCCAGAATTTTACCAAGAACATTTGAAAAGAATGCACTTTTGTAAGTTTATGAATGCTTTGGTGAAATTATGGAACATGATCATTTCTTTTAGATATTAGACTACTTTCCTTTGTTGATGTACTATTGTGTTCTTGGGAGATAATTTGATTTGAAGAAAGGAGTTGATCCATGTCATTCGTTAAATGAGCAGAACTTCGCACATATGGTACTATTATCTTGTATGATTGACTGTGCTTTCTTTTAATCAGTGACAAACACTTTACTTTCACGAATCGTATGTGAGATTTATTCTTTCTGTTAAGCGTTAATTGCACTATTGTATGATGCCTAAACTGAAATTGTTAGTTTTCATATATATAATTCATCATATATGCGATATATTTTATAAATTTCTTTGACTAAATGTTTAGTTAAAAAAATTATCTTCTCTGTTTATGCATGATTATTCTTTATTATCACATGTTAAGTAGATATCTATGTAGATCGCATACCACACAGAAATACCTAGGTTTATATTAGAATAAGTTAGTTCGAAGATTTTCATGATAGAATAGGTCATTTAGATTATCATTATTATATTTTCAAATGCTCATGAACCACCCACTCTCGTCTTAAAACCCACAGTGGGAAACTAGTCCCATTATCCCTAGTCGGAGCCACCACTTTACACGGAAAAGGAGTTATCTTAAGGTCCGGACCGAGTGGTTATCCACCATGTTGGGGCAGTAGAGATCTGAGGAGCTTCAACATTTTGGCGCTAGAAGGAGGGCCATACGACTATGAATGGCATATAAACCTAAAGATCAATAAAAAAACATTCATAAGAGTCAAAGCCCCTCCACAACTTCTACACCTTCTAGATCTCATTCAGAATCTCCTGATCATAAATATGAAGTTATAGAAATATCTCCCTCGTCTCCTAAAGTAATATGACAACCATCTTCCCCAGATTACACTCCTGAGTCTCCCGAATTTCATTCTTTGATATAGAAATTGGAACAGATATCAATTTCTGCTGAGAAGCCATAGAGGCCCAAAGTTTCTGATGAAAGTGTTACTTCCTTATTACAACAAACTGGTGTATTAACTAGATTACAAAGTGAAAGGCTTGAAGTAACCCCATTCGAGTTCCCCATCCCTCCACGACGTAGGAAATTTACCTCACCAATACTTGAATTAGATACCAAAAAGATCACATCACATTAGATATCATTTTTGGGATTCAACTGCGTTAAGTAAGTCATTCAAACGTATGACCATTTCCATGAGAGGTAGTCGTAACTGACTAATTTCTCATGATTTTTGAATAGTTCACTTAGCACTCATTGCATCGGGTGATGCTCACAGGGGTAGCAAGCTAAGTGGGCTTGATTGTGGGGAAAAACTCCACAGTTAAGCGCGCTTGAGCCAGAGGAGTTCTGGGATGGGTGAGCTATGTGATTCGTTCTCCACATTTCACTAGTTTCAATCCCACTTCTTCACCCCTGTGAGCATCACCCGATGCAATGAGTGCTAATTGAACTATTCAAAAATCATGAGAAATTAGTCAGTTACGACTACCTCTCATGGAAATGGTCATACATTTGAATGACTTACTAAACGCAGTTGAATCCCAAAAATGATATCTAATATAATGCACTGCGTAAATCCCCCATACTTAGATCACATCACCTTTCCATCCATTCACTTCCCCATTCACTTCTTCTCAATCCACAACTTCTCAACTATCCACTTCTTCAATTAGTACTGCCACTAGTAGTACTAACCAGTAGTAAGTTTTTCACCATCTATACCTACTTCTGTACCAACCTTCCCATCTTCTCAGTCCCTAACTCAAGTTATGGCCAATCAACCCGCTCAACCTTGGACAAACCTTAGTGCTATCCTCGTTGCAAATCCAAATGCACTCCCAACAAACCCAGAAAAATGGCTACCCAAGTACAATCCCAACAATGGTCTTCCAGCTGAAGAACATCTAAATAACTTCATGTTAGCCATGAATCTTAATGGAGTTTCACATGAAGATGTTGTAATCAGACTGTTCTCTTATAGCTTCCAAGGATCTGCTGGATCTTGGTATTTTTCCCTTCCAGCAGGATCAATTAGGAATTGGGATACCTTTCAAGAAGTATTTCTTGCAAAATTTGGTGATGATAGGACCATATCATCCTTTATCAATGATCTTTCTAATTTAAAAGCTAACTTAGATGAAAGGATCAAAGACTTCAACTCAAGATTTAACAAGTTGCTAAATAAAATCTCAGCTACCTCAAAACTTGCTGTAGATGTACAAATAGAATGGTACATATCGTCTCTTCCCTCTAATATTGCAATTTTCATAGATAGAGCCAATAAGGCTACCCTCGTAGAAAACATGAAAGAAGCCCTGTCTATAGAAAGAAGGATTATAGCTTTAGAAAAGAGATCACAAATAGACGAGAGGAAGTCAAAGAAAGTAACATTTAAGGATGATTCTAAAAAGAAAGTTTCAAAGGACCCTTTCGATCTTGAAGGCCTGCAGAAAGTATTAAAGACAATGTCTAATGAAATGGTTGAAATCAAGAAGCAGGTCGCAGAATCCTCTACTCCCAAGAAACCTTTTTGCTCGTTTAAAAGGAATCCTTCTTCTGCATCACAACCCCTGAACACCATTTCAAATGCTGAGTCTGATCAAGAAACAAAAGAAGACTCACCAGTCGAAGAGGAAGCTGAAACGGAAGAAGAAGTTGAATTAAATGGAATGTGGGATTTCATCCTCCCAAATGAAGAAGAGGCACAATCTATGCTAGTAATTACGAGGAGCAAAAAATCTCCTCACATGTCTATCACAAATCAGAAACAAAAGCTGCTACTCTTGTAAAGGAGAAAACAGTAACAAAAAAGTCTAAGACTAGTCAGACAGACCCTATTCCACTATATTCTCCAAATGATTCCAAAACATTGGTAATCTCCGATACAATGGAATACAACATAGTCAAAGATATGAAAAATACTAGAGCAAACATTTCATTGCATGAACTCACTAAACTCAAGCAACAATAGAAAATTTTATTAAGAGAATTAAAAGCAGTTCCTGTATCCCCTCTCCCATCTGTTGTAGTTACTCAAGCTGCCTACGATATGGGAAAACCTCCACCATCTTCCAACAAAGTAGATGCTTCAGATTTATTCCTAATCGGGGATAGATCCATTTCTCATATTCCTCCATTTTTGCTCACTTATGAAATTTTCAACAGGAATGTTCATAACTGTCTTGTTGATTCAGGAGCCTCTTCAAATATTATGCCAAGATCCATGTGCACCAAATTGAACATTACACCTCAAAAATCTGTGGTACACGTAGTTCAATTAGACAAGACAAAATTAGAGGTACTTGGAGAAATAGCATCAGTTTCAATTAGGCTTTCCTCTAATCCAAAAGTTTCTCAAATAATTGATATTTTAGTGGTTGATATCCCTGAATTTTATGGTTTAATCCGAAATAGGGATTGGTCTGAAAAGTTTCATGGTTACTTCGCAACTGATTGGTCTCACATGTGGTTGCCACATAATCGTAAACCAAATCAAATCAGGGTAGACCGAGAAAAGTTCATAAAATATAAAGTCATTGACCTTGAGGGAAGAAATGAACCTGGTTGACCAACTCATCGATCTAGGAGACTTCGTGGGCTATCACGTATGAGTCCTAAGTCTTCTCCTCGAAGGTGTAGGAGCAATACTACCAATGGTTTTCAACCAGTGGCAACAGACACATCAGAGATTGATCCTCCAGTTGGAGTCATTGATTCACAAGATAGACCTGGCACAAGTAGAGAGTTAGAGAGGAACACTCTAGTTCTTTCTCGAGTCCTCTTCCAGTCAGAAGATAATATTGAGGTTGAAGAGGTTCCTGAATCGGTTACGACTCCTAATTCTCCTCTTCCTCCTGATCATCCATACGTTCAATTGTATGTCAGAACTCCGACCAATAGGCCTTTGAGCCAAGTTTTACATCAATCTATTCCTTCGATGACCACTGCTGGAAGCATGGCATCCACGACAAGTGCTACGAGTATGCAGACTCACATATCTGTACAAGGAGGAGGAACAATTTCTACACCTTTTGTTACTCCTAGCACGCTATATTTGGTTCTACTTCCATTCCATCATCGAGTGGAAGTTCTCAAGCTGCTGTCTATGGCATTGGCTTTTTCCCTTTGGAATGTCGACCAGCGCAATTCCTTCGGTTCCATTAAGTATTCCATGAGCTGCCTCCACATCCATGGCGAGTGGATCAACTTCTTTTTAGGGTTTCTCGTTTAGGGGTGGTCATATACCACATTCCAACCCAACTGTGGGATCCATGCCTTTTTCCTTTTCAGGTCAAGGTAATAATCCATTTCAAAGTTGGACAAACCCTGCAGTTAGTGGTTTAGGAGCCGGGAATCAATATTATTTCAGTCAATGGGGGAATATGCCGTACTCTTCTGTCAATTCTTTTCAAAAAATTTCTCCCTATGCTAATGCATGGAATCCTTATCAAGGGCTTTCTGCTCCTTTTAACACTTCGTTAGGGGGTAACTTTACTAGTTACAGAGGATTTGCGGCAAGAGTTGGTCAAACTCTAAATTTTGCTGGATCACAAGGATCTCCTTATGGTTCAATTGGGTCTACGAATTACTTCGGGCAACCTGGTTCCTTCACAAATCTAGGTCATTCTTTTTAGAACGTTGGGAGTTTCGACCACACCGAGTGGAATCCTCAAGGTTCATCATGACTCCCTTTTCTAGCAACATTAAACTTGCCAAATCTCACTAAATTGCCCAATGATCTGATTAGGTATAACCCGGTTTGGTCTCTGGTACCAACCAAACTTCCCTCTGATATCCTAAGATTCGAGGGGAAGACAGGTGACCACGTAACAACTTTTCACTTATGGTGTTCGTCCAACTCCCTGATAGACGATTCAATCAGGTTGAGATTATTTCAATGTACCCTAACTGGGAATGCGGCAAAGTGGTACATAGAGCTACTAGGGGGCACCTTTACTTCTTTCGGTGATTTGGCTACTATCTTTTTGAACGATTTTCAATTACATGTCCGATATGATGCCATAACTGAGCTTCTAGCTAATTTCCAACAAGCTCAGGCGACTCACATTTCCGATCATATTCAGGAATAGAGGAGAAGGAAGGGGCTCATTAATGCCAATATCCTGCAAGAATTCCTTCTCGAATGGTTTTTTAAATCATTACAACCTGATATCTCTAAGGATGTGTCCCTCTATAGTGTTTTCATTGAAGAGCAAGCTATTTTCAGGGCCCAACAGTTAGAACTGATCTATTCTTAGTCTGGGGTTCTTAAAAAAATTCTACATGACGCTCCTAGATCCAAGGTCGATATAACCAAACTGAAGCCAGGTCCCCATGCAGACGGGCTAGTCGGATCAATTGATGTAAACATGATTAACCTGCTAAATCAATTACACTAGTTGTATTTACAAACCGCTTCCCCTATGCAAGCATCACCATCCACATCTACACCTTCTCAACATATGTCTATAAATGCCGTCCAAACTTCTAACCCCAAAGGAAATAAACAATCTGATGGAAAGAAGAAAGGATGAGGCAGGAAGAAGAACAAGGATGGGAAGGGCAATGCGAACAAACCTAGCAATGATGCCAGAGAGGGTAGGAAAGAGTCAAAGGAAAAGGTAAAATTTCCATGTCAGTTATGCAATGGAGATCATTTGACTCATCTCTGCCTTAAGATCTAAGACGCTCAGTGCTTATTAGCACAACAGGGGCCTTCTAGCTCCTAGGCTGTTCTCACTAACCCTTTTCCCCAAGGGCAGCAATTACTTGCTGGCGCAAATTCTAATGGTGGTACCCCCGCAGGGGGCAACCAGGAAGGGGACAATTCGTCAAATGTTTATATGATGAGGTAACATATCGACATCGCTACGCGATCACGTGATTACGGTGATACAGAATCATCTAAGGCTATGTCTGCTTCCGATGCCTCAAAGCCACTCCATATTGAGAGGCCCTTTGTTGAGTTTATACCTCGGATGCCGGAAGGCACTGTAAAGCGATCGACCATTAACCCTAATGCTAGGGCAGCCCAAAACTACTCGATTGTAGAAGATCTGGCTCAAATTCCTTGTGCTATGTCTGTGTTAGAGGTACTCCAGTCATGCCCCACTCAGAGAAGTGCTTTGCTCTTGGCAATTGGAGTAGTAGATCTTAAAAATTCTCTTGTCCTCACTTTTGATATGTCAAATGTCAAAAAGGGACTTCCCCATCATATGGCTTTCTAGATAAAGTCTACATACCGAAAGACCAACATCTTTCGAACCGTTATAGATGAGGGAGCTTCCATGTGCGTGATGTCCATGTCATGTTGGAAGGCCATTGGATCACCTCAAGTTGTTCCTTCACCGACTCTATTGATGACATTTAATGGACATTCTCATAGGCCGCACGGGATTATTCCAGCCTTTCCCATATGCGTTGGGGGAAAGGTGGTAAATATTGAGGTAGAAATCGTAGATGTGAACCTGGATTACAACCTCCTCTTAGGCATGAATTTGATTTATGAGATGGGTGCCATAGTTTCATCATTATTTCGCATCTTGTGTTTTCCTCATGAGGGAAGGATTGTAAAAGTTGATCAGATGGATTATTCTAGGGGTGATTCTCACGCATCTTTTGACTCTACTGTTCCATTAGTGGACAATCCCAAGCAACCTATTGAGAATTGAGGAGTTGGGAAGTTCTCTTCTTAAATGGGCATTTTTGATCTCCCTACTCCTTCAGCTAGAATCAATGCTATTTCATCCTCCAGGGGACCTTCTCAAAGAGAGTTCTTTCGAACTCATTATTTTTCGGACCCTTGGCCCTTACCTTCATCTACTACCACATTAGATGGAGGATAGGTAGGTGGAATGGCATTCCCCACGTCTGCAACGGAAATTGCTTATTAGTCTATCATTAACTCTGCAGAATCCCATCCTACTCCTTTATCACCAGAGGAGTTAGATGGGGATGTGGCTCCAGCTTGGACCCTCGATTCAACTCCAACTCAGGATTGCCTAGATATAGTCTTACCATCTGAGGAAGCAATCCTGGAGGCAATGATGGGTGTTGATGAAACGGTGTTGATGAAACATGGGATGATTTACATCATAGTTCATATTTCCTCCCTCATTTGCGCGAGATTGAGTCAACTTTGTCGAGTCCGTCAACTAGTGATGTTCATACAGTTTTAAACCCTTTGGCTCCAGCATAGTTTTCTGTTGAAGCTAACATGTATGTTATCTCATGAATTGTACCCGTGAACATCTCTAGGAATCCTCACATAATTGAAAATGTATTCATCTGAGCTAACTGTTCCCCTGAAGAAATTCAAGTTTACACCGATATTTTCGAAGAGTTTCGTGATGTGTTCACTTGGTCTTATGAGGAAATTCCTAGAATAGATCCATCTATACTCCAACATGAGATCAAGACATACAAAAAACACTAAACCCATTCGTAAAAAAATTCGACAAGTCAATCTTAGGAAAGCAACAGCTATTAAAGCTGAAGTTGAAAAGTTGCTTAAGGCGGGATTTATATACCTCGTTCCTCTGACTGAGTGGGTCTCTAATCTAGTCCCGTAGATAAAAAGCAAGGAATGATCCGAGTATGTATCAAAATTATGGATCTAAATAAGGCTTGTCTGAAAGGAAATTACCCTACTCCCTTTATTGATCAAATTATTGATGAATGTGCGGGTAGTGAATTTTTTTCGTTCATGGATGGATTCTCTAGTTACAATCAAATTACTATCCGTCCAGAAGATCAACACAAGACAACCTTTATTTGTCCTTGGGGTACATTTGTATACAAATATATGCCTTTTGGCCTTAAAAATGCAGGAACCACGTTCCAACGGGACATGTCTTATGCTTTTCACGACATCAAACATGTTATCGAAGCATATTTGGATGATTTAGCTGCTCATTCTCGAAAGAGAATTGATCATCCTAAACAACTTCGGTTGATCTTTGAACAATGTCATTTTTATAAAATCCAGTTGAATCCAAATAAGTGCGTTTTCGCCGTCACATTCGGTCGGTTGTTAGGATTAATCATATCGACAAAGGGGATTCAAGTTGATCCCTTCAAGGTTGAGGCAATACTTCCGTTGCCTCCCCCGTCTTCCATTCGTCAACTTCAAAGTCTCCAAGGAAAGGCAAATTTCTTGAGGAGATTCATAGCAAATTATGCCAAGATTACAAAAGGAGTTATGTGTTTGCTTAAGAAAGGAGTCCCATTTTTATGGGATGATTTTGTGTAGCGATCTTTTTATGCTTTGAAAAAGGAATTAACCTCTGCTCCATTGTTGAGTCCACCCGATTATAACAAAGACTTCCTTTTGTGTCTCGTTACTGCAGAATCAACTATTGGTATGGTTCTGGTTCAGGAAGATGATGCTTTCTGTGAGCATGTAATATACTACTTAAGTCGAGGCTTGGTAGGTCCAAAACTACGCTATTCGCCTGTCAAGAAATTGGTTTTGGCAGCTGTCCATGCTGTCCAGCAGCTTTGGCATTACATTCTGCTTCAAAAAATGTTTGTCTTAACTGCCGTCAATCCATTTTAGTTTGTTCTCAGTAGGCGAGTGATTGGGGGCAAATATAATAGATGAATTGTTATTTTGTAAGAATTCGATCTAGAATTCATGTCGGCTAAATCTAAGAAATATTTAGTATTTGTAGAGTTGATATCAGAGCTGCCTTGTGAAGAAGCAACTATTTACGAGGAAAATTTTCCCCATGAACATTTATTCCTCATTTCTTCATAAGATCCTTGGTATGGATATATCATTATATATCTCCAGACTTCAAAGTTTCCACCTGCTTTCTCCAAAGACGAGCGTAGAAAATTGTGTCATGTCGCTAAGAATTATGTTATTATAGTTGAAACATTATATCGTCGCAAGATTGATTCAATCCTTAGGCATTGTTTAACTTTGGAGGAAGTTGAGTCAGTTCTTAATGATTGCCACAATGGAGCTTGTGCCTGTCATCTATCAGGGCTTGTAACAACCCAAAAAAATTTGCGAGTAGGCTACTTTTGGCCTTCAATTTTCAAAGACTATATTGAGGCGGTCAAAAGATGCCATTCTTGTCAAGTCTATACTCAAAAAATGCATGCACATCCAGCTCCAATTTTCCCTGTTATCACTGTCGGTCCTTTTACGAAGTGGGGCATTGATTTTACTAGTAATTCGCCTTCGGCAGGAAATCACAAATACATCATTGTAGCCATAGACTACTTTACAAAGTGGGTTGAGGCTATGCCTACTTTCAAAAACGACAGTGAAAGAACAACCTTGTTTCTCTTCAATTAGGTTATTTCACGATTTGATATCCCTAAAGAGATTGTTATTGACCATTGCAGTCACTTCCAAAATCAACTGATGTCCGAGTTGGCTCTCAAGTTGGGTTTTCGGTGGGAGCATTCATCTCCGTATTATCCTCAGGCCAATGGGTAGGTTGAAGTTGTGAACATGTCCCTTAAAATCATCCTGCAAAGGATGATTGACAAAGCTCGATCCAATTGGCACATCATGTTGTATCCGACACTTTGGGCATACCAAACGTCAGTTAAGACTGCCATTGGTTTTACTCCTTTTCAACTAGTCTACAGGTTAGAATCTATCTTTCCTATCGAATGTGAAATTCCTTCTCTTAAGCTAGCTGTAGAACTTCTTCCAAAGACTTCCAGTCTCGAGGAATGCCTCGTTCATTTGAAGCATCTTGATGAGCAGCGTCGAGATGTCGCCATAATAAATGAAGCCCATATTAAAATGATAAAACTTAGTATGATAAAGCTATCCATCCTCGAAATTTTTCTGAAGGCGACCTTGTCCTGGTCTACGATCAAGACAAAGACGCCCTGGGGGCAGGCAAGTTCAAATCTATGTGGTACGGTCCCTTTATAGTCAAGCATGTTTTGAAAAGGGGGCTTATGAATTAATTGACTTTGAAGGAAACAAGTTTGCGAAGCCTAGAAATGGGCTCTACCTTAAGAAGTACTTTGCTTAGGCTTCAACCAAGTACTTGTTTGTATATATTGTATGTTTGTACGTATCTATCTAGTGGTTTTAGTGATGTTGATATTTTTGATCTGCTTTGGCAAGTATTGATGGACGATTCAGTATATCTAGGATTCACCGATGGTGCGAGTAGGCATACCCAGAACCTTGCTTTCGTGGCTTGGGTGATTTATTATCCATCTGGATAGTTGATGGTTCCGAGAGAAGTATGTATCGGTCCTGCTTCAAATAATATTGCTGAATATACTGTCATTATTAATTTTCTATCCGAAGAAATATCTCTTAGTATTGATTCGTTAGTGGTTTATTTAGACTCACAACTGGTGGTATCTTAACTAAATAACATTATCGGGTACGAGATCCCTATTTGTATCACCAATTTTTGAGAGTGAGATTGTTGCAACGATCATTTTTTTATATCACACATGTTCACATTCCACGATCAGAAAATTCATTCCAATTTCACTCGCTGACTTTAAAAATCATGATGCGATGGTAGAGCCATCCTTTACATGGGTGTCTTAGTTAGATCCTCACTGACATTGGTTGCCCATGTTGCTATATTGAGTAGGCTCAGGAGTCCTCTTTAGTCCCGCCATGACTTGTGCGTTGAAGACTTATTCTCATTCTTCTGCGTCAGATTCTAGCCTTATACCCTAGAGGCTCCTTTGTGTTGATTTGTACTGCTGCATTGCATATTGACTACTTGCACCTTTTGGCCTTGAGCCAGATTCAATTGGACTCGTGTTTAAGCCACTTTTAGACCATGTCTTCTGCAAAATCAACCTTGCAATCACTTAACCTCTACAACTTGACACACCCTTTTTCCCATGGAAAGAACATTCCTTTGAGTGTCCTTGACCAGTTTTTCCACCTTGCATTGAGCATAGGAATGTTCCCCTCCCAGGAACTAGAGCATTTTTTTTTTTTACACTCGTTCTTTCCACTGTACTATAGAATTATTTTATTCTTTTTCAAGCTTCATATAAAAGAAGAAGACAAAAAAATTATATATTCCAAAAAAGAGCGGGGACGAGACATTATTTCCATATTTTGATGGCAGCTAGAGTCAGTCATGTCACCCTTGGATAAAGCACTCAAAGGAAAGTCTTTCCTCCATTGGAGTGGGCTTTAGTTTGACTTAGGACAACCTTAACCTTCTTATCAAGCCAGTCGTCCTCCGATTGATTACCTCTTACAATCATATGGAGAGTTTGCTTATGCCTCCTGCATGACAAACTTATACAAAGTTATCATATGTTGCCTTGTAGTCACAGTTGAGTCATGCTTTTGTTCAAGGGAAGTAAACTTGAGTCGGCCTCTATGCGGTGTCTCTTGACCTATTTTTCAGTCGGCCATCCCTGGTTGTCAGTGTCATGTTCATTATCACATCAATTTTATTGGTCCTTTTCTTGTGCCGATTTGAGAAGGTCTCCATTGACTTCTTGTTGGCGGGTCTTGTCCTTATCGACTACGACAAATTGCTCTGAGGGCAGTTATAGAGCTGCACCCTGGCCCTATTTTCATTATTTATAGGTCACCTTATGCTTAGCATCGATTAGTATCATGGGTCTTTGACTGGGTGGTTTCCCTTGTGTTCGACATCAACTTTCATTATTACACATTGGGATTCATGCAGTGCCTTGGTTTCCATTTGACCTTATTGGTCGATTCCTCGCCTTTGTGTCAGCGTTCATTATTGGTAGGTTCAGAGGGTTTCTATCGTGCGCTAGCTACATCTTGTGTACGCCAGAAACGTGCTTCGGTTGGGTTACTACATCTTTGTTCATTTGATTCCTTCCACATTATTGTCCTACGGGTTACACTAGCGCTAGATTGATGAAGGATGCCTTAATGCCTTCCTTCTAGTGGATCTTTTCCCATCGAATTCAGCTCATTGGTTTGGGAAAGAGATCTAGGGTCCATTTGGTAGCACCTTAGGGTTTGCAGTCATCAGTGGCAAACTCCTTCGCTATCGACAATGGGAAAACATCATTGTTTCCTAATTGATAGATTCTTTCAAGTGTTCAACTACAACTCATTTATTCACACTTGTTAGATTGTATTGGGTACCTTGACTATCATCATCATCGTTATCGGTGAGTAGTCTCGTGTTTGTTAACGGTATACATCAATGACCGGTAATCAAACGATTTCTCACATGGTCGACTTCTGATCATTCATTCCCATTGTGTAGAAATGTACCATGGTGGTCGGTGAAGACCTCGGGTTTGCATCAACATGTCCTGGTTCACTTGTCAGTTGCTCCTGTTTCTGCTAGTTGACATCATCCACATTATTTGTTGTAATTCCTTACAACGACATCTTATATGCTGGCACCCGAGTTGCGGTGTAGTACCATTTATTCCATCATGTTCACTTGGTACTATTTGGATCAGTTTCTTTGCTTCAGTGATCAGCTTCATACTTCAACATCATCGATCATCTCTTTAGATGTGATATTCAGACATGTACTTTCTTGATTATGATCAGATGATCCATTATGTATTTCCAGTTTCTTTATACTTGTATGCATATTGGATCCGCTTTTGTATTTGACATGCAGATATGCTTTACTATTTCTGAGCATGGATATGCTTGCCTCAGACAACAGTTTCTCTCTGATCTCTTTTGATGGTTTGACAGGCTGAATTCTGGTGAACTCCTCCTCGGTCTCGACATGATTCCTTTCATACACTTAATACATTTTGGCCATCATGTACCCCTTCTGACCTCATATATTAGGGGGCATCTATTATAGCACCATTTACCACTCTTGGTAGATTTGATGCTCTGATTATGGCCTAGGGTAACCCTTCCTTCTAGACTTGGTCCAAAATTTAAAACACAGTGTTTTATTCCCTGTACGCTACTTTTCCCTGTGATAAAGGCATGTACACACGGGTCAACATATATCCAACCCACGTACATATGTTAAAACACTTAAAAAAATTAAATTTCCTTAATTTCGGGTGGAGTTCATGAGTTTTACCTGTTACTCACCTCCTATTGCTCGTGGCCCAACTGTTTTCCAATTGAAAAGAACTAATTTGGATAGGTATAGATAAACCTCCATGGGAATGCCTTAAAGGAGAAAGGATGAGATATTTATACTATAGTGAGATTATCCCTGATCAAGTTTGAAGAATCCTTGTGCCTCCTACACTCCCCAGAGCTTAAGGAAACCCTTGTTTCCTTAATTATAGGTATCCTCCATCTTGATTGAGATATCCTTGTGTTGGTGATGGACAAAGATTGCTGAAGGCCGGGAAAGGACGGATCCGGAGGACAGTTTTGCTTGGAGCTGGAGAAGGACTCAGGTCGTATTTCTCCACCTTATCTATAGCTTACTTCAATAAAAATGAATGTTGTTCTGTTTCCGATATGAAATGTGTTTATGCATCAAAGTTATATTGTAATTCATTTATGAATCTTATATTGATGTATAATTAGTCATTCATTTATATGATTTAAAGTTAACATCATGTATATCCTTTATGTTCTACTATCGTGTATGTTCCATTTGAATAATTTTCAGGTTTCAAGAACATTGGGAGAAGCTGAGGGTTTTCACCCTGCGGGATCTACACAAACGAAGGACATCGGGTAAGGGCACTCCTACGTGATTTATTAGAATAAGTACTTTTGATGATTGTTTGAGCATTTCTTGTTGAGGTTAGCCCCCTACCTTGTTGGGGTTCTTAACCCAAAGCCCTAGGGTGGTTTCACCCGTAACATGGATGTTGTTGTGCACGCACATGCGATCCCATCTATTGGGACACTCACCCAGGTGAAGAAAATGGTACAGGTCCAACTGGAGCTTGACTCATACTTTGACAAGTTGATGCACATAGCCACCAACCCAGACTTTTTGATCAATGCAGACACCATGCACAAGTATGTTGCTGGTCTGGCCGCACTCAAGACAATGATGCGCATACTATCAGATGAGTTGGACAGAGGAGCCCAAGCAGTGTACCTGAATTCTATGGAGGCAAGAGTTCATTTCCAAAAACATGTCACCTTAGAGTACACTGACACCATCAAGGACTACCAAGCTTGGCATTAGTTTAGTACTGTCAACCACCATGAGGATGTCGAAGAGCTAGTCTTCCAGCAGTTATCCGAATCATAGTGATGTCTTGCATGGCTTGCTAAAGCCTATTTTGTCTCACATGGGTACATGTGCAGATTGTATGTAATGTCTTGTCAAATGTAAGTTCAAGTGTTGATAGTTGGATGTAACAGTCATAGAGTAGATGAAGAGTCATGAGGGTAGTTGAATTGTCACAAAGGGGAATGTCAAGGTCCACCCCAACCTTTGCTATAAATAGTCCCTCATAACTCATTGTATAGGCTTTTGGTCAGCCAAGCTTCTGATAGGAGTATCTTAGAGAGAGCTTGGATAGTATTGTAATGAGCCTTGGCTTCTCCAATGTGCAGAACTACTATATCTCTTTCGAGGAGCAGGTGGTTGTGACTGTAATGTTCCGCTGTCAGAACTAGTGGTTGGACATGGATGTATTGTATGACTAGAACTTACACTTCTTAATAAAACAAAGCCAACATGTTTCTTGCATATGTTGTATTGTATTCCAACTATCTTGTTTACATGTATCTGTTTGCTTATGCATGCATGTATGGACTATTCTGTATAAGTATGTATGATCCTTACTGAAATGTGTTGTTGGTTTAACCATCACTTTGGATTTTTAGCTAACTTGTTTTCTAGTTTGTGATGCATCTTCGCTCATGTCTTCCCTTCCAAGCCGCGTGCTATCACAGGTTTCCAAGGGGCGCACTCACCCCACTTTTTTGTGTGTTATAATTGTTCACGCACCTTCCTTGATTCACCGCAGCTATCGCACCCTTGCTACCAACAGGGACATCTTACTTGTCTCTGTGCGAAACTGTGGTGAAGGCGATACCGTACAGCCCACTGCTGGGACTCTCACACCAAACATTATGAGTTCTAATTTGGACTTCTTACCGGGGTGATCCCCTGACATGTTAGCGAGTCCAACATCCTCAATAGGACCTTGAGGTATAATACCTGAAGGTTGGGTTGAGTTAGGAGAAACAGGTTGCGAAGGTGTTGATTGTTGGGAAGGCATACCAGGCTTCTTGTGCCATCCCGTGACACTTTAAGCATGTAAACATTAGAAGAGGTATGCTCTGAAGGGGTAGGTGATGGACCATAGTAAGCACTAAGCAACGTTGAATATTTGTAAACTCCAGGTGAAACATTGGTGAGGGACGATATAGTCTTATTTCTAGTCATTGATGAGATAGTGGGCTGAGGGGAAGTCTAAGACTTAGGATCATAGTAAGTCAACTAATAGATAATGATGATATTTCCATTATGAGGAAAGCAAACCTTGTGGAAGACCATAGATATAACAACGAACGTGGCATAGGTGTAACTACAACCCAAGAGGATGTTATAATCTAATGGGGTATCAACGAACTCGATACCAATAGAGATTGTCTTGTCGGAAACAGTAATTGGAAAATTGCGATATAAGCCAAGGGGATGCGAGGGATGACTGTCCCAAGCACAGAGAGTGATGGTGGATGAGAAAAGGTCAGGTGAACCAAGTTTCTTCCAAACACTAACGACCATCATGCATGTGGAGGTGCCTTTGTCTATGATACACCGATGAACAATGACGTTTCTTATGGAGACTGGTATTTGAAAGGAAACATAGGAAGGAAGGGGGGAATGTTACAATTTTTCAACGTCAAATACAATCGTATGATCATAAAAAGGGTCCATAACACCCAAAGAAGAGAGTAGATATTTCCGTTGGGATGGCCACGTTTGGAGGACTTCCAATGTTGACATGGCAGTAGGAGACTGCGCCAAGTCATCTACTATGCTATAGGTATGGGCGAATTTAGAAGAAGTAATGTTTTGACATAATGGACCTTTCACAATCTTAGGGACAACCTATACCTTAGGAAAAGGGTTCTGTAAGGTACCATTTGATGATGACAGAGGCTCAGTTGAAACTTGGGGTTGGGAATTGGTCGCTGACTTAGTAGTAGGCTTTCCATATTAGCGTGACTGAGGATGAAAGGTTGAAATGTTCGGTATTGGCTTCGTAAAAAATTATCATAAGGATATGGTAATCATTGTGACCAAATTGTGAAGGTTGGGGAGTTACATGACCTTGTGTAGGTTGATTAGCGAGATATCCTTGATGAGGAAAATGACTGGTAAGGACAACTCGTTGAGATGAAGCATGAGGAGAAGGAGGTGGAGCCATGAGTTGAGGTCCTCTAGAAGCAGCTGCTTGAGCTTCCCATACTTGGCACATTTGAGGTAAAAGGGGACACTCATGAGTATAATGGCCAAATATGCCACAACAAGGAAATGCTTTGTTTGTATGAAGATCCTTGTTTTGCTTGGGTTGTCTTCCTTGTTGTTGGGTTGCGGGATTAAGCTGGTTTCCCTGAGGTGCATTAGGTGTTGAACCCTAGTTACCTTGCTTACCTTGAGATTGTTGGTTCCAGTTACCTTTCCCCTTGTTCCATTTCTTAGGGTTGGGGGGATTGGTTGCATTCTGTTGAGCATACACTTGACCCTATGGAGGAGGTTGTTGTTGTGGCAGAGGTGGAGGAGGCATGGAGGGATGGGGCACTAGTGTTGGAGAGGCTAGAGCGCTAGGCAGTGCATACTGATAGTAAGGAGATGGGGAAACATTAGGATAAACATGTGGAGAAATAGTTAGCCCTAGCATCTGCTGATGCAGATGGGGATATGCGTATGACGTGCTGGGACCTGGATAAGGGTTGCAATGTGAAGGATTGGGAGGGGGATAGGTGTAAGAAGGATTAGTCCCCCCTGAGGTTGACCATAACTCATTGTAGGTGGAGTATATGGTGGAGGTTGAGGGTGTGAAATGGATCCATCAATACCATCCGCGACATGAGATGCCACCAGTGCATTAGCGACACCAAGCCGAGGAAGATAAGGAAGAACGATAATAAACATAACCTGACTGTGCATAGATCAAGTCATATTTCAAATCTATTTGGAGCCCATCTTCCTCAAACTGAGGGAAGTGTGAGGCGACATCTTTACCTATGAGGGCTAAAAGCGATCTAAGGAACCAATCCATGTGAACACGGTATTAGAATTCAAGGGCCCTACACATACTCCTCCTTCTGCGCCATTCTTGAACATGGTCAGATAAGCGAGTGGCGAAATTTTGATGGAAAGAAGTCAAGAGTTCGGTACCAGTGTCATAACAGAGAGTTAACTAAAGGCAAGATAATAATGCTTTGGCAAGAGTTGCGAAAGTGGAATGAGAGGCCATGGGTTGATCTACATACCACCTAGCAACAACTCTAGTAAGAGTGCGCTGGAAAAGGCGAAGATGAATGTAGTATTCAGTGATAGAATTGGATGAACACCACATATGGAATGAACAAACATGATTTGTTGGATCTTCTCTAGGATCTCCTTCAAACTTTGGTATGTTGGAAGGAAGTTTGGTAGGCATAGATGGCCAATTGGGGTCATGGAGAAGAGGGGTTTTGATAAGCTGGATAAAATCAGGGAGACTCAAACCAACCATAAAGGGAAGCAGTGGAGTAGGAGTGATCATACCAGTAGAGATTCCACTTGTGGGGTTAACATGGTTA
Organism: Pinus tabuliformis; assembly: GCA_031772625.1. NCBI lineage: Eukaryota > Viridiplantae > Streptophyta > Pinopsida > Pinales > Pinaceae > Pinus > Pinus tabuliformis. The sequence goes on along the minus strand of CM062811.1, from coordinate 950,090,841 downwards.
GTACCTAGGTTACAACCTTGGTTTCCCACACCCACGTCGGTGCCTGACATGGTGATGGTACGGGGTTGAGAAGATGCAGAATCAAAGGAAGAGCTGGAAGAATCAGTAGAACTAGAGTCAAAATGAGGACTCGATGGAGGATTGGGAGGATGAACTCTAACTCGACGAGGAGGAGTAATACGTCCTAATAGAAACTGAGGGCGAAGATCTCAAATTCTTTGTGACAAAAGCCTAGGGGGCGCAATAATGTCAACACAATGATGACCCAAAGGACTAAAGGAAGATAGGAGAAAAAGAGTAACACACAACAAGAAAACACCTAGTGCAGTGGTGCCATGTGTAAACTAACTATATTAAGATGCTACTCTAATTCAAGCAAACCCATCCTATCAAAGAAAAATAAACTCTAGCCTATAGATGATCTAAATCCTCAAACAAACCCTAAATCTAATGTTTCAAATGGCCTTCCAAAAGACTTCTTACTTGACATAATCTGATCCCAACATGTAGAGTTGTCTAGAGAAAGGTGGGGTAGAGAATCGATTGTTGCCTACAACCAATCCTATAGGGTGTTTTCATATGATTGGTCACTATGGTTAACTTCGTCCCATGAGGGTGGTCGAGTATTGAGATTCTCAGTGATTAGCCACTGCACGAAATTCCCTATCACGGGTTGGGTAGCTTTGAGGAGAACTGCTCACATGATGACCTAGCATAACCCCCTCTAGTTCGGGTTTCTGACATAGTCTGGCTTTGTACTGTGGGATGGTGAAGGATTTTAAGCTCCATACAAAGTCAACTTCTATGTCTCAATGTAAGTGATTTATGGGTGTTATTGGAAGCCTATCCCATCGATCCTACACCCGAATACACATATTTTTTGCCCTGGTGCCTAAATGGGCTTAATCTATGTGTGTTAGATTATTATTAAGTGGCGTTTTTCAATTCTTGGCTTGGAATTGTTAACCAAGCTCATGTTATCTTAGGGTGTGCAAATGTGTGCGAAAAGTGTGTTCAATGTATAAGTTAATTGAGCATGTTTTATGATGCCATGTACTGCTGAAATAAAGGTTGAAAAACTGTAAATAATGCTATAAATGGACATAAAATAAACAACCAATACAAGCACACAAACCCCACCCAAAAAGGCTATCAAATAGCTAAAAAAGAGGAGGAAAACAAGCTACTCAAAAAGACACAAATGACTAAAAGATTTAATGTCAAAGGGATTCTAATATAGAGGCACTAATCTACTGTAAATGGTGCAGACAAACAACAAAAATTAGAGGTGAAAAATGCTGCAAAGGATAAGAAAGAAGCTCTAAAACCTTGGACACACAAGAGGATCCTAATGGGAATGAAACACTTAACTTAAAAGGGAGTTAAATGGTGAATAAACCTATCCTAAAAGGTTGTAAATAAGTGGATTAGACATTAATTAGTGGCTCAAAAGGTTGAACCCTAGACTCAACTCAACCAATCTCTTCCTAAAAAGGTGGAGGTTTATTCTAAATCCTAGGGGTATTTTTTCCTTCCTCAAAGAGAAAAACTAAGAGAATCTATGCCTAGGGGAGACTCAAAAGAGAAAAGAAACCCTTCCCAACCTAAACACAACACATTTTTATTTTTATTTTTATTATTTATTTATTTATATTTATTTTTATATTTATATTTATTTTTTATTTATTTTTTTATGTTTATTTTTATTTTTTTTGGAAAAAGTGAAAAACACATGTACTGACCTGGAAATAATGGAAAATGCAATAAACTGGCCAAAAAGTGCATCCCAGAACCCAAATATGGGGCTGAAAAGTGCATTTTTCTCTCGGGACACTCAGTTGGAAGATCTCACCTAGATTGTGACCCCCCCACTACGAACAACCCTTGGATCAGTGCAACGGATGGGATGTCTTTATCCATCTCCTCACATGGGAGCAGAGCAGGTTCGACAAATACGCCCATAATAACTGGGATGAATATCCCGTGTCCGAAAACTAGCAGTTCGCCCTGTTAAGCCCCCAGGACCTAAATGGAGGAGAAGAACTTTGGAGTCATTTCATTTAGCTCTATGAGTTATGAAAAAATCGACTCGTTCCTGCCCGTAGACTCATTCGTATCGAACCACGATGTAGTATACATAGAGATGGATGAGAGAGAATAGAAATACTCCTTTTGTCTCCTACTCGGCTGATACCTCTGACTTGCGGAAAGAACTAGGAAACCACCAAAATCAAAAAATTTGACAGAAAAAGAAAGGAGAGTTTAAAATAGAAATCGAGGGGCTATAAATAGCTGAAGGAAATACTGAAAGCCATAAAAACGTCAATCATCCAGGAGTTGAATTATTACACCAGTGGAGTCACCATTTGTTAGTGTAAATATTTCAGGAGGATGTACCAAAAATGCTTCACTTAAGTCACTTGTGATAAGTGACCCTAACAACATATGTGGTTGTTTACAGTTCAGATCTGCAATAATAAAATGAGAAAACCGTGTAACAGAAAGATGTATGCGATCCAAAACATAAAAGAACAAGGGATGTCCAATGTTATAACCCAATATGGAAAGACTTTCAAAATGAATAATTCTTTATTAATAACACCTAGTGAAGGAGATCTATAACAAGGGTTTGTAAATCCATGGGTCCCTTTGATATCTTTGTGCTTCAACGATCGAATCTCTCTCTCAACGTGTGAAAAACCCAAAACAAAGAGTGGAACTCAAGTGGGAACTCGGATGTGAGAAGACAATAGTGGTGACAATGATAATGATCATGGTGATAAATGAATGAAAAACCCTCTTATTTATAACAAAGTATTGGGTTGATCTCGAAAATGGGGAATAATAGAATATTATTGACCAAATCAAGATCTAACCATTAGAATACTTTATTATATTTTTTGGAGAGGGAAAAGATATTCAAAATGGTCAAATATCTTTATTTAGAAATAATTAACAAATAAAAGGATTTATTAATTATTTCATGAGTATTAAGAAATGTGTGAAATTGAAATAATTATTAAATAGTGATTTAACAATTATTCAAAAAATAGAATTAAGGAATATAAATAAATAGTGTTATATTTAATTATTCCTAGGCAATTTAGTCAAATGTGACAAGGAAAAATGATTAAATAATGATTTAATAATTATTCTTAGAGAAAATTAAATAAATAATGATTTATTCGATTATTCTAATGGGTTTTTTTTTTTTTTTTTTTAATCAGAAATAATTTAACAAAAATGGTTTACTAAATTATTTCCCATGGTGAAAGTGATTTTACTATGGTAAAATTAATCCTACATGGTTTATTTTGATCCACCTAGTTAGAAATGGCTAGGTGATCATTTTTTGGTGATAATACTCTCCAACATAAGGCCAAGTATATTTGAGGAATCCTTCACATGACATTATTAGTAAACGACTTGACAAACATAGGTCTGCCTACCAAGTGTTGTTTTTTTTCCACGATTTCCCTCCAAAAAAACCTAAAGAGCTGGGATTGCCGACGAGCACTAGGTAGTCTCATCAGTTGACAACCTCGACTGATGAGCATTCTTCCATTTATTGGAACCTTTGGCTATTGAATTTATCACATTCCAAGATCTCGTGCAGTCGGTCACCAGTGCATGCAAAGCCATGAGGTATGAGTCAAGCACCGTGGGTTATAGTTTTGAGGTTTAACGATTTTTACGCATAAGGGAATGTACCTACCAACAAGGGCTGAAGGGCTTGAGCACCTTTGGGTTAAGCACCTAGTTGTGACCTTGGTCTTATGATTGAAGGAAGTTAATCATTGAGTGTCGCGGGCCTTGAAATTTGGGGATTGTGTTGTGTCGTGTGTGAATCTTGTAAGGAGTTGGGAAAAGCACTAAAAAACATTGTGCATTGATACAAATAGACCCATAGACTTGATTATGAGGAAATCAATCTAGGCCACTGTTATTGTGGGCATATTTGGAGAAGACCGGTCGATATCACAGTTTCTCAAACTTTTTTTATGAAATCAAATAAGAAACATTGCTATGTGTCCACTTATAACATACTAACTAAAATATACCACTCCATCAAGTAACTTTTGATTTCTGTCTTTGAAGTATTTATCAAATAGTTTGTTTATAGACTGTAATAAAACACCTTTAACACATTTCTTCAAATTCTTTTTAAGAAAATAGACATAGATAAACTACAACAACACTATCCCCATCCAAAAACTAATGTTTTCATTGAGACATTTCATCAAACAGTTTGTATGCAATGACATTAAACCATTTAGGCATTTTTTCAAACACTTTTGCATGCAAACTAATATAACAAATTACTCAAGACATATCTCCTAAATTATAATAGTCCAAGTTTTGAAAACTGAACTAGATGATAAGTGGGAGTTCCCCTCATTATGATCCAAGTTTCAGCCTCTAAAACCTCCCATAGAAAAGTTATATTAAAAATGCCAACATGAATTGTTTGATGCATGATTTTAGGATCATATAGGAAGCATGAATTCCTATGATCATATCTTCTAAAATATCGCTACCCAAAATTTGAAAGTTTGACCAGATGATTAGCGATATTTCCCCTCAATGCGGTCTAAGTTTGAGCTTCAGAAACCTCCTAGAAGAAAAGTTATACCACAAATGCCAACATGAATTGTTTAAAGAGGCATTTAGGAAGCCCAACTTCCCATGGTCATTTTTCCTAACATTTCCTGATCCAAGATCTAAAAATTAAACTAGATAATCAATGAGATTTCCCCTCACTATGTTCCAAGTTTTAGCTTCTAGAACCTCCCAGAATAAAAGTTATATAAAAAATGCTTACATTGCTTATTTTCAAGTGCAATAGATACAAGCACAATATTTTTGAGCTACTGGTAATTACTTCAAATGATATAGATCATATTTTAACAATTCTAGTTTATCATTAAGAAATTACTCTTTATAAATTTAACCATAGACTATAAACCTTAAATATAGTAGAGATCACAATGCACAATAGAGAACAGGAGATTTACCCTAGGAAAACCCACTGAGGGGAAAAACCCAACAACCTTTTCCTTAGGGAAATTATTAGTTAAAAAAGAGATACATCTAATGTTGCAAGTCAACTATGACATCAAATTGATTAAGAAATGGTCAAACCTAGTCCACAACCCTCAAGCTAAGTCAAGTCAAAACTTCGACCTTCTCATATCTGCCCAGAATTTCAGCCTACCTGGAATATGCAGCCCAAATTTTTGGCCATGCAACTTGATATGCCAAGAATTCACACATGTGAGGTCTAGAAAGATAGAAATTGCAAACGCGTGAGAGAGAGAGAGAGAGAGAGAGAGAGAGAGAGAGAGATCTTTGTCCTTCTTGATCTTCACTTGGATGCCCAAAACTTGTCTTTCTTGTGTGTGGTCAAATGGCACATTTGAGGAGGAGGTTGAATGCCTTTATATAATGTTTTTCCTTGACAACTTGTTGATTTGGTAGCTCAGGGACAAATTCCCTCCTTTGGAAAACATTAATCATCAAGAAAGACCCCTCCCAGCCCTTGGAAGAATTTAATTTGATTAAGGAAAAATATATTTTTAATATGAAAACCCGCATGTGCACAAAAGGACAGGTCGACCCTAAAGAGAAGTTGGACACTCTTGGATGGCTATAAATACAAGTCAAGTTAACCTCATTTGGAGATCATCATCAAGCATCTTCTTCTTCTCTCTTCTTTTGGTTGGCACAGACAAGTTTGAAGTTGGTTCGCAGAAATTGGTTAGTACAGGTCCGAAATTGCAAGGTTCGAGCTCGCACGTGCGAATTAGGGTTTTGGTCTGTAGCCGCAAGGTTGGAATAGAAAAATTTCAACTGGAGCCACACCCATACATGTTTCTGACTGCGGCTAGAGCGTTTCAGTCATAGGCATGGTTCTAGCTCCGTGCGGCTAGGACCTATGGTTTTTGTTGACAACTGACCATAGATCTTGATAGTTGACTGCAAACTTAAATGTTAATTCTGATCAATATTGTTGCTGTTCTCATCTCTTGGATACTGTTTGGATAGTTTTTCTAGATATATTTTGTGATTGAAGAATTAGATCATTGTACTTTCTCTTTGCTGAACATTTTATGATAGTGTAATAATAAGAAGAATTTGAAAGGGTTTTCCCCCTTGTGGGGTTTTTCCATGGTCTTTGACCAAACCTGGTGTCTCTTATTTGTCTCTTCTTGTTCATTGCATTTATTGCTCTATCTATAGTTTCTATTTATCATTGGAAGATTAAACTATTTTGAAAGATTGCTCATTAAAGATAAGAATTGGGCTAAAGTGATTGTAACAACATATAACAATGGTAAATTAACATGGCATTAGAGCTAAGGCGATGACAAGAAAAAAGACAAATCATTCTTGAAAGAAGTTTAAGAAGCCTATTTGCTTTGGTCACAATGTCTACCTCCTTCTTCAAGGATAATGAGAAGCTTGGAGATTTATTTAACTTTGTTAGCTTGGAAAATCAGGTTGGAAGTCATATTGGATGACAACGATGTTTTGGAATATGTACAAGGAAAGGTACGTGAGCCTCCAATGAAAGCTTCTATTTCCATCAAGTCCAAGTACAAGAAGGTGATCTCAAATCTAAGAAGATTATTATTGATGGTTTACAAGATTATTTGCTTGTTTATGTTGGTAAATTAAAATCATCTAAGGATATGTATGACAAGTTGGTCAGGATGTACACTATCAACAACTTGAATCACAATCTCTCTTTAAAGGATCAACTCAAAGAGATAAATATGAACAAGGGTGAATCTGTGAAATCCTATATCATGAGTGTATCCCATTTAAGAGATCAATTGTAAAATGCAGGTGAGAATCTAATAGGGAATTGGTATTTGTCACTCTTTGAGGTCTTCCTCCTATTTGAGAAACCTTTATTACTACCCTTAGAAACAATAATATATTCTTTATTTTTGATGAGCTTGTTGGTAAGTGTACTCAAGAGGATATCAGGATGATTGACAAAGGAAAAATCCAAAAGCGTGAAGAAGGACAACCCTCTGCATTGGTTAGTTAAGACAAGAATAGAAAGGGAAAAGGGAGACCATCTAGTTCAAGAAGGCTTCCTCATGAATCAAAGGACTAATAGAAGATCAAGGGAGATTGAATGCTACAATTTCGACAAGTTTGGTCACTATGCCGAAGACCGTCTGCGAAAGAGAGATGCTCCAAGATTCAACCAAAGCTACAACAACAATAGGTTTAGTGATGGAAGAAGAAGCAATGAAAAAAGAAGAAATGATAATAGAAGAAGAAATGATGATAGAAGAAGAGGTGATTATAGAATAAGGCGAGATGATATAAGAATAAGAGTTACACCTGATAGTTGAGAGGGAATCTATTGTCCTGAAAAGAGAGCAAGAAATTCCAAGTATGAAAATAATGTAGCTACTAGTCAATCTGAATACATTCTTATTTCCTCTGTTTCTAGTTCTTCTCCTCTGGATTCACATGAAAGATGGTTGGTAGATAATGGGGCTTCTAGACACTTATCTAGATACAAGGAATTCCTCTCTAATCTGGATGAGAGGGAGACAAGTTTGAAGATCATTGTTGGGGATAAATCTACATACCAAGTGAAAGATTTTGGTTATGTTAAATTCAATTTGTATCATGGTGAATCCATTCTTCTTCATGATGTGATGTATGTTCCAGAACTAAAGAAGAACTTGGTATCCATTTCTGCCTTGGAAGACAAAGGGATGAGAGTAGCTTTCATAAAAGGTAAAGTCCTCACATGGCTTGGGGAATCCCGTATGAGGGATGCTTTCACATTGGGTTCTAGAGTTGAAGGAATCTATAGAGTTAATGGGAGATCTCTATTGGAAATGGTCTATGATACCTGTTAGAGTCGGTCTAGTAGCCCTCCGCCAGAGATCAAAGCTCTTTGCATTTCATAGTTAGGTGTCTCATCAGTGTGATCATGTTGCATTCCGTTAGGCATGCCATAATCTCGGTGGAAGGGGTTTATGTCGTCATTCCCCTCTTGTTTGGCACTGCTGGTTCAGGTTTGTTCAAATAAATAAAGTCCTTAAAGGGTCATTCATTTTGCTTTAAGTTTTTAGGTTTTAGGTCTAGGGTTGAGTCTAATTTTGTCTTGAGAGGTCATCAAGGACCAGTAGGCCAGAGGGATGTCCTTCATTAAACATTTCTCATCATTGTACAGCTAAATTTTTGCCTTGTTCTCAAAAACTCTGTTTTTGAAAAACAAGGTCATTATCTCATTTTTGTAAAAATCATCAAAATTTCAAATTCTTCAAATGTCGAAGTGCAGCCTTGGTCTCCTTTGCCAAAGCATCCCAGAAGCTATCCCTGCAAAAATTTTCAGAAAAAATCATCATTTCAACCATTTTTTCAAAGAAATGAAATTAAAGATCAGGGCCAATTAAAGCAAAAAAATGTCAACATTCAAACATAACAAAGTGGGTTTTGGGCAAGTGAAAAATTAAAAGGAAGCCTATAAAAGCATGCCATCCCTCATTGGTAATTCATTTGGCTCTCAACACTCCAAGAGAATAGTTATCAAGTCGATTTCAGAGTTCATTGGGCGAATTGAGCAGTTGCAGAAGCGCGCTACGCATCAGAAGAGGCGCGCTACGCGTTGGAGGGCGCGCTACGCATCAGCGCACAGTTTCCAGTTCAATTTAACTCAGGCGCTACGTGTTAGGAGGCGCGCTACGCATCAGTCTGGGCGCGCTACGCGTTGGATTTCTTGCTCAGGAAATCGCCAGCAAGCCACCAAAACTGCTTTTCTCTCCAAATCTTTTCAGGTAGGCCTCTAATCATGGTGATTTTTGGTTTGGCTAAGATGAATGAGCAATGAAAATGCAAAAATGCCATGTTAATATGGAGTAAGACCCTACCTTGCTGTATCAAATATTAAAATTGCAAATGTGCTAGGGTTTCATTGAAATTTGCTGCCCAAGGTTACCCTTTTTCCCATTCCTCTTTCCCCATATTTTCCTCACCATTTTCCTTGACATTTCCCATGCAAATCATATAATATCCCTACTAAAAATCATTAAAATCCCTAAACCCTATTAATTCCTAAAATCCTATGTAAATTTCCTAAACCCTACTTCCCATTACAATCCTACAAATTATGATTGTATATGTTCCATGTTCCTTTCCTAACATTTCCTTCCACATATGTTTTCCCTAATCCCCTCAATTTTCCCTTTTTCCCTAACATTTCCCATGTGTGTTTGTCCCCTTGGTAACAACATTCAAACAAGTCAAAACAGCAGTTCATTGGGTGCACAGTCAGCATTATTTTTCAGTCACTTGCCTCCAAAACCATGTCAGAAACCGAAACAGATTATGAGCAAAGTGATGACCGTGAATCAACACCAGAGGTAGAGGTGCCAAGGAGGCATCGCAGGGGTGGCAAGGGTGGTCAGCATGTCAGGGAGCAACCCACCTCTTTGGCTTATCTACAAGCTTGTCCACTTGCAGTGTCATGTTTCCGATATCTATCATGCTATGAATATTGTGAAAGAATCTCCCAAATTCAACACCACAAGGAATTGGCCCGCTTGTTTGTCCTACATTTGCACAATGGGCATGTGAATCTTGCAGGAGTGGACTTCACATTGTCACCTGAGATTGTTGCTCAAGCAACAGGGATACCCAATATTGGAGAAGAATGGAGCAAGCGCCAGCCGTTGGACAGATTTCATTATGATCCATATATCAAACCTGCATATATGAGGTACCTAACTGGTGTTTTTCCCTTCAGATTCTTAAGAGATGAGTATGCACCTATGATGAAGATCATCATTCGCTATTTCACTTGTGAGGGCAGATTTTCACGTTTGTATTCGTACCATATCCGTTTGTTGATGCATTTCACACGGGTACGAATGATGAACATTCCATTCTTCATGTGCCGAAATATAGAGAGGATGGTGCCCTTGGTGCAAAGAAAGAGCCCAGCACAGTAACACAAGAGCATTTATCATTATGCACTGATCAAGATTGTGGTCATGCATCAGTTGGCACAACAGGGTATTCCATGGGAGGATTTCATTTCTCGTGACTTGTTCACAGTGCCACAACCACCTCCTGAGGTTGTCCATGATGAGGGAGGGCCTTCACATCAGTTTGATATTCCAGAGCCCGAGCATGTCAGCACTCCTCCTTATGTTACATATTAGAGAGGCCACAGGGTCTTATTTGCATCTGCACGGCGAGTATTATCTCCACATCAGGTGGAAGGGGTCTCGCCTTCTTCATCAGCAGAACGAGTGTTATCTCCACATCAGGTGGAAGGGGCCTCACCTTCGACAGTAGCACAGGTACCAGAGAGAGGCAAGCAACCCAAGATTGATGAGGGGCCATCAGGTGTTCTAGGCATAGATGTTGTTGACCTTGATATTATTTCTCCTAGCCTAGAGTCAAAGGAGATCATCCAGCAACTAAGGGCTGAAAATGACTTGTTGCAGCAAAAATTGGAGATGGAAAACTGGACAATTACTTATTTAGAGCAGCGCAACAAGCAATTAGAGGATGAACACTCTCTTGATGAGTTGCGGAGGATCCATGAAGACCGCAACTTGGCTCGCAAGAGACCCGGTGATTTGACACCCATTGAGCGAGAGGCTATGCTCATCCGGGTCAATACTCATTTGGAGAAGTTGCTGGCCAAGGCAAACATGGAAAAGGACATGCTCCGACACATGAAGAATCACTATTGGGCTCGAATGCATGTGTGTAAAGCAAGAATGAAGGTGCTCAAAGGACGGTTGGCCAAGGCACTAAAACGGAGGAAAAGGCCCGATCCCCTTCATATTTTGGCTGAGGCTACCTTGAAGGAGCATGGTGCTCAATGATGCACTTCCAGCTCAAATTTCAGGAAATTTTGAGCAATTTTGGTCAATTTTGACTTTTTTGTGCCACACACAGGTTTTTGCTCTCAACGCGTAGCGCGCCGCGCGCTACCCTGAAGATGGGCAAGTCCATTCCTCAAAAACTCAGAATTTTTGGATTTTTCATGACAAATTACACTTTCTCAGCAATTACCAAGACATTTCATCAGGTTTTGAGCCCTTAGAAGGTCAAAAAACATGCAAAAAATGACTTTCTGCCACTTTTTGGACACACAGGGAAAAGTCTTGGGAGATTGCAATTTTGGAGGGGCAAATGACCACCAAATTGAGAAATTCCACTTGGGTTGGAAAGTAGACATCTAGACCTTTCCAACAAGCCTACTTTTGCCTCATTTGGATGCCGGGAAGTGCCTCAAAAATTGGCTCAAAGGTGAGCTACACGTTCAGGATTGGGGCGCTACGCATCAAGACATTTTCTCAATTTTTCATCTACAGCTCAGGAATTCGCCCAGCTTTGACCAGTTTTGACTTGTGATGGGATTTTTCACCCTCTTTGATGTAATTAATGTATTTTCATGTTGACATGACACTTATTTATCTCTTCTAGAAGATTCATTCATAAAAAGTCAAAAATTTAGTGAATGAATTGGTTTCCTAGCTTTTAGAGGCAAGTTGTTTTGACTGCCTAGATTGTAGTGCTTTGTTTAGAATTGGTTGAAACAGCTCCTAGGATGATGAGCTCGACCCCTAGAGGCAAGGAAAGGTGTTAGCTTGCCTATATTATGTATTTTCTTAGTCATTTTCATGGTTGGACTCTTGAGGGATAAGCTTCTATTGTATTACACTTTGTATCTCTGCAATTTTGGCAAAGGAAAGACCAGGGTTTTGCAGCACTATTTGGGATTCCTGTGGTTATTTGTGTTGATGGTGTGCTTCTCTCATGTACTTGTAAGATTTGTTATGTGTATCATTTTCCCACTTTTCTTTTCTGCACATTAAGTAAATGAAGTGTTAAGGTAGAATTCATAATTTATATGCTCTGCCTTTAAGTTTGCTTAATATCTATGTTTTCCTCTGTCTAAAGAGAACTCTCGATGGTTTCTTGCTCTCTTTAGCTCCTCACCGGTCATTCCTATCCATTCACTTAAATCAAAGGCATCAAGACAATCTCCTACCTTGCCCCAAAAAGACCTCTGCAAAAGCTGTGTCCCATCCCCGCACCCAAAATTGCTTTCCCCCTGTTTTCCACCAAAACCCTAAAAATCTGAAATCAAACCTTCTCAATCAGTTTACTAGCCTAAAATCAGTGTTCTTTGGTCATCTCTGCCCTTTGAAGACCTTTTGCCAAGATAGACCCGGAGAGAGCCCTCTCCTGCCCCGTAGGGCTAGCTACGAGGCTAAGTGGTTTGATGTTGCCTTGGATTTTGTCTTTTTCAACCTGAGGCCAAATTCAAGCGCTAACAATACCAACCACCAAAGTGAGTTATGGCACTGGATGTTGGCACATCTACGTTATGAAGCCCTACTAAAATTAAAGAAGCTAGCCTATGGGATGTCTAATGTTCAAGCAAGTCATGATGGAGTATGTCTAGGATTCGCTAGTGGAAAGAGGACACATGGACCATTCCCCTCTAGTGGGAATAAGATGGGTGATATTATTAAACTCATTCATTCTAGCTTTTGTGGGCCTATGCCAGTGCATTCTTTTGGTGGCCATCTCTATTATATCATATTCATTGATGAGTTCTCCAATAAAACACGGATCTACTATTTGAAGCACAAGTATTAGGCCTTTGATATGTTCAAGGAATTCAAGGTACTGATAGAGAATCAAACAGGGAAGAAAATCAAGGTCTTCAAGTTTGATAATGGTGGAGAGTACATTTCAAATGAGTTCAATGAATTTTGCAATAAGGAAGGTATTAAGAAGGAAACTATTGTACCCTACAATCCCAAGAAAAATGGAGTGGATGAAATAAAGAATAGGCCTATTATGGACACTGCCAACACTATGCTGCATGATTAAAAGTTACCAAAGTTTCTTTAGGGAGAAGCAAAAAATACAATGGTCTATGTACAAAGCAGGGTTCCTCATGAGGCCTTGGATAACAAGACTCCCAAAGAAATTTTCACAAGTACAAAGCTTGATATTGGTCATCTCAGTGTTGAAGAAAGTGTAACTAGGTTCGGTATTTACAAATGTAATTTTGATCTTTGTACCTATCAAGAAAAAGAAATATTGTTTTTGCAAAATTATAAGAATGAGTTTCTTTCTCATTCCATAGGTTTAGGAAAGTCAAAGAGTCAAAGACATATGTAAAGAGCTCTTCCTGAGCATATATATAATATATACAAGTTTATAAAATGGTGTCTAACATCCCTCCAGTAATGACAAGTACAATCCTCTTCATGTCGGCTAGCAAATGAATTAAATAAAAGAAATTTCGGCTTACACAATGGTTCACTTGATTGAGTCGACTAATTATAGAGATGAAGCCACTATATATACCCAGTGAGGGTCTATGCAAAACAAAGACAGGAAAATCAGATTCCTTTGTGATTTTCGGGGGTACAGTATAAAGGAGAAACACAAACTTCTTCAATTAATTCGGTGGGTACAATATAGAGGAGAAACTTAGAATTCCTGAATTAATTCGATGGGTATAGGAGTTTGTAATTCGTATCATAGGAGGACACTATTCCGAGGTCTCTAAAATTTCATGGATATTTGCAGTGGCACATTTGCAGTCTTAGCACAACCATTCATGATGGAGAGGATCACGATGATCCTACTACAGTTTTGACACATTTGTTATATTACAATATAATCACAATATCTCTATCTCGACATACTTATAAGATGAAGTCATGGTCTCAATATCTTTAACGATGAAGGGATACACACTCAGAATACTCTATAAGAACAGTCACAGTCAAGGCATAAGTATGATGATAAGGATCTTGGCAAACACACCTTGTCTCACATTCTGGACGTAGTTATAATCATGACACAGTGAGTTCATGACCGTAACGTAGATATAGCTACAAAGGCATAATCATAATAGAAGATCTGGGTGCAGATTCAGTAGATAGACTTTGTAGGAACAATGATGATCTTCGTAATTACATAGGGATAATCTCAGGAAATATGTAGTGATGATCTCAATGATGATCTCAGTAAATGTACACTGATAAACTCAATGAATGCACAATAATGATCTCGATAATGGCGGATCTATAATGATCTCAAAGATGACCTCGGTAAAGTAGCAACGAAGATGATAATCTCAACAGTGAAAAGGATTGTTTTCTTGGTCTTGGAGTGGCTTGATAGGTCAAGGGTCATGGTCTTAGTATTCATCAATTGGAATCTCTAGAAGAAGAATTTTGTGTGGGTTTTCCTCTCCAAGAGGGAGAGGTTTTGGCCCTGGAAGAAAGCCAACATATTGTGTTCTTGTCTCTTGTATTTTGGTAACTGTTTGATGAAGTAAGCAATACACAAACTAATGATATAAAGATAAGATTGTGCTAATAAGAAAAAAGTTAAAATACCTCACAAATAGTTATCATGCTAAGAAGACTCACATAAACTGCATTTTCCCTAGATTCTTCAACATGGTATTAGAGCTAAGGTGCTAAATTCAAAGGAAGGGCAACAAAAGAGACATGCAAGAATCAGTGTTCAAGAAAGGCATCAAAGAAAAGTTGCAGAGATTTTTCAAGATTGAAGAATTAGTCTACAACAACAATCAAGAAGTAGTCTACAACAACGCGATATTTTGTCTCCACAATCATCATCAATAGGCCACCAAGACCCTCATCAAGTTGTCTACAAAGCAATGAAGCTCAAAGGACCTCAAGTTGAAGACTACATCATCTCAAAGAAGTATGTGTCCTAGAAACAGTCTTAATCTAAACCACAAAATAAGAAAAATTGAAGGCAATAAGGCATGGACATCTTCAAAGGATCATCTCCTTGATCTAGAAGAAGATCATCCAAAGAAGCAGCAAATCATCTGTATTAAAAGGAGCAACCTTTTCTATTAAGAAAAGGATTTCTCATTCAAACAAAGATCATTCAAGAAGAAGCCCTCATATATCTTCTTTAACCATCATCAAAGAAATCAAGGTGAAGATTTCATCTTCACATGAGTAAGTATCTTTTCAATTTATAAATTTGGTTAAATGACTTCATGAATTGCAAGGACATCTATAGGTTGATGGGTCATCAAGATTCCTTGCATGGAGAAGAGGGACATGTAGGTTTTAACCCCGTATAGAAATTACCTGCATATGAATTCTAAAACACAAAAAATAAACAATGCGAGAGCATAACACATAAAACACATATACATAGAGATTTTCCCCTGGATCCCAAAACCGGGATTACCAGCTTGATTTTTCATTATATTCTTTTCAATGTTACAATACATATTTATACATGCCAAAGCATCCAATACCATGGACCGAAAACCATTGCATCCAAAAAAAATGTGCGAAAATCATGCACAAAACCATAGGTGGGTCCGCCCAACCTAACATAGGTTACAGGTACCCCTCAAACCCCTTGTGACCTCCCCCCCTCTAACCCTCGGTTAACTATGTGGGCTAGTCGTGGAAAGAATATAACACAACAAAAAATTCTCCCACTTGTTGTTTTCTTTCCACAGGGGGCCACAAGAGTGCTTAGTCATTTATCCAGCCCTACAACGCCCATTGTTTCTCTACACCAAGAGAACTTCTTAGAGCTCACAGATTTTGTCAATGCATCTGTAGTATTCTTCAAATTGTCCACCTTTACTAGCAACACCTTTTTGTCTTCTATCATATTCCTCACAAAGTGATACTGAACATCAATGTGCTTTGTCTTTGAATGATATGCGGGGTTCCTTGCCAAGAAAATTGCACTTTGGCTGTCACAGTCTATCCTTATAGCTTCCTGTACTAACCCCATACTTGAACACAATCTCTGCAACTAAACTACTTCCTTGCTTGCATGGGTGGATGCCATGTATTCTACCTTTGTAGTTGATAGTGCCACGACAGATTGTTTCTTACTCATCCAACTGACTGCACCTCCAAATAGGTTAAACACATACCCACTTGTAGATCTTCTCTGATCCAGATCTCCAGCCCAGTCTGCATCAACAAAGCCACAAATATCCAACACTCTGTCCAATATTGGTCTTCCTTGGTAGCACAAACCATAATCACTAGTGCCACGCAAATACCTGAAAACCCGCTTCAGTGCTGTCCAATGCTCCTTTCCTGATTTTGACATAAACCTACTCAATACTCCCACTGCATGTGCAATGTCTGGTCTGTATAGACCATTGCATACATCAGGCTACCGAATGCACTTGCATATGGAACAAGGGAGATGTCCTCTTCCTCTTCTTGTGTCTTGGGACACTGTTCAACAGATAACCTCACACCTACAGGAATAGGAACCTTCACCAATTTATTATCCTGCATATTAAACCTCTGCAGTATTAGCTTGACATACTTCCTCTGGTTTAACTAGAGCTTCCTCTTTGCCCGATCTCTTTTAATTTCCATGCCCAAAATATAGTTTGCAGCACAAGATCTTTCATGTCGAGTTTGGAGGACAATTGGGTCTTCAAATTCTGGATAATTTCTTTGTCATTTCTAACCAGCAACATACCATCCACATACAAGACCATATAAATAACACGATCACCAATTAATTTAAAATACACACAATGATATACTTTGCTTCTTGTGAAGCCAAGTCCCCGTATAAATGTATCAAATTTCTGATACCACATCCTTGGTGACTGTTTTAACCCATACAGAGACTTCTTTAACTTGCATACTGGTTCTTTCTTACCCTTCACTACAAAGCCTTCAGGTTGCTTCATGTAGATTTCCTCTTCCAGATCCCCGTGAACAAATGTTGTCTTCACATCCATCTGTTCTACCTCAAAATCAAAAGCAACAACAACAGATAAAAGTAATCTAATAGAAGTTCCCTTGGCAACAGTAGAAAAAATATCACCAAAATCACTTCAAGGCACCTGGGAATAACCTTTTGCTACCAACCGAGCTTTGTATTTCTCCACTTTTCCTTCTGCATTTGTCTTCTTTTTGAACACCCATTTGCTGCCAATGGGTTTCCTTCCAGCCAATAACTCCACGAGATCCCAAGTCTCATTTTTGTGCAAAGATGCCATTTCATCAACCATGGCCTCTTTCTAGAGTTTTCCATCCTCTAAATCCACTGCTTCCTTCACAGTTCTGGGATCATCATCAGTAACAGACAAAGCAAAATTTGAATAGAAAGCAGATGGGCTATACCTTTTTGGCTGCCTTCTTTCTCGAACTGATCTTCTCACAGCCGGAGTTTGTGGCTCTTCATCTTCCGATTCCTCCTCTGCTGTAGAGTCTGATTCTTCCTCCTTTAGCTCAAACTCTATCTTCTCAAGTTCCTTTGGTTGGACTTCATGTTTAATAACATCTTTCACCTCTCCGAACACCACAGCTCAACTATACACAACCTTCCTTATTATTGGGTTCCAAAGCTTATAACCCTTTAAACCATCCTTATACCCAATAAAGATGCACTTTTCAAATTTACTATCCAACTTGGTTCGTTTCTCCTTTGGAACATGTACATATGCATCACATCCAAATACCCTCAAACGTGAAAGAGAGGGTTTCTTACCAGTCCATACCTCTTGTGGAGTCTTATCCTCCAACGCTGATGAAGGTGACCTGTTGACCAGGTAGCATGCAATATCCACCGCCTCTGCCCAGAATTCCTGTCCTAACCCGGCACCATTGAGCATGCTTCTTGCCCTTTCTATCAACGTCTTATTCATTCTTTCTGCTACTCCATTTTGTTGAGGTGTATATGGAGTAGTCTTTTGTCGTGCTATACCACACTTTTTACAGAATTCTTCAAATTCCTTGCTACAAAACTCTCCACCATTATCTGTCCTCAACACCTTTATCTTCTTCTCTATCTGATTTTCCACGAGAGCCTTAAATTCTTTAAACCTGTCAAAGGTTTCATATTCCTTCTTAAGGAAATATATCCATGTATTCTTTGAGAAGTCATCTATAAATGATACATAGTACACAGACTTACACAGTGATGGAACTTTCACAGGTCCAAACACATCACTGTGCACAAGTTCTAATATCTGTTTTGCCCTCTTACTACCAGAGGGGAAACTCACCCGATTCTGCTTCCCATATACACAATTTTCACAGAAATTAAAATCCAGAGAGCTATTACTCATACCTTTACCATGAAGTATTCACATGCCCTTCTTTCCAATATGTCCAAGCCTTTGTGCCACAACATGGTCTTCTCTCCAGAGACCACTAGATTTTCTGCTCCACTTTCAGGAACCACAAAACTGTTGCACCCATCAATAACAGTGCTACCTTGCAACTTGTACAAAGTTCCAATTCAAACTCCTTGCATCAATACCAGTGCTCCCCAAACCATTTTGCAGGTATCCTTTTCGAACATTGTTTTTACACCTGCATCATCCAACTTGCTTACAGAAATCAGATTTCTGGCCAATGCATGAATATGCAGAACACCCGGAAGTGTTGTAACCCTTCCACCTTGCAACTTCAACTTTACTTTTCCGCGACCAACGATTCTAGCCTTCCTTTCATCCCCCAAGAAGACATCACCACCATTATATTTCCAATACTCGTAGAACCACTCTCTATGGCGAGTGAAGTGAAATGATGCACCTCATTCAATTAACCATGCCTCATGATCTACATGTGTACTTGAAGAAGCCAAGTACACATCCCCACCTTCATCTGAGGTGGTTTTCGCCTCTGTTGAAGGAGCATCATCAAATCCATTTCCTTTATCAGGAGCTTTAGATTTACAATCTCTTTTGTAGTGCCCTTCCTTTCCGCATTTCCAGCCCACCACCTTTATAGGTTTTCTAGGAGATTTAGATCTCCCACTCGATGACTTATTTTTGTTTCTGTTCTAGGATCGTCCTCATACAAACAAGGCATCACCATTCTGGATCTCCATATTCTTCCATCTCATCTCCTCCGTCAGCAGGGCTGAGACTATTTCATCAAACTGCAAGGCAGTTGCATTGCTACCTATTGCAATAACCAGACTATCCCAAGAATCTGATAGAGAACAGATATCCCAAGAATCTGGTAGAGAACACAACAAACTGATGCACTTATCTTCATCTGAAATTTTAATATCAACAGATGCTAACTGACTTACCACAGTATTAAATGCATTCAGATGCTCTGTTACCGAGTCTCCATCTTTCATCCTCAGGTTATACAGCTTTTTCCGCAGGAACAATTTATTCACCAGAGACTTAGATTGGTACAAAGTCCCTAACTTGTCCCACAAGGCCTTCACCATAGCTTCCCCTGATACATTCAACAATACTGAATCTGAGACACACAATCGTATTGTGCTCTTTTCCTTCTGATCCAACTTCTTCCATTCTTCATCAGACACTCTCATTAGTTTAGTACCCAGATCTACTGCGATCCACTGATCTTAATCCACCAATAGATCCTCCATCTTGAGTTTCCATAACTCAAAACTTTGACGATTAAATTTCTCAATCTCTATCTTTCCACTGCTCACCATCTTCTTTTGCCACTAGAATCGATCTCGCAGATCTCTCATTGAACAGGGTCTACCACAGGCCCGAGCGAAACCCCTCAGCAACAAAGGCGTCCCCTTGAAGCCAAAACTTGCTCCGATACCAAATGTAGGTTTTAACCCCGTACAGAAATTACCTGCATATGAATTCTAAAACACAGAAAATAAACAATGCGAGAGCATAACACATAAAACACATATACACAGAGATTTTCCCCTGGATCTCAAAACCGGGACTACGAGCTTGATTTTTCATTATATTCCTTTCAATGTTACAATACATATTTATAAATGTCGAAGCATCCAATACCATGGACCGAAAACCATCATGTCCAAAAAACATGTGCGAAAATCATGCACAAAACCATAGGTGGGTCTGCCCAACCTAACATAAGGTCCAAAACCAAAATTTTCCAAGTGGGGTTACGGGTACCCCTCAAACCCCCTATGAACCACTCCCCCCCCAACCCCTTTAACCCCTGGTTAACTACGTGGGCTAGTCGTGGAAAGAATATAACACAACCCAACAGGATAGTCATAGTCCTCTAAGTAGCTGAAATCATTAAACATATAAAAAGGTCTCCTCTGAGTTTATGAAAAGGGATACTTATGAAAAGACCCCCTCATATAGCAACATTAGAGACATCAAAGAGATGTATATGATAAACTCATTCTCTGTAGGTGCAATGAAGAAGATCACATTAAATCTGATCTACATAAAAGTAAACAATATCAAAGGATGTAGGATATCTTGATAAGGTCTCATATACAAGATCTAGAAGGAAGATAACCATCATTGATCTATAATTCACTAATCAAGGTAACAAATACCATGAAGGTTGCCTCATTCAACAACTTATGGTCTCTATGCTAATTAGAGAAAGACAAGTTGATGAAAAAGTATTGAAGGGTAAAGGACTAATCATGTGCAGAAAGGAAAGGGAAGTTTGGTCCTCAAACAAGGAAGAATAGGTATAGCTAAAATTATGGAAGCTCATATCACCGGATAGATGGAGGATGCTAAAGAAAAGGGCCAATGAAAGAGGGAGTAGTTGATCTCTACTATGATTGGGATAGCATCCCTCACAAAAGGGTCCTATCATAAGCTTCTATTATAAGGTATGATAATGATAATAAGATGCATCGTGGCATCATGGAAGCATTAGAAACAAGTGCCTGTGACATCACCATGGGAATAATGAAGGAAAAAATCCATGGGAGAGAAACATGTAGGATATAACTCTTGAGAATCTCAGTGGACATTGAAGGAAAGGAAGAAGTCATCCAGGATAAGGCTCATCATACATCAAGTCAAAAAGGAAACATTTTCCATATGGGGATATACAAAGATCCTCAAGATACTCTGACATAATACTCATTGAAGGGTTCACTAATCTAGAGGAGAAGTAAGTGTTTCATCAAGAACTCCAACTTGAGGAATTCATAGATGATGTTATGGTGACATAAGAGAAGAAGCAGATCAAGGGGTTAAAGACACTTCAATCAAGGAAGCTGCTGAAAGAAGCCTAGATGACGTAAAGATAAAATAAGTTATGTATGCTTGTGTTTAATATTATAATGTCATGATATATGGTTGCAGGTAACATGGACCATTGCTTCTATATTAAGAAGCATGATCAAGAGAAATATGATCTTCTCCTTTGAAAGAATGAAGGCAGGCATAAGTCACACTAGATGAAATTTACATAATATGTCCTCATATGAAGTATGAGGTAGTTGACTAAGAAACTATGATCAGAAGCTCCAAGGAATGGAATGTGTGAGGAAGGAAGAGATCGTGAGGTATGAAACCATGGTGAAGGAAATCAACATTTAAAAGACCAAGAAGATTTCACTAGGAAATCTCCCAGAAAGATATAAAGACTCTGATGAAAGTCTTAAAAAGATGAAGACCCTTGAAAATGGATATCTTTGGAAGATATGTCAATAAGTGTGCAAGATGTTGATACCTACAAGCAGATGTCATGATGAAGAGACATCTCATAGGTATGATTTAATTTAATATGATTTTTTGATTTCTTGAATAATATCTGGATGAGTTCATGTAGGGCTACTAGAACAAGACTTGTAAGTACAAGTACAACCAACATTCATGCAATGAATGGAAAATACTAAAAGAAGCAAGGAGAGAAAAGAAGTATCCATATGAAGAAGGTTCCATATATGTATCAAGAAGGCTACTTTCCATGAAGAAAGGAATGACATGACAAAATAAGAAGGAAAGTGATCGATGGTTGTTAACCTACGCAAAATAATCTCAACTAAATGACATCAAGGAGAGAAGTTGATCAAGTAGCTGAAGGACCCACGAAGAAGAAGTTTTTGATATATATAATAGTCCCTAGCTAAGAGGGAACTTTGACAAGTCCCTGATCAAGAGGGAGTCTGAATTAGATCACCCCTGATTACAAAGGAGTGACAATTGTGTTTTTCTATTTCATGTGTCATGCACTAGACCAGGACTAACGTCCGTAAGTCTAGATGAAGGCCATGAATGGAAATGTAGACACATTATAGACACATCATTCTTCTCTTAACCTAGGAAGAAAGAATGGAGGGTTGTGTAATCATCTAGCATCTGATACTCTTTGAGGATGTGTAGGGCATCCAAGATAAGAGTAGGCAAGAGGACCAATATTTTTTGAGGGTTGGGAACACAAGATAAGAATAGTCTTAGAAGGTCATACTCAGTGAACACCCTAGTGGGTATGTACCTTGAGAGACAATGATGAAGGTGTCTATAAATCATTGGTCTCCTAGCATTGTAGCTCATTGTCTTGTAAATAGATGGAACTATTAATTAAGGCCTTGCACTATGACAATGCTGATTGATATGATGCTATATAGATGGGATTACCAATCCGATTCTTCTTATGAGAAATTATTTAGATTGAGAATGACCAAGTACCATTATAAATACCTCCCTAGTTAAGAGGGAGTGTTGAAGAAAGTGTAACTAGGTGCGGTATTTACAAATGTACTTTTGATCTTTGTACTTGTCAATAAAAAGAAGTATTATTTTTGTAAAATTATAAGAATGAGTTTCTTTCTCATTCCATAGGTCTAGGAAAGTCAAAGAGTCAAAGACATATGTAAAGAGCTCTTCTTGAGCATATATGTAAGATATACAAGTTTGTAAAATGGTGTCTAACAAATCTCCCGTAATGACAAGCACAACCCTCTTCACGTTAGCCAATAAATTGTTGATTTTGGGTAGCATCAGATGTGCTCTAGCCATGAAATTTGGTGGAGAGGCTAGGGCACATGATATGTTGGGCCTTGCAAATGTCATTCATTTCCATTACACTTTCACTATTATGTCCATTATATCACCTCCATTTCACTACTATGTCACCACATTCATCCCATTTTCATTATCATTAGGCCACATTTATGTTTTTCCAATTTTTATTAATTCTAAGCCTTTTAAGTGAATTTGTGGTTAAAAATTAGAAAATAATGTGCATATGCTTATACCTAACAAGTGGGTTGAGATTTTTGACATGTGTAGGTCAAAAGGAGGCTTCTAGAAGACCTTTATGTGGCACTCTAAGGCCAAATTCGAATTTGAGTGGAAAGAATCATGGGATCATGAGGATATGTGTCACATCTCCTAACTGTATTGAAACTCTAAGAAGACATGTGTCTTATCAATTCCTATTTTGATTAGGACTCTAAAGGTAGAGGGAGAGATTCATGGACTCTCATTCATGAGATGGATTCTCATCATTTTGTATAAATAGGAGATCTCTCTCCTTCATTTGTTTGCTTAGAGTTTAGAGCTTGTTAGCTTGTGAGTCTTAGCTTAGCTTGGAGTTTGTAATTCTTCCTTGATGGCTTTTGAAAGCTTTGGAGAGCTTTGTTATACTTTGTGATTTTGAAGAATTTGAATAAAGCTTTGATGTTCTCAACATGGAAGGAGATGTGAAGTAGATGTTATGGAGCACGTTAGAATGTAAGGTAGAGTAGATTTTATTTTGTAATTTTGCTTTGATTTCATTTTATTGCTTTCAAGTTTGATAGATTAGATTTTCCATTCATGCAATTTTAATTCATGCAAGTGTGTTCAACCGGTTGATTGTAGATTTATCTAACTATGTAATCTATGCTTAACAAAATATTCCAAGAAAGTAGTCCTCCTATTTTCCAATTGGTGCTTGGAGCATTTGAGCTCACAGTAGATTAGTTTTCCTTTACATGTTTTGTATTTGCTTTCAATTTCAATTTAGCATATCTAACTGTGTAATCTATGCTTAACAAAATATTCTAAGAAAGTAGTCATCCTATTTTCCAATTGGTGCTTGGAGCATTTGAGCTCACAGTAGATTAGTTTTGCTTTACATGTTTTGTATTTTCTTTCCATTTCAAATTATCATATCTAACTGTGTAATCTATGCTTAACAAAATAGTCCAGAAAGTAGTCCTCCTATTTTCCAATTGGTGCTTGGAGCATTAGAGCTCACAGTAGATTAGTTTTTCTTATATTAATTTCCTTAAGCATGAGAAACAAAACCCCCAAAAACAACATAAACTATAAAACAACGAAGTAAGAGAAAGGTTAACTAAGCACATATGGTGCACCACACTTCATCAGTTTACGATACTCGGATTGATAATTTATGTAGAGCAATTTAAGACATTAAATTGACTAGACATTTTGGCGCTGTTTCCAGGGAAGTGTAATTAGGAAACCTTATTTCTTACATCTAAAAAAAAATTAATAATTCTTGAGTATGCTCTCCTCCTGCACTTTGTGTGATCTGGAGGATCAGAAAAAAATTGTTATGTAAAAAAAGAAAAAAAAATAGACAAAATAAACTTCATCATTTCAATTGATTCGTTAATATATATATATATATATATATATATATATATATATATATATATAGTTAAAAAAAATAAAATGAAACCCAACTGCTTTGATAGGTTCAACTGTCCAAGATTGACTGGTTATGGTTTGTAGTGGTCCTCAAAACACTGTATCCTGTTTTAATAAGATTTTGCAACTTAGCTGCGGAATGTGGCCTGATTTCGCAGCTAATTGTGAATTCCCAAGCTAATTTCAAGGTTTAGCAGGTTACATGCATCCAATGAAGAAATTGACCACATGGGCATCTCCAGAATTATCCTGACATGGATCCTATCCTAGTCACCCAACCCAGACTGATAAAAAATCAGCTTAAAACCTCAGTCAAAGTCTTGTTTTTAACATGTTTTTCTTGGAGTCTTTGTTGCCTGAAATTGAAAATCATTAATCCTTCTTATAAAAATTTACAATTTCAGAGAAGAAAAAAAGAAGAAAAACAATCTATGGCTATCTTCAATCCTAGCTTTCACTGTGGCCTCAATAGAAAAATCTGCATTCCTGTTTGAAGCCTTGGCCCTGAAACAAACCTGCAAAATAAAAAAAATGCACTGTATATGCGAAAAAACCAAGGGTTCGAATGTTAAACGATTAGGTAACAACGAGGAGGTGAATGCAAATTTGTAGATCCATGTTAACTCCATTAAGGGGCCTCGGCATTGTCCCAACCTGAAAATGAATCAATGAGCTCAATACAATTATTGCTGCCACTTAGATTTCCACCGCCTACAAAACCTGCGATGTAAACAATCTAAGCTGCAAGCTTCAGCAAAATTATTAAATCGTTGTTTTAAAAATCCAAGGTACCAATATGAATTAAAAACAACCACTGCAGCAATTGTTTAGCAACCCGTGGGTTGGGCGTCATCGTTTGACATTTCCTCTCTGGTTTCTTTGTTAATAAACTAGTAGAGAAAAGAGTTGTTCCCGTATCAGGTAATCTTAAATATTGAATAAACATGAGGATAATAAATCAACAATTCTCACTGCGGATCGATGATTGGCTCATTCTTCTATCTTCAGATAACAAACCTGTGACTAATTTCTTCTAGAAAGACACGAGAGATGGTTAGTTGCCCCAATTCTTCAGCCCTGTCATTGCGCCTGTGTAATACACCTTACAGACAAAAAAATGCGTAATAGCTAAAAAACGTCAAACTTCAAATGCACGATTTGGCCAAACGGAGACGAATTTGAGAAAAATAAAACATGGGTTTTTTTCGCCAATAGGGTCAATTAGATAACCCAGAAATCGTTTTAAGAAATTCGTGGCGGTTTGAGAGAATTTCTCGGTTCTTTGAGGCCTATTTTTGCATGCCGCGTGAGGAAAAACAATTGTTTTTCTGAACAGTTGCGACCATATTCCGATTTCTTTGAGAAATCCGCCCAGATCCGATTTCCCTGGCTGCCAGGTCATCCACTGTGTCACTGAATGCGTGTGAAAAAAAGGATTTCTATTAAATGAACAAAGAACAGTTTAAACACGGCACGCTTTGGTTGTTTGAGGAAACACGTCTTCCGCCACCCGTCTAATCCTGTTCCGCTACTTCCTGTTTAACAGTAAGATGATCAAATACGGCACCAGAATTATATGAAGAGGATTATAGCTTGTCGATGTTTATTCCTTTGGCATATGCTTGCTGGAGATGGTTACTCTGGAGATTCCTTACGGTGAGTGCGGTAGCGTTGTTCAAATTTATAAGAAGGTGAAGGCCTGCGGCAGTGGAAAAGGTTACCAATCAAGAAATAAGGCAAGTTATTGAAAATGTATGATAGTTGCATTGTTAGGCCCCTATACTACTAGTGTAACCCCTTATTGTTATTAGTACAACCCACTTATTATATTGATGTACCCATGTAGTGCCCATATTGTTACTATTGTGCCCCATAGAAGCCCACTATTGTTATTATTGTGCCCTTACATTATTATTTTTATGTCGGCTCTGATTATGTTATGACTCCTTAGACTCCTATATATAGAAAGGAGGTCTTTTCATTTGTATCATCCAAGAATTGTTCATTTGTGTAATGTAAAGGAGGTTGCCCCCTCGAAGAGGCTGAATTCTAAGGCATTGATCTTTCTTTTCTATCTTTTTGTGAGCTGGTTTCATAACATTTGGTATCAGAGCTTTGGATTCTAGGGTTTCACTACTCCAAACAGGTCATAGTGGAATTTTCACTATAACTTTTTTTTTTTTTTTTCTGCGATGTTTCAGAAGCTAAAAAAAACACCCATTTGAGAAGAATTCGCGCAGAATCTCGGGTCAGAATTTTAGAGCTTTTGGCGTTATATTTGCAGAGATATGATCTGAGGAACTTGGTCTTTTTGCAGACTCCTGAATTACATTCCAAACAGGTGACCTGGGGAAAATCGTCATAACTTCCTCTCTGAGCATTAGATTGAAATTTTGTAAGAAGGTACAGAAAGAGGACAGACTGTAGTTTCTTTTTTATATGTTTTAGAGCCAAATGTCGAAACAGTGACACGTGGCACTTCATACAATTTCACTCTTCTCGAAAGGTCTATAATCAGGTCATCTTGAGAGATTGTGCATAACTCTTTCTTGGAGAATCCAATTTGGATCAGACTGGTGGCATTGGAAAGAGGACACAGAGGGATACTATAGGTCGTAATTTCAGAACTTAAAGATCTAGAAGTACAGAGTTACAGCCGTTTCAAGATCGAGCTCCTAAAATCAAGAAAAAGCAAGATGAAGAAGTTTGATGGCAAGGATCCGGTAAATTGGATACTTCAGATGGAGCAATATTTTGATCTACATGGTGTACCACTGTTACAAAAGGTATGTATTGCATCTTCATATTTAGAACCGGATAAATTTTTATGGTATGAAGGCCTTTGTTCTCGTAAACAACTTGTTACGTGGTCAATTTTCACTGAGGAAATGATAGCACATTATGAAGATACAAAGAGCAACACCTTATTTAGAGAAACACCACAACAATTGGAAAGAGTAAAAGGGCTTTGTGACATAGTGGAAAGCAAAATTATGGAAACTAGGAAGCATAACCATCAGAACTATAAATATGGAAGTATTGTTTCTCCTAGCCTTCCACAACCTACAAGGGTTACACCACAACAATTGGAAGAAAAAAGAGAAAAAGGGCTTTGTTTCAATTGTGATAGCAAATGCACTAAAGGTCATAAGTGTAATGAGAAGAAATTATTTTACATAGAATATGAAGAGGAGGAAGAAAATGATCAAGAAACATCAAAAGAAGAAGATATACACCAGGACCCCACCCCAGAGAAAGAAGAAATGAATCAGACGATATCTTGTAAAGCATTGGCAAGAATTACCACTCCTCAAACTCTCAAGATAGAAGGACATATCAGAAAGAAAAAGTGCAAGAAGTGAAAGATCACATAGAGAAAGAAGAAATGAATCCAAACATATCTTGTAATTCATTGGTCAAAATTACCACTCCTCAAACTATCAAGATAGAAGGACATATCAAGAAGAAAAATGTTCAAGAAGTGAGATATCACATCGAGCATCAAGAAATGAATCCGACCATATCTTGTAAAGGATTGGAAGAATTACCACTCCTCAAACTCTAGAGATAGAAGGACATATCAAGAAGAAAAAGGTTCAAGCAGTGAAATATCACATCGAGCATCAATAACAAGTTCTCCAACTTTTAAAGGATAATGCCACTTTGGTGCAAAATCAAATGAAACAACAGGTAGATCAACATTGTAGTGAAAAATGTTTTGATGTAGGTGATTGGGTATTTTTACTGCTACATCTCAAGCAAGCTATTTATGAAAAGGAAATGTTGGCAATACTACATGCACTTAAAAAATGGCGACCTTACCGAATGGAAAGACTCTTCAAGGATGAGGATGTGGAAGCATTGTTTTGTGCTATTTCTATTATCCAACTAGATTGGATAAACGAAGCAAGGGATGAATGGAAGAAGGATGAAGAAGTATGGCCACTTATTCAAAAGTTGCAAAAGATCCCAATTCAAACAATATTGCCAGAAATTGAAGAGGAAGGAAAAATCATATTGTAACCTGGAGCAGTCACAAAAACAAGAACCCGACAGCTACAAAATCGATCAATCTCAAAGTATCTCATCAAGTGGAAGAACTTACCCGCTAAAGATTCCACATGGGAGGACAAGAATTTTATACAGAAGCATCAAGAACTACTCAAGCGTTGAGGACAATGCTTTTTGAAGGAGAGGGGCATGTTAGGCCCCTATACTACTAGTGTAACCCATTATTGTTATTAGTACAACCCACTTATTATATTGATGTACCCATGTAGTGCCAATATTGTTACTATTGTGCCCCATAGAAGCCCACTACTGTTATTATTGTGTCCTTGCATTATTATTTTTATGTTGGCTCTGATTATGTTATGACCCCTTAGACTCCTATATATAAAAAGGAGGTCTTTTCATTTGTA
Organism: Pinus tabuliformis; assembly: GCA_031772625.1. Lineage (NCBI taxonomy): Eukaryota > Viridiplantae > Streptophyta > Pinopsida > Pinales > Pinaceae > Pinus > Pinus tabuliformis. The sequence continues at coordinate 950,062,017 of CM062811.1, read as the reverse complement.
TCATCCAAGAATTGTTCATTTGTGTAATGTAAAGGAGATTGCCCCCTCGAAGAGGCTGAATTCTAAGGCGTTGATCTCTCTTTTCTATCTTTTTGTGAGTTGGTTTCATAACATGCATCAGCAAGGCCTTCTGCTGCAGCACTTCTGAATGACCCATTTCTCAGAGATGTAGAGTCGAGTAGGTAGTGCACATGCACGTTAAACTTCCCAATTATTTTAAGATTGACTTAGGTGTTTCTGTTACAGCATGCATAGGAATTGTTGGTGACAAAAACTTAAAAAAAATATGAGCAGCACAAGAGTTGGTACTCTGATATATTTCCATCATTAAAACTATTTTGCTTCATATTTCAAAGTTTTTATTTTTCAGGCAAACAGTGAAAAAAAAATCATGAATAATTGGTCTTGCGCACCAGCTGTGATCTTAGTCTCTCTCTCCCTATTATTGGCCTGCATAAAATCTCTTTTCCAATAGCTTAAATCAAAAAACAGATTGTTGATTGTCTTTTAGCTGCGGAAAGCAGCCTGATTCCGCAGCTAACTGGAAATTCCACAACCATTTTATTACTTCTATAGGTTATATGTGTCAAGAGACGAAACGAGCCACATGGGTAGCTGGGAAAATCTCAGTACATGGATGGTGCCCTATTCATTTGATCCAAGTCGATGAAAAAGACCCTGGTCAAAGGGAAGTCAAGTTGTGTGTTATCACTAAGTCGCCACACTAAGTCACCGCATGTCAAGAAAAAAAAATTGAATCAATGAAATGAATAAGTTATTTGCTCACTTTTCTGAAGGTATTGATTAATTTTGGACTGTTGATGAAAGATGAATGGCTAACTTTTTATTCAAGATTTTTTAGCTATAGAAACTGTTCACATTCTGCAGCTAAAGTCCAATTCCGCAGCTGAAGAAAAACCTCATTGTTCAAATCAGCCTATCTTTCTCATACAAAATCAGATTTTGATGATTCAAGTACCGTTGGAAAGATCTCAACAAGATATACACAATGAGAAATCCATCATTAGAGTTTGAAATGGAAAATAATGAAATAAATTGTTGAAAAGAAGCAACATTCAACTTGGGGCACCAATTCCAAAGCAGGTATAAATTATTTTGATTTTTCCTTTGAGAGCATGTTTCATTAATACAAATTCTTAGTTTTGTGTGTAAATATCATAACTAGAGAGATTGATCACCTCTCTCCTTTGATAATCTTACATTCCATTGCAGAATAAGTATTATTTTTTTGCAGGTTCCAAGAGGAAGGACAAATGACTACAAGAGAATGGTGTCTCTAAGAGACCAATTTGTTTCATAAGAGGATGATCAACAACAAAGAGGAAATATGCTGATGAAAAAACAGATCCAAACACTTGAAAAACTTTCAGATATTATTGTCTCCATCACATCCATACCTCATAATAAACCATTCATCTCATTTTCCTCCATATTTTCCATTTACATTCACATACACTTTCCCTCTCTTTTTGTCCATTCATAACCCACAAATAAAAGAAAGAGGTTCATTCACATGCTTATTGCCCATTGCCATTTCTCCTCTCCATTGCCATCTTCCATTTTCATCTTCCCTTTCCTGTCATTTTCATTCCGCAAATAAGCCCTGCTTCATGCAAATTATTGAGTCCATAGTCCTTTGAGTCTAAGTTCCTTGTAAAGACATCTTGAGGCTTGCATGTCTTAATGGAAAGTTCTCATGCTGACAAACAATGGTAATACATTAATGTCCCTTGTTCGTTAGATCTTCTAGGTGACTCGACATCAGCAAATTCATTCATACCTAGCAAGATGTGTTTGGGCATCTTGACTCTCGTTGTCATCAATGGTGAGAGTTTTCGTGTTGACTAGTGGCATCCATTAATGGTCACTAAGTCAACAATTTCCTGCTATGTTCGACATCAGAACATCTTTTCACATAGTAGGAATTGTGCCAATGAGTTTTGAAGACATGAAGACTATTATTTTCAGCATTTTGTAGCAGATTCAACAAGTTTTAGTAGAGCAATAAAAAGTCATCTTAACTCTTTATCCATGACTCTTCTTGTTCAGCCACTTGAAGAAGAATATGATCAGATTTTTTCAGCCACCACACATACAACTCATCCATTCCAAAGGGTAAGTGAAGGTACGTCATTTTCTAACTTTTGACCATAAAATTCCATAAAAATCTAGAATGATAACTGTTGGAAAAGCATTTCTCTTCCTCATTTCATAAAATTGCCAATACTATCAGTTGGGGGGGAATACATTCATCTTCATATCTTGCCATGTCCATATCATACTCAGGAGCCCACATACTTCCAACATATATTAACTATTACATTGTTATTATGAGCATACAATGGCTTTTCTTCAAAAAATGATTAAAGGATAAATTGGATATAAACAAAATCATGGTTGTCACACAAGAACCAACCATCATGCAATCCGATAGAGATATACTTTGCAACAATAATCAAAATATCATTATGCAAAGTTCAAGGATCAAAATATAATGCAAAAAAAAAAAAAAAAGAAAAAAAAAATTGGCTGTAACACAAGAACCAACAATGTTGCAATTCAAGTAAAACACTTTGCAAAAATATGAAGTTATCAAATGATATCATGCAAAGTTAAGCCAAAGCTCAATGATCAAAAGAGTTAATGTAATAGATATTGCATGAGGACATGCAATAGCTTCAGTTGGGGGGTATGTTGGGCCTTGAAAATGTCATTCATTTCCATTACACTTTCACTATTATGTCCATTATATCACCTCCATTTCACTACTATGTCACCACATTCATCCCACTTTCATTATCATTAGGCCACATTTATGTTTTTCCAATCTTTATTAATTCTAAGCCTTTTAAGTGAATTTGTGGTTAAAAATTAAAAAATAATGTGCATATGCTTATACCTAACAAGTGGGTTGAGATTGTTGACATGTGTAGGTCAAAAGGAGGCTTCTAGAAGACCTTTATGTGGCATTCTAAGGCAAAATTCGAATTTGAGTGGAAAGAATCATGGGATCATGAGGATATGTGTCACATCTCCTAATTGTATTGAAACTCTAAGAAGACATGTGTCTTATCAGTTCCTATTTTGATTAGGACTCTAGAGGTATAGGGAGAGATTCATGGACACTCATTAATGAGATGGCTTCTCATATTTTGGTATAAATAGGAGATCTCTCTCCTTCATTTGTTAGCTTAGAGTTTAGAGCTTGTTAGCTTGTGAGTCTTAGCTTAGCTTGGATTTTTTAGTTCTTCCTTGATGGCTTTTGAAAGCTTTGGAGAGATTTGTTGTACTTTGTGATTTTGAAGAATTTGAATAAAGCTTTGATGTTCTCAACATGAAAGGAGATGTGAAGTAGATGTTATGGAGCACATTAGAATATAAGGTAGAGTATATTTTATTTTGTAATTTTGCTTTGATTTCATTTTATTGCTTTCAAGTTTGATAGATTAGATTTTCCATTCATGCAAGTGTGTTCAACCGGTTGATCGTAGATTTATCTAACTGTGTAATCTATGCTTAACAAAATATTCCAAGAAAGTAGTCCTCCTATTTTCCAATTGGTGCTTGGAGCATTTGAACTCACAGTAGATTAGTTTTGCTTTACATGTTTTGTATTTGCTTTCCATTTCAATTTAGCATATCTAACTGTGTAATCTATGCTTAACAAAATATTCCAAGAAATTAGTCCTCCTATTTTCCAATTGGTGCTTGAAGCATTTGAGCTCACAGTAGATTAGTTTTCCTTTACATGTTTTGTATTTGCTTTCCATTTCAATTTAACATATCTAACTGTGTAATCTATGCTTAACAAAATATTCCAAGAAAGTAGTCCTATTTTCCAATTGGTGCTCGGAGCATTTGAGCTCACAGTAGATTAGTTTTGATTTACATGTTTTGTATTTGCTTTCCATTTCAAATTAGCATATCTAACTGTGTAATATATGCTTAACAAAATAGTCCAAGAAAGTAGTCCTCCTATTTTCCAATTGGTGCTTGGAGCATTAGAGCTCACAGTAGATTAGTTTTTCTTAGATTAATTTCCTTAAGCATGAGAAACAAAACCCCCAAAAACAACATAAACTATAAAACAACGAAGTAAGAGAAAGGTTAAATAAGGACATATGGTGCACCACACTTCATCAGTTTACGATACCCGGATTGATAATTTATGTAGAGCAATTTAAGACGTTAAATTGACTAGACAAGATCTCCAAGACCTAGAAATCATTTGGAGAAATTCCACGATGAAGAGATATTAAAATATTTAATATTTTTAATGGGTTCCTAAGTCTAAACTTAGGAAAATAAAAATATTAATGTGCATTAATATAAAATGGGTGAGAAAGTTCTGAGTGATGAGGATCAATCCAGATCTAATCTTAGCCATTGATTATGGACTTTATCTCGACCGTTGAATCATCAACAGGAAAAGTATAAGAGGAGGCTTGAGGGCCAACTAGAGACACACCAAGAGAGATCAGTTAGTTCGATTTTATGGGGCAAGGTTTGTTGAGGAAATCAAACAAGTGATCAGTTGCAGTGAGGGGTAGGTCAGCAAGAGGCTGAACAATACATAACAGAGAGGTAGCGAAGTGCCGAGAGAGACAGTGTAGGCCTAGGAGGGCTGATGCAGAGGTCGTAGGAGCTAGTGCAGAGGACGCAGAGGGATGTAGAGGCTGACGTGGAAGCTATAGAGGCTAACGCAGAGGATACAAAGGCTGACGCAAAAGTCGTAGAGGGATTTAGAGGTAATGCTGGGAGCTTCTGTGGGGAAAAATGGGAGCAGATTAGCTGACACATAGCTGAGAGAGGGTGATGCAGTTCCTGAAGGGTGACGCAATTATAGACCAGTTCTTGGAGCATATTTCGCTGTCCAGCACAAGGAACAACATGATTCATTATGGGATTGATCATCCAGTTGCTGATTTGTCGGAATATCTGTCTTTGGATAGAGGTACTACTACCGAGGATATTCTCTATTGGGTGAGCTATTTCTAGCACCCTAATTGTATTCATGAATATGCTTAATAATACAAACCCTCTATATGCTGCATCCGTTTTTTCAGGGATGATTGTCCAAAAATAACGATGTCCCTTGTGTTATTATTTCTGTTTACTTCAGTGTTTGATCTGTATATTTTTGAAGGTTGCATTTGTGTTTACTTCAATGTTTATGTAACTAAATAAATTGTTAATGTAAAGAAAAAGTAGGAGATAGTAAACCATAAATTGCAGTAGGGGTTTCCTAATGTGTTAGATTCAGGAATTTTCACATGGTATCAGAGCAATTACAGATCAAAGGCAACTAAAGACACCAACCAAGAAAATCTAAGAATTTGTAGCAGAGAAGCAGTTGTCCTGAGAGATAGCATTGTTCCAGAGCCAGAGACGCAGAAGGAGGAGGGACGCAGAGGCTCACATAGTGCCTGCGTCAGCACTCTGAGCCAGGTAAAGATGATGTAGTAGCTGGGAGGAGCCCACATAATAGTTGCATCATCTATCTAGGCTAGCACAGAGGCAGGGGGGGAGATCAGGCCTACACAATGCGAAGTCATCTTTCTCAACTAGGAAGGATTCACGCAGTGGCTAGGAGGAGCTGATCCAGTTCTCATTTTGATTGTGCAGAGTCAGAAGGGCTCAGATTCTTCAATTTCCCGGGCTAAGGGAGTTGAGAATATTTTGATTTGTGGAGCTGGTGGGATGCTGTTTCTGTGAGTGAAGAACAATGTCTAAGGAGATTGAACCAAGGTAGAGGGAAGCACTACCTCAAAATATTTCTATTCAAGAAATCTAGATTCAGGTTGTAGCGGAAAAGGAGGATTGGAGAAAAATGATTCGACAGTTGGCCAGAGGATTTCCGAGAGGAAAATCAGGACTTAGAGGGAGTCTAGAGAAGAGGAGCAGAGATTGGTGTAAACGGATTGAGGGATCAGGAAATATTGGGCAGGGCTTCCAAATTTTTCATATGGAAGGTCAGGATCCTCGCAATCTTGGATAAGCATCACATCAAGGACTATGCGTTGAAAACTGTAGCTGTCCCAGCTGACCCTAATGCAAATGAGAAGTATGAGGAGGCTAAGGCGAAAGCAAAATTCATGATCCTAGACGGGGTCAAGGATCATGTCATACCACATATTGCTGAGAAGAACACAACAAGGGAGATGTGGTAGACACTGACCACCTTATACCGCGGCTCTTCCGTGCAACGGAAGATGTTATTAGAGAATCAATTGAGGTCATATCAGATGTAGAAAGGAGAGGAGATATATTCTTTCCTTCTCAGGTTGCAAGGAATTTGCGACTAACTTACTTCTGTGGGGTCTACACCAGTTCCAGATTTTATGGTCAGGACTACTTTGAATGCAGTCTTTGAGGACTGGGAAACGTGTGTACAAATCATTTTGGGCAGAGCGACTCTCCCCAGTTGGGAGGAGATGTGGGCAACTCTTTGACATGAAGAGATCAGAGGGTTGAATAAGGTGGGGAGTATTAGTAAGGGAGTTCGAATCAAGAAAGAGGAGGACGAGGATGCAGCTCTAGCATCTACGAGACAACAAGGGGTTCAGAAGAGGAAGAAGCAAGACATCTCCAAGGTCAAGTGCTTCAACTGTGGGGAGATGGGACATTATGCATCTCAGTGCCCCAGGAAGAAAGGCAAGGGATAAGCTTCCGACTCAAAGGTTGCTCCAGCAAAGGCAGAGAAGGATGTCGAGATTGATGACAATTGTGCCATGAGTGCTCATGCGCCTCTAGAGAAGAGGTGGGGAGACATAGAGTTGTAGTTGAGAGGACTACATGCAGGGGTAGGATCCTTGAAGTGCCCAAACTCTTGGATGACATACAACCGTGGGAGCCCTTAACGATAGTAGCATCATGACAGGTGTCGGGTAGAGCAAGGTGTGATGGAGCGGCAAGGTAGTGCTGGAGTGCAAAAGTCTATAACAACGCAGTGGATGTTGCAACAATGTAGTGGTAGAAGAGGGAGCATATGATAGCACCTGAGGAAGCTTCAACATCACCAGGCTTCCAAACTGACCAGGATGTTAGTGTTTGGGTGAAGTAAGTTACTTACTTCTCGGTAACTAAGTTGTAGTGCAATAGTTAGCAGTGGCAGTGTTATGGGCAACATTTTGAGAGGGAGTTACAGTACAGATGTAGCAGTGGCAGTGGTAGTGTCATGGGTAATAGTACATGAAGAAAAAGTGCATTGGATGTGAGGCAGTAGGCCTAGCATCATCATAGAGGACCGATGCGGAGGATCAATGTGATTCTTCTATGGTGAAGCACCGGTAGAGCACATTCCTCGCTAAGAGGGAGTGTTGATTTTGGGTAGCATTAAATGTTATCTAGACATGAAATTTGGTGGAGAGGCTAAGGCACATGAGATCTCCAAGACCCAGAAATTGTTTGGAGAAATTCCACCCAATGAAGAGATATTAAAATAATTAATATTTTTAATGGGTTCCTAAGTCTAAACTTAGTAAAATAAAAATATTAATGTGTATTAATATAAAATGGGTGAGAAAGTTCTAAGTGATGAGTATCAAGCTAGATCTAATCTTAGTTGTTGATTAGGGACTTAATCTTAGCCGTTGAATTGTCGACAGGAAAAGGATAAGAGGAAGCTTGAGGGTTAGTTGGAGACACACCAAGAGAGATCAGTTAGTTCGATTTTCTAGGGCAAGGTTTGCTGAGGAAATCGAGCAAGTGACCAGTTGCTGTGAGGGAAGTTCAGCAAGAGGCTGAAGAATATATAGCAGAGAGGTAGCGAAGTGCCGGGAGAGATAACACAGGCCTAGGAGGGCTAACGTAGAGGCCGTAGGAGCCAGCGCAGAGTATGCAGAGGTTCGTAGAGACTGATGGAGAAGTCGTAGAGGCTAATGCAGAAGCCGTAGAGGCTGATGCAGAAGTCGCAGAGGGATTTACAGGCAGCATTGGGAGATTCTGTGGGGTAGACTGGGAGTAGATCATCTAACGCAGAGAAGAGAGAGAGTGACGCAGTTCCTGAAGGGTGACACAGTTCTAGAGCAGTGCTTGGAGCATATTTCGCTGTCCAGCACAGGGAACAACCAGAGTCACTGTGGGATTGATCATTTGATTGCTGATTTGCTGAAATATCTATCTCTGGATAGAGGTACTACTACCGAGGATATTCTTTGTTGGGTGAGCTATTTTTGGCACCCTAGTTGTATTCACGAATATGCTTAATAATACAAACCCTCTATATGTTGCATTGGTTTTCCCGAATTTGGTTTTTCCGAGGATGATTGTCCAAAAATAACGGTGTCCATTGTGTTATTGTTTCTATTTACTTTAGTGCATGCCCTGTATATCTGTGAAGGTTTCATTTTTGTTTACTTCGATGTTTATGTAACTAAATAACTTGTTAATGTAAATAACAAGTAGGAGATGGTAAACCGAAAATTACAGTAGGGGTTTCTGATGTGTTAGATTCAGGAATCTTCACACAAATGAATTAAATAGAAGACATGTAGGCTTACACAATGGTTCACTTTAACAAGTCAACTAATTATAGAGACAGAACCACTATATATACCTAGTGAGGGTTTTCCAAAAATAGAGACAGGAAAATCAGATTCCTCTGTGATTTTCATGGGTACAATAAAAAGGAGAAACTCAGACTTCCTGAATTAATTAGGTGGGTACAATATAGAGGAGAAACTTAGACTTCCTGAATTAATTCGATGGGTATAGGAGTCTGTAATTTGTATTATAGGAGGAAACTATTTCGAGGTCTTTGAAATTTCTTGGATATTTGCAGTGGCACATTTGCAGTCTCAACACAATCATTCATGATGGAGAGGATCACGATGATCCTACTATAGTCTCGACACATCTGTTATATTACACTCTCAAGATAACCATAATCACAGTATCTCTGTCTCGACATACTTATAAGATGAAGTCATGGTATCAATATCTTTAACGATGAAGGGATACACACTCAGAATACTCTATAAGAAAAGTCACAGTCAAGGCATAAGTATGATGATAAGGATCTTAGAAAACACACCTTGTCTCACGTTCTAGATGTAGTTACAATCATGACACAGTGAGTTCATGATCGTAATGTAGATATAACTACAAAGGCATAATAATAGTAGAATATCTTGGTGCAACTTTAGTAGATAGACTTCGTAGGAACAATGATGATCTTTGTAATTACACAGGGATAATATCAGGAAATATGTAGTGATGATATCAATGATGATCTCAGTAAATGTACAGTGATAAACTCAGTGAATGATCTCGATAATGGTGTAAATATGATGATCTCAAATATGACCTTGGTAAAGTAGTAGTGAAGATGATAATCTCAACAATGAAGAGGATTGGTGTCTTGGTCTTGGAGTGGCTTGATAGGTAAAGGATCATGGTCTTGGCATTCGTCAATTGGAATCTTTATAAGAAGAATTTTGTGAGGGTTTTCCTCTCCAAGAGGGAGAGGTTTTGGCCTTGGCAGAAAGCCAACATCTTGTGTTCTTGTCTCTTGTATTTTGGTAACTGTTTGATGAAGTAAGAAATACACACACTAATGATATCAAGATAAGATTTTGCTAATAAGAAATTTTTTAAAATAACTCACAAATAGTTATCATGCTAAGAAGAATCACATAAACTAGATTTTCCCTAGATTCTTCAACACTCAGGATATTTGGTTGCCCCGTATACTTTCATGTGCCGAAGGATAAGAGGAACAAGCTGGAAGCCACCAGAAAGAAAGGTATGTTTGCTAGGTATTGTGAAAATGTTGACACCTAATCATGGGGATTGGGTGAACATTTATAAATAATGTAAATAATAAATAATGGAAAAGGAAGAGTCATCGGGAGGTGAAACCAAAGAGTCACTCCCTCATGTTTATAATTATGAACATTCTAAATGAATAAACACAATCACATTTGAGGAGTTACTTCCTATCCTGACACGGTATCAGAGCCAGTTTTTTTTAGTTTCCTCCTGCTCTTGTAACTCCCTCCTGCCATTTCTGCAGTTTGTCATATTCTTTGTCCTATGTTAGTATTATCCAACTCTGTTTTCCTGACATGGTATGTTGCAATTATTTCAGTTGAACAACCCTCTCCATCTCTATTGCATTATCAATGCTGCTCCTGAACTTCCTACCTACCCAGGCTAACACCGCCTTGCAAATTCCCGTTACTTTTCTTGCGGCAAGCCACACCAAGGCCACCAAAGTCTCGACCTTCCCAGACTACTATTGCCTATTCCCCTCGCCAGCGCAACTTCAATATCATTAGCCCTCAGTTTAATTTTCTCCTCCTACGCACTATGGAAACGCTCAGGCACACCTCCGTGTTACATAGTCCAATACTCCTCATAGTTTATGTCTTCATTGTAGCTCCAACAAGTATCTGTCGACCACATTGAGGTCCGTGAAGACCACAAAGCCGAAGCTGTGAGTAGTGCCCTCCATTGTCCAAATCCATGCTGTTATCGGGAAAAGTGTCTATTCAGAACGACCCTATTCCACTGGGTTGTGACAGAGACCTCAGAAACAAACAGGGAAAACTACTCTTGTATTCTCCTTTATGAACTATAAACGAAGAGGAATAGGATGAACCAACCCGTGTCTTGCGCTAGTCCTTTGATCCGATCTCTCTTCTCTTTGACAGCTTCTAGCTACCTGCTCCCTTACTTGCCCAGCGTCACCAAGTTCCTGCAAGATCACAGAAGAAGGAAACTACACAAAGACATGGATTTATGTTCATAAAAAGCTTAGGATCAGATTTAAGCTAAACATACAAATATAACACACATCAATGATGTACAAGCATGTAGGAGAAACTCAAATAGTTTTATTGATAAAACAAGAAGATCCAGGAGGAGTTACAACCGATGATTCCTGATCCAGCATCAACCTCCCAGCATAGAATCCCCTCTTCACCTCCAACAAAGCATAAATCACCCAATACTCTGATATCTATCTCAAAACCAAGAGCAATTCTCTGCAATGTACAAAATTCCAGCCTTTGGATCTCTTGGTGAGGGATCCATATATAGATGTATGCAAAGAGGATGAGTCAGCTCATGAATTGATTAGTGGCCTCTCTCTGTCAGTTCTTGCTTCCACTTGGAGACTGAGAGCCTCTTACTCATCACTGGTCGAATTCAGTGAGGCAAGTGTCATTGGAGAAGATTCTGGAAGCTTCCATTGTCTCTCCACCTCGTGGAATGACTCTGCCACATGTCATTTCCCGCTCAACGCACCCTGGTAGTGCATTCAAGTGCGTTGCAACGCACCTAGCCAGTGTATTTGGGTGCTTTGCAATGCAGTTAGCTAGTGGAGCAGCTGAAATGATCCTGATTTGACTAGTTCTGAGCAGTTTCTGGTGGAGAACTTCTGGGAGAAGCTGTAATTTGTTGACCTTGTTTCTTTAGGAGCTGGAACAACACTTTTAGGGACTTAGGATCCCTTGGTTTATGGACATTTCATGCTTATAGCTGTAAGGCACAAAAATGTCTATAACAGTTGCCCCCTAAAATATGAGGCCGTTTATCGGGTGAAATTCTTTATTAGGAGGATCCGAAGTTCTTTCAATGCTGGGAGGAGACCTATAATAAGATACAATACAATACATTATCTTCATATTGTTTTCATGATCTAGCTGAGGCGGGCATTCCCATGCTCAGATTTATAAATTCATTTTCATGTACATAGGACAGACAATCGTCTGATGGTAGACTGATGATTCTGATGAAGTCATCATCCTTTTGGTAGGATGATTATCTGTGCTGCAACGCTGTACATTTCAATGTCTTTATTTTTCCTGAATATATCTCGCAGCCCGGATGGATGAAACTAGATCTGGGGTCTTCAATCTCGTCCGATCTTCACTCGAAGTACAAGTCGATCCATGTGAGAAATGTTTTGAAGTCGAACATGGAAAGACATCGCTTGATTACCAGTCAATGATGTAAACTATTAACAAGCGCGGGAGGAATCATCGATAATGATAATGACCCTCAAGGTACTGCAGTACAATTCACGTGGTGTGAATAAAGGACCTGGCGTCGAACACCACGCAAAAATCTTTCGGTTGAAGGTCATTGATGTATACCTGTCGCCGGAAGTGAGAAACTTGCCATTGAGGCATGCAAGCTTCATAGTACTGAAGGGGTTGTTCCTAGATCAACTTCTTGGATAATGAGATGATGTCGACAAGAAGCGATCTGTCAAAGGAGGGCCTTAATGAATCCCACATCAATGACACGGAACGGAGCAAATGATTTTGATGGAGGTGAAAACGATCTGGTGATATATGGTTCAGGGTGGCGGTCATGAAAGAATGAAGTATAATGTATGGTAGTGGATGGGACACGGGTGACTTCTCTGGATGACTTCTCTTGAACATGTCGGTGACACTTATGTGATGGATTGGTAGCATTTACCCCAAATGTGGATGGTATGGCGTGACCATGGTGATGTGACCGGTGAATGAAACAACCCAACCCGACTCAGGCACGGAGTGGAAGTGTCATGTTCAAGAGCGACTTGCTACCAATAAAGTTTCATTGAGTTTTCTTCCCAATTTTTCCCCAGTCATTGCTGACCAGTACCTCTTTATTTTTGTCAAGCTTGAGGAGGATAACATGTGCTTGTTCTATAATTTTCCCTTCGGGAAAACCCATCGCTATGTTTTAACGAGCCTAGCGATAGTGAAACTCGTTCTCGCCTAAAGACAAGTTTGTCGCTATTAATCTTTTTAACGAGTCTAACGACAAAGATAAATCGATCCTTTTCATTTTTAGAGAGTCTGAAAAGGTACGTAAAGGTAACTCCAAAGTTCCTTTTTCGTCATCTAATCCCTTAAGTCCGAAAAAGTATAAAACAATACAGAAGGGAGGATTTTTCGATAGTTTTAACGAGCCGAACAAAACAAGCGCTTGATCTTTTTGTGCAATAATCCCTCAGGTCCAAAAAGATTAAAATCTAGAGGAGGGATAGCACTTCCTGTCGCTTTAACGAGCTGGAAGGCCAAAACTCGGCAATCTTTTCATATTTTACGAGTCAGATGAAAAGAGCTTAAAGAAGACTCGTCTTTTGAGGAACGAGTGATAAAATGGGTAGCAGCTGATTCCAGGTAAGGTTTGGAATTTTCCAATCACGGCAGTGTCACAAGGATGGCTAGTGAAATCACTCTTCGCAGCTGTTCCTCAAAATGGGTAAACAATCAAATGGAGGTGAATGATCGGCCAATCGAAAAGTGGAGGTGACGGTGCAAACACGACCAAGGCTTTAATGGCTGAAAATGCTTCATTCACGGTGGTTATTTACCAGGGGGATAGTTCATTTTTTAACGAGCTTGAACTATGCGCTAAAACTACTCGATTAATCCAGTCATATGATAAGAATGTCTCATATAAAAACGACAACTTTTAGATTTTTTCCCCACATCCTTTCTTTATGCAAGTTAGGTGATGACTAATCCTACGAGTTTAAAGGGTTAGAGGTCCTAAAAATTTAAAAAATAAATAGCCGCCCCTTGCTTGCACTCCAAAAGGTTTGCATGCCCCCAGGTATAAAACAGAGTTTCGAGGTCTCCCTCTATTCGAGCTGACAAAACATTCGTTTTATCAGGAAGGGTCACCCTTTATTCGAGCTGACAAAACATTCGTTTTATCAGGAAGGGTACTACCTCTTACAGGTTACCCAAAGATTGTTCTATTCACACAACAAACAAAACACTTCTTCGGCGATGTCTACCGAGATAAACAAAGGTGAGCGACGATGCCCACCAACTCACATAACTTTGACAAAAGAATCTTATTCTAGAATAACCCCTCTTCCAATCACGGATGGGGTACAGATTAGTCATATTCTCCCGTGGAAACCTACCCTATACCCGAAGTTTTCCTGCCGAAGCAGACCAGGATGCATGCCCCCTGGGTTTCAGTCATATCCCTCCGAATTACTCACGCTCATCGGGAGGACGGACTGGGAATTGAGACATTTCTTGTGAAGAGACCATTTAGGGACGATATATGACTATTTGCTATGCGTGATCCGGGAAATGAAAGCTGGTCCACGAGCTTGACCACTCTTCCTTCGTGCGGAAAACACATTACTCTAAAGAGTGAGGAGACGATGGCTCCCATGCAATAAATATAGTCTCGTCCAAGGAGTAGGTTATAATCCAAGGGTCCTTGAACGACCATGACGTTCATGCGAACTGTCTTCCCTCTCAATGTTATGGGCACATCGAGAAGGATCCCTAAAGGTCGACTGGTTCCTTTATCAAAGCCTGTCAGATTTCTCATCTCAGGCAACAGCGATGGCGAACCAAGCGCTTTCCAAGCAATAGAGGAAAGGATACTCACAGAATCCCCCTCATCAATGATGGTACCAGCCATGACCATTCTATATATTTGAACGATAATTCAGAATGGTATGCTGGCTGGAAAACGGGGTCTGCCTAGTTGATTCCAGTCGAAGGATACAACTAGGTTGCTTGGAGGTGGGACCGAGTAGACGGCCGGGTATGGCTCTGACGAACTTCCTTCCTGCGGTAAAGGAATGGGTGGATTGCCCCCATGTTCGTCGGAGTCTGTGTTGATGAAGAGAATTTGGACGGTGTCATCCTTATTCTCTTCAGTGACTGTATCATTCGAAGATAAAACCTCTGAAGGCAAGACTGGGTCAACTGCCGCCTCGACCTTTTGACTTTCGTCTGGTATGGATTCAGTTGGTTTATCTTCAATGACAGGCGCTTCAGCCGACCACTTGAGCGGGCCAGCTGGGTTCTCAACTAGTGACGGACTCGGCAAGAGTTTTTTATATCCAGGAGGAAGTCGTAACGGTGAAACCGGACGATCATCCAAAACTCTTTTAGCTTCGTCTAAGAAGGGACAACGGTGGAGGGCATGGTCGCCTTCGCACAGTCTACAAGGAAATCTAGTTTTCCCTTTTTGTCCTGGGGCTTCACTTTCACTAGTTGACGGTATGCTTTCAACACGATCTCTAGAGGTTGATGACACCGGATTGTGCAAACGAGGAGACCAGTCCCTTAGTATCCGGGGGATGCAAGGACAATCTCTGTGAAAGTGGTCTCCTTTGCAAATGACACATGGCGATTTAGGCCTGGTCGGTGCTGTGTGTGGATTTTCGTTAGACGATGCTCGTTTTTCCCCATTCGCCTTTGGCTCCTTCTTCTTTTTCTCTTCCTTCTTCTTTTCCTTCTTCTCCTTAGGAACTTGGCTTTTAGCTTTACCAGTCCCATCAAGCGAAGAGGAAGGAGGAGAGGAAGAATTATAGGAAGTAGAAGGCTGGTGGGAAACTCTGGACTCGTATAATTGCTGATTCGATTGTTCAAGAATAGTGGTGTTCTGAACGACATTGGTTGAGAAGAGCCATACTGGCAAGCCAATTGTCAGTCCTGGAAGCGACAATGTGGCCATATGGGGCGCACCAACATCTCCCCAAGAGGATAAGGGACTAGGATTTCCACCAAGGGGAATTCCTTGGTTGGTAGGCTCCATTTTCTCAACCCAAAGATCAACGTAGGAAAAGGGGATGAATGTTCCGCTTAAAATAAATTTTAACACGCTTTGACACAACTTGTTTTTTCAGTTTTAAAGAGTCGAGAAAAAACAAAAGATGACTCTAGTCTCCTTCGATTTTTAATGAGCCTGAAGTGACAAGTGCTCAGATGGACCTTTTCCGTTAAGGAGTCTGAAAAGGAACAAAAGGGACTGCTCTGGAGGTCTAGGTAGAGGGAGTACCAAACCAATCGCAAAACTGCAGAATACTTTTTACGGTACGGCAGTCAATCTTCCCGAATGCTGTGTTCGGTGCATTGCGATCAGTAGGGCGGCCGACACGACTTCCTATGGATAAAGGTTTTATGCCTATAGGGGTCTCCCAATATATACTCGACGGTACGTGGGAGCACAAGTCCGTACTGGCACTTATCGTCTCAAAATGGAGGAATCACCCAACCATCAGTGAGGACAACAGTTACCAGGCTTTACGACGCCAGAATACGTCTCTAGCCTAGACCTCTAAATGTTGTGCTTTAAGTTACAAAGCGTTGTTAAGTTCATTGAATTTATTTTAGGTTGATCTTTCTTATGAAGTTTTCCTTTTGGGTTCACCACGAGATGTAGATGTAATTCCTAAAATGCAATCTAAAGATGATAAGCAAGCTTTTATCTCTTTTCAGCAATGAAAATCCTAGCTACAAGGGGAAAAGAAAGACGCAATCTTTTCTCAAAGAGCAAAGAGCACACTGTAAATGCACTTTTCCTAAATCAAGCCAAACAGACTGTCAATATGCAAATGCACATGTGCATGTATTTGTTTTTCACTTTCTTAATATTGATGCCTAAAAAGAAAGTTGTTGTACAAATTTTAATTCGCTTTCAAGTGAAAAACACAAACAAGCTTCTTTTCGAAATCAAAAGGTAGAGACGATTACGACACTTTATGATTTTGAAGTAAACACTTGTTTCGACACTAGAAATTCACAAATTCAATCCAAAGGCAAAAGTAAAAGCATAATCGACTGTCAACAGCAAATAAACTTTCTCCTAAGATCAAAATCGACACTTACGACAGATCTAAATCCAAAGACGACAGTATGACTAGTCTACTTTTGCAATGGGAAATTGTAAATGACGTAACAAACACACAAAAACAAATACAGTTTCTTTTATACAACTGAGGCAGAATTAAGGCAAAGAAAAGGGGCTTTTAAACAGACACACACACTGATCACAGGCTGCAAAAATCAGAGGCTAAACTGGAAAAAATGAGCAAAGAACCTCAGCTGCACAGGGCTAGGCTGATCAACGCACCTGGTACACAGAGAAACTGGATTGCAACGCAGGTTGCCCTCTCGGGAACTGCGCTGAAATGCAGGAACTCTTCACAGCACCTGCGCTGGGGCAGAAACGAGAATTCTATCCGGGTTCTGGGTCACGGTTTGCAGTTTAATCTATGGTTTTTGGCCGGGTAAAAGCAATCAGTAATGCACAATTAGAGGGTTGATTTAAAAGAGGTTTAAGAGCTATCACAAAGGGTAATCAGATCATTTGTGAATCAACTGTTCAGATCATAAACAGATCCAGTGAGTGGATTGAAGTAGCAGATGTCTACTTTGCATTTGTAAATGGAAAATGCAGTTCGATTCACTACTTCTAAGTTTATGAAACAAACAATCAGAGAAACACAAACAAACTAACTAGACACGATCCCCAGTGGAGTCGCCATTTTGTTATCGGGAAAAGTGTCTATTCAGAATGACCCTATCCCACTGGGTTGTGACAGAGACCTCAGAAACAAACAGGGAAAACTACTCTTGTATTCTCCTTTATGAACTATAAACGAAGAGGAATAGGATGAACCAACCTGTGTCTTGCGCTAGTCCTTTGATCCGATCTCTCTTCTCTTTGATAGCTTCCAGCTACCTGCTCCCTTACTTGCCCAGCGTCACCAAGTTCCTGCAAGATCACAGAAGAAGGAAACTACACAAAGACATGGATTTATGTTCATAAAAAGCTTAGGATCAGATTTAAGCTAAACATACAAATATAACACACATCAATGATGTACAAGCATGTAGGAGAAACTCAAATAGTTTTATTGATAAAACAAGAAGATCCAGGAGGAGTTACAACCGATGATTCCTGATCCAGCATCAACCTCCCAGCATAGAATCCCCTCTTCACCTCCAACAAAGCATAAATCACCCAATACTCTGATATCTATCTCAAAACCAACAACAATTCTCTGCAATGTACAAAATTCCAGCCTTTGGATCTCTTGGTGAGGGATCCATATATAGATGTATGCAAAGAGGATGAGTCAGCTCATGAATTGATTAGTGGCCTCTCTCTGTCAGTTCTTGCTTCCACTTGGAGACTGAGAGCCTCTTACTCATCACTGGTCGAATTCAGTGAGGCAAGTGTCATTGGAGAAGATTCTGGAAGCTTCCATTGTCTCTCCACCTCGTGGAATGACTCTGCCACATGTCATTTCCCGCTCAACGCACCCTGGTAGTGCATTCAAGTGCGTTGCAACGCACCTAGCCAGTGTATTTGGGTGCTTTGCAACGCAGTTAGCTAGTGGAGCAGCTGAAATGATCCTGATTTGACTAGTTCTGAGCAGTTTCTGGTGGAGAACTTCTGGGAGAAGCTGTAATTTGTTGACCTTGTTTCTTTAGGAGCTGGAACAACACTTTTAGGGACTTAGGATCCCTTGGTTTATGGACATTTCATGCTTATAGCTGTAAGGCACAAAAATGTCTATAACACATGCACATAAAGAAGTCGCGGTCAGTGCTTCCAGCAAACCTCCATACCACAGTGGAGGGTGGCGCAGTGGAATGGTATTAGAATGGAAACAAAATGGTGTGGAATGGTATGCGTTTTATAACTATTGTAGCAATTTTTTATATAAACTATGGTAATGTGCTTTGCGTTAACTCCTGCACAGTCAGCTCATACATCCCCTCCATATACAACGTTGTCTCCATACGTGGTTTCTGTAGCCCTCGCACTCATACCACCATACTGTTTGCAATAGCTTAGCTATACCACTCTTCGTCATGCGACATCCCATATACCTGGTGATTGGTATTACATTGGGGAATTGCGTTATTTTTGTTATATTCTTTTTCTGCATAGTATTTTTGTTATACCTCCCCACATACCCCATATACCCCCTACCCCATATACACCCTACCCCAATAACACCTTCCTCCCATAACACCTTCCCCCAAATAACACCTCCTTTAAATATACCTCTACCATATATCAGAATTAGATTTTTTCCCATTAGGAGTAAAATTTTGTAGCAGAAGTATCTTTTTGTACAATACACAGATTTTACAATGCATTCATTGATATCTATTGTGGGAGTGGTTCTCACTGGGAAGGAGAACTATCCAAAATGGTCGCGGAAGATCAAACACACTCTCATTTTTAATGAGCCGTGGAAAGGAGTTTGTCTTGGAGAAGGAGACAAAGAACCAGAAAAGCCTACCTTAGACAAGGAATTCAGCATTTTGGAAAATGATAACAGCAAGGCCTATGCCTTGATTTCATCATCTGTAAATGAAGAGGTGAATTGCCATATTTCACCAATTTCAAATGCTTTCGAAGCCCTACAAAAATTAAAGGAATTCTATGACTCACACTCTGTGCTTGAAGTTGTTCAACTCATGATTAAATTGTTCAGCCTTGAATTACAAAATGATGATCCTCGTGCTCTTGCATCAGAAGTAAAATCTATTATGAATGATATCAAAGTCACTAATGTTGAACTAAACATTCCTCTGATATATTTTTTCAAGACACTTTATTCCACTTATTCAAATTATCTTGAGTCATTGCAAGAAAATGGAAACCTCAAAGAAATTACCTTTGACTCCCTTGTGAATAAATTTGCTGAGAGAGAGAAAGATTTTGGGAAGAAGACCACTCCTCAGTCATTTGAAGAGGCTACGTGTTTTGCACATAAAGAGAAGAATATTGCTCAAGATTATTGCAGAGGAAGAGGTGGTAGAAGAGGAATAGGAAGAAGAAATTTCAGAGGTGGGGGGGGGGGGTGGTAGGCACTCTCAAGGAGAAAAGTCTGATTTTCATTGCATACGTTGCAATAGAGATGGATAAAAAGATGCATCCACATGCAAGTTGCCTTGGGATAGAATTGAGTAGGAAAAAAATAAACCCAAAGGTAAAACTAATGACAAAGAGAAAGGTAAAGCACCTGAATCCGCTCACTGTGTTGTAGCACATTGTAATAATGGAGTAAATGAAGACTTGTTTAATGCTTCACTTGCTTCTTGGAAAAATGATTGGTTGCTTGATTCAGGAGCAACTTTCCACATGACTTTTAGAAGAGATTTTTTTGAAGAATTTACTGATAATGTTGATGGTGCAGTATACTTTGTAGACAAATCAAAACTCAAGCCATCAGGGCTTGGTACAATCAGGCTCAAATTGCCTGGTCTTCCAGAATTTATTTTGCATCATGTTTTATATCTCCCATAGCTGAGGAGAAACCCTCTATCCTTGGTCCACATCCGCCAGCAAGGACACTCCATTCATATGTTTGATGGAAAGGTTGAGGTGAGAAAAACATTAGATCACTCAATTGTCATGACGGGGATAGAATAAGAAAGACTTCTCAAGTTGCAAGGTACCTCTGCTCGTGCACAAAATTTCTCATACAATTCTCATTATGATGAAGGTACATTCCCATCAAGTCTATTATGACATGCTAGATTTGGACACTTGAGCTATGACAACCTTTTCTTGTTGAAGAAAAATGGTGTTACTGGTTTGCCTAGAATTCCTAGGAAGCTTAAGCAATGTGATGTTTGCATTCTAGGAAAGAATATCAAACAATCTTTTCATGATTCACATTCCAGAGCACATAGAAAACTTGAACTCCTTCATTCAGATTTATGCGGTCGAATGCTTGTTCCTTCTGCAAATGGAAATAAATATATGATGACATTTATTGATGACTACACCAGAATGTGTTGGGTTTATTTATTGAAGAACAAATCTGATGATTTTCAAACATTCAAGAACTTTCATACATGGATTGAAAATGATACACAATCTCATATTGGCTCTATTCACACTGATAATGGAAAATAATACACTTCAAATGAATTTGAAAACTATCTTTGTCAACATGGGATCAAACATCAAACAACTGTGCGTTATAATCCCCAACAGAACGGAGTAGCTGAAATAATGAACATGATAATCTTAAATATGGTATGTTCCATGATGTTTTTCAAGGATGTAAAACTAATGTTTTGGGCTTATGCAATTCTATGTCACTTGGAATCTGGTTGATCCTCCATTGGGAACCAAACCAATTGGCTGCAAGTGGGTCTGCAAGAACAAGTATAAAGATGATGGCTCACTTGACAAACACAAATCTAGGCTTGTGGTAAAAGGTTTTGCATAGAAGGAAGGGGTCAATTATGAGGAGACTTTTTCCCCACAACAAAATGGGTTACCATCTGGACACTCTTTGCCCTAGCAGCTCAAAACGGTTGAAAAGTGCATCAAATGGATGTAAAAACTTCTTTCTTGAATGGAGATCTAAAAGAGAATGTTTTTATGTCCCAGCCTGAAGGATTTGCTGTGAAAGGACATGAACATAAAGTATGAAAAATTGTGAAATCCTTGAATGGCCTCAAGCAAGCATCGTGAGTCTGGTATGAAAAGTTAACTGACATCTTCTGAAACTCAATTTCAAACATTATGATCTTGATGATGCAACTTTGTTTGTCAAGAAAGTTGGAAAAACAATTGTATATCTTGTGGTATATGTAGATGATCTTTTGATGATAGGGAACAATGAGAGCTACATTGCATCCATAAAGAAGGAAATGAGGAAAGGTTTGAAATGACTGATTTGGGCTATGTTCATTACTATCTTGTTATTGAAGTAACTCAACATCTGAAGTCTATATCCTTTCCCAAAAGAAGTACATTGGAGATCTGTTGAACAGTTTTTGCATGGATGAGTGCGATCCTCTAACCACACCAATGGAACAAAACTTAAAGCTCACATCTGTTGAAGGAAAAAAATTTGAGGATGCAACAAAGTATAGACAACTTATAGGAAGTCTCAACTACTTGACTACTACGAGACCAAACATTTCGTTGGTTGTTGGAATCCTCTCCAAGTTTATGCAAAAGCCTTGTGAGGGACATTGGTCTGCTGCAAAAAGAGTTCCAAAGTACTTGAAGGGAACTCAAGACTTTGGACTCAAGAATACATAGGTGGGCGACTTCAGCTTGATTGGATACTCTGATTTAGACTTCGATGGAGACAAAGAAACTGGGGTATCTACTTCTGGTTATGATATGAGTCTTGGATCAAGAGTTTTCTCCTGGAGATCATGCAAACAATTAATTCCAGTATATTCCATAACAGAGGCAGAATAAGTGGTGGCAACTGAGGCAACAAAAGAAATTGTGTGGCTCAGGAAAATTTTGGAAGATTTGCAGGTAAAACAAGTACATTCAACTCCACTCATGATTAATAACACCTCTGCAATAAAGTTGGCCAAGAACCCAAAGTTCCATGATCGAATGAAGCACATCAATACAAAATACCATCTGATTTGACATCATGTTGAGGCCAAGACAATCCATCTACGTCGTTGTTCCACTAATGAACAGATTGCACACATCTTCACCAAAGTGCTTGGAAGAGAAAAGCTTGAAATATTCAGAACGATGCTTGGACTCACCAACATCCCTTCAGATTAAGGGGGGGAATGTTGACACCTAATCATGGGGATTGGGTGAACATTTATAAGTAATGTAAATAATAAATAATGGAAGAGGAAGAGTCACCAAGAGGTGAAACCCAAGAGTCACTCCCTCATGTATATAACTATGAACAATCTAAATGAATAAACACAATCACATTTTAGGAGTTATCTCCTGGCCTGATAGAAAATTCTAAAGCATTTAGATCAATTTTAACAGGGATGTGACCTTCGATAAATATGTCGCCCTTGGGAAAGAAAGAGATCTTCCTCCACCTCCAATTAAGAAATACGATGATGTGGACATAATAGAAGGTCCTTCTGTACTGAAATCTAAGAAGGAAATTGTTGATGATCCCATGGAGACTATGGACCCCTTGGACCCTCCTCCAAGTGATCCTCCTACCAAGGAAAGACCATTATGGATTCATGATACTTTACAAGATGCTGAGAGATATGTTTCTTCCAAAAGGACCTTTAGAGAAAGTAAGAATCCATGTAGGTACCAAGGGTACATCATAACTATGAGCACTATGATTCAGGTTGAACCTTCTACATTTGAAGAATCAATGAAGAAAAAGTTTGGAAGGATGTTATGGCCAAAGAGTACACATCCATTATGAAGAATGGTGTTTGGGATATTGTTCCGAGACCTAAAGGAAAGTCTATCGTAACCTTGAAATGGTTGTACAAGATCAAACATGGAGCTTATGGAAGCATTGAAAAGTATAAGGTAAGGTTCATGGCCAAAGGATTCTCCTAGAAAGAGGGAGAAGACTATGATGATATGTTTGCACCAGTTGCTCGCTACACCACCATTAGATCAATTGTTTCCTTTGCTAATAGTCAAGTATGGACCCTTCATCAGATGGATGTAAAGATGAAATTTATTCATGGCATGCTACAAGAAGAAGTATATGTTGAGTAGCCTTAGGGATTTGAAGTGAAGGAAACGAAAAATCATATTTGTAGGTTGAAGAAATCATTATATGGTTTGAAGCAAGCTCCGTGAGCCTGATATGCCTGCATTGACAATTAAATGGTGAAGTTGGGATTACAAGAAGCAACATTGACTCCAACCTCTACTTCAAGATGGTCCAAGGTATGCCTTTGATTCTAGTTTTATACGTTTACGATCTATTCTTGATAGGTAGTGAGTCTCTGATGATCAAGTGTAAGAAGGAGCTGACCTCTGAGTTCAAAATGAAGGATCTTGGAATGATGCATTACTTTCTGGGATTAGAATTTTGGTAGAGGCCTAGAGAGATTTTTCTTTCTGAAGGAAAATATGTTATGAAGTTATTGGACATTTTGAATGGTGGAATGAAAATCCTTGGCCACCTCGATGGAGATGAATTTCAAGAAGTTATGTGGAGATGATGCTGGACTCAACTTGGCTAACCCTTTAGAGTATCACCAATTGATTGAAGCATTGATGTTTCTTGTGAACACTTGAACAAACATAGGCTTTACAGTGAACTCCTTGAGTTAGTTCATGACTAAGCCACTTCATGCACATTTGATTATCTCCAAGCACATTTTGAGATATTTGCATGGGACGATCAAACTTAGTTTGAGATATACTACAAGAGATATACGACTGCATGGATATACCGATGTTTACTAGGTTGGAAACATTATTAACAGTAAAGGCATATTTGGGTGTTTGCTTTAACTTGGGATCTGCCATGATATCTTGGATCAGTAGGAAACATAAGT
Organism: Pinus tabuliformis; assembly: GCA_031772625.1. NCBI lineage: Eukaryota > Viridiplantae > Streptophyta > Pinopsida > Pinales > Pinaceae > Pinus > Pinus tabuliformis. The sequence continues at coordinate 950,037,991 of CM062811.1, read as the reverse complement.
CTGTGACTTTGAGTAAGAAAAAGGCTGAGTATATTGCTGCTAGCATGGCTGGATGTGAGGCGATTTGGTTGAGGAATCTCTTTGGAGAGATGTTTTAGTAGGTCCTGGATAGGACAATGACATATTGCGACAACAAGAGTGGGATCCTATTAGTAGAAAATCATGTGTTTCATCACAAGTCAGATATCATTACATATGTGACATGGTGCAGAGAGGAGCCATGGATATTTCGACTAATGAGAAAATTGTAGACATTCTCACCAAGATTTTGTTGAAAGGGGAGTTCTTGGTCTTTAGAGAGCAGATTGGATTGATGGATGTGACCCTTCAGGGTAAGGGTCTCGATTGATAAAGGAAACCGAGTTATGATATTCCCCTCTATTTGAGCTTCCAAGGTCAGGAATTGATCCTTAGAGCTCCTAGGTTTGAGGGACCTCTGGATTTGACAAAGTATACCTTATTTGGCATATGTCTTTCCCACCCATCAGGTCAATGGGTCTTGGATGCTTGAGTTAGGCACAATCCTTATCATTTATGGTAAATGGCATCCCACTCAAGCTAGAGATACAGGTGTTCTACCACTGAATCTTGACGGTCAAGTTGGAAGATCAACATATAATATGATAAGCGTGATCCTTATCATTTATGGTAAGTGGGATCCCTCCTATTATCACAAAACAACGAGATTGGTGTGATCCTTACCTCATAAGGTAAGTGGTACCCCTCCTATTGTATGACTGATTCTCGACTAGTAACATTGGCTCCTCGCTGGAAGAGATTCCCGGATAATAGCATTGGGTTTGAGATGGCAGTGATTCTGGGTGGTAGCAGTGGTTCCCCAATGGATAGAGGGTGTTAGCTTGAGCTCCCATTCGATATCAAATTCTTCCTCTTTTAGATTCAAGAGTGTTCAACATATGAGCATAGATGAGAAAACATGACATTTTAGTTGGGACACATGCTGTAGTCGTTAATTTCTCCCTAGATGAGAGGGAGTGTTAATTTAGTAGCTCAAGGAAAAATTCCCTCATTTGGACATTACTCATCAAGGAAGACCCCTCCTAGCCCTTGGAAGAATTTAATCTGGCTAAGGAAAAATATATTTTTGGTATGAAAACCCACACGTGCACAAAAGGACAGGTCAAACCTAAAGATAAATTAAACACTCTTGGATGGTGATAAATACAAGTCAAGTTAGAATCATTTGGACATCATCATCAAGCATCTTCTTCTTCTCTCTTCTTTTGGTTGGCTCACACAGGTCTAAAGTTGGTTCATGGAAATTGGTTTGTACAAGTATGAAATTGTGGGGTCTGAGCTCACATGTGCAGATTAGGGTTTTGGTATATGGATGTAGGTTTGGAATAGGAAATTTTTGCTTGGAGTCACACACATACATGCTTATCACTATGGTTGGAGCATTTTAGTTGCACACATGGTTCTAGCTTCGCGTGGTTGGGACCTAAGGTTCCTATTGACAATTGACTGCAGATCTTGACAATTGACCACAAACTTGAATGTTAATTCTAATTAGTATTGTTCTTGGGTTCATCTCTTGGATATTGTTTAGATGGTTTTGCTGGATAGATTTTGTGATTGAAGAATTAGATCATTGTTCTCTCTCTTTTCTAAACATTTTATGAAAATCTAATAAGAAGAAGAAGAATTTTAAGGGGTTTTCCCCCTTATGGAGTTTTTTCTTGGTCTTTGACCAAATCTGGTGTTTCTTATTTGTCTCTTCTTGTTCAATGCATTTATTGTTCTATCTACAATTGATATCGATCATTGGAAGATTAAATTGTTTTGAAAGATTGCTAATTAAAGATAAGAATTGGGCTAAAGTGATCGTAACAACATAGAGAAATGGTGAATTAACATGAATGCGTGTGTCTCTTCATTAGGGTCGACTTGACTATTTTGGAGCCAAAAATTCAAAATTCAAAATTCAAAATTTTCTTTTTTTAAATTAGACATGAACATTTCTTACAATAATTCTTTCAAGGGCTAAATAATCAAAATGAGATGAAGAACATGTATTACAAATTATTTATACATTACAAGGGCTAAAATATAAATTATGAAGACCGACTATATCTACAAAAATTCAACACTCCCTCTTAGCTAGGGAGGTATTCATAATGACTAGACATATTTTCTTCATCTAAACAATTTTCTCTAAGAAAAGGTTATAATAAATCATTGTCATAATCGAGTCATAAATGTGGCACAAGGTAAACCAATAACATCAATCAAATAACATAACCGGGTCAAACATTTTTGACACATGGTAAATCAACAACATCATCATGATACCATCATTCGGGTCAGTACCTCAGATCTATGGTATATCTTCACCATACTACGGGTTAGTACTTTAGACACATGGTACATCATTTAGAATCAACTAGTCACCATTATTCGGGTCAGCACTTGACACATGGCATCTAGACTAGTCTTAGTTCACCATAATTCAGGTCAACGTCTTAACACATGGTGAATTGCCAAAAGCCACACTCTTATCAAAGTAATTCGGGGCCTGATGCTAAATGAGGATGATTCTCTAGGACCATTCTTCCTAATTCAGGTCATACATGACATAGGAAGAATGTTATGAAACCAGCTCAAGAAAAGATAGAAAAGAAAGATCAACGCCTTAGAATTCAGCCTCTTCGAGGGGGAAACCTCCTTTACATTACATAAATGAACAATTCTTGGATGATACAAATGACAAAACCTCCTTTCTATATATAGGAGTCTAAGGAGTCACAATATAATCCAGCCGACCTAACAATAATAATATAAAGCCACAAAAATAACAATAGAGGGATTCTATGGGGCACAGAAATAACAATATGGGGGTAATAGGGGCACAACAATATAAATAAAGGGTATAACTACAATAGTAATGGGGTAATCACTAGTATTATAGGGACCCAACATGCCCCTCTCCTTCAAAAAAGTGTTGTCCTCAACGCTTGAGTAGTTCTGGATACTTCTGCATAAAATTCTCATCCTCCCATGTGGAATCTTCAGCGGATAAGTTCTTCCACTTGATAAGATACTCTGAAATTGATCGATTTCGTAGCTGTCGAGTTCTTGTTTCTGTGACTGCTTCTGGTTCCAATATAATTTTTCCTTCCTCGTCAAGTTCTGGCAATATTGTTTGAACTGGGAGCTTGTCGCCTATAACCTTCTTTAAACATGAAACATGGAAAACTGGGTGCAATCGAGAAGCTGCAGGAAGCTCCAATTTGTATGCCATAGTACCAATCTTTTCCAACACCTTGTACGGACCATAATACTTTGGTGATAATTTATTATCCTTCTTAGCTTGCTTTAGGGACATTTGCTTATATGGTTGTAGCCGTAGGAATACCCAATCACCTACATCAAAACTTCTTTCACTGCGATGTTGATCTGCCTGTTGTTTCATTCTATTTTGTGCCAACACGAGGTTATCCTTTAAGAGTTGGAGGACTTGTTGTTGATGTTCGATGTGATGTTCCACTGCCTGAACCTTAGAATTTTCTCTTAAATATGATGTGATGGATGGTGGTTGATACCCATAAAGTGCCATAAATGGGGTCATTTTTGTTGCTGTATGGAAGGAAGTGTTATACCACCATTCAGCCAGAGGCAACCATTTGACCCATTGTGTCTGTTTATCAGATACAAAGCAACGAAGATATCCTTCCAAACATTTGTTTACTATCTCAGTTTGCCCATCAGATTGAGGATGATAAGATGAGCTATGAGCTAACTGAGTACCAAGACAAGAAAATAATTCTGTCCAAAAATTTCCAGTGAAAATGGGATCTCTGTCACTTACAATAATCTTTGGGTTTCCATGTAGCTTTTGAACTGTTTCCATAAATGCAGTAGAAACTGTACTGGCTTTAAATGGATGTGATAATGCACAAAAGTGTGCATACTTGGTAAGTCTGTCAACTACCACCATGATGACACTCTTTCCCTCAGACTTGGGTAAACCTGTGATAAAATCCATTGAAACCTCCTCCCAACGTTGGCTTGGAATGGATAAAGGTTGTAATAGACCCGGTGTCTTAATTGTTTCAACTTTATTTTGTTGGCAAACCAAACATTCCGCCACAAACTTTTGAATATCTGATTTAAGGCCATCCCAAAAAAATTCCTTCTTAACCCTGTGGTAAGTTTTTAAAAATCCTGAGTGCCCTCCTAAGGGAGAAGTGTGCAATTCCATAAGAATCTTTTGTTTTAGCTGGGAATTCTTACAGAGGTATAAGCGATCTTTGTACCATAACGAATCATTTTTCCAGCTAAATGTATCAGAAGTACTGGAATCTTGTTGTAGCTTTCGAATAAGTGCCCACACTTCTTCGTCATTCTTCCATTCCTCCTTTGCTTCGTTTATCCAATCTGGTTGGATAATAGAAATGGCACACAACAATGCTTCCACATCCTCATCCTTTCTTGAGAGTGCATCTGCCACCACATTTTGCTTCCCTTTTTTGTAGATGATTTCAAAGTCATAACCCAACATCTTTGTGACCCACTTTTGTTGCTCTTCAGAGGATAATCTTTGTTCTAAAAAGTATTTAAGGCTATCATGATCCGTTTTTACCTTGAAGTGTCTTCCCATTAGGTAGGGTCGCCATTTCTTAAGTGCATGGAGTATTGCCAACATTTCCTTCTCATAAATAGCTTTGCTTAAAAACTTTCCCTTGATTGGACGACTTTCAAAAGCAATGGGTCTTTCATCTTGCATTAGAACAACACCAATTCCATTTCCTGAAGCATCACATTCCACAATAAAGGTTTTTGTGAAGTCCGGTGTAGCTAAGACCGGTGCTTGGCACATTGCCTCTTTAAGATGTTCAAAGGCCTTTGTTGCTTCCGGAGTCCATGAAAATGAATCTTTCTTCAATAATGTTGTTAGAGGTGCTGCTATTCTCCCATAATTCTTAACAAACTTGCGATAATACCCTGTCAACCCAAGAAATCCTCGCAGATGCTTTATGGATGTGGGGATTTTCCATTCCTTAATGGCTTTAATTTTGCTAGGGTCTACCTTAACTCCTTCATGAGATACAATATGACCCAAATATTCCACCTCCTGGACTCCAAAGAAACATTTGGATCTTTTTGCATATAATTGTTTCTCCTCCAATAGTTGTAGCACCTTGTCAACATGTTCAACATGATCCTTCCAAGACTTGCTGTAGATTAGTATATCATCAAAAAATACTAACACAAATTTTCTAAGGAATGGTTTGAAAATTGAATTCATCAAACCTTGAAATGTTGAAGGTGCATTGGTAAGGCCAAAAGGCATGACCAAAAATTCATAATGACCCTCATGAGTTCTAAATGCCGTTTTCGGAATGTCTTCAATCTTCATTCTGATTTGATGATATCCCGAACGAAGATCCAACTTGGTGAAGTAAATTGATCCATGCAATTCATCCAGTAATTCATCAATGACAGGAATGGGGAACTTATCTTTAATAGTGAGCTTGTTGAGCTCCCTATAATCTGGACACATGCGCCATGATCCATCCTTCTTGTGCACCAATACTACTGGAGCTGAGAAAGAACTTTGACTCGGTTGAATTATACCAGCCTCTAGCATTTCTGCAACCATACGTTCAATTTCACTTTTTTGGACATATGGATATCTGTACGGCCTGATGTTTGGAGGAACACTTCCTGGAATCAGATGAATAGCATGATCATGATCACGCATAGGTGGGAGACCTTTGGGAGTCTCAAATACCTTGGAATGATTGTCCAGGACTTTTTGGAGATCTGGAGAAATAGATGATTCCAATGTGGAAACATCTAGCGAACATAATTGTGCAATTACACCTCTTTGCTCCTTTTTTAGAAGCTTTGTCATGCCATTAGAGCTGATTATCTTTCCTGGTTTCCCTGCAATACCCCTTAATTCAACTTCCTTTCCTTCCACAGAAAATTTCATGAAAAGTTCTTGAAAATTAAAAGCTATTGTACCCAAGGATTGTAGCCATTGGACTCCTAGTACAACATCAGCACCTCCCATTGGAATGGAAAGCATTGGGCTAGTCAATACATATTCTCCCATGGATAGCTTGATATTATGGCACTTTCCAGAACAATTTATTGTTCCTCCATTTGCAATCATCACTTGACACTCTGGTGCTGGATATAGGAAGCAATTCAATTCTTTTGCTACCCTACAATGAATAAAATTGTGGGTGCTTCCTGAATCAATCAACACTATTACCTTTTTCTTCTTGATTTGTCCTTCTATCTTGATGGTTTGAGGAGTGGTAATTCCCGCCAATGCATTACAAGATATGGTCGGATTTATTTGTTCTTCATCTAGGCTTTGTTCCTGGAATATATCCTCTTCTTTTGACCTTTCTTGCTCCTTTTCTTCTTCCTCTTCACAATCTATGTAGAATAATTTCTTCTCAGCACACTTATGACCTTTTGTGTATTTGCTATCACAATTGTAACAAAGCCCTTTTGCTCTTTTTTCTTCCAATTGTTGTGGTGTCAACCTTGTAGGTTGTGGAAGACTATGGGCAACAACACTTCCATCTTTATAGTTGTGAATGGTATGCTTCCTAGTTGCCATAATTTTGCTTTCCATTTTTCTTGCTAACCTGAATGCCTTCTCTAATGAATCAGGTTCCCAAAGGCGAACATCATGTTGGATATTATCCTTTAAAGACCCTATGAACACATCAATCCTATGCTCCTCTGGAATATCTTTTACCCTTATGTTCAATTTTTGGAACTCCTCAATGTGCTCCATTATTGAACCCTTTTGTTTGAGACTTATCAATTGGCTAAAAAAAGTGTTGCTTTTTGTATCCTCATAATGTGCTATCAATTCTTCCGTAAAAATTGCCCAAGTGATAAATTGTTTACGAGAACAAAGCCATTGATACCATACAAACTGATTTGGTTCCAAATATAAAGTTGCCATACGTACCTTTTGTGTGTTTTGCACATTATTGAGATCGAAGAATTGCTCCATCTGTAATATCCATGTGGCGGGATCCTTGCCATCAAACTTCCTCATATCGATTTTTGGAATATGGTGGGTCTTCGATCCAACATTAGAGTCTATGGAATCATGATTAACATTTCTTTTGTTCACATCATGAGTTTCCTTTACAACCTTTTCACCATTAGTAAGTATTTCTTGTAGAAAATTTGTCAAATCTGTCTTCAAATCTGCCATGTCTGTCTTCAAATCTGTCCTCAAATATGTCTTCAGATCATCCATCTTAACTTCCATTCCCTTTATCTTAGATTCCACGCCATTTATCTTAGCATCTGTTAGCTTTTGTGAGCGTGACATTTGTTGCACTTGTTCTTGTAATTTTGATATATCATGTAGCATTTCTTCCTCTTCTTCATGAGTCATGCTAGAGCTTTCAGGTTCCTTACTAGGTGTTTGCATTTTCTTTCCTCGGGGCATCAGTTACCGATAATAATGCTTTACTATGCCCTTTGAATTCCTTCAAACCAAGCTTATGCAAAAATTAAAAAAAAACTACACACCTTTTTTTACTTTGTAGAAGCCTGATATTGAATCTGATGTATCTCTGTAATTTCGAATCATCCAATTCTGAAATTGTGACCTGTAGTAGCCTTGTATGTCCTCTTTCCAATGCCACTAGTCTGATCCAAATTTGATTCTCCAAGAAAGAGTTATGCACAATCTCCCGCAGTGACCTGATTATAGACTATTTCAGTAGAGCGAACTTGTATGAAGTGCCACGTGTCACTGTTTCAACCTTTGACTCTGAAAAATATATAAAAGAAAACTACAGTCCGTCCTCTTTCTGTATCTTCTTACAAAATTTCAATCCGATGCTCAGAAAGAAAGTTATGACGATTTTCCCCAGGTCACCTGTTTTGAGTGTAATTCAGGAGTCTGCAAAAAGACCAACTTCCTCAGATCATATCTCCGAAAATATCCCGCGAAAAGATCTGAAATTCGGACCCAAGGTTCAGCGCGATTTCTTCTCAAATGGGTTTTTTTTGCGACTTCTGAAACGTCACAGAAAAAAAGTTATAGTGAAAATGCCACGATGACCTGTTTGGAGCAGCGAAACCCTAGAATCCAAAGCTCTGATACCAAATGTTATGAAACCAGCTCAAGAAAAGATAGAAAAGAAAGATCAACGCCTTAGAATTCAGCCTCTTCGAGGGGGAAACCTCCTTTACATTACATAAATGAACAATTCTTGGATGATACAAATGACAAAACCTCCTTTCTATATATAGGAGCCTAAGGAGTCACAATACAATCCAGCCGACCTAACAATAATAATATAAAGCCACAAAAATAACAATAGAGGGATTCTATGGGGTACAGAAATAACAATATGGGGGTAATAGGGGCACAACAATATAAATAAGGGGTATAACTACAATAGTAATGGGGTAATCACTAGTATTATAGGGACCCAACAAAGAATTTCAATCCTCCTTTTTCGAACCATTCTCCCTAATTCGGGTCAAAGTACTTGACACACGGATAATCTCCCTATTGCGAGTCACAAAACTTGACATAGGGAGAATGCTAGTCCACGATGACATCTCATCAACAGTCCTTGTCAATGAGAAAGGTATTCTCCACAAGTCCAAGCTTGTATATGAAGTATACAAATCACTCGAAATAAAATCTTTGTCAAAATATCTGCAATTTGTTCATTAGTGTAGACATATTGAAGCATTACTACTCCCTTCTGCACCATGTCACAGATGAAGTGGTACTTGATCTTGATGTTCTTTGACCTGTCATGGAACATTGGATTCTTTGTTAGCTTCACACAATTTTGATTATCACAATATATCACGGTTTGCTTGAGCACATGATCAAACAATCATGCAAGTAACTTTCATAGCCATACTACTTCACAACTTTCCAAGATAGTTGCAATATAATTTATCTCGATAGTATTGAGTGTGATAGATGTTTGCTTCCTTCTCATCCACGAAATCATATCGGAGCCAAAAATGAAGCAACCTCCAGATGTACTCTTATGTCTATACTCCCTGTCCAATCTACATCTGTGTAACCCTATAGCTAAATATTTCCATTTGAGACATATCTCAAACCAAAATCAATTGTAGCATGCAAGTACCTCAACATGTGCTTTTCTATAATCCAATGATCGTGTCTTGGTTCCACCTACGACTTGCTCATCATGTTCACTGGGAAGAAAATGCCTAGCCTGGTATTAACCAAATACATCAGTGAGCTCATCAACTTTCGGTACATGATGGATCTATTAAATCAAACTTGGAGTCTCTTAGTTTTCTCAGATTTTTAACCATGGGAGTCGACATCAACTTGCAATATATCATACCAAACTTTTGCAGGATCTTGATAATATATTTTCTTTGAATAAGAAATATTTTGCTAATCTTTTGCCATAATTCTAGCCCCAAATAATAGTGCATCAATCCAAGATCCTTCATATCAAATTCATAAGCTAGCTCCCTCTTACATCAAATGATTAGATGCTACATGCTTGTTATAAATAAGTCATCAACACATAATAATATAATCGTAGGTTCATCCTTCTTGAACTTGAAGTATAGGTTTGGATCAACATCATTTTTGGAGAAACCAAGTCTCACAAGATAATTGTCAATTCATGTATACTAGGCTCTTGGTGCTTGCTTGAGTCCATACAAGGCTTTCTTCAACCTGAAAATGTGAGGCTCTCTTCCATGGACCTAAAAACCTTGAGGTTTCTCTATGTACACTTATTCTTTAATCACACCATTAAAAAAAAAACAATTTTTACATCCATTTGATGTAATTTCCAATCCATAGAAGAAGCAATATAAATAATGGATCTAAAAGTGGTGTAGTTGGTAATTGGAGAAAAATTTTCATCATAGTATTTTCCCTCTTTTTGGGAGAAACCTCTAGCCAACAATATCATCTTGTATTTGTCAATGTTGCCATCTAATGCATGCTTAGTCTTGTATACCCATTTGGAGGACACCACTAATTTTCCTTCAGGTCCAGGTACAGTCTCCCATACATCATTCTTCATAATCGATTGGTAGTCTTCCAATATCACATCCTTCCAAACTTACTGGCTAGCTGCTTCTTCATAGGTGGAAGGTTCAACATCAATAATATTAGTCATCAATGCTGCATAACCAGAATACATCTTTAGCCTCTTGCTTTCCTTGAAGGTGCCACATGGTTCTACATGTTCTTCGACTTCCTGCAAAGTGGATCTCAACCAAGCTAATATTTTCTTGATTTTAGGAACTACAATCGAGTCCACTAGTTCGTTTAACCCTTATGCCTCTTCTCTATGATCAACGAGATGTTTAGAAAAATTTGATGGACCAAATCCTTCTTCCTTGGGAGCTTCATTTTCTTCATCCTCATAAGAGTCCACTTATTCAGACTTCTAATAAGCCATATTCTCATCAAAGGTCACATCCCTGCTAACTTTGTCATGGAATATATATTCTATATGCCTTTGATGATTCACTATAATCAACAAATATTCATTTCTTCTCTTATCCTTAGGTACATGAATATAAACAGGAAAACCAAATATTGTTAAATGACCAACCTAGGTTTTTTGTCTGGTGAACGCTTCTTCAGGAGTCTTGTCTTCCAAGATTTGATGAGCACTTCTATTTTGAATGTATACAACTGTAATAGGTGCTTGAAAACATAGAAACATAGGCAAGTCTTGATCATGCATCATTTCCTCAACGAATTCTTCAATGGTTCAATCCTTTCTTTCAACAAATCCATTTTGTTGTGGATTATAAGGGACTACCAACTCCCTTCTAATCCCATCTTCTTTGCAGAAGGCAACGAGCTCTTGAGAGGATATTCTCCTCCATTATCAGATCTTAAGATCTTGATCTTCTTTCCCTTCAAGTTTTAGAATTTAGCTTTGAATTCTTGGAACTTGTCAAAGACATCATCTTTCATTTTCATAAAGTAGATCCATGTCTTATGAGGGAAGTCATCAATGGATGTTACATAATACAAAGAGCCTCCAAGAGACTTTACCGACATTATACCACATGCATCAAAATGTTGAATAATGTAACTAGTGTCAGTCTTCATAATTATATTTGAGTCATGATGTAATATATTTGTCAAAAGAAAGGAAAAAAAATTATTGTAAGAGAAATCGACTTATTAAAGCATGGGTTTCATGCTTGGGTCAATGGTTTTATGTTATGCTCTTAACCTGAAAAATGATACCCAAATACAGAATATGCGAAGAAAAGATACCCAGAACACAGAATAGCAATGATTTTATTATTCATAGAGTAATTTTCACTTGCCTCTTCGAGGGGGCAACCTCCAATAGAGCAGAGCTCGACTACAAAATAAGACACGATGCTCCTCGCAGGGAGTCTCTATCCTTTATATATGACTCATACATGCAATACCACGGGCCAACACCGTGGGTTTTATTAATACCATCTATCTAATACTACGGCCCATTTGCAACTAACTGTGGTCCCGTCATTAATTGCGGGTTAACCACTTACAAATATTAATATGGGCTTTATTGAATCTTGACTATGACGTGATCCCATGACATACATAAGTGGGTTAGGGTGGTACCCTAACATGCCCTCCCCCTTAAGACTAGCCTTGTCCTCAAGGCTGAAGCTGCGGAAACTGCTGAAGAATAGTGGCTGGTTCCCAAGTTGCATCTTCCGGAGAGGTGTCTTTCCATTTGACGAGGACTTCCTTAATCATGCGGCCGCGCAGGTGCTTGCCTCGTGTGTCTAGAACCTGTTCGGGTTGAAGCCAGATTGACCCTTCTTCGTCCAATTTAGGTAGACTGGGTTGAACTCGGAAATTGTTCCCAATCACTTTCTTGAGGCACGATACATGGAAAACTGGATGGATTTTTGCAGTAGGTGGCAAAGCCAACTTGTAAGCCACTTCTCCAATGCGCTGAAGTACTTGGTATGGTCCGTAGAATTTTGGAGAGAGCTTTTGACAACCCTTGTCTTTGAGTGATGTTTGCTTATATGGTTACAGCCTCAAAAAGACCTGATCCCCTTCTTGAAATTGGCGCTCTGAGCGATGCTGGTCGACCTGTTGCTTCATGCGGTTCTGAGCTTGATGAAGATTCTCTCTAAGATGGGCGAGCATGGTTGTGCGGTGTTGTAGGAGTTGATCCACTGCTTGTACTTTGGAGCACCCCTTGAGATAAGAAGTAGGGGAAGGTGGAAGTTGACCATATACTACTTCATAGGGAGTCATTTTGGTGGTGGCATGATAGTTGGTGTTATGCCACCATTCAGCCAGAGGTAACCACTGTACCCAAAGGTGTTTCTTTTCTGAAGTGAAACACCTAAGGTAGGTTTCTAGACATTTGTTGACGGCTTCAGTTTGACCATCCGTTTGCGGATGATAGGAAGTACTGAGTTTTAGTTGAGTGCCTTGTATCCTGAAAAGTTCCTGCCAAAAATTACTGGTGAAGATCGGGTCGCGATCGGACACAATAGAAGTGGGCATGCCATGCAATTTGAAAATCTGATCCATGAAAGATTGAGCGACCAAAGTTGGTGTAAACGGATGGGGTAGGGCGTAGAAATGAGCATACTTCGACAGTCGGTCCACAACCACCATGATGACTGACTTGTTCCCGGACTTTGGAAGACCTGTAATGAAATCCATAGAAACATCTGTCCAAATTGATGTCGGAATGGGCAATGGTTGTAATGTGCCTGGTGTGTTGACGGTTTCCCCTTTGTGGCGTTGACAGACATTGCATTCTACTACGAAAGTAAGGATGTCCTTTTTCATGCCTGTCCAAAAAAATGATCTTCTGGTGCGAGCATACGTATTCTGAAAGCCCGAATGTCTTGCAATGGGAGATGAGTGCAATTCTGCCAAAATGCGACTTTTGAGGGTGGATGTTGGTGCTATTACGACTCTGTCCCTGTAGCGAAGAATATCATCTTGCCACGAGTAGCCCTTGGTGGAATTTGGATCTACCTACAATTGAGAAATGAGTTGGGATAGCCCGGGGTGTGACAAACATTCCTTGCGAGCCTCTTCAATCCACTCTGGAATGGGGAGGGAAATTGTTAGCAGAGTACTTTCTTCCTCAAATTGGCGAGATAATGCATCTGCTACACTATTGTCTTTCCCTTTCTTGTAAATGATCTCATAATCATATCCCAGCATTTTGGCGAGCCATTTATTTTGTTGTGGGGAGGATAGGCGTTGCTCCAAAAAATATTTAAGACTGTGATGATCTGTGCGGATTTGAAAACGTCGCCCCAATAAATAAGGTCGCCAGGTCTCGACTGCATGTAAGATGGCCATCATTTCTTTTTCGTAGGTAGATTGGCCCAGATTCCTCCCACTTAGTTGTTGGCTTGTGAAGGCCAAAGGTCGCCCTTCCTGCATTAAGACCGCCCCAATACCTGTCCCCGAAGCATCACATTCAATGACAAAGGATTTGGTGAAGTCAGGTAGTGCTAAGACTGGAGTGGAACACATGGCGTTTTTGAGAGCGGTAAATGCCTGTTGTGCTTCCTTGTTCCAGAAGAAGGAATTTTTCTTTAGGAGTTGAGTGAGGGGCTTCTCTATGCGGCCATAGTTGCGGACAAATTTACGATAATAGCCTGTGAGACCCAAAAATCCTCTCAAGCTCTTCAAGGTCTTAGGTTGAGGCCATTCTTGCATTGCCTGGATCTTTTTGGGGTCCACCTTGACACCTTCACGCCCCACAATGTGGCCCAAATATTCAACTTCTTCCATGCCAAACGAACACTTGGACATCTTGACAAATAATTTATGCTTGCGGAGCAGTTGCAAGAGTAGATCTACATGCTGAAGATGTGCAGCCCAAGTGCCACTATAGATGAGGATGTCATCGAAGAAGACAAGGACAAATTTCCTGAGATATGGTTTGAGAGTGTGATTCATAAGGCTCTGAAAAGTAGAGGGGGCATTACAAAGACCAAATGGCATGACCAGGAACTCATAATGGCCTTCATGAGTTCTGAAAGCAGTCTTGGGAATGTCGACTTCCTTCATGCGAATTTGGTGGTAGCCTGAGCGAAGATCCAACTTAGTGAAGAATTGAGCCCCATTGAGTTCATCCAGCAAATCGTCAACCACTGGGATGGGAAATTTATCTTTGACTGTCAACTTATTGAGGGCCCTGAAGTCGGGACACATCCGCCACTCCCCATCTTTCTTGAGCACCATGACCACTGGGGATGAATAAGGACTAATGCTGGGACGAATGACACCTGCTTCCAAAAGTTCCTTGATTATTTTTTCTATTTCATTCTTTTGGGTGAACGGATATCTGTATGGTCGCACATTTGGGGGTTGGGCCCCTGGAACCAAGGTGATGCTATGATCATGTTCCCCTCACGAGGGTGGAAGCTCATGAGGCTTGTCAAAGACCGGCAGATGGTTATTTAAAATCTGTTGCATCTCAGGATGAATTGGCAGAGACTTGGTTTTGACTACCTGGATGGCATTAAATTGAGCTACCACTCCATGATGGCCCTTTTTTAACAATTTTTCCATCCTATGCGAGCTGATGATAGAGGGGGCTCCTGCCTGGAGTCCACGGAGGGTATGTGTGGAGTTGTTCTGCTTAAAACTCATATATAACTCCTGGAAATCCATTGTGATTGGCCCAAGAGTGCGGAGCCATTCAGCACCGAGGACAATGTCGCAACCCCCCATGTGTATGGCAAACATGTGGGTTTTCAACTGATAATCCCCCATTTGAAGTTTGACATTTTCACAACGGCCTTCACATTTCATTGTGCCCCCATCCGCAATTTGGACTTGGAAGTTAGAAACTGCTCGTACAAAACAATGCACTGCTTCTGCGACTTTTTGATGGATGAAATTATGTGTACTTCCACTATCAATCAAGAATACTACTGGGCGATGTTTAAGAAAACCTCTGATTTTGAGAGTTTGAGGGGAAGAAATCCCTACCAACGCATGCAATGAAATAACTGGTTCGTCAGAGACATTGTCCTTTTGGTTGTCTTCTTCTAGCGCCTCATGTTCCTCAAGTGGTGGATCTTCCTCTGTTGAGCTGTAGTCAGTGGCATCTATTTGAAAAAATTTGGGCTCCTTGCATTTATGACCTGGGGAGTATTTTTCATCACAGTAGTAACATAGTCCTTGCTTTCTTCTTTCGGCCATTTCCGCAGGTGACACCTTTTGGACCTTAAGTGTTTGAGTCGTGTTGTGAGCTTGTGGGGGGCGACCTTTAGTGGAGAAATTTGGGCGACTGTATTGGGCTGCTAATGCACGTTCCACGTTACGGGCTACCTTGCAAGCCTCTGTCCATGTGGGAGGGTGGTGCAGTAAGACTTGAGCTTTGATGGCTTCTTTAAGACCGCTGATAAAACATTCCGTGTAGAACACATCTGAGAGACCCCAAGTGTGGAAGGCTAAGGCTTCAAAAGCTGTAATATATTCATCCACTGTACCCGTCTGTCGGAGCTTAGTAAGACGACCCAAAAAAGAGGTTTCCTGTTCAAAGCGGTCTTGAAGAGCTTTTGTAAAATGGGTCCAAATCCTAAAAGGTCCATTGCAACGTTGATGCCATTCCCACCATTGCCACCTTTCATTGTCCAAGTACATGCTCCCCAACATAAGCTAAGTCGCATTATCTAAGATGCGATTCAGTTTGAAATACTGCTCCATTTGTGCTATCCATGCTGACGGGTGAGAACCATCAAATTTATGCATATCCAACTTGGGAAGTCGCTGACTGGGTTGTTGGTGGGTGTGCCAGACGTGAGGAGAGTGGCTAGACTCACCCTCATTGTAGTCATTGCCATTATACGCCTCCTCGTGGGCTTGCTCCTTGCCCTTCAGGATTAATTGCTGGACCTGGAGACATAGTCCGTTAAGCTGATTGTTGAGGGATTGCATGGATTCTTCAAGTTTGTCCATCCTTTCATTGGCCATCGCTTGGGCTCTAGTTTCTACCATACACCAACCTGATGAAAAATTGGGACCGCCTAAAAATTTTCACTAATAATTGAATGGTACCACCGTGCTCAGCTCGTCGTCCTGATTCTGATGGGCTAGATCACCAATAAGAGTTTTACTCCTTCCTGATCAATACTGCAGTCGCCAAATCCTCAAAATGTCAATGCGGCCAAAAGTCCTGTGAAAATTATACCCTGGTATAGGAACCCTTCACAACAACTCCGATCTGGTGGATCTGATAGATCTGAATGGCGGATCGGATAGCTCTGGGCGGCAGAACAGATTGCTGCTGCGGATCGGCTGGATCTAATAGATCGGAATGACTGATCTGCGAACTCGAGACTGCGGGACTGATGTCTGCTGCTGCTACTGCACTCCTTTGCACAAGCGGATCTGATATAGATGATGTGCGATCCCCCGATAGAAAAGGGAACTATGGTCTTGAGGAGTGTCAGGTGCTACAGATCGCAATATACATAAGGGTCTGGCAGTAGTACTCGGCCCAATGTTTCAGGGCTCTAACTAAGGAGGATCGACCGTACCCTTAGCTGTACAACCCGACTACCCTATCGTACGGGCGAGTAATCTCTCCGAGTGCTGTTCTCGGTGTACTGTAGCCACAAGATAGCCGACGGTTTATCTATGGCGAGGTTTCAAGGGAGCCTAGGGGGCTTCCGATATACCCAGAGGGTACGTGGAAGACAGTCCGTGCACGGTTCTGTCTAATGCACTACTACTCGAAGGGGTACCCACAGGGGTTACAAGGGAGTCCAACAGACGTGAACACCTCTTGTATTTCCTGCGTGCATGCCTCCCCAAATCCACAGGTTTATGTGCTCAGCGACAGATCCCGTGGTTTAAAGACGCCGGAACATGTCTCTAGCTGATTTTTTTTTTTTGCTAAGAATTGGAGATCCCACCGGCCCTGGAAAGTGATCTGATACCACTTGTTATGCTCTTAACCTGCAAAATGATACCCAAATACAGAATATGCGAAGAAAAGATACCCAGAACACAGAATAGCAATGATTTTATTATTCAGAGAGTAATGTTCACTTGCCTCTTCGAGGGGGCAACCTCCAATAGAGCAGAGCTCGACTACAAAATAAGACACGATGCTCCTCGCAGGGAGTCTCTATCCTTTATATATGACTCATACATGCAATACCACGGGCCAATACTGTGGGTTTTATTAATACCATCTATCTAATACTACGGCCCATTTGCAACTAACTGTGGTCCCATCATTAATTGCGGGTTAACCACTTAAAAATATTAATATGGGCTTTATTGACTCTTGACTATGACGTGATCCCATGACATAAATAAGGGGGTTAGGGTGGGACCCTAACATTTTAGGTCAAAGCGTCCATTGAAGGCTTCTAGGGTTTGTGTTATGTGTCCTTTTCCATGTCATAATGTAATAGACCGTTCTTGGGCGTTATCAATCAACAAATAAATTTATTTTTATGTAAAATAGGTCAATTAGGCCTCCTCCACCAAGTTGGCCTAATTAGGGAGGTATAATCCACTATAAAAGGGCAACAACTTGACTCATTTGGAGCACATCAACCACAAATTCGAGTTGTAGTTGCTGGTGAAGAAAAAGGGTGCGGAATTTGAGGAAGAGGAAGAAAACCCTAACAAAGAAGAAGGAAGTCCTTGTCAAGAAAAAATAAGTCAAATTTTCTCTCTCTACTCTCACGTGCAAAATTTTGAAGTTGTTGGGAAGGACAAAATTATGGATCTATAGTAGGGTCGAAATTGTAGATGCTCGAGGCCGAAATTATGGAACGTTGTTAGGTTGTAGCTACTGGACAATAAGAGACTATAGAAATTTGTTGAATCATATTGGAAGGTTGACTTGGTGGAGGAGGAAGGTCTTTTGGTCAGGTCTAAGGTCTTGGTCTATCTCAATTTTATACTAAGGTCTTGGTACTGGAAGAGTTTGACACACTTTCAAGCATACGAGGCCAATAACAATAGATGTTCCACCATCTTAATTACACCGAAATGACCAGAAATAAGAGAAGTATGTGCCTATCTTATGATGTTGGCTCTTTCTCC
Organism: Pinus tabuliformis; assembly: GCA_031772625.1. Taxonomy (NCBI): domain Eukaryota; kingdom Viridiplantae; phylum Streptophyta; class Pinopsida; order Pinales; family Pinaceae; genus Pinus; species Pinus tabuliformis. The sequence continues at coordinate 950,019,939 of CM062811.1, read as the reverse complement.
TTATGGAATACAAAGCTTGCCAAGATGGTACAACAAGTTATCATGCAAATGATAATCCAATTCCTCGACTTGGTTACCTTGACTTAAGCTTGCATAAACATCCTGAAAGTCATTGTCTAATGCATATTGCTCAATATAACTTTCATGCAAAACTGAATTATGCTTGAGTAAAGTAGCTGCACTAAAAATAGGCCTAGAAAGCATATCAACAAATTTATTGTAGATACCTTTCTTATACCTGATTACCAAGTGGAATTGTTGAAGAAAACCCACCCATCGGAAGTGCCTTGATTTCTATGACTTTGATTGAGATTGTAAGTATTTCAATGGTTGATGATCAATGTGAATGATTGTTTCCTTACCCATCAAGTAGTGTTTCCACTTTTTCACACTTTTGCACCAATGCATACAATTCCTTGTCATATGTAGGATAATTAATCACTACACCATTGAAAGTTTCCGAATGAAAACAGATAGATTTACCATGTTGCACGAGGATTGCACCCATGGTGTAATCATTAGCATCACTCTGAATCTCAAATGACTGTCTCAAGTCTAGAAGTGCAAGTACTAGAGTTGAACTGATCTTCTCCTTCAATGCATCAAAGACCTTTTGTTGCTTGCCTCCCCATTGAAAAACCTTTTTCACACTTGTCAATGCATGAAAAGGAGTTGCTATAGAAGAAAAGTAGCAATGAATTTCCTCCAATATTGGGTTGCTCCCAAAAAATTTCTTACCTTAGTAACTGTCTTGGGCCTTGGCCAATTCAGCATGACATCAACGTTGGAGGGATATATTTTCAACTCACCTCCTCCAACAATATGACCCAAGTAAACTAAAGAAGTTTTTCCAAACTCACATTTTGATATCTTTAAATACAACAATTCTTTTTCTAAGACATCAAGTACTTTTCTCACATGCATGACATGTTCATCACGAGATTTACTGAAAATTAAGATGTCATCTAAGTAGACTATAACAAAATTATCAAGAAATGGCCTCAACACATCATTCATCACACACATGAATGTAGTAGGAGGATTACATAAACCAAAAAGGCATAACAGCCATTCAAACAAACCTTGTTTTGTTTTGAATGTTGTCTTCCAAATGTCTTCTTCAGCAATTCTAATTTGATGGTAGCCACTCCTTAAGTCCAACTCAGTAAAATATTTTTCATCTTTCAATTGATCAAGTAAATTATCTATTCTAGGCAGTGGGTAACGGTTCTTTACCGTAATTTTGTTCAATGCATGGAAGTCCACACACATGCGCCATGTTCCATCCTTCTTTGGCACCAAAACAATAGGTGAACCACATGGCGAAGAAGATGGCCTAATGATCCCTTTATCCAACAACTCTTGAATTTTCTTTTTAATTTCTGCACTTTCCATCACTGACATCTTGTACATGCCAATGTTAGGAAGAGGATAATCTTGTTGCAATTGTATCTCATGTTGGATTCCTCTCTTGGGAGGCAATCCTTTTGGTTCCTGAAACATCTCATCATATTGGTTAACTACATCAACCAATTCAGATTTCAATTTTGAATCACAACCTTTAAAAGCTTCATTATCAACATCATTCTTGGGTTTGATCATTAGAAGCACAAAATTCTTGTTTGAATTCACTAGTCTTTTCATGTGCCCCACATTAACAAGTGAAAGATTTAGTTTCTGGCTATGAGCTCTCACAATATATTCTACTCCATCTTTGAACAAATGGTATTTGTTTTCATTTCCACGGAAGATATATTTTCTGTCATCGCAGTACGAGCTGCCCAAAACCATACCACATATGTCTAATGGCACAACATCAAGCTCCACTTCATCTATGAAATTTGCAGTAACGGCGAATTTCAATTTACACTTTCTAGTAACCTGCAATTGTGCATTGTCACACACCCATCTAAGTGGATATGGTTTATGACGTGGAACGGTTTCCAAGTTTAAACTTTTGACAATGTTTTCAGAGATAAGATTGGCTTGAGAGCCACTGTCACAAAAGTGTATCAATTTTTCTATGTTTTGAGATCACCCTTATGTGAAAAAGTTCTATCCTCTCCTTTTCATTTTGAGTTTCATTTTGTGAATTTGAAGTACTAATGCTAGCAACATATTATTTTCCTTTCATACCCATGGCTGTAATTTTGGTTTCATCACCCAAATCGGATCCCAAATCATGTTGAGTGGTTGCAGTTGTCTTTTGTTTTCCTTTGTGGTTGAATTTATTTAGTTTCATTTTGGGATGAAGCTTCCAACAATGAGCTTCATCGTGACCCTCTTTGGAACAATGTTTACATGTTAATTTCTCTCCTTCCTTCTTGATAGATGCATTTTTCTTTCCCTTCCCTTTGAAACCCTTTTCTTTTCCTTTACCCTTAAATGGCTTTTAACTACCTTCTTCTAGAGTGTTTTTCCCTCTTGCCTCAAGATGAGTGGCTTGCACACACACATCATCTAGATTATTGGGATTAAACATTAAGATAGTGTGCCTAAGGTAACTGTGTAAACCCCTTATGTATTGTAGCAATGTGTCTTGTGATTGCAAATCTATACCTAACATTAGAGACCTTTTTCCAATTCATGATGGCTTTCTACATATAAGCTAGAGAGTAGAATTGTCTTTTAATTGTAGCAATGAAATTATACCAAGAAATTGAGATCTTACTGTGTTTTTTTATCTCCTCTTGTGTCTTTTATTCCCAACATACCAGTGCTACACCCTTCATTCTCAAGGAAGCTAACCGAATCTTTATTTCATCCTCTTGAAGGTTTTGAATTCTGCAATAGACCTCCAACTGACGAATCCAATTATCAAGCTTCTCTGCACTCACTTCACCATTATACATGGGCAGCTAATATTTAACATCAAGTTTTAGTAAGGGTGATTTACCAATTGCTTTTGAAGTATGTTGATGAGTATGAGTAAGGGTTGTGTTAGTGGAAGAGGGTGAAGATGCCTGTGAATAAGAAGATGAATAAGATGGTGGAGAGGGTGGAGATTTACCTCCATTTACATTGCCTCATCCTAAAGAACCTTGTCCTTTGGGAGGTTTGAATCTTTCACCTTGCAGTCTGGTATTCCTCTCTTCATAGAGGGCCTTCACCATCTCTGTCATATCAAAGAAAGCCTTCCTGAAGATCTTCTCATCTTCTGTCATGTTTATAGGTTCTCCTTCATGAGACATGCTCACTGGAGTCTCAACTACAACTTGAGGATGAACTGGTGTTGGAGATTGTGGAAACCTTTCCCTCCTTCCCCTTGACCCAACTTTAGGGCTTCCAACCAGCTTCCCTTCTCCTCTTTTGAATTTTAACCTTGTAAGCATGTCATAAACTTGCAAACCGTTAAATTATTCTTGCACAAAGCAAACCTAGTGCTATGATACCAAAATGATCTGATTAAGGATATTAGTTTTGTTGTTCTAAGATCCTCAGATTATAAACAAAATGCTATTCATGTGCTTACGGATTCATGAGTTTATTGCAAGTGAAAATGAGTTTTTTATGTTAATTTTATAAGCAATTTTAACATAAATAAGAAACTGAACAACAACATAAAAATATACAGAACATCACCAACAACGCGTCTCAACAACAACATGATGAAGGAGTTCACCCCTCTTGGGATACATCTTCTTGGTCCAGCTTCCAATGGCTTGGGCCTCTCTATTATGCTCAAATGTGTAAAAAGGTGTGTTTATAATGCTCAAATGCTTCTGTAACCTGCTCCAATGAATCCAGAATGTCCAAAAATGACTACCTAGCCTCTTTCTGCACTCAATTTGGTTGAAAACTGGAGATGTTATGACGTCTTTGAGTTTCTCCACTATTCGCTCCACAAATTGCCCAAAATCTGGCACCGAACCCTCATTCTCGCCTTGTTTTACGCTAACAAGCCACCAAATCCACCGAAATCCGAGCAGATTTGTCGGACAATTAATTTGGTCGCCGAGGCCTAAAAATGTGGAAAATAGGGTCATATGAAGAGGGGTGGGGGGGCATGCGCCAAGGGGCTAGACCTTGGTGCTAGCTCCTTTTTCTCCAGCGGTCATGTAAAACGCTGGCAGTTGGGCATAAGGTGTTCACATGGGGCGATGACCTTGGCGGTTTTCCCTAGCAGTCAAGCGGTGGGGGTGACACAAATTGCTGGCGGCTAACGGTGGAAGTGTTCACATGGGGCATTAAGTCCACGCCCACCTCCAAACTTGACGACGCTGAACTTTAAATATTTAGCGCGAACTATATGGTCAAGTGACAATGGACATGGTGCAATGGTAAGTGGTTGCATTGTGTGTTGGGAGGTTGCAGGTTTGACCCCTGCTTCCTCCGCCTAGACTATGGCAACATTTTTGGTGGCTTCCCGGGCCGCCACGTAGTGGCCTTCGGTTGGGCCACGTGTCAACCCGTGGTTGGCCATCATTCCAACCAATCATAACCACAAAATTTTGACCATTCAGAATGTGCCACTTGGCACGATTTCATTAGCTGAGAAATGCTTTGACCAAGTCAACGTCCACCTCACCTGCCCAATCAACACTGCATCAACAGTACAGACTGCTGATTGGGCTGTCCTTTTTTCTAAAAATTCCCTTGTTTCAGAAAGTGAACATAACTTGTTTATGGAGTCATACGGAGTTAGTTTAGCATGAAACAAGTTGCACTAGATTCAGGATGACGAGTAATACATGGTCATCCAGGTTCCACACCAATCCGACAACTTTGAAATTTGAACTATTTTCTATGCACCTGATCATTAGTCCATTATTTTAAGTTTTGTACTGCTTTCTTTTATATTTTGATTTCTAGAGTTTTTAGATCTAATATATCTTGTTAGAACATTTTTGGATTAAGTTACAGGTATCCCTCGAAAAGACTAGATTAAGAGGGAGCATTCACCACTCTACCAAAATATAAGTATATTAATATTTATTATAACATAACATGACATTTATTAATTATTATTAATATTTATTATTTATAAATAACTATAAATAATAATAATTCATAACAATTGTAATCCTTATTATTTATTATTAGTATTGTTATTATTCTTATAAATTATCATAATTATTATTATTATCAATTATTTTATTTTATTATATTAATAAATTTATTTATAAGAAATTGTTATTATAAATTATTCTAAATTATTATATATAAAAATTATTATTTATTATGAGAAAATTATTAATTATTAAGAGAAAATATATTATTAAGAAATTCCACCTATACTATTTATTATTAGTATTAATCTATCATCATAAATAAATATTATATGATTAGAATTAAAATAAACCTAATTTAATTAAATATTTGATAATATTAATTATTAAGTAGCTGACCTTCATTTTTTCCTTTAATCAAAACATCCGACCTTCTTTAATCAAAACAGAGTACCTCATAACTATTTATATCTTGCAATTAAGCTCTTCTACTATCAACATTCAATAATAGTCCTGATGATGGATCCATGTTGGGATTTGAAACGTTGACAAAAAAAATGGTTTTTACTGTGGGTTCTTCGGTTACTAAGTTAGAAGATAAGTATATTGTTCTTTGTTTCATCTTTTATGTTTAGTTTCCTCCTCACATTGAGATTTGTTTATGTTATATACCTTGGTATGAAAGCTTGCAAAATACATAAAGATTATGGAGGAAACTTCGAAGGAAATACTTGAATCATGAAAGAAGCTATGTTGCAGAGGAAACCCTTCAAAATAATACCCTACAAGGTTTGTTAAAGAACAACTCAAGGTATGTCATAATATTTGTTGCAAGGCTTTCTTCATACAAAAGGTATGATCATTATTCTTTTGAAAGTTTCTTTACACTACTAACATCTTTATGTCTAGGTTTTGAATCATAAAGATTATTGTCAGGGTGATTAATCATTAGATTGAATCTATCCTCTTTATACTATTTGTTGTAATTTTATCATTTTTGTGAAACCATAATCTTTAGGGTTCACTGTTGAACCCTAGCCTCTTGATGCTAATGGTATGTCATTGTTGATTATGAAACCCTAGTCCTTTTAGGGTTTGTTGATAAAGTCTAGAACATATGATGTTTGGGGTTTTGGTAATGTCATGGTAACACCCTAGTTCTTTACGGTTTTATGTTATACAATGAAACCCTAGAATTTTAGGTTTTAGTGAATTAAGGTTTATAAACAAAACCCTTGTGTTAACTAAAGTAAGTTCCTAGGAATAAAAACCTAGGTGTGTATTCGCCCGTATGATCGAAACCCTAGCTTGGTCAAAATTATTGTATATCCAACTTCGATGTATTGATGTTTGTATCTTGGGTTTACCTAATAGATTTGGATATGGGATGCTAGTGCATGATAATGAAATCCTAGATATTTATATGCGCGTGTGCCAACTTTATTGTTGTTAATGAAATCTAGGGTTTGTAACAAAACCCTAATATAATATGTTTTGAATTCTAGGAAATAATATTGAAGCCCTATATGTATAGTGCTATGATTGGATTAATATCTTGATTGAGTTTCTTTAAGTCTTGATGATGGAGTCTAAGATTTGTGACAAAACCCTAGCAAGTTGTTGAAGTCTAGTATATAAAAGATGTAACCATTGCTAATTATGAACCTAACTAGGTTTAGGTATTTGATGTCTAAAGTTTGAAGTTTTTGATGCTTCCATTGTAATGGCATGATTTTGATATAGTTGACTTCATGCTTCTATATATTTCTATTTGGTTGTACTTGTTATCAAATTTTTGCAGGTGCATAATCTTGAAGATGTTGAAGATGATAATAATGATGAGCATGATGAAGGAAGCTATAAGAATGATGATGATCAAGATGACTGTGATGCCATGAGAAAGAAATGTAGCCTTGAAAGGATAAAGTTACTTCGATATTATAAAAGAAGGAAGTTTTTGATCTCCCTAAGTTGAGAGGGAGCTTGAATATAAGAAAGGGTATATCTCCTCAATTAAGAGGGACGACATATTATGACAACCATAATGAATATCTTGAAGAAAGAATGAATGAAAGTAATATAGATGGATTTGCAAACAAATATACTTGAGAAGTACTGAGGCTGTATTTTGTGCTATTGAAGAAGTGAAAGAAGAAGAAAGCTTCTGACAAGTTGTATTTGGATAACTTGATGATGATATAAGTAATATCAAAATGATTAAAGACCCTGAAGGTTTGTGTTTACTTGTATATATATTTGAAGGTTTATTACAAATTGGGGTTGTGATTGTGCAAGATCTCTCTGTAAAAAGGTTGAATGTTTGAAGCATGCTTAGATTGGTGGATATATCTGATTAGGAGAGATAAAACACCTTGTGGCAACAATATGCTTCGAAGGACATCTGGCGGGCCTATGTGTTGATGTTTATATTTTGAAGTAGGAAGGGTGGCATTGGTCTTGGAGCTCTGACCTTGGATACACACCTAGATCCCTGGGTTGGTGTTAGATTTTAAAATCCTGATGGTACCTTAAATGGCTAAAGCTTGAGTACACCTTAGTTCCACCCTATTAAAGTACCTTGGTCAGGTGTATAATTTGTAGCACTGTGTGTGTTGTGAACTCTTCATAGAGCATATCATTTTGAGATCTTCCATGTACCTCTGTATATATGTAATTATGAATACCTCCCTAGTTAAAAGGGAGTGTTGAATAATGTAACTAGTGTTAGTCTTCATAATTGTATTTGAGTCATAATGTAATATATTTGTCAAAAGAAAGAAAAAGAAAATTTTATTGCAAGGGAAATTGACTTATTAAAGAATGGGTTTCATGCTTGGGTCAATAGTTTTAGGTCAAAGCCTCCATTGAAGGCTTCCAGGGTTTATGTCAAGTGTCCTTGTCCATGTCATAATGTAATAGACCCTTGGGTTCTATCAATCAAGAAATACATTTATTTTTATGTAAAATAGGTCATTTAGGCCTCCCCCACCAAGTCGACCTAATTAGGGACGCAAAATCCACTATAAAAGGGCAACGACCTAACTCATCTGGAGCACATCAACCACAAGATTGATTTGCAATTGCCGGTGAAGAAAAAGGGTGTGAAATTCAAGGAAGAGGAAGGAAACCCTAGCGAAGAAGAAGGAAGTCCTTGTCAAGCAAAAAGAAGTCAAATTTTCTCTCTACTCTAACACGTGCGAAATTCTGAAGTTGCTGGGACAACTGAAATTTTGGATCTGCAGTAGGGCCGAAATTCTAGATGATGGGGGCCAAAATTCTGGATTGTTGTTGGGTCGTAGCTACAGGACAATAAGAGACTACTGAAGTTTTCTAAATCATATTAGGTCTAAGGTCTTGGTCTATCTCAATTTGATTAGTGGAAGAGTTTGACCAAGTTTTCTCTTAGAGAGGGGTTTTAGTCCTAATTGAGTGCCTACATATGGTGTCATTGATCTTCATGTTTTTGATTTGATGATTGCTTGATGAAACAAAGATAAAAGAAGAACATAAATAGAAGATAATAAGTCTACAAGAATATCACAAGTAATTATCAATATAAGAGAATCTTTCTACCTTTCTGATTTTCTAACACAAAATGGACTAGGTCCAGTGCTTGGAAAGGATTCTTTACGTTCTTCCCAAGCGCACATTCTTACATACTCCTTCATGTTCTTCCCGCAAATTTGGAACATCTAAAACCATTTGTTTAAGGCAAGCAAAACTTTATAATGGAGATGAGCATATCTTCTATGCCAAAGTTCACATGGATTAATATCATTATGTACAAGTTCTTGAGTAGGTTGTTGCAAAAGTCTATACAACCTTCCTTCACAAACATTCATTGCTCTCGCGAAATCTATGCTACTGCCTTCGTGCCAAACAAAAACTTTTTCATCAACAAATGCTACTCTATCTCCTTTGTCTTCCAAGCAAGAAATAGAGACCAAATTTTTCTTCAAACCTGGTACATATAATATGTTTCTAAGATGAAGATTGTCACCTGATTCTAACTCATTGTTATTATCTCCAAGTTTCACCTTTTGAGATAATCTTCTTTTGTCTTGATCTCCCATTATGTGAATTGAGGCACCACTATCTACTAGCCGTAAGTGTTCACTATTTGCAACAAAACCAATAAGAGCAGAGAAATAGAAAATTTCTTTATTACCCGAATCTTCATTCTTAGGTTTCTTTGGAAGTTCTTCCAAGTCTACTGTGGTAGCATATGTTGAAGAGTGTAACTAGGTTTAGTCTTCATTGTACTTGAAGTAAAAAATGTAATATATTTGTCTAAAGAAAAGAATTTTATTATTGTTGAATTGACTTGTTAAAGCATGGGTTTCATGCTTGGGTCAATGGTTATAGGCCAAGCCTCCATTGTAGGCTATAGGATTGAGTCAAAGTCAATTTAATTTTTGTACTCCTCCATCAAGTCATCCTCTCTAGCAAGTTCTTCAAGTTGACCTCAAATATGTTATTTACAAGTCGATTTCCCTCAATATATTCATGTCGACCTAATATAATAGACACATCTCTTCATATAAGTCATGTCGGCTCATTTCTATGGACGACCAAATATATAAAGGAGTATGACCTTCGCTCAAATCACAATTACAGAAGTTCAAATTATCTCTGTAATTAGGAAATCACAGAAATATTCTTAGTGCTATCTTAGAATATATGTTTCAATCATCACAGTGATTACAAGTTTAGTGCCATTTCAGTTTCGGTGCTATTATAGAATTATGGGCTTGGTGTTATTACAATGTTGAGGGCTTGATGCTCCTACAATGTTAAGGGCTTAATGTAATCATAGTGAGAAGGATGCCATTACAATTCCGAGTGACAAATATATCACAGTTCGAAGGATGCCATTACCACAATGAAGGATCTATCGCAGTTCAATGTTATCTCAGTGAGAATAGTCTCACAATTTCAGTGACATCTCAGTTAGGTGAAAAATTTGACATTTCAAATTGGTGGTATCATAGTTCGGTGACCTTACATTGATAAGGTCTCACAGTGATGATGTCTCAGTGTGGCAAGAATTTGGTGCTCACATAGTGACGTAGATCGTGGTATGCAAACACTGTGAAAGGAAGAACAAGGATGACTTGATGGAGGAGTCTCTAGTATAGTTTGTAATGATCTTGGTCATTTCATCTTGAATCTACTAAAGGAATAATTTTGATCGGGTTTTCCCAAAAGAGTGGGGTTTTTCCCTGGAAATGTGCCTATATCTTGTGTACTCTTCTATTTGTATCTTAACATTAGTCTTGATGATAAGAAAAAATAAATTGAAAGAACACATAATAATAACAAAAACATCACAAGATAATGTCATAATAAGAGAGATCATCTAACTACCACCTCCTTGGATTTCTCAACAACATATTGCTTCCCTTTTTCTCTTTTTGTCGTTCGATCTTTCAGGAAAATTATGTCTAAAATGACCCTATTTGTGACATTGATAGCATTAAATTTTGACATGTCTCTCTTCCCTTGAAGAGTAAGTCTTCTACCTTGAGTTCCTCTTCCTTCATTTCTTCTTTGGAAACCAAACTTCTTTCTTTCTCCATTCTTGTTGAAACATGTTGCATGTTGCATGCTTGAGAATCACCTTCATTTGGTCTTTGAATCTTTCATTTTGATATGAGCCTTGATTATTCTTGAGTAATATTTTTCCTTAACTCTTCAAACTTTGGAACTTCCTTTCTAGCACATATACCTATTACAAATGAGTGCCACGAATCTTGTAGACCATTAAGTGTTGTGGTCACTAATTTCTTCTCAGAAATGACTTCATCAATTGATCTCTTAATTGAGATATCCCATGAAATATGAGGCGATTGTATCATTCCTTGTCATTCAAACATCACAAAGTTCATTCTTCAAACTCATAAATTGACCAATATTGTTGATAGTGAACAAGCCGGTTAGCCCATCATACATCTGTTTTGAAAATTGGGGATTTGAAACATAAGGAATCAAGTGATCTTTGATAGACTCCATAATGATGCTCATGGCTGTGATATCATCCTTCTCAAATTTTGCTTTCTCTTCATTTTTTCTGGTCCAATGACCTTGCCTTTCACTATGCCCAAGAGACCTTTTGCAAGAAGATCAATAATTGTTTTCCAAGCCCTAAAGTTTGAAGCTTTTTCCAATTTGTACTTAGACTTCATAGAGGAACTCATGATCACAAATAAGCAAGTAGATTGTAGATATAGGTCAACTTCAAGAGTGATCTCTTACCAAAACTTCTTTAGAGTGATCTCAACATCCTTTTTGTCACCAAAGCTTTGATACCATGTTGATTTTTCAAGTGCAATATATATAAGCACAATATTTCTGAACTACTAGTAATTACTTCAAATGATATAGATCTTCTTTTAACAATTTCAGTTTATCATTAACCAATTACACTTTATAAATTCAACCATAAACCATAAACCATAGAGATCACAATGCACAATAAAGAACACAAGATTTACCTTGGGAAAACCCACTTGGGGGAAAAACTCAACAACCTTTTCCTTATAGAAATTCTTCAGTTCAACAAGAGATACATCTAATGCTACTAGTCAACTATGACATCAAACTGATCAAGCTATGCTCAAACCTAGTCCACAACCCTCAAGTCAATTCAAGTCAAAACTTCAGCCTCCTCAGCTTTACCTAGAATTCTGGACTTGCAACTCGATTTTCCAAGAAATTACTTCCCATAATTCACACTTGCAAGGTATAGAGAGAGATAAAATGTAAGCTAGAGAGAGAGAGAGTGAGATCTTTGTCCTCCTCTGTTCATGATCTTTGCTTGGATGCCCAAAACTTGTCTTTCTTGTATGTGGTCAAATGGTGTATTTGAGGAAGAGTTTGAATGCATTTATATAGTGTTCTACCTTCGTGAATGGGTGTGTCTCTTCAATGGGGGTGACTTGAATTGAGGGAGGTTCGACTTTACTATTTTGGAGCCAAAAATTAAAAATAAATTCAAAATTTTCCCTTTTAAATCTAATATGAAAAACATGTCTTACAATAATTCTTTCAAGGGCTAAATAATCAAAGTGACATGAAGAACATGTCGAACAAATTCTTTATACATTACAAGGGTTAAAATATCAATTATGAAGACGAATCATAGCTACAAAAATTCAACAACCCTAACCTATTTAGACAAGAATTTAGGAAGCCTATCTTCCTCAACCAGTGCTATTACAAAACTTACTACATATAGAAAACTAAAACCAAATAGTATAATAATTACAACCATGACAAATTTGCTGTAAGGTAAATGCATGCAATTATAAACTTGTTGAGAAAAGCAATTAAATAATCATGCATGTCACTTAACCTTCTATGCTAGAAATATCATTAACAAAAAAAAATATTTATCTTTTGCACCTAGAAATATATTGGAAATTGAAGTAGGGTATAACATAGACTCAATTGTATTGCAATTTTTTCATCGCTGGCCAACCCCTTGCCATATATTAACTCGGTTATTTCACACACTCAAATTCAGACCAGAGGTGAAGGCCATTGTCTTTCACACAAACACAAGAAAACTCAGTGATCAACATTTTCATCTTTGACTAGGCTCACATTCACAAAAAGACCATGCAAGTTTACACAACACAAGGAAGTTATTTAATCTTTGCAATGCTCGACTCTCCCCTCTTTAGTGCTTTATGTGCCACACATAACCGGGACCATTCCCAATCTTCAAAGTCATCTAGTCCCAAAAAAAACACTACAACACATTCATTTCTTGTCACACAAGATGTCATTAATTCTCGTTCCAATTCAAATTTCTCACTCCTAAGTGTGAGAGAGAGATGTATGAGAGAGTAATAAGAGAAAAAAAACTAGAAGCTTAAGAACCAAGAAGAATAACCCCTTGCTTGCTCCCACTTCTTATTCTTATAATCACACTTTGACCCTTCATCTTCCCACCCTTTCAACTTCTTGGGAAGACTACCCATCACATCAAAGGGAAATATTCACCTAAGGTATATATTTCCTTGATTCAAGTTTTCCCCTTCCCCAAGGCATTACGTGGGTTGTCCCCCTTCTTAAGCTCTAGCATTTTTATTAATAAAAATAAATATTACAACATATAATAGAGTTTGACATCATAGCATCAACGTTGGCATCCCTACGTTATATGTTCTAAATTACATTACAAAATTGGAGTAATGAAAGGGATGTCACACAAAAGTCATAAATAGCCACATGCAATGAAAAAATTTAAGTCCTTGCTTCTCAAATGCATAATGGTGCACAAAGTATATAAGCCCAATTGCACGAGAACTGCTCCCAACTCTAGAAACATGTAAACTTGTTCCTAATGTTCTTGCATTTCTAAGGCATTCAAATGGGAACGAAACATTCTAAATTTATTTAGTGTTGAAAACATGGGAGTGTTTTGGGAGGCTTTGAGATGAGGTTTTAGGAAATCAAGAGCAATTTATAAGGAATTTCTTAAACCTAAGAGCTTGTAGAGGGTCCTTGCATATTATGAAGCACCCATAAATTCTTCAATAAATAGTGAGCATACATGAACTTTAGGATGTGCAAACTGTCAAAACACCTTTTTATGGCAAATTTAGAGTCATTCTATGAAAAAAACACAATTGGAATTCTTCACAAAGTTGTATTTTGGCATTTTCCACAATCAACTTTTAGCATTTTAGCCTCTATTCCATAGATCTACTTGTCACAATCAACTTTAGCACCACCATAGTAACCCTATTAATATTTTCTGCGTAAATGAATTCAAAATAGGAATGAATAGCTTGCACAACTAAGAAGTCAACTAACAAAACATCAAAACGAAGGGACCAAAGCATAATAAGTCATCTAGCTTGAGGAGTAAGTGGTTATATAGACTATCTTACAACTATTATTCAATTAAACAAGAGTAAATAATATTGCTCATTGATTTTATCAAGATAGTGATAACAAGGTTTTCATTGTACTCACTTCCTATCCTCCAAATCTTTTTATTATATATGTAATTTTGCTAGGGAGAAAGGTTATCTCTAGTCTATGCTTCACTTTTAAGAACATTCTACCTTTTAAGAAAAGACACACACACATACACATATATAATCTATTTGATTTTATTCAATGATAGTGCAATTTGATCTTCTATTTGTAGATGATGAGCCACTGAGACATTTTTGTCCTTAGTAATTTTTTTTTGAAGGTGCAAATCATTTTTTCCAAAATAAATAAGAGTTATGATGCAATAAAAGTGGATCATAACTTTACATGATTCTACAACATTTGAAACCAAGGTGTTGTATAGTTTTATATCAACTTTTCAATGTTACCTACTCTAATGGTGAGTAAACATAAATGTGTAGTTTGCTTTCACATGAAAGTTGCAACATGTAAGTACATGAAGTTTTGGTTAACTATGGTTAGTCCAGATTCTCTTTATCTTAAAAAGTTATAAAGGAAAAATATATGAATTTACCATATTATGTTCTTTTCCAATTTTTGAAATTTTGTTTTCTCCCTTCTTTTAATATTTTAAAAGATATTATATCCCATCCCAACATGTAGTTTCTTGTAAATTTAGGTGAAGCTTCTATTTGTTCCAAACATTTTACCCATTTTCCCAACATTCTTGCCAACATAGGATAAAAGTGGAATGCAGATCTTATATTATTAATTGAATCCAATCACTTGTACCTATGTTCCCAACAATCTTGCATTCTAGAAACTCATGCAACATAAGATAAAAGTGGAATGCAGATCTTATATTATTAATTGAATCCAATCACTTGTACCTATGTTCCCAACATTCTTGCATTCTAGAAACTCATGCAACATAGGATAAAAGTGGAATGTAGATCTTATATTATTAATTGAATCCAATCATTGACATCTACGTTGCACCATTCATACTACAACATTATCTACTTCATATTTTTCAAATCTTCATTATATGTATGATGTTCTTCTCACTCGAATAAATTTGCCTATCTTCATGATGAACACAAGTCCTTGTGTACCAAGGAAACAATACAATTTGGTGTTGACTTGCACTCGAAGACGATCTTTGACATTAGAGTGATAATTATACTTAACCTTGCTTCGAGGACACAGCATCTCAAAGAGGGAAGGCAAGTATTGAAAGTTGAAACTATAACACAATCTTTGACATTAGAGTGATAATTATCCTTAACCTTGCTTCGAGGTCACAGCTTCTCAAAGAGGGAAGGCAATTATTGAAAGTTGAAACTATAACACAATCGTTACTATTAATCAGTGGTACTTGGATTTCCTAAAGGCCATGCCCTTCACTATTTTTCACCATTATGTAAGGAGTTTTATTGTCCAATTGTTAAGTATATACTTTTCACCATTATGTAAGAAGTCTTATTGTCCAATTGTTAAGTATATACTTTTCACCATTATGTAAGAAGTCTTATTGTCCAATTGTTAAGTATATACTCGTATATTTTTTGTGTGCAATTGTGTGTCCTGAAACTCTACAACTTGTGTGCGAGTATAGTTATGAACCCTTTGAGTCCATAAAATGTATGGCAATTCAACTTGTTTATTCTTCAAAATAAGCTCATGTCTAAGATTCTCTACTCTTCAAATGTGGATTAGTTGTATTAAAAGGAAGTTTTGAACTTAGAATCAACCGTGTGATTTGGTTTCAAATTTCATAAATTAAATCCATGATAAACACATTTGTTTCATAGGGTATTAAAATGAAGGTGAATAAGACAAAAAAATGACTTCTTTTAGAGGATATTTGTTACAAGTAGATATAGTGCAGTGCAATGTAACACAACCAAATGGAGTTTGCACTATGAAGTGCATTCCCTTGAGGCACGCTTTTCCTCGGAACACTTTCAAAAAAATCATAATGGCAATCATGGAGATAAAATGTAAAATTACTATAATAAAAAAGTTCATTGCATAATTTCTCGAATAAATATAATGTGATAGATATGAATTGAAACAAGAAAGCACTGGTAGCACTTTGCTAATGCAAATAAATCACCTTCCTTCATTATAGTCCAAGTATCATTTTAGAAAGTTCAAATTGTATCCAATCATACATTTATCTGAATATAAGGTGAATGCCTTTGGAGTTAAATGAACATGATTACAAAAAGTCATTAGGTTTGCCAATTGGTATGTTCTCCTGTGACAAAAACTGAGAGAGCACGCTTCGTTGCCAACCCTTGAAGCTCCTATACACAAGGAATTGATTAATACATTAATATGGTAATCATCGATTTATTTGTCTTCATATAAAGTGTCATTTTCTACTAACATAAACACATGCAAGTGTGTACACAACGTTTCTCCAATGAATTATGCCTAATATATAAGACAAATAAGCTTGGCCTAATCCTTAGTAACATTTTTTCAACCAGTAACGGGGGCCGAAAAGACCCAATTTATCAATGCATTCATAGAACATAATAATGATTTATATCTTTCAATAAATGTTATAGATATGCCAAACTATAGCATTGCTGATTTTTATTGAAAATTTCTGAGTGTGGGCTCGAATGTTCAGTGATAAATTTCTTCAAACATGTTGTTTACCCTCTGCTGTAGGTGTTCCTTTGATTTTCGTTTGTTTAAACAATGCATTCATCACTTATGTGCACCAACCAACTTTCCAAAAACAAGCATACATTCACTATAACAACTCAGAAATTCAAAACACTGCTGATATGTGATAATATAACCCACAGAATAATTTTATCATTGAAAATATGAATACTGTGAAGGAATCAGAAATATGGAACCTGATATTTGATGACAGCCATTAATAAAGATACAAACAACAGTTATAATCCCTCTGAAATGACAGTCTTGTACTTGGCTTTGAGGAATATGATGCAAGGAGATAATATGCAGGCCCAACACTTTATACCAGCTCTCAATAACCCAAAAACTCTCCACGCTGTCACTGCTTCAAACTTTTAGTGCTGCCACACGACCAGACCAGCAAGCAACCACTAATACGATGCCACTTGAAATGTTATTCCCACTAGCTTATGACCAATGCAGCTCCCAAAGCAATGTGACACACTCAGGTAAGGAGATACAAAGTTTCCAGGCTTAAAATAATAACCACAAACAGACTGAAATAAACAGTGAACCACAGCCAATTAATGCGTCCCTCATACAACAATACACTCACCCTTTATTGCTCAGGATTTGGCCTCAGTCAATATTCTCACGCTCAAAACTGATTAGACAGATTTCGGCCCCAAAACAAAGTAATTTGATTTCATTCAACTCCAAAAATTGTCCAGGGAACTGTATGATGATATGCCATCTTCACACCAAGGGATTCGACCCAGAAATCTGAAGAAATTTGACCAGGTTCACTTACAAGGAGTCGGGCCTTCTTCTTTGTTCGAATCTTGATCCATGAAGCCAGCCACTGTAGGGAATGTAGCCCATACTTTTTATCACTTGCTTCTCTACAAATCGATTCCCAAATGGCTAGGATATTTGATGCTCAGATGGGTCTTCTTCAACTTGAAAGAATAAGATAGAAAATACCCAGTAAGTTCATAAAATCAACTGATAACACTTGGGTACCTCAGTATTCTTTGAAAATGTTGTTCTCCATTGAAGCTCAACAATGAAATCGGAGTGATTTCACTTTCAAATCCAAACCAGGGTGTCTAGTTTCAACACTGAAGTCTGCTATGGCAGCTAGGGTCCCAAAACCCTAAGCTTCTCCTTCAAACTCTCTCCAAGAGCTCATTCTCCAAAAACTCAAATGCACAAATGAATGAGGAGAGACACCTTCATTTCTTTTTTTTATAACTCACTTATCTTTTCCTCCAAAATAAAAATTTAAAAGCACTTTTCCTTTCTTTATTTAATAAAGTGACTTTTATAAAATAATTAAAGTCACTTTTAATGCCGGAAAATGCTTAATTTGTCTCTGTGGTCACACCGGTCACCCAAAGCCCCTTTTTATCATTCTAAACTGCAGATCTCTTCGCCCCGATTCCAATGAGCTATTACGCTAAGGCGTTTCTCAAGGTAATCAACCCGAAACAACACCTTAAGCATAATTAATTAAAAATACCTATTCATAACGCCAGTTTACGAAAATCGTCGAAATGCAACGGAACCAAGAGAAAACCTTGCAAAATTGATCCCAATGACGAAATATGGTAAGTGATCCCAATCAGACCCATAAAACTCCTCTAAAACCCTACAGGCCCACCAATGGAGTAATCCTGCTCCTATGATCCAGCTGGCACAAGCTCTGGAAAACCCTCCCAACAACCTTACTAGGTAATCCAATATTTGGGGACATTACAATCTCCCCTCCCCAAAATAGCTTGCCCTAAAGTAATGCCATCGCATGTTGCCTCTTCACAAGCTGATCCATGTGAATATAAGGTCCCAAACCATCCTAATCATCATGAAGCATCTCTTGCTCCACTCACTCCCCAACAAGGAATAAACACTAGAGGCCCTCTGCATACTTCCAAAAAGTAGAGCGTCTCAAAAATATGAAATTCCGACCAACTGCTCAAGAAGCTACTCTACCGGAAAACCAATCCCATGCACCTCATGAGTGAATTCCTGAAAGTATTGTCCAAAACCTGCTAAAAAGGGTCCTCGCCTATAGGAACTAAACACTACCACCTCTGATACTCACAATGAATCACTGAGAAGTGAAACACCCTCTGCCAAATTGAAGTCCAATGGAAGATTTGAGTGATATTCCCTTGTAAAGACCAACTCATCCATAATGGTAGCTGAGTTGTCGAGACCTGTAATGCCCAGGTCCCATGCTAATCTCAAAAGGGAATTGCCATGTTGTCTCTGTGCCATTCTGATTATCATTGACTGTTGCGGCGAAGTACTGCTAACTGTTGGTGCCCATCCATGCCTCATCACTAGTCCCTATATGCAACCAATAAACGAACACCATGTATCATGACTCAATCTAGTGCATGCTAAACTGCCCTACTCCTGCCTAATCACACAACGAACTATGTTATCCCGTCTCTTGGTGATGTACCCAATTATTGCCTGGTGCCCTGTCGCCTTCCTGTAAAGGAGGCCTACCATCCACTGTGCCCCATGATTGTACAATGTCTCGAAATGTCCTGCCAAAGGTGTGTCATGCAACTCTCTCCTGATCATCTCCCTAAGTGTGTACTCAGGGGCGAAACATACGTTGCCTCTGCAGTGGTTCACGCCATCCCTAATCTTGTATTTCTCAACTTGCGCTCCGACCATATGCATCAACTGTGAAGTCATAATCCTGTCCACAATGCACTGTGTCTCACCCAACTATCTCAGGTGACCCCCATCTGTCCTGCTATATGTGATAAGAGCATCAAAGAACAATAAGAGAAGCCTCTGCAATAGTATGAAGGATTGGAAAGTGACATATGTGTTGAAGAATGTAACTAGGTTCCCTCTTCATAATTGTATTTGAGTCATAATGAAATGTATTTATCAAAAGAAAGAATTTATTATTATTATTATTGTTATTATGACTTATTAAAGCACACGTTTCATGTTTGGGTCATCATATTATAGGTCAAGGTCCCCATTGAGGACTTCTCGGTTTTATATTGAGTAATTAGAGTCATTATCCATTTTATAAGACCCTTCTTGAGCTTTTGAATCATGTACGAAGAATTTTTATTGAGTAAAATAAGTCATTTGTCACCTTCACACCAAATCGACCCTCAATTGATCAAGTCGACCTACATCAAGGTAATTCGATCCACAGAAGAGGCTATAAATAAAGTGCAAATCGATTCATTTGAAGATCATCACATACAAGTTCGATATACAAGCAGAAGGGTACGAAATTGCAAGAGGAGGAGAAGAAATGCAAAATCAAAGTTTCTGGGGAATCTATCTCCCACACATGTGAATTTATTGGGCTACCGCTGGAAGGTCGAAGTCTCTGCTGCTGCATCAAGGCCAAAGTTTTCTGTTGCTTCTAGGTCAAAGTTCTGCTGTTGCTTTTAGGTTGAAGTGTTGTTGCTTCAAGGTCAAGATTCTACTGCAACTTCAAGGTTGAAGTGCTGCTGCTACTAGGTTGAAGTTCTGTTGCTGCAAGATCAAAGTTCTAGGACGAAGTTGTTGCTGGAAGGATATCATCTGCAAAAGGGAAGGGCTGACTTGATGATTGGAGGAAGTTTGTGCCTAGGTCAAAGAGTCTTGGATTATCTCGTGAGCATATTGAAAGAAGAGTTGTTGATGTGAAATTTTATCTATTGCAACTACTGGAAATTATTCTTCTAACTAAAAATTAATAATGCAATTCATTTGCTACGACAAATAACGAATAAAATCACTAGTACAATTTTCACCATAAAAATATTACGGAAAATAAAATACTAGAAACTGAGAAATTCCAGCACACACACAATAAATTTGACACAGTTTTTTTTGGACAATTGTTCCCGGAAAAACCCAACTTGGGAAAACCAGTGCAGAAGATGAGGGTTTTATTATTAATGTTCAGCAGCAATTCTGAGTACAATAATTTAGATGCCCAGCTGGTAATCTAATCTGAAGAAAACACTAGCAAAAATATTGTGAGAATTTTTTCTCACCCCATAGCTATTTTCTGCCTCCAAAATAGCTTCCCCAGCCTTTGCTCTGAGATGCTTGTGTCACCCTCTCTGCAGTGCATACGCTGACCCTCTGAAGATTTCAACCTTCCTTCCTTCGACTTTTCCGAGAAATGAAAAACTTCCTCCTGGAATACTATTGCTCTCCTCTTCCACCTGCTACTCACCCTCTAGCTCTATCTTCTCTACTGAGCTATTGTTACTGAGAAGATCGAACTGCCTAGGCAACTGAGTATCTGCACTGGATGATCTCCATCACCACATTGACTTTTTTTTATAATCCACTGTTGGAGCACCAACGACCAAGATTAAAACTTAATCAATGACTAGGATCATTTTTGGGTCGATCCGTGTGAGTTTCTAGATGATTCACGCCTTATCTAAATTAATATTGATTAATTAACTATATTCCCTAAGTTTAGAGTAAGGAAATATTTAAAAATTGGTTAATAATCTAATTGAGACACTTCTAGGTGGAATTTCCAGAAACAATTTATAGGTTTTGGAGATCTCATGTATTCTAGCCTCTCCACAAAATTTCGTGGCTAGAACACATCCGATGCTACAAAAACTAACACTCCCTCTTAGTGAGGAATGTGTTCTAGCGTTGCTGCTTCCTGTAGCAACACTCTGTCTCTGCATCATCTCCTGTTACACTGCTGATGTTTGGTTGCTGCTGCCCACCAACTACTGCGCAACTCTGATATATGTTGCATCTGTGCTACTATTGACCCTGCTATATTGCTGCCAACATTGCATCTGCACTGCAACTCCCTCTCATCTATTGCTGTTGCAATTGCAACATCTGCAACATCCAAAATAGCTCGTCCCTGCTACTAAAACGGGTTCTCCACATACCCATCTGTTCTCTGAAATAGACGAACTTAGCTCTCCCTAGAGCTTTTGTGAGTATATCTACAACCTACTCTTCTGTGGGAACAGACTGTAGCTAGACTGCTCCTCGTTGTACACAATCTCTGATGAAGTGACATCGAATATTGATGTGCTTCGACCTGTCATGAAACACTAGATTTTTAGAGAGCTTTATGCAACTCTTATTATCACAATAGACACGGGTCGCCTCCATCCTCTGCCTGAAAAAGCTTACTAGTAGCTTCCGCAACCATATAGCTTCGCACATAGCTGTACTGGCTACCATATACTCTGCTTCTGCAGAGCTCAGTGCTACTAACTTTGTTTCCTGCTACACCATGAAACCATCCCTGATGCCCGGAGATACTTTTCTTGTCCACTGAACTGCCTACCCAATCTACATCTGTGTACCCAAAAAGTCTAACATCATCCTCTCGAGTATATTTCAACCCATACTCGACTGTGCTGCAAATGTACCTCAGAATATGCCTTGCTGCTGCCCAATGTACACTTTTGGGTTCCACCATGAACTGACTAAGGGTATTGATTGCGAAGCAAATATCTGGCTTGGTGTTGACCAGATACATGAGAGACCCAATGAGCTGTTTATACAAGGTGGGGTCGACATCCTTGTCATTTGATGCATCTATCTTCTTCCAGTTGGTAATCATGGGTGTAGACATGGGTCTGCAATCCTACATTTTGAACCTCTTCAGAATATCTGTAGCGTATCTTCCTTTCCCAAGGAAGATCTCCCCATCCTTCTGCCACACCTCCAATCCTAGAAAATAGTGCATCAACCCCAAATCCTTCATGTCAAATTCTGCTGCCAGGTTCCTCTTGCAATCCTCTATGAGCCCTGATGATCCTATCAAGAATAGATCATCCACATACAAAACTAGAATGAGGGGCTCATCCTCTACCATCAAATAGTAAAGGTTGGGATCTGCGTCACTCTTGAAAAATCCCATCTGTTGCAAGTAGGTGTCAATTCTACCATACCATGCCCTAGGAGCTTGCTTGAGCCCATATAGAGCCTTCTTCAATTTGCACACATGCGTGCGCCTCTCTTGAGTCTCAAAGTCCTCTGGTTGTTCTATGTACACTTCCTCCTCTATCACTCTGTACAATAAGACTGTGTTGACGTCCATCTGGTGAATCTACCATCCCATCTGAGTTGCTAGAGATATAATTGACTAGATAGAAGTGTATCTAGAAACTGTGGCGAAGGTTTCCTCATAATCTATCCCTTCCTTTTGTGCATACCCCTTTTCCACAAACCTAGCCTTGTACTTTTCCACACTGTTGTCTGCCGCATATTTGTCTTATAGATCCACCTTGAATCTACAACAAATTTGTCTTCTAGCCTGGGCACTACCTCCCAAACATCATTTGTCATGATAGAGCTATACTCTTCTACCATGGCATCTATCCACACCTGATGTTGTGTGACCTCCTGAAAGATGGAAGGTTCTGCAACCTGAGCTACCAATGCTTGGTACCTGTTAGGTTGTCTGCGTTGTCTCTTGCTCGTCTTAGGAGTTCCAATAAACTCCTCTACATCTCTTAACCTCTCTGCTGGCTCGACCACTAGTCGTGGGAGGTTCTGCTAGCTCTTCCTCATCTTGTCTCTGCTGCTCCATTTACTAAGAACTCCTCAGATTTCCTGCACCTGAGGAAATACTGGTACTAGTCACAGTACTTGACCCTTGTGACTGTTCCCCTGCTTGTCCCACTGGCTGCCCCTACTGCTGGACTAAAGGAGCTTCTGCTGATTGATTCTGATCACCTGCAGACTTCTTAGGAGACCTCCTAAAAGCTCGTTTCTCCATGAACATCACATCTTGCCTTACTATCTTCCTACTGCTAGGAATGTAGATTCTGAATGCCTTTGAGGTTTCGCTGTACCCAACGAAAAACCCCTTCTCTGTAGTCTGATCCAGTTTGGTCCTTTTATCCTCTGGCACGTGACAATAAGCAACGCTGCCAAAAATTCTGAGGTGGTTGACTTCTGGCTTCTTCCTTGTGAAGACTCCTGGCATTTTCTTCCCCAATGCTCTATGAGGAGTCCTGTTCTGAATATACACTACCGTGTTACATGCTTCTGCCCACAGAAATTTGGGTAGATCCTGGTCATATAACATAGCCTTTGTAACTCCAACAATGGTTCTGTTTTTCCACTCCGCTACACCATTCTACTGTGGATTATATGGAGTTGTCCATTCTCTCTTGATGCCTTCCTTCGCACAAAAATCTGTGAAGTCTTTATCAATATATTCTCCACCATTATCTGAGCGAAGCACCTTAATCTTCTTCCCTGTCACATTCTGTACGAGAGCTTTAAACTCTCTGAAACGATTGAAGACCTCATCTTTGGTCTTCAAGAAGTAGATCCAGGTTTTCCTGGAATGATCATCAATAAAGGTGACGAAATATTCAGCACCGCTGAGAGCTCTAGTGGACATCGGGCCACAAATATCTGAGTGTATAAGTCCTAACATGCCATCAACTCTGCTGTCACTTCTTGGAAATGCCACCTTAGCATACTTCCCACGTACACACCCTCTGCACACATCATCGTGTTTACTTCCAAGTTCAGGAATCCCTGTTATGCTTTCTTTGAGCATCCCGAGTGCTCCATGGTGTAGATGTCCCATTCTCTTGTGCCATAATTCATTTAGCTCCTTACCACTACAACTACTACTGCGTAACAATGCCATTGGAGAATCAATTTGTAATTGGTACAATTTGTTACTTCGAACTCCAACTCGTCTTACCTTTTTCCAGCACAGGTGTTTGACATACACTTTCTTCCCCACAACGTGAATATCATACCCTTTATCCTATAACTGGGATACTGAAATCAAGTTCATACCCAATCCTGGCACATGCAATACATCTGAAGCGCTGGTGCTTGCTCCTGACTCCCCTTGAAAATCTATGGTACCTCTCCCTACTGGAGTACACTTTGTTTTGTTTCCCATAGTAGTCTAGAAATCCATCTGCTCCTCTTTGTAGCTAGAGAAATATTCTCCAACCCCAGTCATGTGAGTTGAAGCTCCACTGTCTACTCCTTGTGAAGCTGATCCTGCAAAACAAGCAAATTCGTCTTCCAATCTAGAAGACAAATCTGAAGTCTCCTAAATGTTACTTCTGTCTATGGCTATACTTGAACAAATTTAGCGTGCGATTCCTCTATTCCTCTCGATGCAGATTCTGCTCTACAGCCTGCAGCAAAAACTCTTTGTGTCCAACTAGGATTCTGCTTAGCGAAAATCTGAGTTGCAACTTCTCCCTCTCATTGCTGGAATCACTAATTTGGGCAATTCGATTTTCTTGCCTCCTTTCAACTGAAAAATCAAACCATTGCCCTAACAACTCGAACTGCTTGTTCTGGGCTCTGTGCAGTTTCTCTGGTAATTTCGATCTACTGCTACCTATGAACAACGAAATTCCTTTCTCTGCTTCTGAGCTTCTTGGTTGATAAATTGAGCTCTGATACCATGTGAAATTTTATCTATTGTAGCTACTGGAAATTATTCTTCTAACTCAAAATTAATAATGTAGTTTATTTGCTACGACAAATAACGAATAAAATCACTGCTGCAAGTTTCACCATAAAAATACCATAGAAAATAAAATAGTGGAAACTGAGAAATTCTAGCGCACACAATAAATTTGACACTTATTTTTGGACAATTGTCCCTAGAAAAACCCAACTTGGGAAACCGATGCAACAGATGAGGGTTTTATTATTAATGTTCAATAACAATTCTGAGTAGAATAATTTAGATGCCTTGCTGGCAATCTAATCTGAAGAAAATACTGGCAAAAATATTGTGAGAATTTTCTCTCACCCCATGGTAGCTATTTTTTGCCTTCGAAATAGCTTCCCTAGCTTCTTCGCTAAGATGCTTGCGTCACCCTTTGCATAGTGCATATGCTGACCCTCTCAAGATTTCAGCCTTCCTTCCTTCAACTATTCCGGGAACTGAAAAACTTCCTCCCGAAATACTACTTCTCTCCCCTTCCACTTGCTACTACTGACCCTATGGTTCTATCTTCTTTGCTGAGCTGCTGCTACTGAGAAAATCGTACTGCCTGGGCAACTGAGTATCTGCACTAGATGATCTCCATCACCACATTGACTTTCTTTTATAATCCACTGTTGGAGCACCAATGACCAAGATTAAAACTTAATCAATGGCTAGGATCATTTCCAAATCGATCAGTGTGAGTTTCCAGATGATTCACGTCTTATCTCAATTAATACTGATTAATTAACCATATTCCCTAAGTTTAGACTTCAGAAATATTTAAAAATCGGCTAATAATCTAATTGAGACACTTTTATGCGGAATTTCCAAAAACGATTTCTGGGTTTTGGAGATCTCATGTATTCTAGCATCTCCACAAAATTTCGTGGTTAGAACACATCTGATGCTACAAAAACTAACAATTGACCGAGTTTTCCCTTAGATAGGGGTTTTGCCCTGCCTGTTCGCCTACATCTAGTGTCTTTGATCTTCGTGTTATGATTTTGGTAATAACACAAGAAAGTTAATAAGAACATAAGCCTATCACAAGTAATTATCAGTGTAAGGAAAATCTTTCTGCCTTCTTGATTTTCCAACATGGTATCAAAGCTAAGGTGAAGGAAGAAAAAGGCAGCTTGAAGATCTATTGAAAGGAGAATAAGGAGTTGTAAGAAGATTGAATAAGGGTCACCAAAGGGGATCATATAAGGAGAAAAACCTACTATTTTCAAGAACCATGTCCAACTCAATAAAGGGAGAAAACAAATTAGAAGGAGCATTTAATTACAGGGCATGGAAGAAGACGATAGATCTCATCCTCGAAAAGAATAGTCTTGGATCTAGTCAAAGGAAAAGTGAAGAAGCCTACAAAGGAATCAAGTGATGAAGAAAAAGAAAAGTTTAGAGAGTTAGTATTAGCCATGAGCCTAATGGTAGATGGAATAAAGGATAACCTCATCCCATATATCTCCAACATAGATTCCACTCAAGAGATGTATGAGGCCTTATCCAAGTTGTTCAAAATGAAGAATCTTGGTCAAGTTGCAAGTCTTAAGAATGATCTAAGAACCATGAAGATGACTGAGATGACATTGTGGCTTCCTTCTTTGTAAGTATAGCTAGAATTAGAGATGATCTCCAAGAAATAGATGAGATAGTACCTGAAAAAGAGCTCGTGATGCTGCACTTCTGGGATTTCCACCCTCTTGGAGTGCCTTTGCTTAAGGGAACAATAGTTGGAAGGAAACTCCTACATTCGAGCAATTATGGAATGCATGTAGTCAAGAAGAAGTCATAATTTCTTTAGTAAAAAACAAAGAATGAAGAGGAGAAAATTTCAAATGTCTATTCCGCTCATCACAAGAACAAAGGAACCTTCAAGAAGTCTAAAGGGCTTAAGAGGAAGGTAGACCTATCCAAGATAGAATGCTACAATTGTCACAAGATGGGTCACTATAGAAATGTTTGTCTTGAAAATCCTAGGAATGAAAAGAGAAACAGGGATCAAGCAAATGTTGCCAAAGAAGGATCTCCAAAGAAGAATAAGACCGAAGAATCAGAAATAAGGGATTTACACTACTAAGTCCTCTACTCTAAGTTTTGAATTGTTTTCCTATATGCTTTGATTTCTAGTATTTATAGGTTTAACATACTTTGGAAAAACATTTTTGAATTGTTTTGATAAAGTTATAGGTATCCCTCGAGATTGGATTGAGAGGGAACCCTCACCATTTTTCCAAAGATAAGTATCTTACTCATTGTATTATCCTTGTATATTTGATTTCCATCTCATATCTAGATGTGTTTGTATTAGATGCTAATAGCATTTCCTTTCATATTTTCCTTGTTTAGGAAAGGCTTGCTGAATGCTCAAGGTTTATGGCGAAGACCTCACAAGACAAAGCATGATAGAAGTTCTACTCGAATTGATGTCCTACAAGGTTTGTTAAGAAACAACTCAAAGGTATGTCTTAGACCATAAGCTTTGTTCCCTTCGTAATAAAGGTATATTCATTCCTTTTAATAAATTTGCTTTACATTACTAACAAGTGTTATCTCTAGGACCTTTGAATCATAAAGATTCTTATTTGGGTGATTAATCATTAGATTAAATCTACCCACATTAAATCATTCATTATTTTGTGGAACCCTAAAAAGTTTCTCTGTAAAACCCTAACCTAAGGGTATGTCAATGCTTATGTGAAAACCCTAATCTACTTAGGGTTATTGATGAAACCTATAAAATACTATTCTTTTGATGTTTGGGGTTTTGATGATGTCATTGTTATGAAAACACCAACCTTTTAGGGTTGGATGGTAATATCTATGTATTGAAATCCTAGACCTTTAGAGGTTTTGTTAAATTAGAGTTTATGAGCAAAAATCTTGCAATATCTAGAGTAAGCTCCTAGGAATGAAACCCTAGGTGTATTTTTGTCTCCCTGATCGAAACCCTAGCCTAATTCAAATTATTATATGTCTAACTTTAATGCTTAGATATTTGTGTCTTGGGTTTGCCTGGTATATGTTGTTATGATATGCTTGTGCATGATTATGAAATCCTAGATATGTATATGTGCTACTACTAACCTAATTGTTGATGCTCATTGTTCTAGGGTTTGTAACTAAAACCCTAGTAGAAGTTTGATATTCTAGGATATGATGATATTGTTTCAAATGTGATGATGAAATCTAGGGTTTACAAAAGGTTGGTCATATTATTGAAACCTTAGATTGTGCTATGCTTGATTTTGATTGTTGATATCTAAGGCTAAGTATCTCAAAGATGGAATTTAGGGTTTGCATTAACTCTTAGTAGAAATCTAATATATGAATTCTAAAGATGTTAGATGGAATTGCACTTGTTTGAATTGCTTCTCGCATTTGCAATATATTATAATAGAGTCTGTCATATCTCTGAAGGAAATATTGAAGCCCTAGATAGAATGAGACTGATATCTTGATTAAGTTACTTTAATGTTGTGATCTAGGGTTTATACCAAAACCCTAGCAAGAAGCTGAAGTATAGATGTATGTGTCTCTTGCTGATTATGAACCTAACAAGTTTAGCTATTTGATGTCCAAAGTCTAATGTATGATTTTGATATAGTTAACTTCATGCTTCTATGTATTTGTTCGTACTTGCTGTTTAAGTTGTGTAGGTGCACAATCTTCAAGATGTTGAAGATATTTGTAAGTAAAGTTGACTTGATTGGAAAGCATGATGATGTTATATGAATGATGATGATCAAGATAACACTAATAAGAAGGATTGAAGCTATGAAAGATTCTCCGATGTCATAGAGAGTAGTTGATCTCTCTAAATGGGAGCCTGGATAAAAGAAAGGATGATACCTTGAAGAAGAAATTGGAGAATGAATATTGAGGTGCTGCTGTAAAATATGTTGCTACATGTGAAGTAGGAAACGGAGTTGTATGGTTGAGAAATCTTCTATCAATATTCGTTTGGAAAGTCTCTAAGTCCTACTGTGATAAATTGTGGAGCAACATGAAGATGTTTGAATACCCTGAAGGTTTGTGTTTACTTATGTGTACTTGAAAGATTATTGCTGATTGGGGTTGTGTTTGTACAGGTAAATCTCTCGGAGTTTTGGAAGCATGTTTTTCATGCTTGTTGTTACTGATATGTTTGATCGAGAGAGATTTGTTATTACTGAACTGTTTGATCGGGTGAGATTTGTTGTTACCGATTTGAATAAATGAAGAGTGTTGAGGCTTTGTGTGTAATACACATTGCCTGGGAAGACATCTGGCTGGCTTGTGTGTTGATGGCTAGTTACTGAAGTAGGGAGGGTGGCGTTGGTCATAGAGCTTTGACCTTGCATTATGCACCTAGTTCCTTGGGTTGATGGTTAGCAAGCAAGCCTAATGGTACCTAGAGTGGCTGAAAGCTTTAGTCCATCTTAGTCCTCTTACCCACCATTTTGTGGGTGATATCCCTAGGATTTTTTTTTTCTCCAAGATGGTCCTTAGCCGGCAACCCCTTGCACCCACCAACTAGCTCGTTGTGCCATTTCTTCGCCACCTGAGCTAACCATGTGGTCCCTCACCCATCTATTATGATAATATGTTTGAAGGTGCCTTGCAAACCTAAAGGTATGCCTTGTCATTTGGTAATTGAGTATTGTAGTTTACTTATCACGGAAACTTCTAGGCATGGATTAATGGGGGGATTTGATGGAAAGAGTGGGCTAGGTTCGTGCTCTTGTCCCCTAGACTTCTTTTGGATGTTACCCTTGGAACCTAGTCCTGTGGGATCTCCTTTACTGACCTTTGGGTTTTAGGGTGGTACTACATGGGAAACCCTGATTTTGGTTGTGTGGTCCTATTCCCTCATCCACATACATCATTCCCCTTCCATTCATTATAACCCCATTCATCATTTTTCCCACTTGGGTCCACATAGGGTTAGCCTCCCCTTCCCCCTTGTCCACACCTTGGGTCGGGCCTTGAAATGATGTCTCGAAGGTTGATGTAGCTAAAAATAAAAGTAAAACCATAATTGGCCACGTTCAACAAGAAAATGTACCACAAGATGCAAAAGATGGCAGTGACAAACACATTTAGCACGTGGGCAAAAGGCAATGCATGAGCTCTACTCTATTCGCATGGCCATCACCTTGGTTCCTATAGGCCCTAGATGAGCCTCCTTTATCATTCAGGAATCCAGGATTATCCCAACCCCTAGTGGGAAATGAACTGCCCTATCCTGAAGGGGGGTATCCACTGTTATACCTTACACATCATGCTCTCATCCCTTGAGCCTCAAGCAATTAATCAAAGAAAAATCATAAAAGGAAAAAGGCATATGAAGAAGGGTGGAAAAATCAAGGCCGGGGTAACTCATGTATCATGATTTCTCCCTCCTATACATTATATACCCAAGTGTGGGATTCCCTACATTAACTACCCTTGTGCCCCAACATGTGGCCTAGGATTTGCCCCTTTCACTCTCTACTCCGTCCATCACTTTTTCACTTGCCACCACCATTTGAAGGATGTACCTTGGACATATTGTCCCCTTTAAAGGTAGAAACCACCTAATAGGGTACTTGGTTAACCCCCCTTTGGAGCTTGAAGACATTGCACATGGCAAAACCCACTATAGAAGGGCATTCCATTATGAAGTACCCACCTGTTGTCCATGGTTTGTAAGCTCCTTAATTCAATTTCTTTAAATGACTTGTTGTACTGGAAGGCATGGTGACACATTGGATCTTATACAAGATTGCAGATGGTCTCCATTTTGGGTTTGGTCTCTCTATACGGGGTCCTAACCCTCCAGAGGGCTACATTGGCACATGTAGGGTGTGTGTAGAGAGCCATGGGCCTCCACAATAGTAGACAACATTCCATGGCTCCCCAAAGACGTTCAGAGATTGCTCGAGATTCACCTATTAGACAAAGAAGATGCACTTAGTTCACCATGCCCAGATGGCCCCACAATTATACAATTCACTTGGCAGATGACCTAGGACATGTATGATGATGTGGCATCACTTATACTATCATTTGAGCCCTGGCAGATGGTCTACATGCATCTTCAATCTATTTGGAGACCCATGAGGACACTTGTGTGCCCCTACACCCATTGGGAGAATTACAAGTTTACTATTTGGAGAATAAGGGGCCAACACCTTGTCCACTACTTTTGGGAGTCCTATTTCACATCATGGCACCTATGGACTTCATTAGACCTCATCTAAGGCCCAACAACATGTATTATTGTTCATTCGACCTCTTGAGAGGCTTATTATTTTGTTTATGAGCTAGTTTGGTGGGCTTGTCCCTAAAAGTTAGTTATCTTGCACATTATTTTATTCTAAGGGCTAAAGTAGGCCTAATTAGCTAAATCGAACTCTTTAGAAGTGTATAAATACAAGTGATGTGATTTCATTTTAGCATCATCACTTGGTTTTGGACTTGTATCTCTTTAGAGAACTTCACTATCCTTCTTGGAGGACGAATTTTTGGAGCATGGAATGAATTTTGATGTTTGGATTATTTTCTCTTGTCTTGGGGCTTCTTGATTGGCAAAGTTTTGATGGTTGGATATACTCTTAATACATGTAAGTACATTTTAATGCTATTTTCTCTTTCTATTTTGTCACATACATTGTTGCTAGGATTTCACTATATTAGGGCTAATTTACTGCATCTATTTATGCGAAGTTGTGGAAATTCGGTTTCTAGATAGTGATGCTTCATGTATGTGCCATGTATTATGAAAGAATGTTCCTAGAGATGCTTCTTCACTGAAATTCATCTTGATAAGCCATCTATTTTGCAAAACGAAGTATAAATCTCTTGAAGTTTCTTTTATTGCTGCCCTAATGCTATTCGAAGTTGTCTTTGAGGCCTCCTTGACATAGAAAATTTGATGTCCATATTCATAATTACTCTTGACTCCAAAATCTCCCCAAAGGACTAGGCATTAGTCCACCATAAGGTGATCACTTCAAAATTATTTCCTTCTCTCTCCTTCTCTTTTCTAGTTCTAGCCCTATAGGTCTCTTAGGACATCATTTATCTTGCAAACCACCCACTGGAAAAGTTCAATCTCTTGGCATCCTTTGCGTTGGAGTTTCTCCTAGGCACCCTCCAATTTTGAAGAAATTCTGACAGTGGGATTGTGAGATACTTCAAGCCCTAGCCTCAAGATCAATTTTGCCTTGGGTTTCCTTAGGCCTAAAGGCCTCATTGGGATCCTCACTTTGTCTTGTGTTGAAAATTCATTCTTTGATCCCATCCTCTCTCCGGATTAGGTCAAGCATATCATTGGTTTCCAAACTCTCCCCCCTTGACCTAACCTCGGGTCCACTTGTTCTCGTGTGGTCCCATACCTCATTAAGGACAATTCTTCAAGGATCACTTGAAATCAAAGCCTTAACAAGAATTATAGGGTTTGAGGGCCTTCTTCATAAGATACATACCCTAAACTCGAACCTTGAAATTCTCCTTGAGCCCTTCCTTGAGAACCTTTAACCTTGCCTTCCAAAGCAAGCAAGCCATTCTTTGAGCCTCTCTTGTGAATAGGCCCCTTAGGATCACCCCTCACCCTATCATTGGTCTATTTATTTCGTGGTCCTTATTATATCAGGTATCCTCCCATCGGTGGAAGTCCATAAAGAGTAGGGAGCCATAGTCGAGGTGACAGTGGGCTATTGCTCCATTGTTGCCCTTAATATGGTAGTAACCCTTCAAAGATCCCCTTTTTAGGACCCCTACTAGTTTGAGTGGTAACATTTCTGGCACCGTTGCCAAGGAGGAAGCAGGTCTACCTCCCAGTGAATCATTGAGGAATTGATTCATTGACAACATTTTATAATATTCCTCTGGCGATTCCACAACATCCTTCTTAGAATGGAAGACCCCAAAACCATAACCTATTGTCGTAGAAAGGATGAAGAACCCCACACTCCATTCTTTGATAAAAGGATTAACAGATTCAAACAAAAGCACAAGTTCTTCACTCCTCTCAACCTTTCAAATATGATTGGGGCCCTATTTAGTTCTTTGCCTGAAGATCCTAATAGGCCTAAATTCAGTGGAGAGGAAGATCCCCAAGAGCATCTTTTAAAGTTCGAATACCAAACATGTGATGAATCTTACAATGAATGTAGCCGTATGATTGCCTTTGCCACAACCCTAATAGGAAAAGCCCGGGTGTGGTACCTATCCCTTCCCCCGTCCTCCATCTCTTCATGGGAAGGATTTGTTGAAACATTCGAAAGGGGGTGGTACCATAAAAAGGATGTAGTTCAACTATACAAAGGTTTCCTATCCACTGAAAAGGGTAATGATGAATCCGTTGCCGAATTCAACCATAGGTTTAACATGATTATTCGTTCTATTCCCCAAGAATTAGCTCCTCCAAAAGAGGTGGCCTTAGTTGCTTACCTCAACGCTTTCACAGGGAAATTGGCCTTCGATGCTAGGAACAAGAAACCCATTAGTCTCTTCCAAGCTCAAAATATTGTATTTGATCTGGATCAAGCCATGAGGCAAACTTCCATCAACATGTTACAAGTGGAGGAAGATAACTCATCTAATGATGAAGAGTTTTACCCTAACAAGGATGACACATTACCTAAAAATAAAGGAAGAACAAAGAAGGGCCACAAAAGGAGCCCCCTGATCTTGCGATAAGAATCCCTCTAACGTTAGCCTTGAATATGAGTGATCCCTTTTACATCGCTTTTGGAATTAACGACCACACCTTGAGAAATTGTATCCTAAATTCTAGTAGCCCAATTAACATCATGTCCTCATGCATTATGAGAAGCTTGGACTTAAGCTCTCAAAGGAATGTTCTACTAAGATGATTCCTAAACTATGACAAGTTTGAAGTATGTGGAATAGTGGAGGGAGTAAAGGCCATTTTTCATACATATCCGAAAAAAGAATTCTCCATCAACATTGTCATATAGTCAAAATGAGCCCTGCATGGGGGATGATTGTGTCTAGAAAATTGATTGAAGATCTAAACCTATCCATTTGTGAAGATGGCTCCATTATATACCTCCCTTGGAAGGAGAATTCCTATGTATCTATTCTAGACATGAATTTTCTGCCCCTGTGATTGCATCCTCCTTGGAAATTGAAAATGATTTAGAAGAAGAAAGTGACAAGATTGGAGAATGGAGGGTCTTCAAGAACTAATGTATTAACACTCCGCCTTCCCCTGGATTGTGCGTAATGTACTTCGATGGGGCGCACTCTAAATCTGGGGCAGGGGCAGGGGCAGGGGCAGGGATTGAAATAATCTCCCCATTTGAAGAATATTTGTTGTTTTCCCTAAAACTCCAATTCCCTTTCACTAATAATATTGCTAAATACGAGGCCCTATTATTAGGTCTGGAAGCATCCAAATCAAGAAGAATTCAATAATTACTCGTAATAGGAGACTCTGACCTAGTTATCTCATAAATTAGGGGTACCTTTGACACAAAAGATGAAAAGTTGAAACCTTATAGAGAAAGAAT
The DNA here is from genome assembly GCA_031772625.1 of Pinus tabuliformis. NCBI lineage: Eukaryota > Viridiplantae > Streptophyta > Pinopsida > Pinales > Pinaceae > Pinus > Pinus tabuliformis. Next base: position 949,985,458 of record CM062811.1, on the reverse strand, counting down.
CATTCACATGATCAAGGGTTTTAAAGACTTATCTTTCCGAGCTCTAGACCGATCCCTAAATGACATGGCCAATACTCTAGCTGTAGCTGCATCTACTTCCACAATCATTTGTAGTGATGTTTCAAAAAAGGGGAAATGTATAATCAACACAATCCATAGACCCTCTGTCCCTGACTATGAGGATCATTGCCCTGTTTTTGAGGATGACCAAGACATAAACAATTTCCTTCAAGACCATGAAGACCCTCTTAGGAGAGATAAGGATGTAATCGATGAACAACATTTTGATAGAAATGATGTTAGCATTACCAAGCATGATAATCAAGGATTAGCTGATACGTTGGACCTCAACCTAGGATCCAAAACTTCTCCCCAAATCATCAAGATTGGAAGGAATCTATCCAAAGAAGAAAGAAATTAACTCGAGAAACTGTTAAGAGAATTCAAGGATGTTTGTGCTTGGTCTTGCGATGATTTAAATGCCTACAGCCCCGAAATCATTCAACATACCATTCCTCTCAAAGAAGGGGTGAAACCCATCAAGCAAAATTTGAGGTGAATAAATCCCAAGCTTGCTTCCCTGGTCAAAGAGGAACTCCAAAAACTGGTTGACGCAAGAATTATCGCCCCCATAGACACATTCTGGATTTCCAACCCTGTGATCACTAGCAAGAAGACTGGTAACATTAAGATGCGTATTGACTTTAGGGATCTAAATTATGGGTGTTTAAAGGATAATTACCCTTTGCCCAACATAGAGAACCTCTTGCAAAGAATAATTGGCTCTCAAATGATGCCATTCTTGGATGGTTTCTCTAGATACAATCAAGTCATTGTAAAAGAAGAGGATCGCCTGAAAACCACTTTCACTACACCATGGGGAACATACCCGTACCTTAGGATGCCCTTTGGTCTCCTTAATGATGGGTCTACCTTTTAGAGGGCTATGGATTTCGCTTTCAGGGACCTCATCAGAAAAATCATGGAACTTTATCAAGATGATTTGACCATTGCTTCCAAATATTGAAAGCTCCTGAGAATGAAATGTGTGAAAAGAAAGGAAGAGATCGTAAAATATGCAACAAAGGTAGAAGGCATTCAACATCCGAGACTAAGAAGAGTTGACTAGAATATCTCCTAGAAAAATATGAAGACTCCGATAGGAGTCGGAAAAAGATTGAGACACTTGACAATGAATATCTTTAGGAGATGTGTGAATCTGCATGCAGGATGTTGATACCTATAGGAAGATGTCATGATGAAAAACCATCACAAAGGTAATTTTGATTTAAGTGTTCATTTCTTATTTTTGAACTAATATCTAGATGGGCTTATGCACGACTGCCAAAAGGGAAATCTGTGGATGACTTCCAGGAAGACCATATAAAAGGATGTAAGATCCTTCCGGAAAATATGGCATGAAGAAAGCAGCATGACATGAAGCAAAGCCAAATGGAAAATTGATGGATCACTTTATGATGAAATGAGGACATGACTAACTCATGGATGAAAGTGATGGATGGTTTCTGCCCTATGAAGAAGTCCCAAAATATGAAGACTCCATAACAAAAGAAATTTATGACATCAAAGGAAAAGGAGTTCTTCAAGTAGCTGGTTGTCCCATTATCTCCACCTAAGAAGTTGTTGTAGGTCCCTAGTTAAGAGGGAGCCTGAAAAGAAGTTTCTTACTTGGAAGAAACTTCTAAATTCCTAAGCCAAGAGGGAGCTTAGGTACATTCCTTTATTGGAATATGTCCTCCCTATTTGAGAGGGAGAGATAAACACATCATTTTGGTCTTCACCTAGGAAGACAGAATGGAGGATTGGGTAATTATTTGGCATCTGATACTCTTTGAGGATGAGATAGGGCATCCAATAGAAGAGTAGTCGTGGAGAATAGATATTCTTTGAGGGCTGGGGAGTCCAAGATAAGAACAGTCTTCATGGAACACTCCTGAGAACCATGGTAGGGGATATTCCGAGAGAGACAATGATGAGAGTGTCCATAAATCATTGGTCTCGCCAACATTGAGATTAGATCTTGTGGAGAGATGGAGCTATTAGTCAAGGCCTTGCTATGTAACAATGCTGGTTGATATGATGCTATACAAATGAGTTACCAATCTGAATTCTTCTTATGAGAAATTCTTCAGATTGAGAATGTTCAAGTACCATTATGAATACCTCCCTAGTTAAGAGGAAGTGTTGAAAAGTGTTACTAGGTTTTCTTCATAATGAGATGTAATTATGATTTTATGTAATGAGATGCAAAGAAGAAAAATACGATTATTGTATTGCTTTCTTCATGGGTTTCATGAGCAAGAGGTTTTATTTTTGAGTCAAGACTCCCATTGAGAGTTTTTAGAAATTATTTGTCATCTAGTAATAAAATGATAGTCATTGACATGTAATGGAGTCATGTTACCCTTTGTAAAAGGTCAATCTTGTCTATCTAAAGTATTCTCCAAGACCTTGTCACTTGTACTCTTCAAGTCGACCTACAACAATGGAAGAACTTGCTAGAAGAAGTCGGCCTAACTACTTGTGATCATGTCGGCCTAAATTGTTGAAGAAAAATGTAACTAGGTTCGGTCTTCATAATGACATGATCTTTGTAAATGATGTAATAAATTATTTTTTTGTGTATCTTGCTACATGTGTTTCATGAGCAAGAAGTGTAATTAGGTCAAAGACTTCTTCTTGATGTCTTTAGGGTTTTATTTATATGTCAAAGAGTCATGTCACGTCTAATGAAAGCTCTTCTTGAGCCTATGTAAATGTATACAAGTCCACAAAGTTGTGTAGAAGCTCTCCAAAGACCAAGAAAAATCCTCCAAGAGAAAGCACACTGAAATTTGCAAGATGTAGAAATTTCTCATTTCTCACGCCGATTTTCAGTTTCACCTTATTTCTCCAAAACAGTTAAATGCCCTTTCCCATATCCATACATTCAACAACTGGAAAATAAATTTTGCTGAAAACACAAATTCTGGAAATATTACAGAATGCTGAAAATGCAGAAATAAATATCAACACATACAAACAGCCATTCAACACATTTAAACACAGCGATTTTTGGTTAAGGTGACCCTGGAAAAACCCCCTACAACTCTTGGGGAAAACCAGTTCGAAAGCTCTTTCTTATTTATGTAAAATGCTTTTTACAGTGAGAGAAATATTCAACAAAAAATCAATAAGCAAACTTTTACAACTTATCTCATTTTCCGTGCCTCACAGCCAACTGGGAAAAACTTGCAAACAACAAAACAGAACAGCAATAAATGCTGTACGGTCTCCTCGATTTTTGTGCCCAAATTTCAGCCTTAAATGCTGCTGTACGGACTGCTTAGAAAAGCGCGTAAGCTGCCATAAATGCTGCTGTACGGTTTTCCTCGATTTCTCTGCAGAAAAACAACAGTACAACTGTACGGATTTCTGCCTAGAAAAGCATGCCAAGGTATAGCGACTTACTGTACGGCCTCCCTAGAAAAACGTGCCAGCAAACTTTAGATTTTCTGCTCCTCGATTTCTGTGCTAACTTGCTGTACGACCTCCTTGGAATTTGAACCAAAACTGTTGTATGACCTTTCTAGAAAATTGTGCCCAAAATCTGCCTTTCACTGTGTGCTAACTCAGCTGTACGGACTTGTTGAAACGCTGCCTTGGAATGTGTGCCAAGCTGCTGCCTCCTTCTTCTCACTGTCTAGAAAACTCCCTTGCTCTCTTGCTCTCAATCTCTCATTCTGCTCATGAAAGAATTAATGACCTTTTCCTCCTTTCCCTCCTTTAATCTAACCTTAAGTGACTTTTGGGGAATCCCTAAATCCAATCGCTGAAATAGATTGAGATCTAGGGCTGAGATTAAATGCTCATTTAAATCTCACTTTCTATTTTTTTAATTCACCACACTTTAATAAAGACCCACTTAGTCATTTATGTCCAAAGTCACTTTTCCTTTCTAATTTTACATTGACTTTATTAAAGTCACTTTAAAATTAGACTTTAGTAACTTTATCACTTAAAGTCACTTTTGAATTAGATTTGACTTTATAAAAATTATAAAGTCACTTTAAGAGAAAAATTAAATTCTTTTGGACACTTTTCCCTAGGCCAAAGATCAAAGCCTTAGGGAACCACCTGTCCTCCAGTACCAAATTTCAACACTCCCTCTTACCGAGGAAGGTGTTCCTCACCACATCCATCTTGTCTCTGAAGTAGACATGCTTGCCCTGTGGTAAGGCTTTGGTAAGAATATTTGCAACCTGCTCATCAGTGGGAATATACTCAAGCTTCACAGCTCCCTTCTGAACATAGTCTCTGATGAAATGATATTTGATCTTGATATGCTTTGACCTGTCATGTAATACTGGATTCTCCGTGAGTTTAATGCAACTCTGATTATCACAGTAAATCACTGAAGGTCTCAACGGCTGACCAAATAAGCCAAACAACATCTTGCGAAGCCAGATGGCCTCACAACTAGCTAGACTGACTGCCATATACTTTGCTTCCGCTGAACTCAATGCTACTGACTGTTGCTTCCGACTGAACCATGACACTACTGCCGAACCCAACCCAAAACAACACCCTGAAGTGCTCTTCCTATCAGAAGCACAACCTGCCCAATCAGAATCAGTATAACCTGCCAATCTCACTCCATCCCCCTGCCTGTAGTCCAGACCATAATCCACTGTCCCCTGCAAGTACCGCAAAATGTGTTTTGCAGCGACCCAGTGAACCTTAATAGGCTCACACATAAACTGACTCATCGTGTTGATTGCGAAACAAATAACTGGTTTAGTGTTGATTAAATACATCAAGGAACCAATCAATTGCTTGTACAATGTGGGATCCACCAACTCGAAATCCGAAGCATGAAGCTTCTTCCAGTTGGTGATCATCGGTGTCGACATGGGTTTACTATCCTCCACGTGGAATCTGCCAAGGATGTCCACAATATACTTCCCCTGCCCCAGGAAGAAATGCCCCTCCTCCTGCCACACCTCCAAACCCAAAAAGTAATGCATCAAGCTGATGTCCTTCATCTCAAACTCCACCGCAAGATCTCTCTTGCAGTGCTCTATGAGTCTCTCTGCACTTGTAATGACCAAGTCATCCACATACAGCACCAAAATGAGAGGCTCCTCACCTATCACAATATAGTAAACGTTCGGATCTGCCTCACTCTTTGTGAAACCCATCCCCTGCAAGTATGTATCTATCCTGGAGTACCAAGCTCTGGGAGTTTGCTTCAGGCCATAAAGGGCCTTCTTCAGTCTGCACACATGGGACTCCTTCCCATGCACCTCAAAGCCCTGTGGTTGCTCAATGTACACCTCCCCCTGTATGAAGCCATTGAGAAATGCAGTCTTCATATCCATCTGGTGGATTTTCCAACCCATCTCTGCTGCTATCGATATAATGGAGCGGATCGAAGTATATCGAGCCACGGGAGCAAAGGTCTCCTCATAATCAACTCCCTCTACCTGGGAGAACCCTCTAGCCACAAACCTCGCTTTGAATTTCTCAATGCTGCCATCTGCAGCATGCTTTACCTTGTAAAGCCATCTGGAAGTAACCACGGATTTTCCCTCAGGCCTCGGCACCACCTCCCAAACATCATTCTTCATGATAGAAGAATACTCCTCTTGCATGGCCTCTCTCCAGACCTGCTGGCTAGTTGCCTCCTCATAGCTAGAAGGCTCAGAGTCAAGGATGCTGGTAGCCATTGCCATATAGCTACAAAACCTCTCAGGTGGTCTACTCTCTTTGACCAGCCTCTTAGGCTCAGCAACAGATGTGGCATCTCTCAATGTGTCCTGAAGCCACTTGGGCTTCCTCTTCCCTGAGCATACTTCTCCCATTGGAGAATGAAACTCCTCCTCCTCATCATCATCAGGAGCCTGAACTCTTGACTGTCTGTCTGCTGTCCTCCTGCCTGCACCTGAACCTGTAGAAGCTGAGGTACCATGTGAACTGTCCATCAGTGGACTCCCTAGTGAACTGCTCTGTGGACTGCTCTGCATGCTGCTCGGAGCACCACCCCTCTGGCTCGGCGAGCCACTGCTCACTGACGGACCTGACATCGTCATAGATGTACCTCCGGATCCTCCTGATCCCTGCCCACTGGATCCTTGCGATTGACTCAACTGCTGCTGAGGGTCTAGCTGATCCAGATACTCTAACTCCCGTGACCTCCTAAAGGCCCTGTCCTCCTCGAACTTCACATCCCGCTTGACAACAACTTTCCTCTGTGCAGGAATGTAAATCCGAAAGGCCTTTGAGGTCTCACTGTAGCCCACAAAGATACCCTTCTCTGCGGTGGGCTCTAGTTTGGTCCTCTTCTCCTTGGGTATGTAGGAGTATGTAATGCACCCAAAGATACGAAGATGACCAATATCAGGCTTCTTCCCAGAAAAAGCCTCCTTTGGAGTCATGTGCCCCAAGGCACGATGCGGACTCCTGTTCTGCAAATAAATAGCTGTGTTGCAGGCCTCTGCCCACAAAAACAATGGCAACCCCTATTCATGTAACATGGCTTTGGCAGCGCCTCCGATGGATCTATTCTTCCTCTTCGCAACCCTGTTCTACTGGGGGTTGTAAGGAATAGTGAACTCCCTCCTAATGCCTGCCTCCGCACAATAGTCAACAAACTCTCCAAGGGTGTACTCTCCCCCATTGTCCGACCTCAGGGACTTGATCTTCCGACCTGTCTGTGTCTCCACAAGAGCTCTAAACTCCTGAAACCGCTTGAAGACCTCACTCTTGGTCTTCAAGAAATAAATCTAGGTCCCCCTGGAGTGATCATCAATGAATAAAACATAGTACTCATATCCACTCAAGGAAACATGAGACATTCGACTGCTCACATCGGAATGAATCAAATCAAGTATCCCAGTCGCTCTGCTATCACTGCTGGGAAAAGGGGATTTCGCAAACTTGCCCATCGCACATCCTCTGCAAGTATCAAAGTGATCAGTATTGAAATTTGGCACACCTGTAGTGATCTCCCGCAAGGTCCTCAAGGCTCCATGATACATATGCCCCATCCTGCGGTGCCAAATCTCACACAGCTCAGAACTACTAGCTTTGCTGTCGGTACTACTGCTCAATGCCAAAAGGGGCTGGAATGAAAACTTGTACACCTTTGCATGGCGTACACCTATCACTCTAGCTGAATCAGCTGGAGTGCCCCTGGGATACATCAACACCTATCCTCCCTTGAACAGTACCTCATATCCTCTGTCCTCCAAAGCTGAGATGGATATGAGGTTCTTCCTCATCCCTGACACATAAAGAACCTCTGACACCTTCAAGGGAGGTTTGGACTCCCTCTAAAATGTCAGTGTCCCCACACCGACTACTCTAACAACTCTGTGATCACCGAGTACTACCTCTATATCAGTGCCACTCTCTGAAAGCTCTGAGAAGTACTCACAGACTCCTATCATGTGACGTGAAGCCCCACTGTCCACATACCAGATACCCGGAGATGCTCCGCTAATCGAGGGAAAAGCATGCTCCCTCTGAACCTGTGTGGTAGGTGATCCTGCACTAGAGGACTCACACGCAGTGAACCCAAACTCCCGGTCAAAACGATCTGCAAAGTCCTCAACCTCTGTTGAAGCTGCCAAGCTCTGGTTCTTCCCCTTCTTCTTCTTCTTCTCCGGACACACAACTGCATAGTCTCCCATCTTTTGACAATTCCAACACTTCACCTTGGAATAGTCCTTCTGTGTGTTACCCTGTTTACCTTTACCTTTGCCTTTTCCCCCACCATTGCTTGTGGAAGCCTGCTTCTTCCCTTTGCCTTTCTTGCCTCTTGCCAACAGTGCTACATCCTCATCCTGCTCAACTGGCTTGGCTGCCCCAAGCTGACCTTTCCTGATCTCTGTCTGAATACAATCATCCCAAAACCTCTCCCATGTGGGAAGGGTCTCACGTGCACAAACCCCATCAGCAAAGTTCATCCATGAACGGGGGAGGCCATTCACTGCAATCTGCACCAACTCAGTGGATGGAATGACCTCTCCAACTGCTGCCAACTCATCTTTCACATTAGTAATCTTTGTGAGATATCCAGCTGCACTATCATTACCCATCTTAATGGTCTTCAACTTCTCCTTCAGGACCATTTTCCGGTTCTCATTGGTACTCTGGTAGAGATTGGACAATGCTGTCCACATCTCATGGGCATTTCTCTTTCCTCTCACACGAGGAATGCAATGGTCTTTGACTCCGTCTAGAATCAGTCTCTTACCCTTGTTGTTCTTTTTATTATAAGTAGCCAACTGAGTAGCATCAGTAGGCACAACAACAGGGTTCTGTGTGGTATGCACCATAATGTCCCAGATTTCTGCCTCCTCAAAGATACTCTGCATTCTCTCCTTCCAAACGTTGTAATTGGTATGCCCATCCAACCTATCCTCCACCCTCAATCCCAATGACATCCTGCTGTCCTAAAACTGAAAAATAGCACTGCTGTAGTAAAGATAAAACTGCTGTTTGTGAAAAATCAGCTTGCTGGAATTTTCTGAGTGAAAAATCAGCAGGCTGTAATTTTCCTTCTTGCTGTCCCAAACTGCACTTCAGCACTCAAGCCTTGATACCATGTAGAAATTTCTCATTTCCCACCCCGATTTTCAGTTTCACCTTATTTCTCCAAAATAGTTAAATGCCCTTTCCCATATCCATACATTCAACCACTGGAAAATAAATTTTGCTGAAAACACAAATTCTGGAAATATTACAGAATGCTGAAAATGCAGAAATAAATATCAGCACATACAAACAACCATTCAACAGATTTAAACACAGTGATTTTTGATTAAGGTGACCCTGAAAAACCCCCTACAACTCTTGGGGAAAACCAGTTCGAAAGCTCTTTCTTATTTTTGGAAAATGCTTTTTATAGTGAGAAATATTCAGCAAAAAATCAGTAAGCAAACTTTTACAACTTATCTCGTTTTCCGTGCCTCACAGCCAACTGGAAAAAACTTACAAACAACAAAACAGAACAGCAATAAATGCTGTACGGCCTCCTCGATTTTTGTGCCCAAATTTCAACCTTAAATGCCGCTATATGAACTACCTAGAAAAACGTGCAAGCTGCCATAAATGCTGCTGTACGGTTTTCCTCGATTTCTGTGCAAAAAAACAACAGTACAGCTGTACGGATTTCTGCCTAGAAAAGAATGCCAAGGCATAGCCACTTGCTATACGACCTCCCTTGAAAAATGTGCTAGCAAACTTCAAATTTTGTGCTCCTCGATTTCTGTGCTAACTTGCTGTACGACCTCTTTGGAATCTGAACCAAAACTGCTATACGACCTTTCTAGAAAATCATGCCCAAAATCTGCCTTTCATTGTGTGCTAACTCAGCTGTACGGACTTGCTGAAACATTGCCTTGGAATGTGTGCCAAGCTGCTGCCTCCTTCTCCTCACTGTCCAGAAATCTCCCTTGCTCTCTTGCTCTCCTCCTCTCAATCTGCTCATGAAAGAATTAATGACCTTTTCTTCCTTTCCCTCCTTTAATCTAACCCTAAGTGACTTTTGGGGAATCCCTAAATCCAATGGCTGAAATAGATTGAGATCTAGGGTTGAGATTAAATGCTCATTTAAATCTCACTTTCTATTTTTTTAATTCACCCCACTTTAATAAAGACCCACTTAGTCATTTATGTCCAAAGTCACTTTTTCTTTCTAATTTTACATTGACTTTATTAAAGTCACTTTAAAATTAGACTTTAGTAACTTTATCACTTAAAGTCACTTTTAAATTAGATTTGACTTTATAAAAATTATAAAGTCACTTTAGGAGAAAAATTAAATTCTTTTGGACACTTTTCCCTAGGCCAAAGATCAAAGCCTTAGGGAACCACCTGTCCTCTGGTACCAAATTTCAACACAAGAGAAACAATGAAGAGATCTTAATGTCGGTTCAAAAATAGAATTAATTGAATAAATGGAAGTCATGTCGGCTTGGGCAAGAGACATATTCGTTCATACACTCAAGTCGGCTCAATATAGGTGGCTCAACACTATAAATACCCGTCTAGGGTCAACGCAGATCACACAAGGAGTTCTCGCATTCCTCTGAAATTTCGCATGAAGGAGCAGATCCGCATTAGGGCTTGACTGCACCTCACTTGGGTATTAGGTGCAGTCATGATCTCGGATGCATGGAGTAGGAATGACTTCGGGTGAGGACACAGCAATGGTTTGCGTTCTAGGCTAGACACATTCTCGACATGCCTAGAAATTGAAGTCTTGGCATTAAAGTGAAATACATCTCGGATAGATTGATCTCGCATGACAAGGAGCAGTCTTGGCATACAGATCTCGGTGGTATCCCTGTAGCAGACTAGACACAATGAACAACAGTGACTTGGATTACAAGAAGTAGATCTACTCTCTCGGCACACTGTCTCGGTTTAATGAAGATCACGTTGGGTGTTATCTCAGTCTCATATATATATTACTGTCTCGGCATAACCAGGTTGATGAAATGGGTTTCGGTGATGACAGTGATTCTCACCTTCCCTGTGAAAGGATACATACAGTCTCAATAGTCACTACAGTATTCGGATCTAGTGATCTAGTGATCTTGATATGAATATGTATCTCAGAGCCAGTCACAATGACAAGGATCATAAGTAGTATTAACATGATCATTACAGTCTCAGCATAATGATAGAAGCAGTGAACACCAAGTCAAGGAGAGTCAGCTTTGAAAAGGATCAGTGTCAAGAATCATGATCTCACATTGATCTCATCCTACAGTAAAGTGCAGTCGTGATCTTCACAAGTGCAGAGATTATCTCAGTGATAGTCTCAAAAGGTAGCCATGGTGTAATAATGATACCCTCAATGATACTGTTACAGTAATGAAGTTCTTGGTGATGCAGTGGTGTCATAGGAGCAGCGAGATGATGATCTCAGCAATATTCGAGGAAGAGTATTGATGTCTTGGTCTTGGAGAGCCACAATGTGTCAAAGGTCATGGTCTTGGTATTCATCAATGAAATCTCTATAAGAAGAATTTTACGTGGGTTTTCCTCTCCAAGAAGGAGAGATTTTGGCCCTGGCAGAAAGCCAAATATTTGTGTTCTTGTCTCTTTTGATTTGATAGCAGTTTGATGAAATAAAAACACACTAATAATAATGAATGGAAGATCAAGCTAAGATAAATTATAAATAGTTCACAAATTGTTATCATGTAGCGAAGAATCATCCTAATTTATGTGTGCCCTAGATTCTTCAACATGGTATTAGAGGGATGGTTACAGAAGTCAAGAAATGGCAGAAAAGAGACATGTAGGAATCAAGTTTTAAGCAAAGCATCAAAGCAAGAACATCAAGATCTATACCTTGATCAAACCCTAGATCAAAGGATCAACCTACAACAGCAGTGTATAATAACAAGGGTTACTACCTATATCAGCAAGAGACTTTTGTCTCAAGCAATCATCATCCAAATGCCACAAGATCAAGGCAACTCAGAGGATCTCAAATCAAAGCCTACTTCATCTTGAAACCCTAGAAAGCAGTTTACAACAACAGGGTTTTTGGATGTCAACAATCTTCAGATCTCAAGACTCATGGCAATACACTTGGTGACTCTCATAGTTTTGGTCTATGTCATACCACAATGATCTCAATCATTTCACAAAGGGACAGTCAGATCATCTAAAGAGTCTTTCTACACTTCAGTCATAATTTCAAGTCAATACTGATGTAGCCCAATTATATCAGCAGTTTGTTGATATATAAATCAAGATAGCTCTAAGGCAAGGAAGGCATCCTGCCTATCAAAGATCTCAACCGAAGGAAGCATCAACACACCTACTCCACCTACTGCCAACATGATCAAGGTGAAGATTTTATCTTCACATCTCAAGTAAGTATTTTTCATTAATCATTTTTTTTTAAAATGACTTCATTGCAAGAAGATCTATATGCTATATGGGTCGTCAAAGGTTCTTGCATGAAATGAGAAGGATTGTCATAATCCTTAGAGAAGTCAATACATCAAGGTCTCCTTTGAATTCATGAGAACTCTTAAGGTTCTATAAGGTAAGAAAGGAGACATAAGAAGGATACATGAAATGCTAAAGGATATACTATCTGAAATGCAGTAAAGAAGAATGAAGAAATATCTTCATGAGATCTCAGTTACGAGATCTGGGAAAAATGATGAGAAAATAATCATCATTGATACTGATATTAATAAGCAAGGTAACAAATGTACATGAACAAGAAGGTTACCTCGATCAACAATTTGTGGTCTCTATGCTGAATAGAGAAAGACAAAGGACTCAAATATGTGCAAAGGAAAGGTTGACAAGATAGTATTATGGAAAGATTACCTGAAGGATGGAGGAAGCTGAAGAAAGGGATCAAGGAGAGTGGGAGTAATAGATCTCCATTATGAATGAGATGGCGTCCTTCTCAAAAGGATCCTATCAGAAGTCCCTGTAGATATGATCATGGTAAGGAGATGCATCAAGGAAACAAGAGCTCGTATGGGAATCATGGAGGACATAGCTTTTGGGAATCTCATTTTACATTAAAGGAAAGGAGGAAGTCATCCAAGACAAAGGAAGCATTTGTCAAATGGGGATATACAAGATTTTGAAGAGTCTCTGATAGAAACCTCAGCGGAGGATTCCCTGGTCTGGGAAGGTAGCGAATGTCTCATCAAGAAATCCAACTTTTGGAATTCATGAGATGATGGTCCAAGGACATGAGAAATGAAGCAAATCAAGGGATTGAAGATCCTTTCAATCAAGAACGCTGCTGAAAGAAGCCTAAAGGAATAATGAGATATGTATGCTTGTATTGAAATTTAATATTGTAATGATATGCATATGGTTGCAAGTGACATTGATCTAGCACGATCAAGAGAAAGAAGATCTCCTCCTTTGAAAGGGATGCTGAATGGACTTAAGTCACACTAGATGAAATCAACATAATATGTCCTCATATAAAATATGAGGTAGTTGACTACTATTGAAAAACTCTGAGAGCTCTAGGGAATGAAAGATATGAGGATGGAAGAGATCGTGCAACATGCAACCATGATGAAGGCAATCAACATCTAGAGGATCAAGAAGACTCAACCAAGAAATCTCCCGGAAAGATGTGAAGACTCTGATGGAAGTCTGAAAAGATGAAGACCCTTGACAACAGATATCGTTGGGAAATGTGTCAACACGTATGCAAGATGTTGAATAAAAGGTGAAGATAGATGGCCCTATGAAGAAAGCCCCAAATGTCAAGCCAAGGAGGATACTTTCTGGGATGACACGATGGAGGAAAGTGATGGATGGATAAACCCTACATGTGAAGAAATTGATGACATCGAAGTCTTGGATCATCAGTCAACTAGAAGACCCTATAAAGTACTGATGATAGAGTCCCTAGGTAAGAGGGAGCTCTAGTGTTGAATTTTCTAAGTCTATCTGCTAGAAAAGTAATCTGTATTCTGTTGGTTTATTTCTTCTACTTGTAAATTCTGAACAAGTGATTTAATACATTTAAATACCGAAATAAACACAAACAGTCACAACATCTACAAATCAACAATTGAAAGAAAACAAGCACACAAGTGACACCGTTATTTTTGGACAAATGTCCCCAGAAAAACCAAATATGGGAAAACCGGTGCAATTATTCTGAGAATATATTATTATGGAGTTTTTCTAAGTACAACTGGGTGCCTAACTGGCTCACCCGATAGAGAAAAATACACGGCAGCAATACCTATATATTCGGAAACAGGTATTCAGAAAACCTGTCCCACGAAACCCTCTTCGGCACAACTGAAGCTCAGCGTTGGCCCTTCTGGCCTCTGCGTCAGCCTCCTGTTGACCTGTGTCAGCCCTCTGAGGCACTGTGCAGCCTCTGGGACCCTTTGTGTCACTCCAACCACCTCTGCGTGGATGACGTAGTCCCTCTGGCCTCTGTGTTGTCTCTACTGGGCTCTGCGTAGCCTGGACTGGTTGCTGCTCTCGCTCTCTATGCTTCTGCGCTGGTCTCTCCATATTGTCTCTGCCTCTCTGCCTCGTACTCACTTCCCCTCGCTGCTGATCACTGATTCAACTTTGCTTAGCAACCTCGCTCTAGCAAAATGAATGACTGATAACTCTGGTGTGTTCTCCAACTGACCCTCAAGCCTCCTCTTATACTTTTCCTGTTGGTCCTTCAACGAATGAGATTAAATCTCTAATCAACGGCTAACATTAGATTTGGCTTGATCCATGACTTTTGGAACAATTTTCTATTAATACCCATTAATATTTTATTTTTCCTAAGTTTAGACTTAGGAACTCCATTAAAAATATTAATTATTTTAATATCTTCCAAATCGGTTAGAATCTGCCCAAACAATTTCTGGGGCTTGGAGATTTCATGTGCTTTAGCCTCTCCACCCATTTTCATGGCTAGAGCACATCTGATGCTACCCCAAATCAACACTCCCTCTTAGCGAGGATTGTGCTCTAGTAATACTCCTCACTGAGCATCACACTGATTATCCGGCATAGATACCTGTGCTGATGCTAGGTCTCCCTGCCCAACATCCTCTGCACTGCTGCATCCTGTACTGCTGCCCATGGCCCTGCCACTACCACTGCTGCATCTGTACGACAACTTCATCTGCATCTGTGCTGCTGCTGGTCCATCCTCCAAGCACTGCATCTGCATTGCAGCCCCCTCTCATCATGCTACATCGTGCTACTGCAACATGCTATTGCACTGCAACTCAGTTACTGAGAAGTAAGTAACTGATCCACCCAATTTTTGACATCCCTATCAGGCTAGAAACACTACCGATGCTGAAGCTCTATTTGTCGCTAACAAGTGCTCTCTCTACTAACCTCTGTGCTGTTGCAACATCTCCCTGCATCTTGCACCGCTACAAACCTCTTTGTGTCGTCCTGCACCGTTGCAACACTCCCGTGCCTCTCGCACTGTTGCAACCTGCTAGCCTCGCACTGCCGGGGGACTCCTACACTGTAGCACTCTCTGTCGCTTCATCCGCATCTATCTCTACCGACATCCGCCAGTCTTGTTACTCCTCTTCAGGGCTTTGGTAGCAAGGTATAATCCAAGAGGTTGGGTACCTCAAGGATCCTGCTCCTCATCGCCTGTAGTCCTCTGACTACAGCTCGATGTCTCCCCCCTTCTTCTCAAGTGGCACATGAGCACTCATGGCACAATCGTCATCCTCCTCGACCTCCTTCTCTGCCTTCGTTGGCGCTACCTTAGAGTCCGAAGCCTCTCCCTTACTCTTCTTCCTAGGACATAGGTTCACATAATGACCCAATTCTGCACAATGGAAGCACTTGACCTTGGAGAGGTCCTTCTTCTTCCTCTTCTCCTGCTTTCCCGCAGATGCTAGAGCCACATCCTCTTCCTCTTTCTTCTTGATCCTGACTCCTTCCCCGCTACTCCCCATCTTGGTTAGCCATCTAATCTCCTCTTGGCGAAGAGTCGTCCACAATTCTTCCCAATCTGTCGCCCTACCCAGTATGCTTTGGACAAATGTCTCCCACTCCTTAGAGACTGTGTTAAGTGTGGTCCTCACCAACATATCCTCATCTGACGTGGCCCCTATGGAAGTTAGCTGGGCCCGGATCTCCTTCAACCAACTGAGGAAGTGATCTATTTGCTCCGCATTCTGCATCTAGTATGACCGCAACTGATTCTCAAGTAACATCTTCCTCTGTACAGAAGTATGTTGGTACAATTTCTTCAGGGCCTCCCACATCTCATTTGTTGTATTCTTCTTGGCAATATGTTGGACCACATGATCCTTGACCCCGTCAAGGATGATGCACTTCGCCATGGCCATTGCCTCCTCGTACTTCTCATTCTTGGCTGGGTCAACTGGGATCGCCACTACTCTCAAGGTGAAGGCCTTGATGAGATACTTGTATAGAATGGACAAGATCCTAGCCTTCCAGACCACAAAGTTGGACGCTCTGTCCAGCCTATCTTGATCTCTCAGCCCATTCACGACCATCTCGCTACTCTTCTGTTGACTCCTCTGAGTCTCTCTACTTCCCTCCTGGAAGTTCTCGGTTCGACTCCTGCTGAGAATCTCTACTTCCAGTCTGGAAGTTCTCTTATGGGCTCCCTTTGAGTCCTGATTTCCCTCCTCGAAATCCTTTTGCCAACGTCAAGTTGCCCCTCTTCGATCGTTTGTGCAACTGCAACACTGATCCGGATTCCTTGGCTAGAAATCCGTCTCGACAACAACTCCCTCAACCTTGGTCTTGCCCTGTTAGGTACTGTTTTGACCACAACACCCAACTAGCTTCGCTTCGCAAACTGCCCACAACCTCCTATGCCCCAACAACTTAAGGATTGAGCCTCTTGGCTCTGCGCAATCCCATCACCGGCAAACCAGCTCCCTCAGCCAACCGCGTCAGCCCTCCTAGCCTCTGCGTGAGCTTGATTCTACCTTTCCCAGCCTCTGTTGATGGCCTTTCTTTGGCCCAAACCGATGACGCAGTCCCTCTGCGTCACTCCTTCATCTGTCGCTTTCTGCAAGGATCAACTCTTTCACTCGGGACAACTGAATCTACTGCAAATGCTCTGCTCAGCTGATGCCTTCAGCTTTCTGTGATCTACAACCACGCTCTCATACCATGTTGAATTTTCTAAGTCTATCCGTTAGAAAATTAATCTGTATTTTGTTGGTTTATTTCTTCTACTTGTAAATTCTGAACAAATTATTTAATACATTTAAATACCAAAATAAACACAATATAGTCACAACATCTACAGATCAACAATTGAAAGAAAACAAGCACACAAGTGACATCGTTATTTTTGGACAAATGTCCTCGGGAAAACCCAATGCGGAAAAATCGATGTAGCTTGTTTGAGGGTATATTATTATGCAGTCTTTCTGAGTACAACTGGGTGCCTAATTGGCTCACCCAACAGAGAAAAATACACGGCAGCAATACCTCTATATTCGAAAACAAGTATTTAGAAAACTTGTCCCACGAAACCCTCTCTGGCACAACTGAAGCTCAGCGCTGGACCTTTTGGCCTCTGTGTCAGCCCTTTGAGGCACTGCGCAACCTCTGGGACCCTCTGCATCACTCCAACAACCTCTGCGTGGATGATGCAGTCCCTTTAGCCTCTGTGTTGTCTCTATTGGGCTCTGCGTAGCCTGGACTGGTCGCTGCTCTCGCTCTCTCTGCTTTTGCATTGGTCTCTACCTCTGCCTCGTACTCACTGCCCCTCGTCGCTGATCACTGATTCAACTTTGCTTAGCAACCCCGCTCTAGCAAAATGTATGACTAATCACTCTGGCGTGTTCTCCAACTGACCCTCAAACCTCCTCTTATACTTTTCCTATTGGTCCTTCAACAACCGAGATTAAATCTCTAATCAACAACTAAGATTAGATTTGGCTTGATCCATGACTTTTGGAACCTTCTAACCCAGTTTTATATTAATACCCATTAATATTTTATTTTTCCTAAGTTTAGACTTAGGAACTCCATTAAAAATATTAATTATTTTAATATCTCCCAAACCGGTTACAATACGCCCAAACCATTTCTGGGTCTTGGAGATCTCATGTGCTTTAGCCTCTCCACCAATTTTCATGGCTAGAGCACATTCGATGCTACCCCAAATCAACATCTCACAGTGATCTCATCCTATAGTAAAGTGCAGTCGTGATCTTCATAACTGTAAAAATTATCTTAGTGATAGGCTCAAAAGGCAGCCATGGTGTAGTAATGATACCCTCAATGACACTGTTACATTAATGAAGTTCTTGGTGATGCAGTGGTGTCAGAGGAGCTGCAAGATGATGATCCCAGCAGTGTTCGAGGAAGAAGATTAATGTCTTGGTCTTGAAAAGCCAGAATGTGTCAAGGGTCATGGTCTTGGTATTCGTCAATGAAATCTCTACAAGAAGAATTTTATGTGGGTTTTTCTCCCCAAGAGGGAGAGGTTTTGGCTTTGGCAGAAAGCCAAATATTTGTGTTTTTGTCTCTTTTGATTTGATAGCAGTTTGATGAAATAAACACACACACTAATAATGAATGGAAGATCAAGCTAAGATAAATTATAAATACTTCACAAATTGTTATCATGTAACGAAGAAGCATTCTAATTTATGTGTGCCCTAGATTCTTCAACATAAATGACATGAGGAAAAGTGTATATATAGCCACACTCGGCCTCACTTAGAGGTAAGCAACTCAACAAGCATTCAGTTAAGCAGAAGTGCGAAGAAGAGGTGAAGAAGTAGTGTGAAGAAAAGACTACAAAGACAAGTGCGAAGATAGGATAAGAATGATTCTTCTGGGCATAGCGAAGGAAGATTCCTCTGGGCATAGCAAAAAAGAGTTTCTTCTGGGTATAACAAAGGAGAGTTACTTCTAGGGATTGCAAAGGAAGGTTTCATCTGGGGTCAACGAAGAAAGGGTTCTTCTGGATATTGTTCTGGGTGACCGAGATAGAAATCAAGACTAGAGACCGAGATTCTCTAGAGGAAGCAAGTAAGATCATAGAGACCAAGATTCTCTAGGAGAAGTCGAGAAGAAGCAGTGTGAAGGATAGAGACCAAGTTTCTCTAGAAGGAGCCGAGGAGAGCAATTCAAGATCAAGAAGAAAGTCAAGAAAGGGAAGAGGCAAAGCATCAAGGTTAGTGACAAGGTTCTTGGGAGGATACTAGAGTCAAAGGTCTTTGTCATGGTCTTGGTACTCATCAATTGAAGATCTAGAAGAAGAATTTTGATCGGGTTTTCCTTTCAAGAGGTGAGAGTTTTTGGCTCTGGCTGACAAGGCTACATACTATGTCACTTGTCTTTTGTTGTGCATATTGGTAATTGTCTTGATGAAAAGAACACAATAATAACATAACGAAGAAAAGACTATAAGCTAAGAAGTAAAAGTATATCACAAGCACTTATCAAGTAGATAAATCTTTTAACTATTCATGCCCTGAATTTCTCAATAGGGGTTCCTTCCAAAATCGTGACCGACAATGCTAAAGCCTTTGACTCTATGGCTCTCACATCCCTGTGTAACAAATATGGTATAATATTGTCATATTGGTATTCAAGATCTACTTATTATCATTGAGATCTGAAGTATAATATTCGAGATTTTCTTATTATCAATAAGATCTGAAGTTTGGTATTCAAGATCAGCTTATTATCATTGTGATCCGAAGTTTGGTGTCTGATATCTGCTTTTTATTGTAGTGATCAGAGCCTGGGTCCAAAATTTGGGCCTAGATCTGAGTTCTAATCTGACTGTCTTCTGTGATATGACAAGAGGATCAACCTCTGCTTGGTGATCTTTGTTTGACATTCAGTCGTGGAGACTTTGCACTTGTGGAAGCCTTCTTACTTCAGTATATTCCATGTCTTGATGTATTGTTGAAGGACCTCTCTAAGAAAGATTTGGTTGGGTTTACCCCTTTGTGGGCTTTTTCCCTGGTCTTCGACCTAATTTTTGGTGTTTCTTATTGTGCATTGTGATTTCTGCTTTCTCCTTACTACTATTGGTTAATTTTTGAAGTATAATTATTTGATGTTGGAAGAATAAATTTAAAAGAAGTATTGTTAACCTCACAAATAATTATCTGAAGTTTAGAAAATATTGCTTGTACGCGCTGTACTTGGACTTCTAACAGTAAAGAGCGTAAAAGTCGCACTGAGGGCTTAGTTGTTAAAACTTTTTTGTAAAAATATTGGAATGTTTTTAGATTGAGTTTTGGTGGCTTTTGTCCTAGACCACCCTGGAATGGAATAAGAGGGTCTAAAGACATTTGTTCTTGAGTGAAATTGTGCACATTTTATTTTGTCTAGATTTAGAGGTTAAGTGAGTCAATCATTGTCATCAAAATTCAAGTCACTGTACAGTGTAACCACATTCAAGTGAGTCATCAATTTCAAGATTGTAATCGAACTTCAGGGTACATAATCGGTAGTACCGAACACCCTAACGTTGAACAAAAGTCAAGCAAGCAACTACAAGTGAGTGTGACAAGCGAGCAAGTTAAGTGAAAAATTGGTAGAGGAGGAAAGCACCCTCTAAATGCATCTCAGGAAATTAAATATTTGCAAGAGTGAAACCATTAATTATACAATAAAATTAAAGTACTTAAGTGGAAATTATGACAAGATCAAACCATAATAGATCAAATGTCTAACACACTAGAATTTGCAAACAATCTTCAAAAAGAAATAGATATGAAGGATCCTTTGGTGGAAAATCATTGTAGAACTCTCAAACAAAACTTTGCTGCCTCAAGGTATCCACAAACTAGCCTTCATTGCTTCAGGATATAATCCACAATGCCACAAAAAGACAACCATAGAGAATTGCATCCTTCAAATTCAAATAAGAAATGCCTTAGAATATTATACTTCAACAGGATAAAGAAAGGGAAGAAGACTAGCTAGGGTGGGACCATCTCCACCAAAACTAATTAAGGGAAAAGGGGTCTTAAAACCCTTACAACCTCAACTAAAAGAAAACTGAGAGATTCCAATCCAACTCAATGATAAGAAAATGATTCTATCTCTCCCTTATTTATAGATTTCTCATGGGGTCTCCTTTCATTAATTTAATGCGAGGGGTTACAAGTATAGTCCCATTTGGGTTTTTTCCCCAACTACCCCGAATTTATCCAATGCTGCCTCAAAACGTTGCATAATGGGTTTTCCCCTTTATCAATGACTATAGTGTTGATTTTTGGTCGCATTGGATGTGCTCTAGCCTTGAAAATTGGTGGAGAGGCTAAGGCACATGAGATCTCCAAGACCCAGAAATCGTTTTGGGAAATTCCACTCGGATGAAGAGATATTAAAATAATTAATATTTTTAATGGGGTTCCTAAGTCTAAATGTAGAAAAATAAAAATATTAATGGGTATTAATAAAGATAAGGGTGAGAAGCTTCTAAGCGACGACGATCAAGTCTGTTTTAATCTTAGTCATTGATTAGAGACTTAATCTTGACTGTTGATTTATCAACAGGAAAAGTATAAGAGAAGACTTGAGGATCATTTGGTAAAACACCCGTAGATACTCAGTGTCTCAAGGAAAATCGATTCTCAAGAGAGGAGATCGATTTCAGAGGGAGAGTTGCAGGGACAGTGGGAGACAACGCAGAGAGATGCAATCGAGAGGACAGACACAACCCTCACGCAGAGGGACAGAAAGCCACTCAGAGCCATGCTGAGCCACATAAAGTGACGCAGAGGTGACGTAGGAGTGGAAGCAGGGTCTCCAAAGTGTCAGAAAGTCTCAAAGGGAAAGTCTCAGGTGTTTTCTTTCAATTTCTCTGTAAAATCATTCCTTGTAAAAGCAATTGCTGCTTAAGATTAATAAAGTCCTCATCTATTACATCGATTTTCCCACATTGGGTTTTTCCCGAGACAATTGTCCAAGAACAACTGTGTTGATGCGATTAATTTTTGTGCATGTATTTTTCTCTAGGTAATTGCGTGATAACTGCAATATAATTTATTTTAATATTTGCTAATGGGATTTCGTAAATAACTTATTGCGAATAATAAGTAGGTGAAATAAATAAGTTGTTGCAGTAGAATTTCAGTTTAGAAATTTTCACATGGTATCAGAGCAGGGATCCAACAACAGGAGGGAAATCAGCTATGGGTCAAGAGCATGATGCAGAGGCATCCACTCAAGGCGTCTCGAACAAATTTCCAGAAGAATGCACAAGGGACATGAATTGCAAGTATTCCATGTTAGCTTCCAGATTGGAAGAAGAAGTCGCTTGCTTAGCAAGCTCTGCCTCCTTTGAGTTTTGGTATATAAACAATGGAGCTTACTAGCATATGACAGGAATTCGAGAATGTTTTTCAAATTATCAGGAAGAAAGAATGAATTTTCAGATCACCATGGGAAATAAGGCAATGTGTACTCCTATAGGAAGAGGTACCATGGTCTTCCAAACCGAAGCAGGAGAACGGCTTCGGGCAACCAATGTGCTGCAAGTGCTAGGATTAGGGATGAACTTACTCTTCGTATCTCAACTTCAAAACAAGGGCTATGACATTTTCTTCATTAAGGAGAAAGTATATGTCAAACACCCGAGTTGGAAAAAGAAGGCTCAGATTGGAATAATAAGTAACAGGTTGTACAGGTTGTAGCTAGAATCACCAATGACACTGATAGGCAGTAATGTAGACAAAGATTTGAATGAACTATGGCACAGGAGGATGGGACACTTACAACATGGGGCTTTGAGAATTCTCAGGAAAACAATGTCAAGAGTTCCAGAACTAAGTACCGAACGAGATGATGTATGCAGAGGGTGTGCTTTGGGCAAGTATGCCAAAGTAACGTTTTCCAGAAGTAACAATAGGGCTAAGAGTGTGCTAGGATTGATACACTCAAATATCTGCAAACCGATGTCCACAAAATCTCTTAGTGGTGCCGAATACTTTGTCACTTTCATCGATGACCATTCCAGAAAGACTTGGATTTACTTTATGAAAACCAAGGATGAGGTTTTTGGTCGATTCAAAGAGTTCAAGTCTCTAGTGGAGAATCTGACAGGAAAGAAGATAAAAGTGATGCGATCAGACAATGGTGGAGAGTATGCTGACAAGGACTTCACTGATTTTTGCGCTAAGGAAGGCATCAGAAGAGAGTGAACAACTCCCTACAATCTGAGCATAATGGAGTAGTAGAAAGGAAAAACAAGACTATTGTGGAAGCAGCTAGGACAATGTTGTATGATCATGATACGCCTAAATTTATGTGGGCAGAAGCATGCAACACGACATTTTATGTCCAGAACAGGACTCCACACAAGGCATTGGGAAAAATCACTCTAGCGAAGGTCTTCATAGGGAAGACACCTGAAGTCAATCATTTCAGAATATTTGGGAGTTTAGCGTATTGCCGTATACACGAAGAAAAGAGAAAGAAATTAGATCAAACTGCTGAGAAAGAATATCTTGTGGGATATACAGAGCATGCTAAGGCATATAGAGTCTATCTTCCAGGGAGTAGGAAGGTGGGAGCTTGGCGGGATGTAAAGTTCATGGAGGGCAGAACTTTCAGGAAATCTGGAGAAATGCCTTCCGAGGAGTAGTCAAAAGATGAGTCGTTGGTCAAACCACTTCGACCAGCAAAAACTAATACCATAAACTCTCTTGAAGAAAAAGCTTCAAAACAAGAGGAATCTCAGGAAGAGGAAGAGCTGATAGATGTGCCTATTACCAGTGGAAGAACGAGCCGAGAACTTCGACAGATTCTACGGGATGCAAAAGACTTCATTGGTGCACCTAGGAATAATAAAAGGGAGCAAAGAAAACCAGATAGATACCAAGCCTTAGTAGCTCAGGATGGGGAACCTTCTAGATTTCAGGAGGCTATTCAACATCAAGTATGGGTAGATGCTATGGTGGAGAACTACAACTCTATAATGGTCAATGATGTCTGGGAAGTGGTACCTAGGTCTCAGGACAGATCTGTGGTAGGCTCGAGATGGATCTACAAGGTCAAATATGTTGCAGATGGCAGTGTGGAGAAATACAAAGCCAAGTTTGTGGCTAAGGGGTATGCTCAAAAGGAAGGGACAGACTACGAAGAAACCTTCGCCCTAGTAGCTAGGTATACTTCTATTAGAACCGTGATATCTCTTGCAGCACAGATGGGGTGGGAGATTCATTAGATGGATGTCAAGACAACATTTTTGAACGGGGTAATAGAAGTGGAAGTATACATTGAACAGACAGAAGGTTTTGAGACACATGAGAAGAAATCTTATGTATGCAGATTAAAGAAAGCCTTGTATGGGCTTAAACAGGCACCTAGAGCATGGTACGGTCGAATTGATGGCTACTTGCAGAAGATGGGGTTCGTCAAGAGTGATGTAGACCCTAATCTATACTATCTATTCGTAGAGAATGAGCCTCTAATCCTAGTGTTATATGTAGATGATTTCTTCCTGACAGGCTCATCCAAGCTCATCAAAGACTGCAAGAAGAACCTAGCCAAAAAATTCGACATGAAGGATTTGGGACATATGCATTGTTTCTTGGGTTGGAAGTTTGGCAGCAAAAGGGTGAGATCTTCCTTGGAAAGGGAGATATGCTACAGAAATCTTGAAGAGATTCAGGATGCAGGACTGTAGACCTATGGCTACTCCAATGATCACCAACTGGAAGAAGATTGATGCATCAGAAGATAAAGATGTCGATCCCACCTTGTATAGGCAACTTATAAGGTCCCTGATGTATGTGGTCAATACTAGGCCAGACATTTGTTACACTGTCAACACCCTCAGTCAGTTCATGGTGGAACCTAAGAGAATGTACTGGGCAGTAGCCAAACATGTTCTCAGGTATATACAAGGAACAATCCAGCATGGACTATTGTACACCAGAGGCAATGACATCGGGTTGAGTGGGTTCACTGACGCAGATTGGGCTGGAAGTTCAGTAGATTAGAAAAGTATAACTGGGTACTGTTTCAACATTGGATTAGGAATGACCTGCTAGTGTAGTAGGAAACAGAAATCCGTCGCTCTAAGCTCAGCTGAAGCAGAATATATGGCAGGTAGCACAACACCGTGCGAAGCCATATGGCTTAGGAAATTGCTTGTGAATCTATTCAGGAGAAGGATGGAAGCGACTATGATCATGTGTGATAATCAGAGTTGCATCAAGCTCTCTTAGAATCTAGTATTTCATGATCGGTCGAAGCACATTGATATCAAGTGTCACTTTGTCAGAGACTGTGTCCAACGAGGAGAAGTACAATTGAGGTACACTCCTACAAGAGAACAGGTGGTAGACATCCTCACCAAGGCTCTAGGAAGAACAAAGTTTGTTTATTTCAAGGAGAAGATGGGGATGGTAAAGAATCCATTTGAGTAGCAAAAATGGATAAGTGTCAGGAGTTGCAATGCAACAGTTAGAAGTGATAGTACTATGGGCAACATGATGCAACATGTTGAGAGGGTGTCGCAGTACAGATGAAGTGGTGGAAGTGGTAGTGTCATGGGTAGAAGTACAAGAAGCAATAGTGCAGGGGATGTCAGGTAGCAAGCCAAGCATCAACACAGGTATCTTTGCGGAAGATCAGTGTGATGTTTCTATAGTGAAGCATTGCTAGAGCACATTCTTCACTAAGAGGGAGTGTTGATTTTTGGTAGCATCGGATGTGCTCTAGCCTTGAAAATTGGTGGAGAGGCTAAAGCACATGAGATCTCCACGACCCATAAATCATTTTGGGAAATTCCACTCAGATGAAGAGATATTAAAATAATTAATATTTTTAATGGGGTTCCTAAGTCTAAAGTTAGGAATATAAAAATATTAATGGGTATTAATAAAGATAAGGGTGAGAAGCTTCTAAGAGATGAGGATCAAGTCTGTTTTAATCTTAGTCGTTGATTAGAGACTTCATCTCGGTCGTTGATTTATCCATAGGAAAAGTATAAGAGAAGACTTGAGGATCATTTAGAAAAACACCGGCAAATACTTGGTATCTCAAGGAAAATTGATTCTCAAGAGAGGAGATCAATTTCAGAGGGAGAGTTGTAGGGTGGAGGAAGAGGAGGGCATCAGCAGCAGGCAGTGACTGAGGAGGAGGTGACGCAGGGACAATGAGAGACAACGCAGATAGAGACGCAGTCCAGAGGAGAGACGCAACCCTCATGCAGGCTGAGTAGAGGGATGTGGAGCCACTCAGAGCCACGCAGAGTGACACACGAGTGGGAGCATGGTCTCCAAAGAGTCAAAAAGTCTCAAAGGGAAAAACTTTGGGTAATTGTGTGATAACTGCAGTAGAATTTATTTTAATATTTGTTGAAGGGATTTCGTAAATAACTTATTGCGAATAATAAGTAGGTGAAATAAATCAGTTGTTGCAGCAGAATTTCAGTTTAGAAATTTTCACATATAGCCTACGGGGTTGGATAAGCTACTTCATCTCCCTTTGGCCAATTAATTAATAGGGAACATTACAGTACTTCGAATAGAGAACATAACATGTCCAAGTCCCATACCCTAAGACACATGGTTTGGGTTTGAGTTCGGGTTCGACAATTATTAGGTTCAGTTTGAGCTCAAATTTTCTCATGAGGTTTGGATGAGGTTTGCCATTAGATTTATCTATATTCACTTTCTGTGCGTGTGTGTGTATAATTTAAAAATGAAATATAGCAAAAATCAACAAGAAATCAACATCAATAAACATAAAATACTATCATGGATTTGGAAACTGCAAGAATTGATTACAAACTTGAATTGTGACATCAGGTTATGAGGTTTCAGCTATGGTATTGGTAAATGCCTTTGAGGTTTGATGAGGTTAGCCAAAACTCAAAAAAAAGAATTAGGTTAGCCAAATTTCAAACCTCAAAGTTGATGTTCGGCAAACCTTGTGACATAGCCCATACCTATGCTGTCCTACATCTGTTTCAAAGTGCAAAGATGCTTTCTATCCTTCTTGAAGCCTATTATTTAAGCACATTTCCCAACTCATCCTCTCATTATATTCCAACCTTATTTCCAACAGTTCCCTTCCAAAAGTTGGATTTATTTCATTTTTCTCTTGAGCAAGAATAATACTACCTTGATGTTACATGTATTCACATTCATCCCCACGTCCTTGCAAAATCCTTCTAAATCCCTCAAGTGGTCTTGTAGGATGCGAAGTGTCTAGGCTACTAAGATGAAATCATATTAATATGTCAATATTTCTATAATAAATTCTGCTATGTTCACATCCTTCCCAGCTCTCTGATTATCCACTCCTCTATTTTTCAATATACAACCCAATCAGAGTGGGGGAGAGTGGACAACCCTGTTACACTCCCATGTCATTGTTGAATCACTTTTATAGCCGTTCCTTAGTTCTGATTTCTTCCTCTACTTGTTTGTACAAACTGTGGATTGCTGCCCTCCATCGATTTTGGAACTACATTTCAACTAGCCCCTACCATATCTTATCTCTTGGCAGTGTCAAAGACTTATTTAAAGTCTATGAAGCAAAAAAATAGCTCAACAATTTTGTTATCCCACATTTTCTCTATCATGTACCTCAACGTGAGAAGTGGTCTATGGTGGAGTGCTTTGGCTTGAAATTGGCTCAGCCCTTAGCTCATTTCCCCCCCACTTGCCGATTTTTCTTTCCACCATCCCTCCAAAGATTTCAGCAGAAGGAGAGATATGGAGAGAGCACATGGAATCTGTAAACATTTCAATGTTAACAAATAAGGATTCATTGATTCATCATAGATTGATAGTACGCATCGCACAAACAATATTTGATTACAGTTATCAGATATTAAGAAGAAAAGGAAATTATGATTAAAGAATGTTGGGAAGAAACATGAAGAATGTAATATTGAAGAAGAGACAAAATGAAGATTCAAGACATTCTTCCAAATCTTCCCACCGAATGACAACTAATAAAATCCATTTCTACTTTGTTCTTTGAATTGAAAAAGATTGGAATTGGCAGAACGTCAGAATGATTTACAAATAACATGGTCAAAAAAGACACTATGTTGGAAGTGCCCATCATAAGTCTTATAGTTGAACTTGAAAAGCTTGAAGATCTAGGCTTGAAGTTACCAAAGTTGAAACATCAACTCCCAAATCAATGGAATTTCTCTTCCCTTGACATAAAGCTTCAAAGACGCTTCTTAGTAATCAATAATTATTGGGGTTCTTCCAAGCCCACAAGACTGCTCCAAATCCTGGTTCTCATTGAAGACTTGCTAATAATCAAGAGGTAATTCATAGAAACTTAGCGATTACAAGTCAATACTAAAAATTGAATTTATCTTCTAAGGACCATCTTGATACCTTATGTGTATGGATATGGATATGGACATAATACGATAAAAAAGAAAATTATATCAGAAAAAACAAGTATGAAATAAGAGTTTACTCTAAAATATGCCTGAAATACAACCAAAATATGATATGATACAGCCAGCTTACAATATAATATGACCAAAAACAGAATATGGCTGAAAGACAGCTGAGATACAGTTAAGATAAGTATGGTCAATGATATGTTGACCATCTTCCATATATACACCAAATATGGCTGTATATTGTAATTATGCAAATATCCTTAAAAATAGATGCTTAGAAGAGCTCAATATGTGAAATTTACGCAATAAGAACCAATATGAAATTATCATTCAATATTTTTTTTATAAGTTTCTTAGGATAAATTATGTAAACTTTGCATTTTCATGTTTCTAGGCCATAAAAAAACAGATAAAGGAAAACGGGAGAGTGACACTTACTTACTATCAAGATGTACAAGAACCTCTGCTCCTGGAAATGCTTCTTGTGTTGTTGCAACTGCCACTTTGATTGCATCTTTCCATGATCCACCAATATCATTGAAATGATATTCCTTTTTCTTTAAACTAGGTTCTTCCATAGGTAAAGAATATCCCGATAGCAGGTGGCCTACCCAAACGTCTTCTTTCCTGCATTGTAACCAGGCAAAGACTATTTTATTCTTCTTTCCTGCATTGTAACCAGGCAAAGACTATTTTATTCTTCTTTCCTGCATTATAGCCAGGCAAAGACTATTTTATTAAACTAATTAGAATTGAGATACACATCAAAGTGAAATGATAAATCTCAAGAGAGAGCAGAATTTTCTTGTGTTTTATCACAGTATATCGTGAAAAGGAAACTTAATAACTCTGATCTTAGAATTTAGACACACTTGTCAATCAACATGCTGCATGACAAAAGATATTGAAAACTTCTCACAATTTTGTTTCAGAGGAATAAGAAATTTGACTTTAGATCTTTCAAAAGTCAAATTGCTGTTATTGTTGTCCATAACCTTTTTGTTCTACAATCAGGATCACAAGTCTTGGAAAACATTACAATCCCACTCCTAGAAAGATTTCTATGTGTAAATCCCTTCATTTTTTATACCAAATGCTTTTTGTATAAAAAATTGACCAAATAACAAGCGTTTATCCAGAATCATACCTAAAATGACAAACAATACGAAATAGCAATCTCGCTTTATGTCAACCATCAAAGCTGCAATTATACTCTCCTTTTATTAATTCTACTTAAGTTCACTAACTTGATAATCTAAGCTGTCATATTATACTTTCCTCTGTTAAGTCTAAAACTCATTGATGTTATGAACTTTATTTCTAATAACACGTGTGGAACTGTCTTTGGCTGTGTAGAAGAAATTTCCATAATATATATATTATATAAGCTAGGTTACTGGGAAACGAAAAACAGATATGGATCCGTATATGGATACAGATCCACCAGATTTTTGAAAAGCCAGGATCCATACACAGTGGGGAAATGCCACGTAGAAAAAATACAATAACATATATATATATATATATTATTTTTTTAAAACATATTCAAAGTTAAAGATCAAAACCATTCATAAATCACAACTTTAGAACTGAAATCATTAGACAATTTATAAATCTGAAGAGTGAAATTATGATGTATCATGCTTTATACAAAAAGGGAACTGTTATGAATAAAATATATAAAAATAGTATAAATAATAATAGACATATGTTGATTTGGGGTAGCATCGGATGTGCTCTAGCCACAAAATTTGGTGGAGAGGTTGGGGCACATGATATCTCCAATACCCAGAAAGGGTTTGGGCAGATTCTAAACAGATCAGGAGATATTAAAATAATTAATATTTTTAATGGATTCCCTAAGTCTTAGGGAAAATAAAATATTAATGTGTATTAATATGAATTTGTGTTAGAATGGTCCAAAAGACATGGATCAAGCCAGATCTAATCTTAGTCGTTGATTAGAGACTTAATCTCGGCCGTTGAGATGTTAACAGGAAAAGTATAACACGAGGCTTGAGGGTCGCTTGGAGAAGACACCAGAGTAATCAGTGTTTCTATTCTCTAGAGCGGGGTTTGCTAAGAGAGATAGAATTAGTGATCGGGAGATGCAGCTAAGGGGAATGGAGTATAGAGAGACAAAGAGGCAGAGATAGTGTCGGGAGAGCAACAGAGCAGCTATAGAGAGAGTGACGCAGGAGCAACCAATGCTCATGCAGGGCCACGCAGAGGCAGCTAAGTGCTGTGCAGAGCACCAGAGAGGCCAACGTAGCTGACGTAGAGGCTCAGAGAGCTGACGTAGGGCCTCCTGGGGCTGACGCAGGGTCAATGTTGGGTTAGGAGAGGTTGACGCAGGGCCAACGTTGGGTTTGGAGAGGCTGACGCAGGGCCAGCATTGGGCTAGGAGAGGTTGACGCAGGGCCAGCGTTGGGCTAGGAGAGGCTGACGCAGTCCATATTGGGCAAACGTTGGGGTTTCTGGGGCAGATTGTTGCTGAGTAGCTGCCGAAAGGATTATCCGGGGTTTCAGCCAGTGGATTTGTTAGAAACTGAGAGGTATTACTGCCAAGGAAATTCTTTGTTGGGTAGGCCAGTGTCGGCACCCAGATTGTACTCTGATATTGCTTAATAACACAACCCTCATATAACTGCACCAGTTTTCCCACATTGGGTTCTTCCAGAGACATTAGTCCAAAAATAATGGTGTCATATGGTGTGTTTGTTTCTGTTTCTTTTAGTTGCTCATCTGTAATATGTTGAGCATCCAATAGTGTTTATTTTCAGTATTTACATTGTAAATAACTCGTTAAGGAAAATAACAAGTAGATAGGAATAAATCAGATAAAGTGCATGGAGGGTTTCTAACTAAGTAAACTTAAAAATTTCAACATGGTATCAGAGCGTGATTGCAAATTACAGGAGGACTAAAGGACATCAGCTGAGCGGAGCAATAGCAGCAGAAAACAATTGTCCCGAGGTGACAAAAGTTGTTTCTAGCAGAGAAGCAACAAGGAAGGGTTACACAGTGCCTATGTCATCAAGGGTGAGCCGGGAAGAGGCAGCGCAAAGGTGAAGGAAGGCAAGAGAAGCCTCACGCAGAGCCACGCAGTAGCTGGGAGGGCTGACGCAGTTGGCTGAGGAGGCCGGGTTGCGGTGCTAGGATTGCGCAGAGCCTAGGGGCTCTCACCTTTAGGTTGCTGGGGTTTAGAAGGCTGCGGGAATATTGCAGAGTGGAGTTGGTGAGGTACTATAGTCAGAACAATACCTGATAGAGCAAGGCCAAAGAAGTTGCTACAGAGGGTTTCTAGCTGAGGAACCCGGATTAGTGGTGCGGTTGCACAAGACGATCAGAGTAGGGGGCATCTCGACAGCGGCAAAAGGATTTCCACGAGGGAAATCGGGACTCGGAGGGAGTTCAGAAGAGAACTTCTAGATGGCAAGTAGAGACTCAAAGGAGTCGAACAGAGAACTTCCAGGAAGGAAGTAGAGGAGCATCATGGCACTACTCGGAGTAAGAGACTAGGATAGATTGGACGAAGCGTTGAACTTCGTAGTCTGGAAGGCCAGAATCTTATCTGTACTTGACAGGAATTGTGTCAAGAACTTCACCTTGAAGGTAATAGCTATCCCAGTCGACCCTAATGATAATGATAAGTACGAGGAGGCGATGGCGACGACCAAGAGCATTATCCTTGACGGGGTCAAGGATCATGTAGTACCACACATAGTCGAGAAGGAAACGACATTTGAGATGTGGGAGGCTTTCAAGAAGCTGTACCAACAGACTTCTGTGCAGAGAAGAATGCTATTTGAGAATCAGTTGAGGTCGTATTAGATGAAGGAAGGAGAGCCGATTGACACCTTCCTCGGAGGACTGAATGAGACCCGATATCAGTTGACTGTTATAGAGGCGACACCGGATCAGGAGCTGATGGTGAGGACAACCCTAAATGTTGTCTCAAAAGACTGGGAGGTATTTGTCTAGAGTATACTAGGCAGAGGGACTCTCCCCCCTTGGGATGAGATGTGGGCAGCTCTTCGCCAGGAAGAGATGAGTTGACAGTCGAAGACGGGTAGTAGCAACAAGGGGATCAAAGTCAAACAGGAGGAGGAAGATGTTACCCTAACATCTGAGGGAAAGCAAGAAAAGCGGAAGAAGAAAGATCTCTCCAAGATCAAGTGCTTCCATTGTGGGGAGTTGGGTCATTATGCGACCCAGTGTCCAAGGAAGAAGAGTAAGGGAGAGTCTTTCGAGACTAAGGCAATGCCAGCACGAGCAAAGAAGGAAGTTTTGACAGACGATGACTGTGCCATGAGTGCACATGCGCCACTTGAGAATAAGTGGGGAGACATCGAGCTGTAGTCAGGCGGACTACAGGCGATGAGGGGCAGGATCCTCGAGGTACCCAGTCTCTTGGATTAGACCTTGCTATGGGAGCCCCGACAAGGAGTAGCAGGATTGGATGATGTGGGTAAAGACGGATGCGGATGGAGCGGCAAAGAAAGCTACAGTGCAGGAGTCCCAGACAACGGGAGGCTAGCAAGCTGCAACAGTGCGAGAGGCAAAGGAGTGTTGCACTAGTGCAGGATGGCACAGAGAGGTGTGCAATGGTGCGAGATGCAAGGAGTTATTGCAACAACGCAGAGGTCAGAGAGGGAGCACTTGTCAGCGGCAGAGGGCGCTTCAGCATCAGTGGGTGTCTCTAGCCCAACAGGGAGGTCAGATTAGGAGATCATTTACTTACTTCTCAGTAACTGAGTTGTAGTGCAACAGTGGGCAGCACGATGCAACATGATAAGAGAAGGTGCAGTGCAGATGCAGTGCTGGGAGAAAGGACCAACAACATCACGGATGCAGAGGGAGCTATCGTACGGATGCAGCAGCGGCAATGGCAGAACCATGGGCAGCAGTACAAGATGCAATAGTGCAGAGGATGTTGGGAAGGAATGCCTAGCATTAGCACAGGTATTGATGCCGGATGATTAGAGTAATACTCAATGAGGAGTATTGCTAGAGCACAGTCCTCGCTAAGAGGGAGTGTTGATTTGGGGTAACATCGGATGTGCTCTAGCCACAAAATTTGGTGGAGAGGTTGGGGCACATAAGATCTCCAATACCCAGAAAGGGTTTGGGCAGATTCTAAATAGATCAGGAGATATTAAAATAATTAATAATTTTAATGGATTCCCTAAGTTTAAACTTAGGGAATCTAAAATATTTATGTGATTTAATATGAATCTATGTTAGAATGGTCCAAAAGACATGGATCAAGCTAGATCTAATCTTAGCTGTTGATTAGAGACTTAATCTCAGCCGTTGAGATGTCAACAAGAAAAGTATAAGAGGAGGCTTGAGAGTCACTTGGAGAAGACACCAGAGTAATCAGTCTTTCTATTCTCTAGAGCAGGGTTTGCTAAGAGAGATAGAATTAGTGATCGAGATATGCAGCTGAGGGGCATGGAGTATAGAGAGACAAAGAGGTAGAGATAGTGCCGCGAGAGCAGCAGAGCAGCTAGAGAGAGTGATGCAGGAGCAACCAGTGCTCACGCAAACACAGCTAAGTGTTGCGCAGGGCACCAGAGAGGCCAGCGTAACTGACGCAGAGGGTCAGAGAGCTGACGCACGGCCTCCTAGGGCTGACGTAGGCCAAGATAGGCTGATGCAGGACCAACGCTGGGCTAGGAGAGGCTGACGCAGTCCAGATTGGGCAAAAGTTGGGGTTTCTGGGGCAGATTGGTGCTTTGTAGTTGTTGGAAGGATTATCCGGGGTTTTAGCTAGTAGATTTGTTAGAAACTGAGAAGTATTATTGCCAAGGAAATTCTCTGTTGGGTAGGCCAGTTTCAACACCCAGATTGTACTCTGATATTGCTTAATAAGAAAACGGTCAGATAGTTGCACCGGTTTTCCCACATTGGGTTTCTCTGGGGACATTAGTCCAAAAATAATGGTGTCATATGGTGTGTTTGTTTCTGTTTCTTTTAGTTGTTGATCTGTAATATGTTGAGCATGCACTAGTGTTTATATTCAATATTTACATTATAAATAACTTGTTAAGGAAAATAACAAGTAGGTAGGAATAAATCAGATAAACTGCATGGAGGGTTTCTATGTAAGTAAACTTAGAAACTTCAACAACATAAACAATGAGTAATTAACTAATAATTAGTAGGGAAGAGGCATGTCTCTACAGACATGACCATTCGTGAAAGGGTACCTACTTGCCTATATATACAGGACCTCACTTTCAATTGTATCATCATTCTTATTCATACATTTTAATATATATTCTTGTATCTAAATGGAGATCCACATATTCCAAGTCTTTTAGAACATTTAACTTGAAGAACGAACTTTGTTCGTTCCATTTGGTATCAGAGTTGTTCAATCCTCTGGCTATTTAACTGTTGCACCGAGTCGCGTTCTCCGATCTAGGTCCTTGGTCGTCAAA
This sequence comes from Pinus tabuliformis, assembly GCA_031772625.1. Taxonomy (NCBI): domain Eukaryota; kingdom Viridiplantae; phylum Streptophyta; class Pinopsida; order Pinales; family Pinaceae; genus Pinus; species Pinus tabuliformis. The sequence continues at coordinate 949,951,153 of CM062811.1, read as the reverse complement.
ATTTGTCAACCTTGTTATCGTTAAAGCATTTTCCTACAAAAGTTTGGAGTTTCTCCATTTTGCATATCGTCATTCAGGGCCTTGGCCATAAAGAAAAAAAAATAAAAAATAAAATATGTATTCATAAAAAAAAGACATTAAAAAACAAAAAAAAATATAAAAGAATTAAAAAAAATTAGATTATAAAAAAAAGTCTAATATATTAACAAAAAAGTTAGAAAAAAAATAAAACAAATTATATTAAAAAAATATTAAACAAAAAGTCGAAAAAATAAATGAATTAAAAAAGAACGAAAAAAATATTATATATATTCTGTGCAGTCAAAGTCGTCTATACAATGTTTCCCAATTGTACAATTCCATCTGTATGCATTCAAACAACTGTTGATCAATTGTTAGTGCCATAAATTCAGCCTGTATTCATGCCAACCACCATACTAGTTCAAATTGCTACTGTATGCATTTCAACCAACATTGTACGAAGTGGGGACGAAACGGGGACTCAGGGTGATCAGGGTGATACTCAGTAAGGAGTATTACTAGAGCAAAGTCCTCGCTAAGAGGGAGTGTTGATTTGGGGTAGCATCAGATGTGCTCTAGTAACGAAAATTGGTGGAGAGGCTAAAGCACATGAGATCTCCAATACCTAGAAAGGATTTGGGCAGATTCTAAACAGTTTGGGGATAGTAAAATAATTAATATTTTTAATGGAGTCCCTAAGTCTAAACTTAGGGAAAATAAAATATTAATGTGTATTAATATAAAACTGTGTTAGAATCGTCCAAAAGTCATGGATCAAGCCAGATCTAATCTTAGCTGTTGATTAGGGATTTAATCTCGGTCGTTGATCTATCAACAAGAAAAATATAAGAGGAGGCTTGAGGGTCACTTGGAGAACACATTGAGGGAGACCAGTCAATTCAATTTCTAGAGCGAGGTTCACTGAGAAACTGAACCAGTGGTCTGGAGAGCAGTCAGGAGGCAGCAAGTACGGAATAGAGAGACGAGAGATCAACATAAAGGCAGAAAAGGCAGACGCAAGGCTGGAGGATTCCACGCAAATGCAGCAGAGACTGTGTAGAGCCAGCAGGGCCTGCGTCATCCACGCAGAGGTTACGAGAGTGAAGCAGGAGGCCAGAGAGGTTGCACAAAGTCTCAACAGGTTGACGCAGAGGGTTTCAAGTCACGCAGAGGTCAGTGGGGCCGATGCTGGATTCAAAAGAAGTGCTGGAAAATTCGTCTATCTGTGGGTAAGCCAGTTTGGCACCCTGTTGTACTAGAAAATTGCTGAATAATAAAATCCTCCCTTGCTGCACCGGTTTTCCCACATTGAGTTTTTTCGGGGACATTAGTCCAAAATAACTGTGTCAATGTGTTGATTATTGTGCATATGTTTGTTTCTTTATTACGGTGTGATATCTGCAGCAATATTTATTTTAATGTTTATTGAAGTAATTTCATGAATAACTTATGGTGAAATAAGTAGGAAAAGTAAATCAGTTGCTGCAATGATAGAATTTTCACATAGAAAGGAGGTTTTGTCATTTGTATCATCCAAGAGTTATTCATTTGTGTAATGTAAAGGAGGTTGCCCCCTCGAAGAGGCTAATTTTGAAGTCGTTGATCTATCTTTTCTTCTATTTTGTGAGCTAGTTACATAACATACTGTCACTCTTCACTAGTATCAAGGTCAAACCATTCATCTACAAGAAGTATTGTATGTGCCCGATCTGAAGAAGAACCTAGTGTCTCTTTTTGCGATGGAAGATAAAGGCTTCAAGGTAGTATTCAATGATGGAAAGGTACGCATTTGGCAAAGAAACCCTAACAATGCATTTACTCTTGGATTTAGGGTTGATGGTCTCTATTAAGTTGGTGGAAGTCTTTTAGGAGCTTTGGCAAGTGATACTTCAATCCAATCTGAGCTATGACACCGAAGGTTCACCCACTTACATTACAAAGCCTTACCTGGGGTAAGGAACATGGTCACAAGTATGCCCAAGTTTGACATGAACCATGAAGGTGTTTGTCAAGGTTGTGCAACTAGGAAACATACAAAGGGACCATTTGCTTATAGTGAGAGCAACACAACCGATATTATTCAATTGGTCCATTCTGCCTTGTCTGGTATGTTACCAGTAACATCGTTGGGAGGATACTTATATTATGCAATCTTTGTGGATGACTACACTCACAAAACATGGATCTATTTCTTAAAAAGGAAGGATGAAGTATTCAAATGGTTTTGTTCTTTCAAAGCATTGGTGGAAAATCAAACAAGGAAGAAGATCAAGATATTGAGTACCGTCAATGGAACCAAATATAAATCAAATGAATTCAATGACATTTGCAGAGAGGTTGGTATTAAGAGGGAGACAATTGTTCCATACACTCCTGAGCAGAATGAAGTTACTGAAAGGAAGAACCGAACAATCATGGAAGCCCCTCATGCCATTCTCCATGATTAAAACCTACCAAAGTTCTTATGGGAAGAAGTTGCCAACATTGTCGTGTATGTTCAAAATAGGAGCCCACATCAAGCATTGGATTTCAAGACACTTGAGCAAGTCTTCACTAGTAAGAAGCCTGATGTTTCTCATTTTAGAATATTTGGTTGTCCAGTGTATTTTCATGTGCCTAATGAGAGAGTAAGTTGGAAGCTTTTGGGATGAAAGGAATATTCATTAGCTACAATGAAAATTCAAAGGCATATAGAATCTATGTGCCTGGTAAAAAAGATTGATACATTTAACCTTGTATGCAAGCGTGAATCATATGTGTAGACTTGTATTTGTAGTAAGTAGTAATTGTATTATTTATAAAAAATATGAATGGTGCTTACAATTCTTTGTGGCGGTGTGCCTATATAGGCATTGACTGACCATGAAGATAAGTCACAACTTTTGACCCATGTCTCTTCACAACTAATGGGAAATCAACTAATTTAATTAATTTATTACTATTAATATTTGCCATTTATTATTTAATTGATGTTTATGAATATTTTTATTCATAACATTGCAACCCCCTTTAGAGATGCTTTGTCCTCAAAGCACAACCAAAAGGGTTTTCTCTAGTTGAACATTGTTGTGATGGAATGGCATCCTTTCGTTGACTGGTGCATTCTTTATGAGTACTTGTACCTTCCTTGGAGTTGGGGGACTTAACACCATTTAATTTATAATGTCATCCTCGTCAGTTAAACTCCATGAATTGTTCTTCAAGGTTTGTAGTATAGCTCCCTAGTTGTTTTAACCATTATGCACCTAGAACTACATCCATTTCTTTGAGTGGTAGGGAAAATAGATTTGTTTGTAGCTCCAGTTCTTGTATTTGGATTGAAACTTTTTCACATTCTCCTATTTTCTTGATTTTTTTTCCAGTAGCGACAGACATGGTCAGGGCCTTGATTGGGCATATACAAAGACCACGTTGTTTAGCAAGATCAATGCTTATACAATTGTGAGTACTACCCAAATCTATAAGTATATTGACATTCCTGCCTTTTATGAGTCCCTTGAGCCTTAGGGTTTTACGACATAATCTCTTCCTCATGTTTGTTGACAGAGTAATAAGTTTAATGTTCCTTCTTGGAAATTGGCTCTTCTTCCGAAGATGTAGTGGAACATATTTTGCAGTTGCTTGTTGTTCTTGATCTCTGAAAGAGTTACTATTTTCATCAAGGTTTTTCTAGTCACATGAGATTGCAGCTAATGACAGTTCCTCAGAATCTGAATCTTCACTGTGTGTGACAACGATTCCTTCATCATGTTCTTGTACTTCAATTTGCTTCCCATCTACTATTTTATAGTAACACAGGGATGCGTCTTCACAATTATGGCCCAACGTCCAATTTTCTCCACATTTGTGACAACTATTTTTCTTTTCTATCTTTTTTCTGGCTCATTACTTGAAGTGTTTGATTCCTTCTTGGCTTCATAAGTATACAATTTCTTGTTAAGGCATCTGTGTCCTGATGTCCATTTGTCTCCACAATACCTACATTTGTTAGTTTAATTTTTCCTAGTGTTGTTGTTGGTCTTCGTCTTCCTTGAATGATGACATTCTAAGCTTATATTTTCTCTCAATAATTATTGTTGCATGTCTAGCATCTTCACTGATTTGGGTTTTATATCATTTTAATTCTTTCTGAATATAATCCTTAAGGCCACAACGATACGTTTTTAACAACTCTTCGTCTGAGAATCCCCTTTTCCTTATGGCTAATACTTCCCATTCATGAGTGTATTCGCTTACTGATCCTTTCTGTTTGAGGTGAATGAATCTTTCGTAAACATCATTCTCTTCTTCGTCATGAAACCTTTTTAGTAGGGGGTTTTTAAAATTTTGCCAATTGAACAAGCGAGTTTCCATTTGTTAGATCACCATAGGAACCAAGCATATGCTTTTGCTTCCAGGTAGTTGGATGCAGTCATGACCTTCTCTGCTCCCCTATTGGTGGGTTTGCTCCGAAAATGGCGTCCATTTTAATTACCCATACAATGGCGCCTTTATGGTCCTTACCATCGTATTTAGGTAATTCTCTTTTAATTTTAAGGTAGTCTTTGTCGGGAAACTTTGTATGTTACTGACTTCCTTCGAACTGTGTATGCTGTACTCGTGGTTTTTTGTGTATCGAAGGAAATTCATGACTTGGAAAAGTTCCGCCTTTCGGAGTCTTAGGACTTTGCGTAACCGAGGGGTTAAAAGGTGGATTGGCTCATCATGTTCTTTATTGCTATGATATCCTTTGCCATTTGGTCTTGACTCTTCCCAAAATCATCTTGCTTCCTCTCGAAATCGTCAAGGCGCTTGCGCATTCTGTCGATTTCTTCTTGATTTTTTTTTCAATTGTCATCATTATTACTACTTCCCATTTTGTTCCTTTTTTTCCTTGTAAACCCAATTTTATTTTTTAATTAATTAATATATATTTTTAAAATTATATAATCAAATTAATTCATTAACTTATATAAATTTATTACTTAATTAATTTGTGATTATATAATAAAAATTGTATGGTCAATCGAATAATGAATCGTGCCTTTTGGAAAAAACGTGACGTATGGGAGTCCCCAATTAACTCAGGCGTGACACAACTGTTGTCGTTAACAAGGAAGGCAGTGCGACGCAGGGGTTGGACAATGTCGTGGAGTGTGGACGGCGGATCGACTGTGAGGCACGCCCGTTTGACAACAACTACAAATCAGACAGTTACGCTGAGCCAATTTGTGTTGTTCAAAAGGAGGTGGCGTTGCAGTTGTGTAGCAGGGGAGGTACGAGGGTGGGGCGGAGGATGCACAAAGCGAGTGTGGACAGGGACTCGTGACAACACTTAAGACAGTCGTTGGGACAACAACAACAACGATGGAATCGAGCACGGTGGGGAGCACAATGTGTGGGGTGTGGAAATACCACGAGGTAAGGGAACAAAGATGAGCGGAACAACAAGTAGTTGAGGGTCGTGGGCAGCGAAACAACGAGGAATTGAGGTCGTGGGCAGCGGAACAAGAAGGACTTGAGGCTCTGATACCACTGATACATTTAAACCTGTATGCAAGCATGAATCGTATGTGTAGACTTGTATTTGTAGTAAGTAGTAATTGTATTATTTATAAAAAATATGAATGGTGCTTACAATTCTTCGTGGCGGTGTGCCTATATAGGCATTGATTGGCCACAAAGATAGAAGGTCACAACTTTTGACCCATGTCTCTTCACAACTAATGGGACATTAATTAATTTATTATTATTAATATTTGCTATTTTAATATTTATTATTTAATTGATATTTATGAATATTTTTATTCATAACAGAGATATGGAAGTAAGTCGCGATGTCACCTTTGATGAAGGCACTACCCTTGGGAAAGCTAGAGATCTCCCCATCCCGAGGAAGGAAGATGATGATACTATCGAAAAACAGGATGAACCTCCAACATATGAGCCTATGCCCGATGTTAAAGGCTCGATGGATCCTATTGATCCACCTCCAAGTGATCCCTCTACCTCAAGGAAATGTCCACTATGGCTCAGAGATACTCTCGAAGATGCTAAAAGACATATTGCTCCAAGAGGGGCATTTCATGATAGTAAGAAACCAAACAGGTATCAAGGGTACTTGGCTGCCATGAGTACTATTGCTCAAGCTGAACCATGCACGTTCGAAGAAGCTGTAAAACACCAAGTATGGAAGGACGCGATCAATGAGGAATATGAATTTATCATGAAGAATGATGTCTGGGACATGGTGCTTAGACCCAACGACAAGTTTGTGGTCACCTCAAAATGGCTTTACAAAATTAAACATGGAGTTGATGGGAGTGCTGAAAAATATAAGGCTAGGTTTGTTGCTGGAGGCTTCTCTCAAAGGGAAGCAGTGGAGTATGACGAAATACTTGCACTGGTTGCCTGATATACTGTTGATTTTTTGTAGCATCGGATGTGCTCTAGCCTTGAAATTTGGAGGAGAGGCTAAGGCACATGAGATTTCCAAGATCCAAAAATAGTTTTGAGAAATTCCACGCGAATGAGTAGTTATTAAAATAATTAATATTTTTAATGGGTTCCTAAGTCTAAACTTAGGAAAATAGAAATATTAATGGATATTAATAAAGATAAGGGTGAGAAGCTTTTAAGAGATGAGGATCAAGTATGTTTTAATCTTAGCCGTTGATTAGAAACTTAATCTCGTTGTTGACACATCAACATGAAAAGTATAAGAGAAGACTTGAGGATCATTTGGAGACACACCGACAGATACTCAATATCTCAAGGAAAATCGATTCTCAAGAGAAGGAGATCGATTTCAGAGGGAGAGTTGCAAGGTGGAAGAAGAGGAGGGCATCAACAACAGACGGTGACTGAAAAAGAGGTGATGCAGGAACAGTGGGAGACAACGTAGAGAGAGACGCAGTCCAAAGGAGAGACGTAGCCCTCACACACGCTGACGCAGAGCCACTCAGAGCCACGCTGAGCCATGCTGAGTGGTGCAGGAGTGGGAACAAGGTCTCCAAAGTGTCAGAAAGTCTCAAAGGGAAAGTATTAGGTGTTTTCTTTCAGTTTCTCTATAAAATCATTCCTTGTAAAAGCAATTGTTGCTGAAGATTAATAAAGCCCTCATCTGCTGCACCGACTTTCCCACATTGGGTTTTTCTGGGGGCAATTATCCAAAAGCAACCATGTTGATGTGATTGGTTCTTGTGCATGTATTTTTCTCTGGGTAATTGTGTGATAACTGCAGTAGAATTTATTTTAATATTTGCTGAAGGGATTTCGTAAATAACTTATTGTGAATAATAAGTAGGTGAAATAAATAAGTTATTGCAGTAGAATTTTAGTGTAGAAATTTTCACATGGTATCAGAGCAGAGATCCAGCTACAGGAGAGGAAAATCGACTATGGGTCAAGAGCATGATGCAGAAGCATCCACTCAAGGGGATTCGCGGAAATTTCTAGAAGAATGCACAAGGGACATGCATTACGATTATTCTATGTTAGCTTCCAAATTGGAAGAAGAAGTCGCTTGCTTAGCAAGCTCTGCCTCTTCTAAGGTTTGGTATATAGACAGTGGAGGTTCTTGGCATATGACAGGAGTAATGGGAAATAAGGCAAAGTGTACCCCAGTAGGAAGAGGTACTGTAGTCTTTCAAATCGAAGCAGAAGATCGGCTTTGAGCAACCAATGTGTTGCATGTGTCAGGATTGAGGATGAACTTACTCTCTGTATCTCAACTTCAAAACAAGGGCTATGATGTTTTCTTCATTAAGGAGAAAGTATATGTCAAACACCCGAGTTGGAAAAAGAAGGCCCAGATTTGAATTAGAAGTGACAGGTTGTATAGGTTACAACTACAATCACCAATGGCACTGATAGGTAGTAATGGAGACAATGATTTGAATGAACTATGGCACAGGAGGATGGGACACTTACACCATGGGGCTTTGAGAATTCTCAAAAAAATAGTATCAGGAGTTCCAAAACTAAGTACTGAATAAGATGATGTATACAGAGGGTATGCTCTAGGCAAGTATGCCAAAGCAGCATTTTCCAGAAGTAATAATAGGGCTAAGAGTGTGTTAGGATTGATACACTCAGACATCTGTGGACCGATGTCCAAAAAATCTCTTAGTGGTGTCGAATACTTCATCACCTTCATCGATGACCATTCCAAGAAGACTTGGATCTACTTTCTGAAAACCAAGGATGACGTTTTTGGTCGATTCAAAGATTTCAAGGCTCTAGTGGAGAATCTGACAGGAAAGAAGATAAAAGTGTTGCGCTCTGACAATGGTGGAGAGTATGTTGACAAGGACTTCACCGATTTTTGCGCTAAGGAAGGCATCAGAAGGGAGTGGATAACTCCCTACAATCCAGAGCAGAATGGAGTAGCAGAAAGGAAAAATAGGGCTATTGTGGAAGTAGCTAGGGCAATGTTGTATGATCAGGATATACCTAAATTCCTGTGGGCAGAAGCATGCAACAAGGCAGTTTATGTCCAGAATAGGACTCCTCACAGGGCATTGAGCAAAGTCACTCCAGAAAAGGTCTTCACCGGGAAGACACCTAAAGTTAGTCATTTCAGAATATTTGGGAGTTTAGCGTATTGTCGTATACCCGAAGAAAAGACAAAGAAGCTAGATCAAATTGCAGAGAAAGGATATCTTGTGGGATATAATGAGAAAGATAAGGCATATAGAGTCTATCTTCCAGGGAGTAGGAAGGTAGTAGTTCGGCAGGATGTAAAGTTTATGGAGGACAAAGCTTTCAGGAAATCCCGAGAAATGCCTTCTGAGGAGCAATCAAAAGATGCGTAGTTGGTCCAACCACTTCGACCAACAGAAACTAGTGTAAGAAATTCTCCTCAAGACAAAGATTCAGAACAGAAGGAATCTTAGGAAGAGGAAGAGCTGATAGATGTGCCTATTACCAGTGGAAGAATGAGTCGGGAACTTCGACAGATTTTACGAGCTGTAGAGGACTTCATTGGTGCATCCAGGAATAATAAAAGGGAGCGAAGACAACCAGACAGATATCAGGCCTTAGTAGCTCAGGTTGGGGAACCCTCTAGTTTTTAGGAGGCCGTTCAGCATCAAGTATGGGTAGATGTTATGGTGGAGGAATATAGCTCTATAATGGTCAATGATGTATGGGAAGTGGTACCTAGGCCTCAGGACAAGTCAGTAGTAGGTTTGAGATGGATCTACAAGGTCAAATATGCTGCAGACGACAGTGTGGAGAAACACAAAGCCAGGTTTGTGGCTAAGGGGTATGCTTAGAAGGAAGGGATAGACTACGAAGAAACCTTCGCCCCAGTAGCCAGGTATACTTCTATTAGAACTGTGATATCTTTTGCAACACAGATGGGGTGGGAGATTCATCAGATGTATGTTAAGAGTCAGACAACATTCTTGAACGGTGTAATAGAAGAGGAAGTATACATTTAACAACCAGAGGGTTTTGAGACACATGAAAAGAAATCTCATGTATGCAGATTAAAGAAGCCTTGTATGGGCTTAAACAGGCACCTAGAGCATGGTATGGTCGAATTGATGGCTACTTGCAGAAGACGGGGTTCGTCAAGAGTGACACAAACCCTAATCTCTATTATCTTGTTGTAGAGAATGAGCCTCTAATCCTAGTGTTATACGTGGGTGATCTTTTCTTGACAGGATCATCCAGGCTCATCAAAGATTTTAAGAAGAACCTAGCCACAAAATTCGACATGAAGGATTTGGGACAGATGCATTACTTCCTAGGGTTGGAAGTTTGGCAGCAGAAGGGTGAAATCTTCCTTGGACAAGGGAGATATACTACAGAGACCTTAAAGAGATTCATGATGTAGGACTATAGACCTATGGCTACTCCAATGATCACCAACTGGACGAAGATTGATGCATCAGAAGATAAAGACATTGATCCCACCTTGTACAGGCAATTTATAGGGTCCCTGATGTATCTCGTCAATACCAGGCCAGACATTTGTTACGTCGTCAACAACCTCAATCAGTTCATGTATCTGGTCAATACTAGGCCAGACATTTTTTACGTTGTCAACACCCTCAATCAGTTCATGGTAGAACCTAAGAGGGCGCATTGGGCATCAACCAAACATGTTCTCAGGTATATGCAAGGAACAATCGAGCATGGACTATTGTACACCCGAGGCAATGACATCAGGTTGAGTGGGTTCACTGATGCAGATTGGGTTGGAAGTCCAATAGATCGGAAAAGTACAACTGGGTATTGTTTCAACATTGGATCAGGAATGACTTCCTAGTGTAGTAGGAAACAAAAATCTGTGGCTCTGAGCTTAGCCGAAGTAGAATATATGGCAGCTAGCACAACTTCGTGTGAAACCATATGGCTTAGGAATTTGTTTGTGAATCTGTTCAGGAAAACGATGGAAGCAACTAAGATCTTGTGTGATCATCAAAGTTGCATCAAGTTCTCTAAGAATCTAGTATTTCATGATCGGTCGAAGCACATTGATATCAGGTGTCACTTTGTTAGAGACTGTGTCCAACGAGGAGCAATACAGTTGAGATATACTCCCACAGGAGAACAGGTGGTAGACATCCTCATCAAGGCTCTAGGAAGAAAAAAGTTCATTTATTTCAGAGAGAAGATGGGGATGGTGAAGAATCCATTTCAGTAGCAGAAATGGATAAGTGTTGGGAGTTGCAGTGCAACAATTAGCAGTGGCAATGCCATGGGCAACATGATTTAGCATGTTGAGAGGGCGTTGTAGTATAGATGTAGCAGTGGCAGTGGTAGTGTCATGGGCAACAATACAGGAAGCAACAATGCAGTGGATGTAGGGCAACATGCCAAGCATCAACACAAGTATTGATGCTGAAGATCAGGGTGATGCTTCTAGGTGAAAGCATTGCTAGAGCACATTCCTCGCTAAGAGGGAGTGATTATTTTTGGTAGCATCGGATGTGCTCTAGCCTTGAAATTTGGAGGAGAGGCTAAGGCACATGAGATCTCCGAGACCCATAAATCATTTTGAGAAATTCCACCCAGATGAGGAGTTATTAAAATAATTCATATTTTTAATGGGTTCATAAGCCTAAACTTCGGAAAATAAAAATATTAATGGGTATTAATAAAGATAAAGTGAGAAGCTTCTAAGAGATGAGGATCAAGTCTGTTTTAATCTTAGTCGTTGATTAGAGACTTAATCTTGGTCGTTGATACATCAACAGGAAAAGTATAAGAGAAGACTTGAGGATCATTTGGAGACACATTGGTAGATACTCAATATTTCAAGGAAAATCGATTCTCAAGAGAAGGAGATCGATTTTTGTTAAATTTGGACAACTAGGTCCAAACTCCATGTTCTGATGCTCAGATTAAGAGGCTAATATTTTTGTTGGATTCCTCTTTCTGAGAGGTGTAAAATCCATATAAAAATAGTCTTAATCCGATGAGCAGAACTTATATTGTGAATTTATTATTCTTAATAAATTATATGTGCAAGGTCAGCCAGTTTTGTAATGTAGGCTCACATGCCCAACAGATGTGTCACACACCCTCATTGATGGATATATATACAGGAAAAGTTGGAGAGAATTTGATCACAACTCAACTCACATCTTCCTCTCTCATCTTAGAGAGTACGCTACCTGGAGGACGAATTTCAGCCACACGTGGGAAGGACGAAGAGGACAGACCGTACGGATTTTCTGCTGCTAGGGTTTCGCAGAAAGTTTGACCAGCGTTGACTTTGGTCAACGCTTGGTCCAATCAAGCTGAAAATTGGTGGAAAGTTCGATTTTTGAAGGCCGTACTATCTGGCACAAAAATCGAGGTCAAAGGGTTGACCGTTTTGCTGCTGCATTGACTTTTAGCTTGCTGCCCCTGCGTTGACTTTTCAGGACAGCGTTGACTTTTGTAGAATTGACTTGGGTTGACTCATCTACTAGTTGGAGGGATCTTGTGACACATCTGGGCTGGCTGACCAAAGGAGACTTTGCTGGTTGAAGCATCCTGTTGACCGCCGAAACAATCTCACACATTTTTCCTGTTTCTGATTTGTCTTCTGTAAGATCTGCTTATATGTTCTATCTGCATTTTGCTTAACTACTTGTATGATTGCTGTGAGAAAAGTGAAATTGCTCTTAGCATAGAACATCTTCAAAACTTAACATGGTATCGGAGCTGAGGTGAAGACAAACTCTATCTATAGCAATCATCATCGATGTCAATGGATGCCTTTGTGTCGCTGTACATAAAGGATTATATACGCTATCAATGATATACACGTTGTAACGGAAAGATATACAGCGCAACTGTAGAGGATATGTTTAGGCAGTAAAGGAAGCCGCAGTCATAAGGACATGAGGCTGCAGTCATGAAGAGTCAAGTATCCGTAGGCTTAAGAGCTCTGGCCAAAGTGCGAAGAGGAGTATTTCTGTGTCTTTTGTTTATGATCTGATTGGCCGAGTAAGGAAGGAGGCTAGCCGAGCTTGTAAAGAGGAGTTCTGGGCATAAAGACAAGGGTTATTCTCTATGCACAGGCCGCTGAGAGATTTTGAGTTTTACAATGGGACAAAAGTCTGTTTTGAGAGGGCCGAGAGGCCCAACAAGGAGCAGGAAGAAGGCCGCAGTACCCTTGACCATCAACGCAGTAATTAAAGAAGTTTGAAGGCTGTATAGTAGGGCTGTCGTAGCAGCCACAGAAAGCCCTAACCAGGGCCGAAATTTCAGGGTCTGTGCATTGGTCGAAATGTATTTGTGGACAGAAATATGACGTCTATCACAGGTATGTGCTTGTCTTTTGTAATGATGAATTTGCCAGATATTATGGTCCAGATTAGACAGTTTGCAATTCTGGTATAATGGGCTGTAAGAAGATGCTTGGTAAAGCTCCAAGTATAGTCCCTTGAGAGGGACAATAAGGGCTGTTACAAGGCAGATGCTTTGGAGTCTTAAAAATGGATATATGGAAGAGCTTAAGGGTAGTCAAGTGGGCTTATTATCAGACCCCATCTTCTGTAGTGAAACATGACAATATGACATAGTTTTCTGACAGTGATCTTCTGCACTTATTGTAGTATCACTTACTCTCATGACAGTTATGCCTAGCAGTGATATTTCAATTTTCACAAGTCCTCCATCTACAAGATGTACTCTTTGTACCCAAATTGAAGAAGAACCTTGTGTCTGTATCTGCCATGGAAGACAAAGGATTCAATGTAACTTTCCCTGATGGAAAGGTACTCATGTGGAAGAAGAACTTCAAGGAAGCTATCTCAATTGGTTTTAGAGTTGGAACACTCTACCAGGTTGGAGGGAGTCCGTTGGGAGCTATGACTTGTGATACTATCCGTCAAACCAAACTATGGCACCGAAGATTTGGACACCCTCATTACAAGGCTCTTCCCGAAGCAAGGAAGGTGGTGACAGGGATCCCTGATTTTGGAAATAATCATGAAGTTGTATGTAAGGGCTGTGCTGAAGGAAAACATTCAAGGGGACCTTTCCCCTCAAGTGTCACAAAGACATCTGAGATATTGCAACTGGTCCATTCTGATCTTTCCGGTATGTTGCCTGTAACATCCCTAGGGGGATGTTCTTACTATATGACATTTACTGATGACTTCTCTCGCAAAACCTGGATATACTTCTTGAAGAAGAAGGATGAGGCTTTCATGTGGTTCCGTACCTTCAAAGCCTTGGTGGAAAATATGACCGGAAAGAAGATCAAGATTTTGAGGACTGACAATGGCACTGAATATGAGTCAAATGAGTTCAAAGACTTTTGCAGAGAAGCTGGCATTAAGAGGGAGACTACCACTGCATATACTCCTGAGCAGAATGGTGCTGCTGAACGCAAGAATAGGACTATTGTGGAAGCTGCCCGTGCCATGCTATGTGACCAGGGTCTTCCAAAGTTTCTGTGGGGAGAAGCTGCAAATACTGCTGTGTACATTCAAAACCGATGCCCTCATTCCGCTTTGGACTCCAAAACTCCCGAAGAGTTTTTCTCTGGTAAGAAACCTGATGTCTCACATTTTAGAATTTTTGGATGTCTTGTCTATTTTCATGTGCCGAAAGAAAAGAGAAGTAAGCTGGATGCTACTGGAAAGAAAGGAATGTTTGTGGGCTACAGTGAGACTTCTAAGGCATATAGAGTCTATGTACCTGGTCAAAGGGAAGTAGAGATAAGCCATGATGTCACTTTTGACGAAGATGCTTCCCTAAAGAAAGTAGTAGATCTTCCTAGATCTGAAGAAAATCATGAAGAAAGACCTGGAAATCTGGAAGAACCCCAGGATGAGACTATGCCTGATGTTGAAGGGCCTATGGACCCTATTGATCCTTCCCCTTCTCTAGGAAAGAAGCCATCATGGCTCAGGGACACCCTCGAAGATGCTAAGGGTCATGCTGCCCCAAGGGGGACATTCCGAGAAAGCAAGAAGCCGTGTAGATACCAAGGGTATCTAGCTGCCATGAGTTCTATTATACAATCTGAACCTGGATTTTTTTAGGAAGCCATCAAGCATCAAGTCTGGAAGGATGCTATGCATGAAGAATATGAGGCTATTATGAAGAATGATGTCTGGGATGTGGTCCCGAGACCGAAGGACAAATTTGTTGTCACCTCTAAATGGCTCTACAAGATTAAACATGGACCTGATGGGCGTGCTGAAAAGTTTAAGGCAAGATTTGTTGCCCGTGGCTTCTCTCAAAAGGAAGGAATTGACTATGGCGATATATTTGCACCTGTGGCACGATATACCACCATCCGATCCATCATAGCCCTTGCTGCTACGCAAGGATGGAGTCTTCATCAGATGGATGTCAAGACCGCTTTTCTGCATGGTGCAATAAAGGAAGAGGTGTATGTAGAACAACCTCTGGGATTTGAAGTTCAAGATCGAGACACTTATGTCTGCAGGTTGAAGAAAGCCCTCTATGAGTTAAAGCAAGCACCCAGAGCTTGGTATGAGAGGATGGATAGTTACTTGATGAAGCTGGGCTTCACTCGAAGCAATGCTGATCCAAACCTTTACTTTAAGGTTGTGGAAGGAAAGCCTCTCATTCTAGTGCTGTATGTGGACGACCTCTTCCTGACAGGTGATGACCCTCTCATTCATCAATGTAAGAGGGAGCTTGCTGCTGAGTTCGAGATGAAAGACCTAGGACTGATGCACTATTTCCTAGGCCTGGAGGTCTGGCAGAGACCTGGAGAGATTTTCCTTTCTCAAGGAAAATATATTGTGAAGCTTCTGGAAAGATTTGGGATGGTGCACTGTAAGTCCGTGTCGACACCAATGGAACTCAACTTTAAGAAATTGAGTGGCAGCGCTGCAGGGCCTATCTTGGCCAATCCTACTGAGTATCGTCAACTCATAGGAGCTTTGATGTTCTTAGTGAACACCCGTCCGGACATATGTTTTGCAGTGAATACTTTGAGTCAACAGATGGTTGAGCCTCATCATTTTCACTGGGTTGGTGCCAAGAATCTTTTGAGATATCTTCGGGGCACGATAAACCATGGGCTGAGATACACTGCCGGGAGTGTGATACTCCGTGGATATACTGATGCCGATTGGGCTGGCAGTGTGGTGGATCGTAAGAGCACATCTGGATGCTGTTTCAATCTTGGTTCTGCTTCGATCTCATGGATGAGCAGGAAGCAGAAGTCGATGGCTTTGAGCACCGCGGAGGCCGAATACATTGCTGCTAGTATGGCCTGTTGTGAAGCAGTTTGGTTGAGGAAGCTCTTTAGTGAGCTGTTCCAACATGTGCTAGATACCACTGTGATACTCTGTGATAATCAGAGTGGGATTCATATGACTGAGAATCCTGTGTTCCACGACCGATCCAAGCATATTGATATCAAGTACCACTTTATCCGGGATATGGTATAGCGAGGCGCCGTAAGGCTCGATCATATAGGAACTGATGAGCAGGTCGCGGATATTCTCACTAAGCCCCTGGGGAAGGTCAAGTTCCTAACCTTCCGTGAGAGTCTTGGTGTCGTGGAAAGACCCTATGATGTGGGTCCTGTTGGACGATGAGCTCTGGGAGCTCTGGGGGGCTTTGGGGATAGCTTCTCGGAGCTATAAGCACTCATAATGCTTTTGCCCCACCCTTGTGATTATTGAGCTGGTTCGCCACTCATTTATCTGTGCCCCGTATGTATGTTAAGAGTTAGACAACATTCTTGAACGGTGTAATAGAAGAGGAAGTATACATTTAACAACCAGAGGGTTTTGAGACACATGAAAAGAAATCTCATGTATGCAGATTAAAGAAGCCTTGTATGGGCTTAAACAGGCACCTAGAGCATGGTATGGTCGAATTGATGGCTACTTGCAGAAGACGGGGTTCGTCAAGAGTGACACAAACCCTAATCTCTATTATCTTGTTGTAGAGAATGAGCCTCTAATCCTAGTGTTATACGTGGGTGATCTTTTCTTGACAGGATCATCCAGGCTCATCAAAGATTTTAAGAAGAACCTAGCCACAAAATTCGACATGAAGGATTTGGGACAGATGCATTACTTCCTAGGGTTGGAAGTTTGGCAGCAGAAGGGTGAAATCTTCCTTGGACAAGGGAGATATACTACAGAGACCTTAAAGAGATTCATGATGTAGGACTATAGACCTATGGCTACTCCAATGATCACCAACTGGACGAAGATTGATGCATCAGAAGATAAAGACATTGATCCCACCTTGTACAGGCAATTTATAGGGTCCCTGATGTATCTCGTCAATACCAGGCCAGACATTTGTTACGTCGTCAACAGCCTCAATCAGTTCATGTATCTGGTCAATACTAGGCCAGACATTTTTTACGTTGTCAACACCCTCAATCAGTTCATGGTAGAACCTAAGAGGGCGCATTGGGCATCAACCAAACATGTTCTCAGGTATATGCAAGGAACAATCGAGCATGGACTATTGTACACCCGAGGCAATGACATCAGGTTGAGTGGGTTCACTGATGCAGATTGGGTTGGAAGTCCAATAGATCGGAAAAGTACAACTGGGTATTGTTTCAACATTGGATCAAGAATGACTTCCTAGTGTAGTAGGAAACAAAAATCTGTGGCTTTGAGCTTAGCCGAAGTAGAATATATGGCAGCTAGCACAACTTCGTGTGAAACCATATGGCTTAGGAATTTGTTTGTGAATCTGTTCAGGAAAACGATGGAAGCAACTAAGATCTTGTGTGATCATCAAAGTTGCATCAAGTTCTCTAAGAATCTAGTATTTCATGATCGGTCGAAGCACATTGATATCAGGTGTCACTTTGTTAGAGACTGTGTCCAACGAGGAGCAATACAGTTGAGATATACTCCCACAGGAGAACAGGTGGCAGACATCCTCATCAAGGCTCTAGGAAGAAAAAAGTTCATTTATTTCAGAGAGAAGATGGGGATGGTGAAGAATCCATTTCAGTAGCAGAAATGGATAAGTGTTAGGAGTTGCAGTGCAACAATTAGCAGTGGCAATGCCATGGGCAACATGATTTAGCATGTTGAGAGGGCGTTGTAGTATAGATGTAGCAGTGGCAGTGGTAGTGTCATGGGCAACAATACAGGAAGCAACAATGCAGTGGATGTAGGGCAACATGCCAAGCATCAACACAAGTATTGATGCTGAAGATCAGGGTGATGCTTCTAGGTGAAAGCATTGCTAGAGCACATTCCTCGCTAAGAGGGAGTGATTATTTTTGGTAGCATCGGATGTGCTCTAGCCTTGAAATTTGGAGGAGAGGCTAAGGCACATGAGATCTCCGAGACCCATAAATCATTTTGAGAAATTCCACCCAGATGAGGAGTTATTAAAATAATTCATATTTTTAATGGGTTCATAAGCCTAAACTTCGGAAAATAAAAATATTAATGGGTATTAATAAAGATAAAGTGAGAAGCTTCTAAGAGATGAGGATCAAGTCTGTTTTAATCTTAGTCGTTGATTAGAGACTTAATCTTAGTCGTTGATACATCAACAGGAAAAGTATAAGAGAAGACTTGAGGATCATTTGGAGACACATTGGTAGATACTCAATATTTCAAGGAAAATCGATTCTCAAGAGAAGGAGATCGATTTTTGTTAAATTTGGACAACTAGGTCCAAACTCCATGTTCTGATGCTCAGATTAAGAGGCTAATATTTTTGTTGGATTCCTCTTTCTGAGAGGTGTAAAATCCATATAAAAATAGTCTTAATCCGATGAGCAGAACTTATATTGTGAATTTATTATTCTTAATAAATTATATGTGCAAGGTCAGCCAGTTTTGTAATGTAGGCTCACATGCCCAACAGATGTGTCACACACCCTCATTGATGGATATATATACAGGAAAAGTTGGAGAGAATTTGATCACAACTCAACTCACATCTTCCTCTCTCATCTTAGAGAGTACGCTACCTGGAGGACGAATTTCAGCCACACGTGGGAAGGACGAAGAGGACAGACCGTACGGATTTTCTGCTGCTAGGGTTTCGCAGAAAGTTTGACCAGCGTTGACTTTGGTCAACGCTTGGTCCAATCAAGCTGAAAATTGGTGGAAAGTTCGATTTTTGAAGGCCGTACTATCTGGCACAAAAATCGAGGTCAAAGGGTTGACCGTTTTGCTGCTGCATTGACTTTTAGCTTGCTGCCCCTGCGTTGACTTTTCAGGACAGTGTTGACTTTTGTAGAATTGACTTGGGTTGACTCATCTACTAGTTGGAGGGATCTTGTGACACATCTGAGCTTGCTGACCAAAGGAGACTTTGCTGGTTGAAGCATCCTGTTGACCGCCGAAACAATCTCACACATTTTTCCTGTTTCTGATTTGTCTTCTGTAAGATCTGCTTATATGTTCTATCTGCATTTTGCTTAACTACTTGTATGATTGCTGTGAGAAAAGTGAAATTGCTCTTAGCATAGAACATCTTCAAAACTTAACAATTTTAGAGGGAGAGTTGCAGGGTGGAGGAAGAGGAGGGCATCAACAGTGGGCAGTCACTGGGGAAGAGGTGACATAGGGACAATGGGAGACAACACAAAGAGACACGCAATCTAGAGGAAAGATGCAGCCCTCGCGCAGGCTGACACAGAGGGACGCAGAGCCACTTAGAGCCACAATGAGCCACGCAGAGTGACGCACAGGTGACACACGAGTGGGAGTAGGGTCTCCAAAGTGTCAAAAAGTCTCAAAGGGAAAGTCTCAGGTGTTTTCTTTCAGTTTCTCTGTAAAATCATTCCTTGTAAAAGTAATTGTTGCTGAAGATTAATAAAGCCCTCATCTGCTGCACCAGTTTTCTTACATTGGATTTTTTTGGGGGCAGTTGTCCAAAAACAATCGTGTTGATGTGATTGGTTCTTGTGCATATATTTTTCTCTGGGTAATTGTGTGATAACTGCAGTAGAATTTATTTTAATATTTGCTAAAGGGATTTTGTAAGTAACATATTGTGAATAATAAGTAGGTGAAATAAATCAGTTACTGCAGTAGAATTTCAGTTTAGAAATTTTCACATATACCACTATCTGATCTATTATTGCTCTCACTGCCAATCAAAGATGGAGCCTACATCAAATGGATGTTAAGACTTCTTTCTTGCATGGCTTGCTTAAGGAGGAAGTCTACTTGAAACAACCTTAGGGATTCAAATTACAAGATTGAAGGACACATGTATGCAAGTTGAAGAAATCTCTCTATGGGTTGAAGCAAGACCCTAGGGCTTGGTATGAAAGGATTGTCAATTATCTTGTGAAGTTGGGATTTACAAGGAGCTATGTTGATCCAAACTTATACTTCAAGGTTGAAAAGAACATGCCTCTCATTTTGGTCCTTTATGTTGACGATCTCTTTATGACTGGTGCAAATCCACTCATTTATCAATGCAAGAGGGAGTTGAATTCCGAGTTCGAGATGAAGGACCCAGGTTTGATGTATTGCTTCCTAGGCCTGGAGGTCTGGCAAAAGTCAAGTGAGATTTTCCTTTCTCAAGGAAAATACATTGTAAAGTTGCTAGAGAGATGTGGGATGATGGATTTGAAGTTTGTTTCTACTCCGATGGAACTCAACTTCAAGAATCTATGTGGAAGTGTTGTTGGGCCCGAATTGGCAAACCCTTCCAAGTATCGATAACTTGTGAGGACCTTGATGATCTTGGTAAGCTCTTGTTCGGACATATGCTTCGTTGCAAATACTTTAAGTCAATTTATGGTTGAGCCTCATCGCATACATTGGATTACAATGAACTATGGGCTGAGATACACTGCTGGGAATTTGAGGTTACATGGATATTTTGATGCTCACTGGGTTGGCAGTGTGTTGGATCGAAAGAGCATGTCTGGATGTTGCTTCTTGTTTGGGTTTTCTTCGATTTCTTGGATGATCAAGAACCAGAAATTGGTTACTCTAAGCACCGCCGACGTTGGATACATCATAGCTAGTATGACGTGTTTGAAGCTATTTGGCTGAGGAAGCTCTTCAATGACCTATTTGAGCACGTGTTGGAAACCATCGTGATCTATTGCGTCAACCAGAGTGGGATTCCCCTTTCAAAGAATCCCATGTTCCACGACTGCTCCAAACATATTGACATCAAGTACCACTTTATCCAGGGTATGGTACAACGACGAGCAATAAGGCTCCAACACATCAAGACTGATGAGCAGACTGCTGAGATTCTCACGAAGCCCATGGGGAAGGTCAAATTCTTAGCCTTTTGAGAGAGACTTGGAATCATGGAAGTACCCTCCCATGAGGGTCCCGCTTGAGTTGGACATTGGGCTCTGGGAGATCCTAGGGGCTTGGGGTACTTCTTGGAGCTATGAGCGACCATAGGGTGGGTGGTTCACCTTTCCCTATAGGTGCATTGTGTACAGGGTGAGTGGTTCACCTTCCCCTATGATTGATGACCCGTGTGTAGGGTGAGTGGTTCACCTTCCCCTACAATTGATGACACGTGTGTATGGTGAGTGGTTCACCTTCCCCTACGATTGATGATATATGCAAAGGATGAGTGGTTCACCTTCTCCTGCAGATGCCCCAGCATACATCCCACCCATGTAGTTCGAGACTCATGGGAAGTAACTCTCATCTGGCCAATGAGTTGGGAAAAATGGATAGGGACCATAGCAGTCCAGATGGACACATCGTGTATTGCCATACTCCTTATTTCTAGGATGCATGGTGTGTTGAAAAATGTGTAACTAGGTTTAGTTTTCATAAATATTAAATGTATTTTTGATTCGTGTTTTGTAAAATGAAAGAAAAAGTATTATTGTTATTTTTGGAGCATGGGTTTCATGCTCAAGGTCTTTTTGACCATCGTTGACCAAGCACTTTGACTCATCCTTTGACTGTGATTTTTGTGGGAAATTTTCTTTTTTGGCAAGCCATACTGTTTGGCACAAAAACTGAGAATTTCTAGGCACTTTGACCTGCGTTGATGTAAGCATGTTTGACAGCAGAGTTGACTTCAGGTTGATCGAGTTTGATCTGTTTGGATGACTATTTTGGGCTAACTTTGACCAGAAAAAGAGGTCGAGTTCTTCTCACCTTTGAACGAGCTGTTTTGGAGAAGTTTGACCAGACTTTGACTATTGTTGACTTTCTGGTTAGGGCTAATTTGACTATTGTTGACCAAGGACAGAATTGCAACACTGTTTTGGACAATGATTTGGCAAGTTGATTTTGACTTTGATTTTTGTATTATTGTACTCTCTCTCTCTACTGAACATTTGATATAATAATAAAAAGAATTGGTCAAAGGGATTTCCCCATCTTGGGGTTTTTCCCTGGCTTCCGCCAAATCTAGTGTTTTCTTGTCTTGGCTTGTCTTCTGCATTTTACTTTATGTTCTATCTACAGTTACTATCAATGTGATTTATGGTTAATGTGATTTCTATTGGAAACTAAATTGGAAATTGTCGTTGGGCTGCTAAAAGTGCATTGAAGTAGATGTGCTAAGCATCGAACATACCATTGTTAACTAAAATTAACATCTAGCCTCCATTGAAGGCTTTTAGGGTTGAGTCATTAGTCATTGTATTTGTCATTATGTATTGAATCCTTCTTGGGCTCCTTACGTCAAGGTGTTGAAATTTGGTACCGGAGGACAGGTGGTTCCCTAAGGCTTTGATCTTTGGCCTAGGGAAAAGTGTCCAAAAGAATTTAATTTTTCTCCTAAAGTAACTTTATAATTTTTATAAAGTTAAATCTAATTTAAAAGTGACTTTAAGTGATAAAGTTACTAAGTCTAATTTTAAAGTGACTTTTATAAAGTCAATGAAAAATTAGAAAGGAAAAGTGACTTTGGAAATAAATGACTAAGTGGGTCTTTATTAAAGTGGGGTGAATTAAAAAATAGAAAGTGAGATTTAAATGAGCATTTAATCTCAGCCATTGATCTAAATCTATTTCAGCCATTGGATTTAGGGATCACCCAAAAGTCATTTAGGGTTGGGTTAAAGGAGGAAAAAGAGGAAAAAGATCATTCATTCTTTCATGAGCAGATTGGGAGAAGGAGAGCAAGAGAGCAAGGGAGATTTCTGGACAAGGAGGAGAAAGAGGCAGCAGTTTGGCACACAAACCAGGGCAACACTTCAGCAAATCCGTACAGCTCAAAGAACAAGCAGAAAAAGGCAGATTTTTGTGAGCAAAACAGTGAAAAATTGATTTTCAGCACGAATATCGAGGAGGCGTTTTTCTGCACAGTTTTCGAGGTCCGTCCGTACAAGTCCGCACGGCCGTCCGTACGGTCCGTACATCCGTACGGTCCGTACAGCACATTTTCAGATTGTCTGTTCGCTGAAAATAGATAAGTTTGCTTGCTGGAAAAATTCTGTTTTGCTGAAAATTTTTCTCTCTGTAAAAAGGCATTTTCCAGAAATAAAGAAGAGCTCTCAAACTGGTTTTCCCCAAGAGTTGTAGGGGGTTTTTCCAGGGTCAAGTTGACCAAAAATCTCAGTGTTTAAATGTGTTTTAATGGCTGTTTATGATTGCTGATTTTTATTTCTGCAATTTCCAGCATTTTGTAAAATTTCCAGAATTTGTGTTTTCAGCAATATTTAATTTTTCAGCTTGTTAAATGTATGGTTATGGGAATGAGCATTTAACTACATGGGAGAAATAAGGTGAAACTGAAAACCGTGGTGGGAAAACAGAGATTTTTACATGGTATCAGAGCTTGAGTGCTGAAGGGCAGTTTGGGACAACAAAATAAAAAAATTACAGCAAGCTGATTTTTTATAAACAACAGTTTTATCTTTACCACAGCAGTGCTATTTTTCAGTTTTAGTACAGCAAGATGTCATTGGGATTGAGGGTGGAGGATAGGTTGGATGGGCATACAAATTACAGCGTTTGGAAGGAGAGAATGCAGAGTATCTTTGAGGAGGCAGAAGTCTGGGATATCATGGTGCATACAACACAGCACCCTGTTGTTGTGCCTACTGATGCTACTCAGTTGACAGCTTATAATAGAAAGAACAACAAGGGTAAGAGGCTGATTCTAGACGGAATCAAAGACCATTGCATTCCTCATGTGAGAGGAAAGAGCAATGCCCATGAGATGTGGACAGCATTGTCCAATCTCTACCAGAGTACCAATGAGAACCGGAAGATGGTCCTGAAGGAGAAGCTGAAGAACATTAAGATGGGTAATGATAGTGCAGCTGGATATCTCACAAAGATTACCAATGTGAGAGATGAGTTGGCAGCGATTGGAGAGGCCATTCCACCCACTGAGTTGGTGCGGATTGCAGTGAATGGCCTCCCCCGTTCATGGTTGAACTTTGCTGATGGGGTTTGTGCACGTGAGACCCTTCCCACATGGGAGAGGTTTTGGGATGATTGCATTCAGACAGAGATCAGGAAAGGACAGCTTGGGGCAGCCAAGCCAGTTGAGCAGGATGAGGACGTAGCACTGGTGGCAGGAGGCAAGAAAGACAAAGGGAAGAAGCAGGCTTCCACAAGCGGTGGTGGGGGCAAAGGCAAAGGTAAAGGTAAACAGGGGAACACACAGAAGGACTATTCCAAGGTGAAGTGTTGGAATTGTCAGAAGATGGGACACTATGCAGTTGTGTGTCCGGAGAAGAAAAAGAAGAAGGGGAAGAACCAGGACGTGGCAGCTTCAGCAGAGATTGAGGACTTTGCAGGTCGTTTTGACCGGGAGTTTGCGTTCACTACATGTGAGTCCTCTAGTGCAGGATCACCTGCCACACAGGTTCAGAGGGAGCATGCTTTTCCCTCGATTAGCAGAGCATCTTCAGGTATCTGGTATGTGGACAGTGGGGCTTCACGTCACATGACAGGAGTCTGAGAGTACTTCTCAGAGCTTTCAGAGAGTGGCACTGATATTGAGGTAGTACTCGGTGATGACAGAGTTGTTAGAGCAGTCGGGGTGGGGACATTGACATTTCAGAGGGAGTCCAAACCTCCCTTGAAAGTGTCAGATGTTCTTTATGTGCCAGGGTTGAGGAAGAACCTCATATCCGTCTCAGCTTTGGAGGACAGAGAATATGAGGTACTGTTCAGGGGAGGACAGGTGTTGATGTATCCCAGGGGCACTCCAGCTGATTCAGCTAGAGTGATAGGTGTACGCCATGCAAAGGTGTACAGGTTTGCATTCCAGCCCCTGTTGGCATTGAGCAGTAGTACCGACAGTAGAGCTAGCAGTTCTGAGCTATGTGAGATTTGGCACCGCAGGATGGGACACATGTATCATGGAGCCTTGAGGACATTGCGGGAGATCACTACAGGTGTGCCAGATTTCAGTACTGATCACTTTGATACTTGCAGAGGTTGTGCTATGGGCAAGTTTGCCAAATCCCCTTTTCCCAGCAGTGACAGCAGAGCGACAGGGATACTTGATTTGATTCATTCCGATGTGAGCGGTCGGATGTCTCATGTTTCCTTGAGTGGATATGAGTACTATGTTTTATTCATTGATGATCACTCCAGGAGGACCTGGATTTATTTCTTGAAGACCAAGAGTGAGGTCTTCAAGCGGTTTCAGGAGTTCAGAGCTCTTGTGGAGACACAGACAGGTCGGAAGATCAAGTCCCTGAGGTCGGACAATGGAGGAGAGTACACCTTTGGAGAGTTTGCTGATTATTGTGCGGAGGCAGGCATTAGGAGGGAGTTCACTGTTCCTTACAACCCCCAGCAGAACGGGGTTGCGGAGAGGAAGAACAGATCCATCATAGGGGCTGCCAAAGCCATGTTACATGATCAGGGGTTGCCATTGTTCTTGTGGGCAGAGGCCTGCAACTGCAACACAGCTGTTTACTTGCAGAACAGGAGTCCGCATCGTGCCTTGGGGCACATGACTCCGGAGGAGGCTTTCTCTGGGAAGAAGCCTGATCTTGGTCATCTTCATATCTTTGGATGCATTGCATACTCCTATATACCCAAGGAGAAGAGGACCAAACTAGAGCCCACCGCAGAGAAGGGTATCTTTGTGGGCTACAGTGAGACCTCAAAGGCCTTTCAGATTTACATTCCTGCACAGAGGAGAGTTGTTGTCAGACGGGATGTAAAGTTCGAGGAGGACAGGGCCTTTAGGAGGTCACGGGAGTTAGAGTATCTGGATCAGCCAGACCCTCAGCAACAGTTGAGTCAGTCGCAGGGATCCAGTGGGCAGGGATTAGGAGGATCCGGAGGTACATCCATGAGGATGTCAGGTCCATCAGTGAGCAGTGGCTCGCCGAGCCAGAGGGGTGGTGCTCCGGGCAGCATGCAGAGCAGTTCACTAGGGAGTCCACTGATGGACAGTTCACACGGTACCTCAGCTTCTACAGGTTCAGGTGCAGGCAGGAGGACAGCAGACAGACAGTCAGGAGTTCAGGCTACTGATGGTGATGAGGAGGAGGAGTTTCATTCTCCTATGGGAGAAGCATGCTCAGGGAAGAGGAAGCCCAAGTGGCTTCAGGACACCTTGAGAGATGCCACATCTGTTGCTGAGCCGAAGAGGCCGGTCAGAGAGAGTAGACCACCTGAGAGGTTTTGTAGCTATATGGCGATGGTTACCAGCATCCTTGACTCTGAGCCTTCTAGCTATGAGGAGGCAGCTAGCCAGCAGGTCTGGAGAGAGGCCATGCAGGAGGAGTATTCTTCTATCATGAAGAATGATGTTTGGGAGGTGGTGCCGAGGCCTGAGGGCAAATCCGTGGTTACTTCCAGATGGCTTTACAAGGTAAAGCATGCTGCAGATGGCAGCATTGAGAAATTCAAAGCGAGGTTTGTGGCTAGAGGGTTCTCCCAGGTAGAGGGAGTTGATTATGAGGAGACCTTCGCTCCCGTGGCTCGATATACTTCGATCTGCTCCATTATATCGATAGCAGCAGAGATGGGTTGGAAGATCCACCAGATGGATGTGAAGACCTCATTTCTCAATGGCTTCATACAGGAGGAGGTGTACATTGAGCAGCCACAGGGCTTTGAGGTGCATGGGAAGGAGTCCCATGTGTGCAGATTGAAGAAGGCCCTTTATGGCCTGAAGCAAGCTCCCAGAGCTTGGTACTCCAGGATAGATACATATTTGCAGGGGATGGGTTTCACAAAGAGTGAGGCAGATCCGAACCTTTACTTTATTGTGATTGGTGAGGAGCCTCTCATTCTGGTGCTGTATGTGGATGACTTGGTCATTACAGGTGCAGAGAGACTCATAGAGCACTGCAAGAGAGATCTTGCGGCGGAGTTTGAGATGAAGGACATCGGCTTGATGCATTACTTTTTGGGTTTGGAGGTGTGGCAGGAGGAGGGGCATTTCTTCCTGGGGCAGGGGAAGTTTATTGTGGACATCCTTAGCAGATTCCACATGGAGGATTGTAGACCCATGTCGACACCGATGATCACCAACTGGAAGAAGCTTCATGCTTCGGATTCCGAGTTGGTGGATCCCACATTGTACAGGCAGCTGATTGGTTCCTTGATGTATTTGGTCAACACTAGACCAGATATCTGTTTTGCAGTCAACACGATGAGTCAGTTTATGTGTGAGCCTAGGAAGGTTCACTGGGTGGCTGCAAAACACATTTTGCGGTACTTGCAGGGCACAGTGGATTATGGTCTGGACTACAGGCAGGGAGATGGAGTGAGATTGGTAGGATACACTGATTCTGATTGGGCAGGTTGTGCTTCTGATAGGAAGAGCACTTCAGGGTGCTATTTTGGGTTGGGTTCAGCAGTAGTGTCATGGTTCAGCCGGAAGCAGCAGTCAGTAGCACTGAGTTCAGCGGAAGCAGAGTATATGGCAGCCAGTCTAGCTAGTTGTGAGGCCATCTGGCTTCGCAAGATGTTGTTTGGCTTATTTGGTCAGCTGTTGTGACCTTCAGTGATTTACTGTGATAATCAGAGTTGCATTAAACTCACGGAGAATCCAGTATTTCATGACAGGTCAAAGCATATCGGGATCAGATATCATTTCATCAGAGACTATGTTCAGAAGGGAGCTGTGAAGCTTGAGTATATTTCCACTTATGAGCAGGTTGCAGATATTCTTACCAAAGCCTTACCACGGGGCAAGCATGTCTACTTCAGAGACAAGATGGGTGTGGTGAGGAACACCTTCCTCGGTAAGAGGGAGTGTTGAAATTTGGTACCGGAGGACAGGTGGTTCCCTAAGGCTTTGATCTTTGGCCTACGGAAAAGTGTCCAAAAGAATTTAATTTTTCTCCTAAAGTAACTTTATAATTTTTATAAAGTTAAATCTAATTTAAAAGTGACTTTAAGTGATAAAGTTACTAAGTCTAATTTTAAAGTGACTTTTATAAAGTCAATGAAAAATTAGAAAGGAAAAGTGACTTTGGAAATAAATGACTAAGTGGGTCTTTATTAAAGTGGGGTGAATTAAAAAATAGAAAGTGAGATTTAAATGAGCATTTAATCTCAACCATTGATCTAAATCTATTTCAGCCATTGGATTTAGGGATCACCCAAAAGTCATTTAGGGTTGGGTTAAGGGAGGAAAAGGAGGAAAAAGATCATTCATTCTTTCATGAGCAGATTGGGAGAAGGAGAGCAAGAGAGCAAGGGAGATTTCTGGACAAGGAGGAGAAAGAGGCAGCAGTTTGGCACACAAACCAGGGCAGCACTTTAGCAAATCCGTACAGCTCAAAGAACAAGCAGGAAAAGGCAGATTTTTGTGAGCAAAACAGTGAAAATTTGATTTTCAGCACGAATATCGAGGAGGCGATTTTCTGCACAGTTTTCGAGGTCTGTCCGTACAAGTCCGTACGGCCGTCCGCACAGTCCGTACATCCGCTCAGTCCGTACATCCGTACGGTCTGTACAGCTCGTACATCACATTTTCAGATTGTCTGTTGGCTGAAAACAAATAAGTTTGCTTGTTGGAAAAATTCTGTTTTGCTGAAAATTTTCTCTCTGTAAAAAGGCATTTTCCAGAAATAAAGAAGAGCTCTCAAACTGGTTTTCCCCAAGAGTTGTAGGGGGTTTTTCCAGGGTCAAGTTGACCAAAAATCTCAGTGTTTAAATGTGTTTTAATGGCTGTTTATGATTCCTGATTTTTATTTCTGCAATTTCCAACATTCTGTAAAATTTCCAGAATTTGTGTTTTCAGCAATATTTAGTTTTTCAGCTTGTTAAATGTATGGTTATGGGAATGGGCATTTAACTACATGGGAGAAATAAGGTGAAACTGAAAACTGGGGTGGGAAAACAGAGATTTTTACAGAAGGAAAATTATTTTATGTGTCTTGTCCCTCTTCCACCAAGTCAACTTCCTCACTTATCAAGTCGACCTCAAATACTCTATCAAGTCAGCCTTATAATGGAGACAAAACCACTATATATAGCCATGGTACTCGACCTATTTTGGATGATCCTAACGCATGAAGTCGATCTAGAATTTCAAGTGAAGGAAAGAAGTGTGAGGGTGTCTAAGATAGGAGTCCTTTATCATCACAAGGAAGGAATTGTCATAGCAAAGGAAGAGATCTTTGGAAGTTGAAATTCTGCCACACATGTGAAGGAAATTAAGACTTATTGCACGTATAGACCCAGCCTCAAAAGTGAGTGCAGACTGAAATTCTTATTGACTCATTTTGGAAGAGCAGACTTATGTTGACTTGTGAAGGAAGAGGCTAGAAGTTTGAATTAGTTACATGGAGGCTGACTTGGTGGATGGGAAGAGATTGATTTTTGGTCTAAGGTCATGGATTGTCTCAATTTGATTTGAATCTACTAGTGGAAGAGTTTGATTGGGTTTCCCCTTCATAGGGGTTTTGCCCTGGTTGAGTGCCTACATCTTGTGTTCTCTTTTGTGTTTGTGATCTTCATTGTTTGGCATTTGTCTTGATGAGAAGAATATAATAATTGGAAAGAAGAACTAATAAGAAACTTCAAAAGAAAATGTCAAAGAAAGAGAAATCAAAATAATCAAAACTCTAACGAAGCTTCCCTAGAGGATTTCTCAACACATATGTCTGAGGTTGTTGAGGTAGCCACAAGCCTTAGGGAGTCTTTTCAAAGTGAAGAAGTGTCTCTCTATTGTTCTAGACAAGTCCGAGTTAAGGGATGATTTTGGGCTAGTTTTTTGTCCTTACTTATGTGTTTGGAACTGTGGTTAAGTCTATGATTCAAGGAGGGTCAAGACCCCTTAATAGTGTTGGAGTTAAGGTCAAGTGAGGGTCGAGTTTCCTCAAGAAACAATGTAGAAGTATTAAAGCCTATTAGGGAGTTTTTTCTCTATATTTTTGTGATTGAGGAGGTCGTAGGGTCTGAGGTGGCTGAGATTCTTTGACATGTTTGATGCCTAGAACACCTTGAAGCAAACCTAAAATTAGGGGTCAAGATTACTCGAAGGCCAACGCTATAAATTAGGCCTATAGGAGAACGTCTTGCACAGATGTTGATATAGTTTGAAGGTCGAATTGGAACGCTAGAGTACTATTGCTCAAGTGCCCTAACTAGAGCTAAGTAACCTCGGGAAAATGGTTCAAGACTGTGGACAAAAGGAGCAAAAGGAGTTGACCATTTGAGTTGTGTTTTATGTTCTTCTATTGGTGTATTGTTTGATAGGTGGAGAATTGTGAAGCTCTAAGAATTTAACATTACCATTAATTACATAGCATTAGTAGGGCCCTAGGGTTGAATATTAGGCTTCTCCACTTATAAATTATTGTTTTCACGCAAAATTCAGAGGGGATGCGCACAAGCAACCCTTTTGGGAAAACGCATTCCCCACATTGGGGAAATGTGTTGAGAAATCTAAGGCAGGTTATACTTGGGGTTTTTAGCTTGATTTCTCTTAAACTTTGACAAATTCTTGTGATATTCTATTAGTTCTTCTTATAGATTATTATGTTCTTTCATCATCAAGAAAAATGCCAAACATAGAAGATCATAAAAGCGACAAGAGGAACACCAGAGATAGGCACCAAGCCAAGGAAAACCCCCTCAATAGGGGAAAACCCAGATATATCCTTCTTATAGAATCAATTCAAAGTAGACTTCCAAGACCATAGACCCTAGAGCAACACACCAAGACCAATCCAGCCACCCAACCAAGAGATTTGCTCCTTCAACAAAGTCTGCCATTGTCTTCTGCAAAATTCAGATTTGTAGAAACCCTAGTCTTCCATAGAAACCTTGCACGTGTGGACTGATTTAGAGAGAAATTTCAAAACTTGAAAGATTAGCCTTCTTTCTTCGTTGTTCTCTAGTCCTCTTCTAGGACCCTCATACTTCTTTCTTGACCTCAGAACCATACAAGAGGTGTGTGTTGAGTGAGTCTTTGAGGAGGTCAAAGTCCTTTTATACCTTTTGCTAGGGCTAGATTAGGCCTCTCTAGGCCGACTTGATGAGGACTAGCTGACTTGGTCTTGGTGACATTCTAGACAATGCTTTTACCTAAAAATATTTTTATCTTCTTGATACATGAGCTCTCAAAGGATTTTTACATCATGACTTTGACTTGACTAAATACCAAACCCCTAAAGCACACAATGAATGTTTGACCTATTGACCCAAGCATGAAACCCATGCTTTAATAAGTCAATTTATTTTCTTAAGTATAACAATAATTACATTGACACATGAGACAAATACAATTATGAAGACCAAACCTAATTACATACTTCAACAAAATGTCCCCCCTACATCTCTTTGAGATTCCCCAAAAGGGGGACTTGGGAAATTGTATCGAACAAGGTTTGTATACTCATGAATATTCATAATATCTAGAATATGTAAATATCCATAATAGGATAAATATTAATATAGATAAATGTTGAATGTACAAGTGACATATGATATTACAAATGAGGGCTTTGCTTATATAATAGGCAAGGTGCCCCTTCACAAATAGTCATGTCCTTTAAGACATGTCTCTTCAATATGCTGATTATTTATTATTTATTAATTATATATTATGTTCATAACATTTCCTTCCCTTTTAAAAAAGCTTTGTCCTCAAAGCTTATTGATGAAAAGGCTTGACATATTTTTTTGTCTCGTAATGTCTTCTTGTCATTCTTAATTCTTCAAACTATCATCTTCGATGATACAAGACAATATGAACTTCTGAGCATGCTATAGAATTGTCATACTATACAATGATCTAACCATCCCAAATCAATCTTTAGTTGAACCTTGTGATTATTGGATACTTGGGATGAATTGTTATCATAAGACTAGATTATGCTGACATTAGTGTTCTTTGGAACATAATTCAGTTGTTTTTGGTCTGAGTGATATGGATATGCTGACTGGTTGAGATGTTTGCTTTTATGACTTGGGTGTTGATAAGGAATTCTTGTAAATTGATTTCCCCTTATCCCATCTGTGGTGATTTCTTGATTTACTTGAGGTATCTAATTTATTTCATGTACAGAAGCGACTTAGTTAATTGATGGATCTTCACTTAAAATTTATGTCATTTGAAATGCAACTTCTCAGTACATCTTCCCTTCAATTGGATTGGAATGTTTCTGAATCGTGATATTCTCTAGATCAGTGTTTGTTCCCTTTTCTTCAACATGGACTATAACATCTGAAAATTTCGATGCTTCTTTTTCAATATGTTGTTGTACTTTGGTTTCCAACGACTTCTTACCCTTCTTAAGCTTCTTAATCTGCGTAAGTATATTTTCATTGTAGTCCTTAAGCTGAGAAATTTTCTCATTTTTGTCAGTGGTAATTTTGCCAACTTCCTTTTTCATATTTTGCATTTACTTTTGACATTCTTGAAAAATTACTTGGAAATACTGAGAGGGGGGTGGATCAGTGTTTCACTTCAAATAGTTAATTTTTTTAATGTTCATGGAGCATTAATTAACATTAGCATTAGATAAAACATAAATCAACAACACCATTCAACAATAAACAAAATCAGAGAAAGTATACATAAGATTTTAGGTGGAAACCCTTCCAGGAGAAAAACCACCAAACACTTTTCAATATTTGCCTTCAATAATTTACATCAATTAGTAGGCTCCAACTTCCAAAATTTTCAGCTCCAACCTAAAGGATGCTCCAACACCCTTATTTACCAACTCTTACTGGAATGACACTCCAATGCCCTGGCTTTATCAGCTCCCATTGAAAAGATGCTCCAACACCTTGATTATTAGTTCCAACTGGAAGGAAGCTCCAACACCCTACACAGGATCCAACTCACCCTAGCACCACCCTTATTTACATGTATCTTTCCTTATGATGAGATTGATGATCTCTTCCTTAGGTTGTGGGCTGTGAGACCTATATTTGGTCGGGGGATTGATCCTGACAGAGAGAGAGATTTGTATTTGTGATCCCTTCCTTAGGTTGTGGGTTGTGAGACCTATGATGGTCGGGAAGATTGATCTTGAGAGAGAGAATGAAAAGTACCTCCCTAGCTAAGAGGGGGTGTTGGAAAATATGGTAGCCATGGTCAATATTTTCATCTTGAAAAATAAATGGAGATTTGAATTTTTAAATTTGCCTTCAAATGTATTAGGTCTGTTAGGCTCTTAAGAGGCAACCATTCAACCCCCTCTTGAAGGCTCAATTTCAACTCACCCTCTTAAGAGGCAACCATTTCCTCGTTTCCAAAATTTGGGGAGGTCGCGTTTCGTATCGCTTCCCGTTTCGGAAACTCGTACCTGTTTCCCCGTTTCGTGCAACCTAGTCAGGGACCCTATGGTGGGATCGACATCCTTGTCTTCTGATGCATCAATCTTCTTCCAGTTGGTGATCATTGGCGTAGCCATAGGTCTACAATCCTCCATTCCGAATCTTTTCAAGATTTTTGTAGCATACCTTCCTTGCCCAAGGAAGATTTCTCCCTTCTGCTGCCAAACTTCCAACCCTAGGAATTAGTGCATTCGTCCCAAATCCTTCATATCGAATTATGTGGCTAGATTCTTTTTGCAGTCCCTAATGAGTCTGCATGGTCCTGTCAGAAAGAGATCATCCACTTACAATGCTAAGATTAGTGGCTCGTTCACTACAACCAGATAATAGAGATTCAGATCCGCGTCACTCTTGACAAACCCCATCTTCTACAAGTAGCCATCTATTCGACCATACCATGCTCTTGGTGCTTGTTTCAGCCCATAGAAGGCTTTCTTCAATCTGCATACATGAGACTTCTTCTCATGAGTTTCAAAGCCCTCTGGTTGTTCAATGTATACGTTCTCTTCTCTTACCCCATTCAGAAATGCCGTTTTGACATCCATTTGATGGATCGCCCATCCCATCTGGGCTACAAGAGATATCATGGTTCTAATAGATGTATACCTCGCTACTTGGGCGAAGGTCTCCTCATAGTCAATCCCTTCTTTTTGAGCATACCCCTTAGCCACAAACCTGGCCTTGTATTTCTCAACACTGTCATCTTCAGCGTATTTGATCTTGTAGATCCATCTTGAACCTACCACTAATCTGTCTTGAGGTCTTGGCACCACCTCCCAGACATCGTTTACCATTATGGAGTTGTATTCTTATAACATCACATTTAGCCAAACCTGATGTTGGGCTTCCTCCTTGAAACTAGTAGGCTCTCCATCCTGAGCTACTAATGCCTGATATCTATCTGGTTGTTTTCGCTCCCTCTTATTGTTTCTTGGCGCATCGATGAAGTCCTTTGCATCTCGCAGAATTTGACAAAGTTCCCTGCTAGTTCTTTCTCTGCCAGTAGGTGCTTCTGTTCGCTCCTCCTCCTCATCTTGAGAATCTTTCTGTCCTAAGGAAGAATTCTTTACTTCTGTTGGTTGAAGAGGCTTAACCAATGGCTCCTCATTCGACTGCTCCTCGGAAGGCATTTCGCAAGATCTTTTGAAAGCCCTATCCTCCATGAGCTTTGAATCTCGTCGTACTACCACCTTCCTGCTCCCTGGAAGATAAATTCTGTATGTCTTAGCGTTCTCACTATATCCTACCAGATATCCCTTTTCCGCAGTCTGATCCAGCTTCTTCCTCTTTTTTTCGGGTATGCGGCAATATGCTAAGCTCTCAAATATCCTGAAATGACTGACTTCAGGTGTCTTCCCTGTGAAGACTTTCTCTAGAGTAATCTTGCCCACTGCCCGATGAGGAGTCCTGTTCTAAACATAGACTGTTGTGTTGCATGCTTCTACCCATAGGAATTTTGGCATATCCTGATCATACATCATGGCCTTAGCTGCTTCTACAATAGTCCTGTTCTTTCTTTCTACTACCCCATTCTACTCCGGATTATATGGAGCTATCCACTCTCTTCTGATGCCCTCCTTAGCACAAAAATCAGTGAAGTCCTTATCGACATACTCTCCACCATTATTTGAGCGCAGAACTTTTATTTTCTTACCAGTCAGATTCTCCACCAAAGCCTTAAACTCCTTGAATCGACAGAAAACCTCATCCTTGGTTTTCAGAAAATAAATCCAAGTTTTCCTTGAGTGGTCATCAATGAAGGTAAGGAAATACTTGACACCACTGAGAGATTTGACAGACATAGGTCCGCAGATATCTGAGTGTATCAATCCTAGTACACTCTTGGCCCTGTGTTTGCTCCTAGGAAATGCTGCCTTGGCATACTTTCCTAGAGCACATCCCCTACATACATCATCTCGTTCCGTACTCAGATCCGGAACTCCTGTTACAGTGCTCCTGAGAATTCTCAGAGCTCCATGGTGCAAGTGACCCATTCTTCTGTGCGCCATAGTTCTTTCAAGTCCTTGTCAACATGACTGTCTATTAGTGCCATTGGTGATTCTAGTTGCAATCTATACAACTCATTACTTTTGATCCTGATATGCACTTTCTTTTTCTAGCTCGGGTGTTTGGCATATACCTTCTCCTCGACAAAGTAGACGTCATAGCCCTTGCCCTATAGTTGCGACATGGAAGGTAAGTTCATCCCCAATCCTAATACATGCAACACATTTGTAGCATGGAACAGTTCTCCCGATTCTGTTTGAAAAACTATGGTACCCTTCCCTATTGGAGTACACTTTGCCTTGTTCCCCATGGTGATTTGAAAGTTCAACTTCTCTTCTCGATATTCTGAGAAATACTCCCTGATTCCCGTCATATGCCATGAAGCTCCACTGTCTATATACCATACTTCTGATGATGCAGCACTAGTCATACACACCACTTCTTCCAGCGTGGAAGCCAACATAGAGAAATCGAAATCTCTTTCTCTTGTGCAATCTTCTGAAAATATTTGTGAGTCCCCTGATGTGGTTGCCTCTGCATCATGGTCTCGACCCATAACTGATTTTCCCTTTCTGTCTCTGATTACTCCCTCTGATACCATGTGAAAATTCTATCACTGCAGCAATTGATTTATTTTTCCTACTTATTCCACAATAAGTTATTTATGAAATTACTTCAATAAACATTAAAATAAACACTGTTGTAGATATCACACTGTAATATAGAAACAAACAAATGCACACGCATTAACACATTGACACGGATATTTTGGACAACAGTCCCTGGAAAAACCCAATGTGGGAAAACTGGTGCAGCAAGGGAGGATTTTATTATTCAGCAATTCTTCAGTACAATAGGGTGCCAAACTAGCTTACCCGTAGAGAGAAATAATTCTCCAGCACTTCTCCCAATCCCAGTGTCAGCTCCGTTGACCTCTGCGAGGCTCTCAAACCCTCTGCGCCAGCCCTTGCTTGACTGTATCAGCCCTAGGCCTCTTTGTGTCACCCACGCAGGCCTAGCTAGTGACTACGCAGTCTTCTGCTACCTCTGCGTCAGACTGAAAAGCCCTGCGTCTGCCTCTCCTGCCTCAGCATTGATCTCTAGTGGCTGATCCCGCCTCTCTGCTCCGTACTTGCTGCTTCTTGACTGCTCACCAGACCACTGGTTCAATTTCTCAACGAACCCTGCTCCAGAAATTGAACTGACTGGTCTCCCTTAATGTGTTCTCCAAGCCTCCTCTTATATTTTTTTCGTTGACAAATCAATGACCGAGATTAAGTCCCTAATCAACAATTAAGATTAGATTTGGCTTGATCCATGACTTTTGGACCATTCTAACACAATTTTATATTAATTCACATTAATATTTGATTTTCCCTAAGTTTAGATTCAGGGACTCCATTAAAAATATTAATTATCTTAATATCTCCCAAACTGTTTAGAATCTGCCCAAACCCTTTCTGGGTATTGGAGATCTCGTGTGCCTTAGCCTCTCCACCAATTTTCGTGGCTAGAGCACATCTGATGCTACCTCAAATCAACACATCCATCTCAAATCATCTCCCCAACCAATAGGTCTCACAACACACAACCTAAGGGAGGAATCAAGAATACATCTCCCAGACCAGAAGGTCTCACGACACACTGCCTATAGGAGGAATCAACAATACATCTCTCAGACCACAAGGCCTCACAACACACAAACAATAGGAGGAATCAACAATACATCTCGGGACCATAGGGTCTCACAGAACATAGCCTACATGAGATGGTCCATAATATGATGCTATGTAACGCTCCCTCTTTAAGGGAATTCTCAGTTATTCTAGTTTCTTCACATCAACAACCAATTTAACATAAAAAATGTAGCCATGGTGGATCTTAGTACTTTAACAAACATTTAGGCATTTAATCGTTCATTTAGCTTCAACCGGAGTGTCATGTCCCCATTTTTATCCTTCTTCATAGTGCAACCAAGGTGGATTTCCAGGGCAGGGGATGGCCAGGTCAGTGGAGCAGGTTTATGGCATCAAGGGTTTCGATGGAGTTTTGCGGAGTATTTATGGGATTTGATGGCATTCACTTGGCATATTCCACCATCCGCACAATTTTCCTTTCGTTCCATCGCATTCCGACAACTTTCAGAAATCAACATTATTATTGGGCATAACT
Source organism: Pinus tabuliformis (assembly GCA_031772625.1). Classification (NCBI taxonomy): domain Eukaryota; kingdom Viridiplantae; phylum Streptophyta; class Pinopsida; order Pinales; family Pinaceae; genus Pinus; species Pinus tabuliformis. The sequence goes on along the minus strand of CM062811.1, from coordinate 949,913,867 downwards.
CATTTTAATTATGCTCGAGGTGGCATTTCGAGGAGATTAATTGGTGGAACACCTCAGTGTAATAGCTCATTGGAACCAGAACGGGAAGATATACAGGATAGGATGGTTAGATATGAGTTTCAGTGGCCTGAGGAGACATGGTGGCCAATTTACCCTTTTCTTGCATTGAAAGAATATTTTAATTGAAATAAAATAGGGAAAAATGCTCCATGATTAAAATAATAATAAAATAGAAGGTTCTAGAGGAGTCCATCAAATCTATAAAAGAGGAGGAGGAGACCATTGGAGGACATCTTGGATTTGATATTGTTTCTTGTATGAGGGATTGAGAACCTAGTTCTCTACTCCATTGATAGCCCTAGGACGGAAACCCTCGAGTGATTCAGTGAGATTGGCGAGCACCCATATCCCTTGGTGGATTCATTTAGAATCCACAGGTGTAGTGATTGATTTTCTGTTTTAGTTTGGAGGCCGACATTAGCATTATTACATACCTTGGAAGACCATGCTTAGCTATTGTATTGGCATCTATTTCTATATGATAAAGTTGGATTTTGTTGTTGCATTTCTCATGGTTCCGCATATTGTGATCTTTTAATGAGATGTTATGTGCAATTTGTTGGGTTTATGTAGCGAATAAAATATATATAAATAATGTAAAATAATGTAAACAATAATAATCGTAAATAATGATTAGTTAACTAGTAATTAGGTTGAAGAGGCATGTCTAAATGAGACATGACTCTTCATGAAGAGCTGCTTGCCTGATATATAAGCAAGCCTCTCGTTCTCATTTGTAAATTCATTATCACTCATTATTTTTCATTTTATTTAATATAATATTTATATCCTAAATGGATATATTGACATTCCAAGCCTTTTGGAGTAATTAATCTGTAGAAGGAACTTTGTTCGCTTCATTTGGTATCAGAGCAATTCGGTCCTCTAGGTTGCTTAACCGGTGCACAGAGCTCGTTCTCTGATCCAGGTCCTTGGCTATCGAAATTCGTCAACCGTGTTGCCATACAATTGAAGCATTTTGCTTAGAATTTGGGAGTTTCTCCTTTTCTCCGTTTTTCTAGGCCTTTGGCCATTAAAATTAAAATTAAAAGAAAATTTGCTAGTTGGAGGGTCTCCAATTCGCTAGTTGACCTTTGGCCATAAAAAAAAGTTAACCAAAAAAAAAATATAAGTAAATAAATTAAAAAAATAAGAAGAAGAAAAAGTAAAAAAAATAAATAAAAGAACATAAAAAAATCAAATTATATAAAAAAAAGATTTAAAATCACCTGGTAGAAGCCCGTGGTTTTAGAAACAACCCATGGTAATTGCCCATGGTATTTTAAAAGTAAAAGAAAAAACAAAAGGGATACAAATCTCATACCAAGTGATATTTAAAACTTTTTACGTGGAGAAGCCCATGGTTTTAGAAACAACCCATGGTAATTGCCCATGGTATTTTAAAAGTAAAAGAAAAAAACAAAAGGGATACAAAATCTCTTTACGTGAAAGGTAAGTTTTACTTTTTACTTAAAAGTTTGGTGAACACCGTGACTTTGTCATATGAAAAGACGCGACCTTTATATTTATTAAGTGTGGTGACATCATAAAAATTTATAATATTTAAAAAAAATAAAAATTAATATACAAAGTCCAAATTCAAAAGTCGGGAAGTGCCACATTCAAGTCAAAAGAGGTAAGACATATAGTATATATATTAATTTAATATAAATTTTATATATACTTAAAAGGATTATTAAATCAACAGGAAAAAAAGGGGGAAGATAAAAAAAGTGAAAAAATGGAATTTCTAAGTAATGAACAAACACAATTCCAAAGAGAGGTAAAACAAGAAATCACAATACTTAAGCGACAATATGCTGAATTTGTGGATATGCATCACAAAGAAATAATGGAAAATGACGAAGAAAATTCTAGTTTCAAGGACCACGTCGAAAGATTACTTGCACAAGTGAAGAAGACTGAGGTCACAAAGAAAGAACTCAAGAAGCACTTATCAGAACAAGAAGATGAAACTTTGCGTTTAAAGAATCTTAATAAAAATTTATTAGAACAAATCAAAGATCTAAAAGATGAAAATCTTAAAATTCAAAACACTAAAAATAAGGTTGATAAATTAGAAAACAAAAAACTTTTACGACTGAAAAACCATAATCAAAGTCTACTCACTCAAATTAAGAAGCTTAAGGATGATAAGAAAGCATTAAAAGATAAGTTGGAACAATTCAATCAAGAAGAAGCATCGAAATCTCCAGTCGTAGCAGTACAAGTTGAAAATAAGGGAACGAATACCGATCCAGTGAATATGACAACTCAAGAAGACAAGTCAGTTGAAGAAATGACACACTTAGATGTTGCAGTTCAGACAATGGACATCCCAAGTGAATGTTCCATAACCAATTCAACAACATCTTTGCTAGAAGAAAATCTAAAAACTCCATATCGACATCCGAATCACGAGAGTAGACCAATCAACCATGCTACATATCGGTACCATTCAGACCAGAAACAACAAATTGATGTTCCAGATAATAGTGATGTAACCTCAATCCAGTCTTATGCTAACAAGTCGTTACAAAATTCCAGTGATCAGAATACTATACAAAAGATTAATCTAGGATGGTCTGATCCCTTCTCAGTGCGACAATTTTGTTTGTCACTAAGAAGATCATATCAACTTGTATCGACAAGGATGACTATTCCGAGACAGAAAGACTTTCGAAACCGAAAAAGAGATCAAGCCTTTTTCATCGACAAGCTTTGAGGACAAAGCTTTTTGAGGAAGGAGGCAATGTAACGAATAAAATATATATAAATAATGTAAAATAATGTAAACAATAATAATCGTAAATAATGATTAGTTAACTAGTAATTAGGTTGAAGAGGCATGTCTAAATGAGACATGACTCTTCATGAAGAGACACTTGCCTGATATATAAGCAAGCCTCTCGTTCTCATTTGTAAATTCATTATATTCATTTTATTTGATATAATATTTATATCCTAAATGGATATCTTGACATTCCAAGTCTTTTGGAGTAATTAATCTGTAGATGGAACTTTGTTCGCTTTAGTTTACTGTTTGGGTTTTACATGGCAATCTTCTGTTTGTGAATGGAATTTTTATCTGGAGTATTTTTGAGTTAAACATTCAAGCTTGTTCCAATTTTATTTCATTTGGGACACTACAATGGTATCAGAGCCTTGATTTTGGCTCAGCCGTGGGTTATCTTGAAAGGCGAAATTCGAGGGTTGTTATTCCTTTTATTATAGAGGATTGGTCTCCAAGGAACCATATCGATCTTGCCGAATTGCTACAATATTGGAGGGTTGAGGGTTGAGTTCAAGTCGTAAGGCCCTGCCATCATTGGGGCATTGCATTATTGCATTGCTAATTGAATGATTAACTTCAGGGGTTGAATACTTGCGTGAAGCTAAAAGTATTCAAGCAGTTGCCATCAATTCAAAAGCGAATTAAATTAGATACCCTCAGAAGGTTGAATTGATAAAATCTGGTGGAAACTGGACTGCAGTTCGTGGGAAGTTAAAAATTGGAGATTACGGTCTACACAGATTTCAGTAGAAGTGGACGCCAAAGAGGGCGAATTCAAATTGGACTATTGAGTTGTCTGAATCATCTATTAAAGAGGCTGCAACACAGTTACAAGCTGATTAATAGCTAAGGGGACCACTAGGTTGTTGATTTGGGGTAGCATCGAGAATGTGCTCCAGCCACAAAATTTGGTGGGGAGGTTGGGGCACATGTGATCTCCAATACACAGAAAGGGTTTGGGCAGATTCTAAACAGATCAGAAGATATTAAAATAGTTAATATTTTAATGGAGTCCCTAAGTCTAAACTTAGGGAAAATAAAATATTAATGTGTATTAATATGAATCTGTGTTAGAGTGGTCCAAAAGACATGGATCAAGTTAGATCTAATCTTAGCTGTTGATTAGGGACTTAATCTCGGTCGTTGAGATGTCAACAGGAAAAGTATAAGAGGAGGCTTGAGGGTCACTTGGAGAACTTACCAGATGATCAGTCATTCTATTCTCTAGAGCAAGGTTTGCTAAGAGAGATAGAATCAGTGATCGGGAGAGCAGTTGAGGGGCATTGAGTACAGAGGAACAGAGGAGGCAGAGATTGTGCCGGGAGAGCAGCGCAACAGCTAAAGAGGTTGACGTAGAGCCAGCAAGGGCTTAGGCAGGGCCATGCCGAGGCAGCCAAGTGCTGTGCAGAGCACCAGAGAGGCCAGCATAGCTGACGCAGAGGCTCCCGAGCTGACGCAGGGCCTCCTGGGGCTGACGCAGGCCAAGAAAGGTTGACGCAGGGTCAGCGTGAGACAGAGAGGGGTTGATGCAATCAAGATTGGGTAGACGCTGGGGTTGTAGGAATAGTTTTGTGCTGAGGAGCTGCCGAAAGGGTTTTCCGGGGTTTCAACCAAGAAATTTTTCTCAAACTGTGAAGTATAGCTGCTAAGGAAATTCTCTGTTGGGTAGGCCAATTACGACACCCAGATTGTACTCTAATATTGCTTAATAAGAAAACCCTCAGATAGCTACACCGGTTTTCCCACATTGAGTTTTTCTAAGGACATTGGTCCAAAAATAATGGTGTCATGTGCTGTGTTTGTTCTTGTTTCTTTTAGTTGTTGATCTGTAATATGTTGAGCATACATTGGTGTTTATTTTCAGTATTTACTTTGTAAATAACTTGTTAAAGAAAAATAACAAGTAGTTAGGAATAATCAGAAAAAGTGCATTAAGGGTTTCTAAATTAGGTAAACTTAGAAACTTCAACATGGTATCAGAGGGTGATTGCAAATCACAGGAGGACTAAAAGACATCAGTTGAGCAGAGCAATAATAGCAGAAAACAATTGTCCCGAGGTGACAAGTTGTTTCTAGCAGCGCAGAAGCCAACGAAGTGTGACGCAGAGCTAGCCAGAGCCACGCAGAAGAAGTCAGGAACTGCGTAGAGCCTCTAAGAGGCCAGCGTTGCTGACGCAGAGGGATAGAGGGCTGATGTAGGGCATTCCAGCGCTGACACAGACCCATCCAGGGTGACGCAGATCCAACGTCAGGTAGAGAGGGGCTAACGCAGTTCACAGAGAGGCAGTTGCTGGGGTGTCGAAGGCTGCATGAATATTGCAGAGTGGAGATGGTGAGGTACTGTAGTCAGAACAGTACCTGACAGAGCAAGACCAGAGGAGTTGTTATCGAGGGTTTCTAGCCGAGGAACCCGGATCAGCAGTGCAGTAAGACAATTAGAGTAGGGGGCATCTCGACAAGCGGCAGAAGGATTTCCAGGAGGGAAATCAGGACTCAGATGGAGTCCAGACGGGAAGTAGAGACTCAGAAGAGTCGAACAGAGATCTTCTAGGAGGGAAGTAGAGGAGAGTCATGGCACTACACGGGGTACAAGACCAAGATAGACTGGATGGAGCATCGAACTTCACAGTCTGGAAGGAAAAAATCTTATCAGTGCTTGACAAGAATCATGTCAAGAACTTCGCTTTGAAGGTTATAGTTATCCCAGTCGACCCCAATGATAACGACAAGTACGAGGAGGTGATGGCGAGGACCAAGTGCATTATCCTTGATGGGGTCAAGGATCATGTGGTACCACATATAGCCGAGAAGGAAACGACAGTTGAGATGTGGGAGGCGCCCAAGAACCTGTACCAACATACTTATGTGCAGAGAAGAACGCTACTCGAGAACTAGATGAGGTTGTATTAGATGAAGAAGGGTCAATCAATTGACACCTTCCTCGGAGGACTGAATGAGATCCGAGACCACTTTACTACTATAGGAGTGACTCCAGATCAAGATTTTATGGTGAGGACAACCCTGAACGCTATCTCAAAAGAGTGGGAAGTGTTTGTCCAGGGCATCTTGGACAGAGGGACTCTCCTACCTTGGGACGAGATGTGGGCAGCTCTCTGCCAAGAAGAGATCAAATGGTAGTCGAAGATAGGTAGCAAGAGCAAAGGGATCAAGGTCAAGCAGGAGGAGGAGGATGTGGGCCTAGCATCTAAGGGAAAGCAGGAGAAGCAGAAGAAGAAAGATCTCTCCAAGATCAAGTGCTTCCACTGTGGAGAGATGGGTCATTATGCAACCCAGTGCCCAAGGAAGAAGAGTAAGGGAGAGACTTCCGAGACTAAGGCAACGACAACACAGGAAAAGAAGGAAGTTTTGACAGATGATGATTGTACCATGAGTGCACACACGCCACTTGAGCGGAATTAGGGAGACATCGAGCTGTAGTCAGATGGACTAGAGACAATAAGGGGCAGGATCCTCGAGGTACCCAGCCTCTTGGATTAGACCTTGCTACGGGAGCCCCGATGAGGAGTAGTAGGACTGGCTGAGTGGGTAGAGACGGATGTGTATGGAGCGACAGAGAGAGCTGCAGTGCAGGAGTCCTAAGACAATGCAGAGCTAGCAAGCTGCAGCAGTGCGAGAGGCACAGGAGTGTTGCACCAGTGCAGGAAGGCACAGAGAGGTGTGCAATGGTGTGAGATGCACGGAGTTGTTGCAGCAGCGCAGATGTCAGAGAGAGGGAGCACTTGTCAACGACAGAGGGAGCTTTAGCATTAGTGGGTGTCTCTAGCCCAATAGGGAGGTTAGTTGGAGGATCAATTACTACTTCTCAGTAACTGAGTTGCAGTGCAGCAGTGGGCAGCACGATGCAACATGATGAGAGGAGGTGCAGTGCGGATGCAGTGCTGGGAGAAAGGACCAGCAACAACACGGATGTAGAGGGAGTTGTCGTATAGATGCAGCAGTGGCAGTGGCAGAACCATGGGTAGCAGTACAGGATGCAGCAATGCAGAGGATGTTGGGTAGGAAGGCTTAGCATCAACACAGGTACCGATGCTGGATGATCAGAGTAATACTCAGTGAGGAGTATTGCTAGAGCACAATCCTCGCTAAGAGGGAGTGTTGATTTGGGGTAGCATCGGATGTGCTCTAGCCACGAAATTTGGTGGAGAGGTTGGGGCACATGAGATCTCCAATACCCAAAAAGGGTTTGGGCAGATTCTAAACAGATCAAGAGATATTAAAATAATTAATATTTTTAATAGAGTCCCCAAGTCTAAACTTAGGGAAAATAAAATATTAATGTGTATTAATATGAATCTGTGTTAGAGTGGTCCAAAAGACATGGATCAAGCCAGATATAATCTTAGCCGTTGATTAGGGACTTAATCTTGGTCGTTGAGATGTCAACAAGAAAAGTATAAGAGGAGGCTTGAGGGTCACTTGGAGAACACACCAAATGATCAGTCATTCTATTCTCTAGAGCGGGGTTTGCTAAGAGAGATAGAATCAATGATTAGGAGAGCAGTTGAGGGGCATTGAGTACAGAGGAACAGAGAAGGCAAAGATTGTGCCGGGAGAGCAACGCAACAGCCAAGGAGGGTGACGTAGAGCCAGCAAGGGCTCAGGCAGGGCCATTCAGAGGTAGCCAAGTGTTGCGCATAGCACCAGAGGGGCCAGCGTAGCTGTCGTAGAGGCTCCCAAAGCTGACGCAGGGTCTCCTGGGGCTGACGCAGGGCCTCCTGGGGCTGATGCAGGGCCAGCGTGAGACAGAGAGGGGCTGACGCAGTCCAATTGGGCAGACGTTGGGGTTGCAAGAACGATTTTGTGCTGAGGAGCTACCGGAAGGGTTTTCTGGGGTTTTAGCCAAGAAATTTCTCTCAAACTGTGAGGTATAGCTGCTAAGGAAATTCTCTGTTGGGTAGGCTAGTTACGACACCCAGATTGTACTCTGATATTGCTTAATAAGAAAACCCTCAGATAGCTGCACTGGTTTTCCCGCATCGGGTTTTTCCGAGGACATTGGTCCAAAAATAATGGTGTCATGTGGTGTGTTTGTTCTTGTTTCTTTTAGTTACTGATCTGTGATATGTTGAGCATGCACTGGTGTTTATTTTCAGTATTTACTTTGCAAATAACTTGTTAATGAAAAATAACAAGTAGGTAGGAATAATTTAGAAAAAGTGCATGAAGGGTTTCTAAATTAAGTAAACTTAGAAACTTCAACATAGGTGGTCGAATTCATTCACAGGCGCACAACAGTCAAGTTTCAGGGGCTGACTTTCAATTTTATTGTTGAGAAGTCATTTACTATTGAAGGGTCGACTCTTACAAAAGTTGTGGAGCCAAATTGACAAATCTTCTATGACAACCAGAGTGGGAGTCGATAGTTGAGGAATCTTGTATCGCTCCAAGCATATAGACATCAGGTACCACTTTATCATGGATATGGTACAACAAGGAGCAAGAAGGCTCCATCACATTGAGACTGATGTGTAGGTCGCCGATATTCTGACAAAGCCCCTGGGAAAGGTCAAACTTGTGACTTTCCGAAAATCACTTGGAGTCATGGAGAGACCCTCTGGGTCCTGTATGATATGGATATTGAGCTCTGGGAGCTTTGGGGGGCTTGGAATACTTCTCGGTGTTGGAATTCCTAAGTTTCACCCATTAGAAATTCTTCCTGTACTATCTGATTTATTTCTTCCTACTTGTTCTGTTAATTAACAAGTTATTTACCATGTAAATACTGAAAATAAAAACAAGTACAGTCTCAACACATACAGATCATTAACTGAAGGAAACAAGCACACAAGTGACACTGTTATTTTTGGATTAATGTCCCTAGAAAAACCCAATGCGGGAAAATCGATGCAACTATCAGAGGGTTTTATTATTAAGCAGTTTTCAGAATACAACCTGGGTGCCAGAAATGGCTCACCCAATAGAGAATGCCCTCGATAGTAGTACCTCTCAGTGAGAGACATATTTTGTCTAAATCACCAGATGAACGATCCCACAACAACACTGCAGCACTTCTGTTGCTTTGTGTCACCCTGATAGGGACTGCGTCACCCAATCCAGCTCTCCAGCTACAATCTCTCCATGAAATCTCCTAGTGTCAGCCTCTAGGGTCTGCGTCAGCCTCTCTGGCCTAGTGTCAGCCTATCTGGCCCAGCATCAGCCTCTCGGGCCTCTACGTCAGCCTTTGGAGCCTCTATGTTTCCCACGTTGGCCCTCCTCAGGCTCTGCACAGCTCCTGGATGCCTATGCGTGGCCTCTAGCTGGCTTTGTGTGAACCCTCTCTCGACTTCTGCGCTGATGCTCCCGGTACTATCTCTGCCTCTCTGCTACTGTATTCACTGCCCCTCAGCTACAACTCTGATCACTCCTTTGATTTCCTCAGCAAGCCTTGCCCCAGAAAATTGAATTCTTGATCAACTCGGTGTGTCCTCCAATTGACCCTCAAGCCTCTTATTATACTTTTCTCGTTGACAATTTAACGGCCGAGATTAAGTCCCTAATCAACGGCTAAGATTAGATCTGGTTTGATCCATGACTTTTGGACCATTCTAACTCAGTTTTATATTAATTCACATTAATATTTTATTTTTCCTAAGTTTAGACTTAGGAACTCCATTAGAAATATTAATTATTTTAATATCTCCCAAACTAGTTAGATATTTTAATATCTCCCAAACTAGTTAGATTTTTCCCAAACCATTTTTGGGTCTTGGAAATCTCATGTGCTTTAGCCTCTTCGCTAATTTTCGTCGCTAGAGCACATCCGATGCTACCTATTGACCACTCCATGTCAGCTACCTCATAGCCGTACATTTTTTCGCGCATGGATTTCTATCATGTCTGAGCATTCAAATGATCCACAAATTCATCATTATCACCTAATATGTACACTGGAGTTTTGTAAACCCATTCTACATTTTGTAATGTAAATGATCCTAGTAAGACAACCTAGGTAAATGTATTTTTCTAATGATGATTTATATCCTAGGAGGTTTTTAGTCTCATCGATTCATGTGTGTTTCTAAATACGGATGATCGACAGAGTTTTTCCCTCCAGCCTCACCCCAAAGCTAGGGTGGATTTTGTCGTCAAGATTTTAAATCAGTCCTAGTGTTGTTTATCGAGTCTTTGTAAAAGTGATTTGAGAATAATTCTAACTATTTGGTTATATTATTTTATTACAAGTCACTTAGTCTACTAAATCATATTTTGTGTCGCAGAAATGGGTAATTATTGAGCGTTTATAACAAACGAGTGTTCCCTCTTCATGGGTTAGAATTGTAATATTTCATGTAAAAAAATATTTAGTTCATGGTCACTCATAGTTAGACACCATGGTTAAATATTAGAGGGTTGAAAAAATTAATAATCCCCTCATGAGTCAATTAATTAAAAGTTAAGGCTAAAATAAATTAAAATGTTAAAGTTATAAAATTAATTAATTTAGGTCCTATGAAAAATTAAATTCTTCAACATTTAAAATTCGTGAGTTTTAAAGTTCTTAATTTTTGGAGGCCCCCGACCAAGGGAATATTGGAAATTTCAAGATATTTTGAACCCTTGGGCCATAGTAGTTCAATCAAAGTCAATTTTTTGCAGCAATTAACTCAAAATAACCATTTTTTAATTAATTAAAAGGAAATTCGAATTTTCTCCAAAACTTTATTTCAACGGTGATGATTAAAAAATCATTTGATCTTCATCAATGGTTGAGATTGCTTTGACAGGGATCAAGCCAACTAGCCGGTGGAGAATTTTCCTATAAATGAAAGGCTTCTCTCCATTATTTCCTCTGATTTCTAAATCGTGTACTTTCTATAAGAAAGCTCTTGTAACTTTTTCTGGTTAATAAAACGCAAAGACTTAGCGGTTTCAGATCGTGGTGTTCCTCTTTCAGATTTATGTGATAATATTGTTCTTAATACTTGTTGCTTTTATTTGCATTTGCTGATTAATAGCCTTTGAGGATTGATCTTTGTACATGTATCTTGGACAGATTTCTGGGTTTTTTAGAATATCATTTTAATTTGATAGAAGTAGTAGGTATCTTTATTTCTTGATAATTTTATGATAATTTTTTAGATCTTTATTAATCTAACAAGCAGATTTAAGTGTGCAGAAGTTATCATTCATAATTTGGGCGTTTGGGGAAGTCCTCAGCTGGACCAACTGACTCTCAGTTTACAAAATCTAAAAGAGCCCACTATCTTTTTATTTGAGAAGTCATTTTATAGAATATTTTACTTGCAGGGTTTTTCTTGGGCTTGTGCCCCTTTAAAATTTCAAATTTATTTCTAAATATTGTGCGAAAATTTGTTTAAATATGGGTAATAGAGGACTTTGATCTGCAGATTTGTTAGATCTGTAGAATATTATTGTAGATTTGTAAATAACAAATTTATAATTCATTGGGGTTTTGGGTATTTCAGATTTTTGTATATACATGCTTTGGGGTTTTATGTCTTTTATTTGTGCGGGAAAAAAACTGAAAATTGTGGAACTGATTTCGGATCAGTAAGAGTGTATGATACACTCTTTTTATTTGGAACTGATTTCAGATCAGTAAGAGTGGTATGAGACACTCTCTTTATATGGGACTGACTTCAGGTCAGTAGAGGATGGTATGATACATTCTCGATCACTTATTCTTCTTCATAGTTCAGCGAAGCAGAGAAGTGCAAGGCATTGATGGCAGAGATAGTATGGACTGGCAGATGGATTAGTAGATGGAGTTCTCTCTAGTTGAGAGGGAGTGTTAAAATTGGCAACTAGGGCCAAACTCCATGTGGGTCTACTTATTTATGGCAGCTAATATTTTTCTTGGATTCCTCTCATTGAAAGGTGTAGGATTTATCTAAAGATCATCCGATTTTGACATGTATTTATGAAGATATGAATTTATTTGTGTTATGGATCAATTTGTCAAGGTCGGCCAGCAACCAAATTACCCCCACTTGTCCTCAACGTTTCACCATAAATAGGAGAGGTCTTCAAGTCATTTTACAATCATCTCTTGTGATCTCACTCTCCACTTGTTTGGGTTTTTGGCGGAAGGAGTCGTCTAGAGGAGATGCCTTCTACGCAGCCCTAAAGGAGGAGTCTTGGACATGCCCTAGCCGCATACAAGAAGGGCAGTGAAGTGTAAGCTCTCAATGCAGCCAAGAAAAGGCTCTCTAGTCTAAGGGAGCTTCAACGCAAATCTAAGGAGTCCTAGAGGGAGCCCTAGCCGCAGTAAAAGAGGCCTTCACACAGCTAAAGGAAAAATCCCTCATACACTGTCCCTAATGCCCTAACCGCAGGTCATGAAGTGACCCTAATTTGCCGTCTCAAGAGACCCTCAAACGTAGCAAGTAGAGAGCCTTGATCTAGTGCCTATGCAGCTCCTAATCCGCAATCTTCAAAGGTCTTAATACGTTGTCATAATGGAGACTCCAGGAGAAGAATTCTATACGCTAGAAGAACAGTGAGGAGATCTGGTCGCAGGAAAAAGGGAGATGTATTTCGTTGTCATAAGGAAGCCCTCAAACAGTTAGGAAGTAACCTAAACATAGGGCGAAAGGGAGATGCCCTAATTGTTGTTCTCAACAAGATCAAGGCACAATCATAAGCCCTAAATGTTGTCAAGAAGAGGTGACCTTAATTTTCAGTGAAGGGTGATTCAAAGAAGTCCTCATTCACTGTAATAAGGTGTCTTAAATACGTTGTCTTAAAGGCCTCAATCCGCAGTTGAGGATGACTGTTCTAGGAATCCCTTACACGCTATTTCACAACTAGAGGACGATCTGCAGCTTCAAGAGGATGGTCATAGGTAGTGCTAATAGTTGGTTGTTGTCCAGAAAGAGCCTTACACAGTGACCTAGTCGTTGTCGCTGTAGGTGACAGCATGGCCATGTTTTGGTATGATATGCTTGATATAAGTATCCAATGAGGAGGAGCTATGGGGCTATTGCTTGAAGGCTGAATGGATCACTGTATGAAGGGACAAGGTTACAATCAACTGTTGGGCTAGGCCGCAGGCCATAGCCAGCAATTGGAGGCCTCTGTATGTGCTGCATTCAGACCCTAAAAGACAGGGTATCGTTGAAGCAAATATGTGCATGCATGCTGCAGCCAATAGGTGGACTGTGGGGTTTTTTTTAGAGTGTTGTAGCTCATAGTATATGTGCTCTATCTAGTGTTCAGGTCTGCCATGAAATACATCAGTCCTTGTTGCATATGAAACGTGCCAGATGGGCAGCGTTGACATGATCAGGGAAGCAACAAAGGAGGACGAGCTTTATAGAAGGAAAGCTTCAGTATTCTAGGGTATTTGGTTGAGTTGCTTTAGGCTTATCATTCGTTGCATCGTGTCATCTTCATGGTGAAGATCTCTGATGTCTAATCTCTCATTTTGGAAAGTCAAATAGTTGACTTCAAATGTATTTGTACTATCTCTCTCTCTGTTGAACTATTGAAGAATATAAGAAGAATTGATCAAGGGTTTCCCCACATTGGGGTTTGTCCCTAGTTGGCGCCACATATTGTGTCCTCTTATCTTGGCTTGTCTTCTAATCTTTATGTTTATGTTCTATCTGCAAGTTACTATCATGCTAATGTGATTGCTAATGAAAATTATCATTGGGCTAAAATGAAAAAATGAAGTATATTGTTCTCAGCATAGAACATACCTAAAATTTAACAAGAATCCAGCAAACCATAAATGAATACAGGTAATAAATGGCTTCTCACCGAAGCAAGCATCAACAAACAAGGTAGAATCCAACAGATCATAATCGAAAATCCAAATAATAAATGGCTTCTCATAGAAGCGGGCATCAACAACCATAGTAGAATCCAACAAACCATAATTGAATCTAGCAGATAATAAATGGCTTCAGCGGAAACAAACATCATCAAATAGATCAATGAACTACTGAAAATCAGAGTCTTGGAGCTTCTTCAAATCATTCATCAGGGAAATGTTGATGGAGCTGCAGTCCACTGTGCCAAGGATATCACTAGATTCATGCCTCAAAAATAGATCCCTCTTACACAAAAGTCCTCCACATAGCCAAAAAGTCACGGGATCATCTTTAGCATATTTAGATCAACATCAGTCTTCAAAATTTGTAATCATATTTATAGAAATGTGCTTCAATCAAGCTAATCTTGTCTGCTCCCTCCAAGTACATAGGCTATCACGAATCTTTTTGTCACATTGTTCTTCCAATATTTCCAACGATTTTCCTCACCTTGGTAATCTTCATTATGTACTTACAATTCTCACAGGGAGGTTACTGAAGAACAGGAACAATCAAACAAGCCAAGAGACTCATAACGAAACAATCAAGATAATACTTATCTTTTGAGAAAGTGCCAGCTCCCTCTTGATCTTATCCTTCTTAGATCTAGTCAATCTCATCACATCATCAAGAAGTCCATACCATCATCCAAGAGTTGACTGATAAGGAGTCTACATCATCAAGGAGTCCAGGATATCAAGGAATCCACATCGTCATCAAAGAGTTCACATCATCGTTAAGGAGTTCTTATCATCAACAAAGAGTTCACGGAGTCCAAGTCATCAAGGAGTCTACATCAACATCATCAAGGAGTCTACATTATCACCGAGTCCATATCATCATCATTATCAAGGAGTCTACATCATCAATGATTCCACATCATCACCATCACCATCATCATCATCATCATCATCAAGGAGTCTACATTATCATTGAGTCCATATAATCATCATCATCAAGGAGTCTGCATCATCAACAAGTCCACATCATCATCATCATCAAGGAGTCTACATCATCATCAATGACTCCACATCATCATCAACAAGTCCACATCATCATCATCATCAAGGAGTCTACATTATCATCGAGTCCATATCATTATCACCATTAAGGAGTCTACATCATCAACGAGTCAGCATCATCAAAGAATCCACATTATCAACAAGGAGTTCGCATCATTATGAAGGAGTCTACATCATTAACGAGTCAGCATCATTATCCTCGACATCATCAATGAGTCCAAATTATGAGACTTTATGAATCTACACATCAAAAATCCTGCTGCAATCACTGGTTTATCATCTCCTACTTGTTCTTTACATTGAACAAGTTATTTAATTATTTAAACAACGATGAAAACACTATTACAGACTACACATACATACAGATCATGAACTGAAATAAAATGAGGCAATCACACAAGGGACACTGTTATTTTTGGACAATCGCACTCGAAAAAACCCAAATTGGGAAAATCGTGCAACATATAGAGGGTTTGTATTATTAAGCAGATTTCTGAATACAACTAGGGTGCCAAATCCGGCTCACCCAACAGAGAATTAACCTGGCAGAAATACCTCTACCCGGAGACAGATATTTTGGCAAATCCGACAACTGGATCATCAAACCCCACAGATGACAATGTTGTCCCCAATGCTAGGCAGCGATGGCTGCTCCAAGCTTTGCGCTGGAACTGCGCCACCTCCTCTAGGAGCTGCGTTACCCTCCCAATGAACCTTCCTTGCTCAGAAATCTATATGCTGAACTTTTGCTCTCTCTGCCTCACAGAAACCCCAGTGTTGCCTCTAAATGACTGAGTCAGCCCCTCTGGCTTCTTCGTCACCGTCTCTGGAGATGTATTATCTCTCTTGGTGCTACTATGTATTCTTGGCCTTGGAATGAAGTCCCTTTGCCGAATTGCCCCTCACTGCAACTCAGATCACTAGCTCGATTTTCTCAGCAAACCACGCTATAGAAAAATCAAACTCTTTGATCTCTCAAGTGTCTTGGTGTATCTCCAACTGACCCTCAAGCCTCCTCTTATAATTTTCCCGTTGATGAATCAACGACATTGTTTTAAGATCCGGCTGGCTCGAAATCGACTCGGCCGAGTTGGTCCGAGTCGGGAAAAAAAATTCAACCCGGCAGAAAATTCGGTTCGGTCGACTGAGTTATGACTGACCCAGCCAAGTCATAGCATGACTCGGCCAAGTCAATCATAACTCGGTCAACTCAGCTGAATCCGTAACTACTCAGCCGAGTAGCTGACAGTGGCCGGTGAACCATAAAAACACGCCTTTTTTTTATTTTTTTTTAATTTTTCAAAGTGTGGGGGACTCCAAAGGGGTTTATGAATTAATTTGCTGGTCTTTGGGATCCATTCCCCTCTCCCAAACCTAGTATTTGATCATATTGCCCTACTAAGGCTATGTTATTCATGGTAATGTTAAATTCTGAAAGTAAAAGTGACATTCTCTTTAATCTTCATTTTCATCCTCTTACTTAAATTTTTAACATTACCATGAAATGACTCAGGATGTTTGAGAGTGGTTCCGGCCTCATTGAATTTCATATGGAGAAAGTAGAATTTTAGATTTCATTCAAAATCCAGCAGACTTATCAATTTTTCAAGATTTCAGGATTGGGGGATTGCAATGTTTCCGTTGAATTTTGTCATGTATTAGGGTATGGAACTCGTATTTAATCAAGAGCACCAATCCCTCTATCTACCTTGATGTTAGTGACATTGGTTGTCGAACTCCTCCGGGATTCGCTCCCAAACCGGGAGCTTCCGAAAATGTCGCTCCCGCTCCCGTTTTCGCTCCCGCTCCCCGCTTTCGCTCCTGCTCCCAAGTAACACTGAGCCAGATGATGTTGGCAACTCTAGCAGTAGCCAGTAGTACTGGTCACAAAATTTTGTTGTAGAGGCCATTTCTAGCCTCCTTGGTTATGTGTTTTTGTTTTGACCTCTATATCATCATTGTGTATATATTGGACAGTGCCATTTTAATATAATGGATATATTCATGAGCCTACTTTGATCATATGTTGTCTTCTATCTATATTCTAATGGTGTGTGTTTGGGAACATGAATGAAAATCTTTAAAATTATGTGTTTTTATAAAAAATAAATATTTAATGTATTTTTTACAACGACTGAGTCATTGAAATCGAGCCAGCCGAGTCGACACCGAGTCGGAGTTGGAGTCGACCCTCGGCCGAGTCGGAGTTTTAAAACATTGATCAACGGTCGAGATTAAGTCCCTAATCAACGGCTAATATTAAAACAGACTTGATCCTCGTCACTTAGAAGTTTCTCACCCATATTCTTAGTAATACCCATTAAAATTTTTATTTTCCTAAGTTTAGACTTAGGAACTCATTAAAAATATTAATTATTTTAATAACTCCTCATTCGGGTGGAATTTTTCCAAACGATTTCTGGGTTCTGGAGATCTCATGTATTCTAGCCCCTCCACAAAATTTCGGAGCTAGAGCACATCCAATGCCACCCAAAATCAACACAGATCATCATAACAAGTCCACGTTAGTACTAAGAGATCATATCAGCATTCATAGAAGTTCATATCTTTCAAACGAACACAATTAGTTCTAGGATTTCATCCATCTTTCATCTCCAAGCCCTACCTAGGGTTTACCAACCATAAACAATCCAATGTCAGTAATGATTAAAACAATAAAAGAAATATAAGATACTTATCTTTTGAACTCATGACAACTCCCTCTTAATCTTTAGCCTTATCAAGCCTGCAAATCAATCTCATCATCAAGATGTCAGATCTTCTTAAGCGGAAGCAATTAATACACAAGCCTTGGGCTTTTGTTTCCAACTTGATATGGTTTGCAATCTGATTAGCTATGGTTTTAACTATAAACCCTAATTATCCTTTTCAATGGTAGCATTACCAATGATCAAACCTAGGGATTTGACCTCAAACCCTAAGGTTTCCTTTTTCAAACCCCAATGCTAGCTAGGGTTTACAAATCCAAGATCAAATTTTTTCTGGACTTCCAAACCCTAGAGGATCAAGAAACCCTAGATGTACATCCTTGGTATCTAGCCAAGATATTTAGATTTCAGGATTTATGCAACAAGACAAATTTCATTCAATTCCTTGTAGCAGACATGCTTCATACCTAAGGGATGACCATAGAACCACAAGCGTAGATGCCTATACTAGCCCTTCTATGACTAGCCTATTCTTCCAAAACACTGTCAAATATCTTTGCCTTCCAAATAATATCAGTCACTGTCATATTGTCCAATCATTTCTACCATACTTTTGCCCTAAATATCAAGATCATTGCCACAAGATTCACTTTTGTAACATCATGAGATCTATGTGCATTAATGTTACTGCAGTATATCACTGTCACTGCTCATATAATGTGGAATAAGTACCAAGACCTAGATCATTGTAGTCAAGTATTTACTGAGTATCATTGTCATTATTATGCAGTATAAATCAAGTATCCTTCTGCCACATGACATATAGGTTGCATTGCCATAGATCATCTTCAAGCATACCTCAAGTTAAATTACAAGATCTTTGTTCAACTTATGAAGGTCGGCCCTAGTTAGGTCACTATGAAAAACACATATAAATAACATACCTCAGACTTCGTTCAACAGCTCGACCTATATGATAACCACAAATTTTTACAACAGCTTGGATATAAGATATGTCTACCATCAAAACGAAGATGTGTCTGTCATGCAAACCGAGGTTATGTCTACCATCCAAACCTGAGTTATGTCTGCTATGCCATGTGAAGGTCATATCACATAAAGATTATAGGATAAAATTTTTCTGCCATCATAGGAGTACCATGTCTGCCATGCCAAGTGAATAGTAAGTCTACCATCATAAGAGATGAGGTATGCCATCATATGAGGATTTTGTCTACCATACGAACTAATATTATGTGCCATATCCATATGAGGATCCTGTCTGCCATTTATTATGTGCCATGTAAAGGTTATATCTGCCGTCCATATGAGGATGATGTTATACGAAGAACAAAGATAGTGATGCTATAACATTCAATGCTGTAGGACAGAGATTGTCTACCATACCAATGTCTACCATCAGCAAAGATCATCAAAGGTTATATCTGCCATTACACAAAGATCATGTCTACCATCTAAGCTTGTGACATACATATCATACGTAGAGTAGGTCTGCCATCTAAGCTTGTGCTATACACATTATATGCCTGCCATGCAAGATGAAGATGATTGTCTGCCATGTGAATAAAGAATATAGAGTTCAAGTGCGAGATCTATCCAAAAGTGTTATGTGAGATTTACTATAGAAACATAAGTGTCATGCAAAGGTTTTTCTGCCATATAGAGACTGCATAAGTCATCCAAAACATAAGTGGCATGTATGTCATATAAAGATCATATTACGTGCCATACAAAGGTTTTACTTGCCATCTGCAACAGAGATAAAGATATGCCATACGAAGACCATGCTTGCCATCCAAGACAGATAAAGTTGGCTCTCCAGTCTTCAAGTCGGACCAGCCCTCCATGGTACCCATCCAGCCTATTAATCTCTATATATATGAGGCATCTGACCTCATTTCAATCACCATTCAATCTGAGCATCAATCATAATTTCTTCTAGCGATATGAAGGAGATTAAGGAGCAGATCAGAGAGAACAAAGAGCAGATCAAAGACATTAAAGTGCAAGATGAATCACAGTGAAGGGACCGAAGTTCTTTGGTAGTTTTCTGTGCTAAGAGGCCGAACTTCTGTGGTTGTTTTCTTTGCTAAGAGGCCAAAGTTCTGTGGTTATGCTCTGTGCAAAGAGGCTGAAACTTGTGTGATTAGTCTCTGTGAAACAGTGCTGAAACTCTGATAGCTCTCTGCTGTCAAGACTGATCTCCTGTGGAAGTGAGGCCGAGTTAATCAGACCTCTGTTGCAGACCCTTGACCGAGTTGAATAGGGCAGATTGAAGAGGGCTTGACTTGGACTCTTTGTGGACATCTTTGCTGTTCAGTTTATTTATTGTCTTGAGTCTTGACTTTGATGTCTCTTGTTGAATTGATTCTCTAAGGAAATAATGTTGATTTGGGGTTGCATCGGATGTGCTCTAGCCATGAAAATTGGTAGAGAGGCTAAAGCACATGAGATCTCCAAGACCCAGAAATGGTTTGAGCAGAGTCTAATTGGTTTGGGAGATATTAAAATAATTAATATTTTTAATGGAGTTCCTAAGTCTAAACCTAGAAAAAATAAAATATTAATGGGTATTAATATAAAACTAGGTTAGAAGGTTCCAAAAGTCATGGATCAAGCCAAATCTAATCTTAGCTATTGATTAGAGATTTAATTTCGGCCATTGAAGGACCAACAGGAAAAGTATAAGAGGAGCCTTGAGGATCAGTTGGAAGAGACAGCAGAGTGGTCAGTCATTCATTTTTGCTAGAGCGGAGTTGCTAAGCAAAGTTGAATCAGTGATCAACAGCGAGGGGTAGTGAGTACGAGGTAGAGAGGCAAAGACAACACTGGGAGACCAGCGCAGAAGCAGAGAAAGCGAGAGCAACAACCAGTACAGGCTACGCAGAGCCCAGTAGAGGAAGCGCAGAGCCTAGAGATACTACGTCATCCACGCAGAGGGTAGAGGGACTATTGTTTGGTCGGTTTGGATAACCGCGGAAGCTCCCAGAGGCTACACAGTGCTTCAGAGGGCTGACGTAGAGGGTCCTGGGGCTAACACAAAGGCCAGAAGGGCGAGCACTGAGCTTCAATTGTGCCAGAGAGGGTTTTGTGGGACAGGTTTTTTGAATACCTGTTTCCGGATATAGAAGTATTGTTGCCGTGTATTTTTCTCTGTCAGGTGAGCCGGTTAGGCACCCAGATGTACTCAGATAGACTGCATAATAATATAACCCTCTGAATAGCTGCATCGGTTTTCCCGCATTGGGTTTTTCGGGGACATTTGTCCAAAAATAACGGTGTCACTTGTGTGCTTGTTTTCCTTCAGTTGATGATCTGTAGATGTTGTGACTGTATTGTGTTTATGTCAATATTTAAATGTATTAAATAACTTGTTAGATTTAAAACAATTAGAAGAAATAAACCAACAGAA
Organism: Pinus tabuliformis; assembly: GCA_031772625.1. Lineage (NCBI taxonomy): Eukaryota > Viridiplantae > Streptophyta > Pinopsida > Pinales > Pinaceae > Pinus > Pinus tabuliformis. The sequence continues at coordinate 949,893,090 of CM062811.1, read as the reverse complement.
TACAGATTAATTTTCTAACAGAGACTTAGAAAATTCAACAAAGAATTGCTGGGATTTTACAAGTGAGTTTTCTCAGGGTAAACATTGTCTTGATTTTGTGCATTGTGATCTCTACTTTTCTTATTCTTGTATGGTTGCATTTCCGAAGTATAATTGCTTGATGAGGAAGTCGTAAATGCTAAATGAAGATATATAAACATCACAAGTAATTATCAGTTTCAGAAATAAATGCTAGTCTACTTTGCACTTGATTTTTCAACACATGTACCCTATCATCTACCACTTTTTTATTTGAAAAATCAAAGAAGTTGGAGCCTTCATCCCTCCCCTGAATCCATCTTTGACATAAAGATACATTGCTATTTCATACTGTTTGTCATTTTAGGTATGAATCTGCATAAATGCCTGTTATGTTATGAACTCTATATAAAAAATGCAAGATATATATATAAAAGGAAAAGGATTCCAATGTTCTCCAAGATTCATGACCCTGAGTTTAGAGAAAAACTGCCATGGATGGCAAAAGAAGAAAGTTGACTATTGGAAGATCTAAAATCCAATTTGTTATATCATAGGCTCAAGATTTCTAATAGAAGTGGCAGATGTTAGAAGTTCCTCCAGACCAAGTCTTCGTACGATTTGGCAGGGCAGACTTATCCAGACTGAAGATGGATCCTTATCTGCAAAGGTGAAACTTCTTCTTATCTGACCAAAAGCTTCTATTCGTAAAAGATTTAACTTCGGTTCCTATCTAGTATGGAAAACACTGTAACTTTGAAAGTTTAACATACACATTGCAGCTTAGCCTCTAAACAATCTAATATGAGCTGTAAACACTAAATATGGTATCTAATATATACTAATAATATCCTACCTTACTCCACTAAAATTGCATACTTTACTGCATGACTTTGTTCTCTGATTTTGCTTTCAAAAATCTGATGTTTGATACATGGGTCAATTGGTAGTTAATTTCAAAGGTGCCACAAAATCCAATTAACCTTATCCTTATTCAACCTTTCTCTTCAAATGCATATTGATCAGTACATGCATTCTCTGGGAGTAGTTTATAGTGCTTCAAAAACAATGATCTCTTAAACAGTGTTTTCAACAGGTTCGACTGGGGATTATCCTGTTCATCAACTAGATTTTTCTTCAAAATAATATCCACTCAGCATCTAGTTTGCACTCACCACACAATATCCATATGCCGAGGAACATAATGTCCACCCCAATCCCGACCAGAACCTTCTTTCCCTTTTGGTCCCTGCAAGAAAACAATGTGCATTAGCTCAAGAAACAAAAAAGAAACCCACAAATGTCACACACATCCAAATCAAAACAGCTGAACTCAATGAGAAAACTGGGACAAAGGAAAGTGCGCTTACTGCCTTAGACGCATGGAATGTTAGGAAACAGTCTAATTTTACATGGGTGTCAGCCATGGCATTCAAAAAGCAACGAAATTTTTTTCAGTAGGATCATCTGAGTTTTTACCTTTGGTAGTTAGAAGACTTCTTATAAGATGATATTATTCATTGAGACATTTAAATGTTGTAACAGAAAGTATGGGTCTTGTTTATCTGGACAAAGCTGGATGTGCAATGTCGTTTTAAACAAAATTCTGTGGATATGCTTCTCAGTGAATGCTGTATGTTGTTTATAAACTGTGAATTGCCAATGGAGTCAAATGAATTATAATCATTTCAAACATACGTGTTAAGAATCTTCAATCCTGCATTTCATTAGTCCTCATAAAGTTCCTTTATAACTATCATGGTTTTCCAGCTTGCACCAAAAAAGATTTATTGAAAGACACTAAAGAGATGGTAAGTATAATGTAAACACACATGTTAAGAATCTTCAATCCTATCTTTAGTTAGTCATCATAAAGTTCCTTTACAACTATCATGGTTTTCCAGCTTGCATCAACAAAGATTTGTTTAAAGATGCTAAAGAGATGGCAATTAGACAAAAGTCCAAGGGACATCAAAGGATCAAATGTTGTCATCAGGAACTATTCTGATCAAGCAACTTCAGTACACCCAAGTCATGATGAAATTAGTAAGTAGCTTCAACGTTTAAGACATTGATATAGGATATATCAGGCTATGTATATAACCTGGATCATGAAGGATTATCCTTTCGAAGAACTGAAATTCTAGATTTTCTTGGAACGTATATAAATCCTTCATGATTTAGAATGCTACACTTTTCATGAGTTATCTCATTTACAAGCTATGTCACATGGTTTGTCCAACTTCAACCTTGAGGTTCAAAATTCAGCAAACCTGAAAACTATTTTGAGGTTCAGTGGACCTCATGGCCATTGACCAAAGTCCATTGCTCAAGCTCATAACCTAATGACACAACTCAAGTGTGTCATATATCATTGTAGTTTTCAAGTCCATGACAGCAATTTTTATGTTTATTGGTGTTGAATTCATTTTAAAGTTAATATATGTATATAGAAAGAAATGTATATAGATGAACCTAAAGACGAACCTCATCAAAGAATTCAAACTTGAACTAAACCTAATCATTGCTGAACCCAAACCATGTGACTTATTAGTTTACAAGCATATGTCCCAAGTGCTAGTTTTTTGTAGTCTTCTTAACTGATAATTACTTCTAATTATATTCATTTAAGTTCATTTGAATTCACATTTATGATTAAGCAATTACATAGAAGATCTTCAATAGTAGAACAAGAATGGCAATAGGATCATAAAGAGACAACCAAACAAGAAACACAAAGCATTTTACCCTGGGAAAAACCCACATGGGGGAAAAACCCAGCAACCCTTTTCTTAGAGAAATCATTAAGTTCAACAGAGATGCATCAAGTCATAAAGTCAAACTGACTAGTAGCATAGCCCTGGCCACACCTGGTCAAAATTCCCTCTTAGACAAGTCAATCTTTTCCTCAAACAATTCTCCCCAGCCTGCTCAGAATTCGGCCTCCTTCTTGCCTCTGAATTTGGCCCCCTGCCTCAGAATTCAGTGTGATCAAAACTTGAATCTGCCCGCAATTTCAGCCTGTCCAAAAGATAAATTTAGTTGCCACAAAATACTTCTTCTTTTGGAGGAACTTGGCCTCCCTTCTTCGCCTTTGCTTGTACATACCGTGTGAAAATTCTATCGCTGCAACAACTGATTTATTTTACCTACTTATTTCCCAATAAGCTATTTATGAAAACCCTTCAGTAAACATTAAAATAAATTATGCTGCAGATATCACACCATAATACAGAAACAAACAGATGCACAAGAATCAACACATGGACACAAATATTTTGGACAACAGTCCCCAGAAAAACCCAATGTGGGAAAACCGACACAGCAAGGGAGGATTTTATTATTCAACAATTCTTCAGTACAACTGGGTGCCAACCTGGCTTACCCAACAGAGAAAAAAAATTCTACAACACTTCTCCCAGTCTCAGCGTCGGCCTTACTGACCTCTGCGCAGCTCCCAGACCCTCTGCGTCACTCCTGCCTCTCTGCGTCAGCACTTGGCCTCTCTGTGTCACCCACGCAAGTCCTCCAGTGACTGTGTAGTCTGCTGCCTCTGCGTCTGCCTTTCCAACCTCTGCGCTAGTCTTCTGGTGTTGTTCCCAACTCTCTGTGTTGTACCCATTGCCTCCTGCTGCTCTTTAGACCACTAGTTCGAATTTCTCAGCGAACCACGCTCCATAAATCGAACTAACTGGTCTCCCTCAGTGTGTTTTCCAACTGACCCTCAAGCCTCTTCTTATACTTTTCCTGTTGGTCCTTCAACGACCGAGATTAAATCTCTAAGCAATGGTTAATATTAGATTTGGCTTGATCCATGACTTTTGGAACATTCTAACCCAGTTTTGTATTAATACCCATTAATATTTCATTTTTCCTAAGTTTAGACTTAGGAACTCCATTAAAAATATTTATTATTTTAATATCTCCCAAACCAGTTAGAATCTGCCCAAACCATTTCTGGGTCTTGGAGATCTCATGTGCTTTAGCCTCCAACAATTTTCATGGCTAGACCACATCCGATGCTACCCCAAATCAACACTCCCTCTTAGCAAAGATTGTGCTCTAATAATACTCACTGAGCATCACTCTAATTATCCGGCACCAGTCCTTGTGCTGATGCTAGGTCTCCTTGACAAACATCCTCTACACTGCTGCATCCTATGCTGCTGCCCATGGCTTTTCCATCGCCACTGCTGCATCCATACAGCAACTCCCTCTGCATCAGTGCTGCTGCTGGTCCTTCCTCCCAATACTGCATCTACACTGCAACTCCCTTTGTATTCGTGTTGTTGTTGGTCTTTCTTCCCAACACTGCATCTGCACTGCCATCTCTTCTCGCCATGTTGCGTCGTGCTACTATTGACTGCTACTGCACAACAACATCACCCCCATTTTTGCTACTGGAATGGAATCTTTATCATCCCCATCTTTTCCCTGAAATAATCAAACTTTGTTCTTCCAAAGGCTTTGGTGAGGATGTCTGCCACATGTTCTCTTGTAGGAGTGTAGCTCAACTATACAGCTCCTCGTTGGACACAGTCTTTGACAAAGTGACACCGAATATCAATATGCTTTGACCGATCATGAAACATTGGATTCTCAGAGAGCTTGATGCAACTCTGATTATCGCACATGATCCTGGTCGCCTCCATCTTTCTTCTGAATAGGTTCACAAGCAGTTTTCTAAGCCATATGGCCTCACACGAAGTTGTGCTCGCAGCCATATATTCTGCCTCAGCTGAGCTCAAAGCCACGGATTTCTGTTTCCTACTGCACCAGGAGGTCATTCCTGATCCAATGTTGAAACAGTACCCAGAGGTACTTTTCCGATCCACTGAACTTCTGCCCAATCTGCATCAATAAATCCACTCAATCTGATATCCTTACTCCTGGTGTACAAGAGTCCATAATCGACTATTCCCTGTAAATACCTGAGAACATGTTTGGTTGTTGCCTAGTGCGCCCTCTTTGGCTCCACCATGAACTAACTGAGGGTGTTGACAGCGTAGCAAATGTCTGGCCTGGTATTGACCAGATACATCAGGGACCCTATGAGCTGCCTGTATAAGGTGGGATCAACATCCTTGTCTTCTAATGCATCAATCTTCTTCCAGTTGGTGATCATTGGAGTAGCCATGGGTCTACAGTCCTCCATCTTGAATCTCTTTAGGGTTTCTATAGCATATCTCCTTTACCCAAGGAAGGTCTCCCCCTTTTGTTGCCAAACTTCCAACACCAGGAAATAATACATTCGTCCCAAATCCTTAATGTTGAATTCCGCGGCTAGATTTTTCTTGCAGTGCCCGATGAGCCTAGATGATCCTGTTAGGAAGATATCATCCACATATAATACTAAGATTAGAGGTTCATTCTCTACAACTAGATAGTAGAGATTTGGATATGTGTCACTCTTGACAAATACCATCTTCTGCAAGTAGCCATTGATTCGACCATACCATGCTCTAGGTGCTTGTTTCAGCCCATAAAAGGCTTTCTTCAATCTGCATACATGAGAGTTCTTCTCATGTGTCTTAAAGCCCTCTAGTTGTTCAATGTATACCTCTTCTTCTATCACTCCATTCAGAAATGTCGTTTTGACATCCATTTGATGAATCTCCCACCCCATCTGTGCTGCAAGAGATATCACGGTTGTAAGAGATGTATACCTGGCTACCAGGGTGAAGGTCTCTTCGTAGAGAATAATGTTTCGGATTAATCACATTGTAAGGATTGGGTCGATGTTTCAAACCAACTAATGTGGTTCATCCTCGGGACAAGGTGAGAAACCAGACGATCTAAAAGAATAAATAGCAGGGATGCATCAATGTTCAGGGAAAGCCGTCCAAAAAATAGCCATTGGTGAAAAATTATTAAGGGATAAGAGGTAAATTAAAATAGCTGATAGTTAGTTAAAAATAGCAGTTATGTAATAATTAATTATTTAATATCAAAAATATAAATGATTTAGCATTTTAGTAAATAAAATAATATTATTAGGGTTGACCTATTCAAAGCGTATCTATTGATTAAAATGATAATTATTTTATATAATATTAATATTATTTAAAATAATAATGCTAGGTTGAAAATAAGTTGTTATGTGATGAATTTTTTAGTGGTGATATTAAATTAATAATTATTTATTTATTTACCAATTCAAATAATAATATTATCTATGAATAACTTATCAATTTAGATAGTAAAATAATCTATATGATATTATTAGGGATGACCTATTCAATGTGAGTTAACATGATTAATTAATATATTTATCGATTAAAAAGCTAATGATAACTAAGCATAATCTATTTATATAGTGTTAATACTATTAAAAATAAACTAGATAATAATATTTGGTTTATGTAATGAATTAGTTAGGGATGATATTAAAAATAATAATTTATTTATCCATTCAAATCATAATATTATCAATGAATAATATTATCTATGAATAAAAATACTAGATAGGAACTACCTATTCAATGAGATTAGGTGGAAAACTAGCCGATTTATAATTTGAAAGTTGGATATAATTTGTAACTTTGTTGAGCTAACTCATTACACTCCTATGTTTTTTACAGCACAATGGTGGGAGGCTTTTGGTAGCCATTGTCCTCAATTGCAGAAGTTTGCAATTCGTATTTTGAGTCAAACTTGCAGTGCTACTGGGTGTGAGCACAATTGGTCTGTCTTTGAGAGATTCACACGAAGAAGAGAAACCATTTGGATAAAAAACGGTTAAATGATCTCGTCTATGTCCAATACAACCTTCGGCTTAGATGCAACCAATTGTTGAACAAAAGACCTGTTTCAGATCCCACTGTGTTGGAAGATATTGATCCAACATCAGATTCGGTAGTGGAGATTCATCCAACAGAGTTTGATTCTGATGAGGAACTTGATTTGGATTTACAGACGGTGGCATCACTCGAACATAATGTTTAGTTGAATGCAGATCCACTTGTACCAGCCACAGGGCCAGCCCCAAGTCCTCCAGTCACAGGCGCTTCCTCTGTTCAACCACGACAGAAGCGCATATCTCGTCTATCTCAACAGCCACCAGCTGCACAGCCTGCTAGTGCTACCACTTCTACAGTTGCAGTTGGAGATGATGATGAGGAGCCATGGGCTTCCCTGTCTGACTCTAATTCAGAGGTTGAGCCAGATGATGTTGGCTCATCTAGCAGTAGCCAGAAGTACTGGTCAGTGGTGACTAGTGATGTTTCACAGTTTACTTTTGTTGTAGAGGCCAAGCCTCCTTGGTTATGTGTTTTTGTTTTGATCTCCATATTATCATCATGTATGTATTGGACAATGCATTGGGTGTCATTTTGATATAATGGATATATTCATGAGCCTACTTTGATCATATGTTGTCTTCTATATATATTCTAAAGCTTTGCGTTTGGAAACATGAATGAAAATCTTTAAAATTATGTTTGTTTTATAAAAAAAAACATTTAATGTATTTTTTACAATGATCGAGTCATTGAAATCAAACCGGCCGAGTTGATACCGAGTCAGAGTCGGAGTCGGAGTGGCATATCAAGATAAATTCAACCATAGAATTATCCCTAGGAGAATCCGTTCAACATACATGGCACATACATAGAGATATGCTATATAGAAACATAATTCTACAATGTCGCAGTAAATGCATGCAACAACTAGCCCTAATATAGCGAAAAATCTCATTATCAATGCATGTGACAAAGTAAAAGAATAATAGCATTAACTTTGCACTTACATGTAAGAGAATATATCCAACCACCAATAGACTTGCCGATCATGAAGCTCCAAGATAAGAAAAGACAATCCATACATCAAAATTCATACATGCTCCAAAATTTCATTGACCAAGAAGGAATAGCGAAAATCTCAAGAAAGATACAAGTCCAAACCAAGTGATGATGAGAAATGAACTCCCATCATTTGTATTTATATTCTCCTAGTGAGTTTGAATTATCTATTTGAGCCTACGTTAGCCCCTAAAATAAAAATAATGTGCAAATGACTAACTTTTGGTGACAAGCCCACCAAACTAGTGTTAGTTTTTCGTAGCATCAGAAGTACTCTAGCCTTGAAAATTGGTGTAGAGGCTAAGGCACATGAGTTCTAAAGAACCCAAAAACTGTTTGGTGAAATTCCACCTGGATTGTATTTTATTAAAATAAGTAATATTTTTAAAGGTGTTCCTAACTCTAAACTTGGGAAAATTAAAATACTAATGGGTATTAATCAAAATATGGGTGAGAATGATCTAGAAGGCGGATTAAGTCATGTCTTAATCTTAGCCGTTGATTATAGACTTAATCTCGACCGTTGAAGACTCAACATGAAAAGTATAAAATGGAGGCTTGGGGTTTATTTGGAAACACACACAGAGAGAACGAATTGATCAAGAATTTGATTCCTAGAGTAGGGTTTGCTAAGGATTTCGAATTAAGTGATCATTTTGCAGCAGCGGGTTAGTGAGAATCCAGGAGAAGGACTTTCCGGAGAATATAGATAAAGAGGTGGAGAGAGATAGCATAGCAAAAAAGTTGTCTTTAACGCAGAAGCCGAAACTGTCAGGAACAGCTAGAACTGTTGGGAACTGGCGGAACAGCCAGGAAAGCTGACACACAAGGCAAAAGTTGGAACTGTCGAGAACAGCTGGAACTGTCGAGAACTTCCAGAACAACCGAGAAAGCTGACGCAGAGGGCAGAAGCAGGAACTGCCGGGAACAACCAGAACTGCCAGGATGTGTTGGAACAACTGGGAAAGCCAACACAGAGGGTAGAAGTCGAGACTGCTGGGAACAGTCGAGAAAGTTGACGTAGAGGGGCAAAAGAGGTGACACAAAAATAGCCTGGGTTAGCCAATCTTGTGCCTAATCAACAGGAATTCTGTCGGGTGAAGTGAGGTAAAACTCACTCAGATTTTCCGCCAATATTTTCTCTATAAATGATTGCTAGATGAGCATCCTAGATTTGTATTCAGATATTTTTCCTGCAAATAAAAAACCCTCAGAACTGCTGCACCGATTTCCCGCAATGGGGTTTTCCAAGGAATATTGTGTCCAAAAATAAGTGTGTCCTATGTATCTTGTTTTTTGCTCTGTTTTCTGTTTCATGAGATCAAATACTTAATTAGTGTATGCTACAAAAGTAATTTGCTTCAGTATTCAAAAGAATAATTTGATGTATGTAATTTAAAAAATCAAGTGGGTGAAGTAGATTCAGATTTGTTGTAGTAGGGGTTCCTTGAGGATTATGAATATTCACATGGTATCAGAGGATTGATTTTGAAACAGAGAGAGTAGATCTAGTGTTGAGCAGTGAGGCCAAAAGTTGCACTTAGCAGCAATTCGAATCCCCTTGAAGGGATTGTGCAGTCCTTGCTGGGAAGCAAATCCGAGGAAATCTTTCTCTGAGTGAAACGACAGAGAGGTATGATTTCTAGTTCGTGAGTTTGCAGAGGCAGAGGGAGTGACACAAAGCCTCAACGTAGCGCTTGAAGGGTGCAGTTTTTGTTGTGGCAGAAATCTGTTGGAAAAGAACGAAGACACATAGAAGGGGAATTTTCTCCTCAGAGGACTTCCAGCCAAAGAGTCTAAATCATCACTTGTTGAACAAAAATGGAGAGGGGTAGATCTACAAGCTCCAGCAAGGAGTGCATAGGTCGGTCTAGTGTTGTGTAGAGGAGAGAGGAAGTCATTCAACATTTGGCAGAGATGGCAGTCGCATCTCCAAGAGGGAGGTGGGGAGATTTAGAGTTGTAGTTCGAAAGAGCTACAGATGGGCAAGATCCTTGAGGAGTCCACCCCTTGGATCAATTCCTTGCAACGGGACCCCAAGATTCAGCAGTAGCGAGATGGACTTAGTGTCAGATGATGCAGTGGATTGTTTGGAGGACATATGCAATAGCTTGGGACCAGAGACTGATCAAAACAGAGCAAGGTTGGCAGTAGTGCAATTGGCACAGTGTAGGAGTCAACACCAGTGCAGAGAATTTAGAGGGTCAGCAGCAGTCAGATTCCAACATTCATTGTATTATGCTAAACACAGTTAAGTTCAGCTAATTTTAGATGTTTTTCAGTTGCTTCTCTCAACAACTGAGTTGTAGTATGGATGCAGTGTTAGCAGTGGCAATTCTAGGAGCATAGCAGATGCAGTGTTTGAAAGGGAGTTGTAGTACGGATGCAGTGGTTGCGTTAAAATTTGGGTACCAGAGGACAAGTGGTTCCCTAAGGCTTTGATCTTTGGCCTAGGGAAAAGTGTCCAAATTTATTTTTTACTTTTCTCCTAAAGTGACTTTATAAGTGGTAAAGTCAATTTAATTTAAAAGTGACTTTATAAGTGGTAAAGTTACATTCTAATTTAAAAGTAACTTTGTAAGTGGTAAAGTTACATTCTAATTTAAAAGAGACTTTCTTAAAGTGAATAAAAAATTAGAAAGTGAAAAAGTGACTATGGAAATAAAGGGCTAAGTGGGTCTTTATTTAAGTGGGTGAGTTAAAAAATAGAAAGTGAGAATTAAATGCACATTTATTCTCATCCTAGATCTAAATGAATCTCAACCATTAGATCTTAGGGTAACCCAAAAGGTCATTTAGAAAATAAAAGGAGAAGAGAAGAGGAAAATATCAATTCATTCTTTCATGAGCATTTGAGAGAAAGAGAAGAGAGAGCAAGGAGAAAATTCTGAGCAATGAGGAAGTGAAGGAGAGTAGCAAAAAGACATTTCAGCAAATCTGGGCAGCAACTTTTATTGCCACGCATCCAAGGCAAAACCGTACAGCAGGAGAAAGACACAAATATCAAGGAAGAGAGACACACAGAAAGAGGGACAACAGCAAGGGCACAAATTTCAACGCAGATTTGGGCACGAATTTCGAGGCAACCGTACTACTGAAATCTGTAAGGTTCGTACAACGATTTCTAAACACATTTTTCGAGGTTGGTAGTACAACATTTAATGCTGTTTTATTGCTGGAAAATTTCTGTTTTGGCTGTTTGCTAATTGGCATGGTTTTCGAGGCAGAGTTCAAGCACAAAAATCAAGATAAGTTGTAATTTGTGGTTGCTGGAATTTTTACTATGTATTTCAGTCTCTCTGTAAAAGCATTTTCAGAGATAAAGAAGAGCTCTAAAACT